>JAUPFV010000001.1:125176729-125891164 GCA_036936605.1 Limnanthes douglasii subsp. nivea | reverse complement strand
TAATTATGTGTTTGTTGATATATTGATATAAAGATTTCATAATAGTTAATGACGTCAAGTTATAAATTAGAAAGTAAAATAAAGAGAAGATAAGATAGTCATAATTTTTAATTTTTTATTAAAAATAAAAGAAATAAAAAATATGATAAAGAAAATAACTTCATCAATATTTTTATTATTGGCACCTGGCATTTTTGCATGCAAAACGACGGTTATACTTACACATTTAACTACATTCCCAGTTCAATAAATTTGTCTTTATTAACAACCTTACAATTTTTTATCAGCTTGTATTGTTATCAAATTCTGCGGATGACCTTTTTGAATCTGTTCTTTGATGATTTTTATAGATCTGTTGTTTATCCTGTAGTGGAACCGTTTTACTCTATTTTCATGTTATTTATTTTCTATTTTCATATGATTTAGGATTTTATACCCGTAATTTGTGGACTTTTTTTTAGTGTTTTTTATTTTGTGGAACTACTTTATGTAAATTTAATGCTTAAAAAAAATGGAAGAAAAGAAGGACACCAAAATCATGAATATAAACAAAGCCCAAACTATGTAAAATACGAAAACTAAGTGAGTTAATCCTGGATTAAAACAAACTCATACAGACAGACAGCAAGACACAGAAGGAACAAGAGAGGCAAGCATTGCCATATACATATTACAACATAAGAAACATAAAGACGACACAAAACAAGACACTGAAAATGCTTAAGTAAATCAAAACAATCGGAAGACAACGGAGAAGCGCACGACCAAACTCCTCCAGAGCAGACTCTATTGCTGCACATAAAATCTTACATATTGTTCTACCAATGGTAGCCTCCACGCGTTCTTTGGCTTTGGTCAATGCACGGGAGACAGCTTTCTTAGCTTTCCTAATAACTTTCTTAACCTTGCGCACAATACGCGACCAAAAGTTTTTGAACTTTGACACAACATTTGACACGGCCTTTGAAACCATTGAAGCTACATTTGCCACAACCTTTGAAGCCTTTGAAGCTGCATTTGACACAACCTCTGAAGCCTTTGAAGTTACATTTACCACAACCTTTGAAGCCTTTGAAACCGTGTTAACAACCGAGTTCTTCAGGAGCTCCAAAATCCCATTGTTATCTTCTGTTGTTAAATTCTGAGAAAAGGTGAATATGGAGAGAAGAGTGTTTAATGAACTGTTCTACTATCTATCTATCTATCTATATATATTACTCCTACTTTTTATTGAGAATAGAAATCGTTTCATACATGTCAATGTCATAGAGAATATGAAACGTTTGGATAAAGTAGATTTTAATCATGGTTGGCTGTTTGGATTATATTTGAATTACTGAAACATGTCAATGTCATCAAGATTTTGAGTTTGACATAACAGTATAAATTATTCAAGGGTTTAATCGAATATTGTTATGAGAACATCTCTTTTAGCAGTTTCGATATTTACTGAAATGGATAAATAAATTACCTATAGTTATATTAAACACTCCTATTATATAAAAGTTTTGAGTAAATTTTGCTCTACTGTCCGCCTTATGTACTGGTTACTTTTTTTTAAGCTAAATAACAATTGTATTGAAGTTGGAGACCCCAAGCGGCGGCGGATTACAAAGTTTAAGAATAAACATGGTTTTTTAGAATTGTGAGGACCAAATTCTAAAACAACATAAACTTGGGGATGTAATAGAAAATTATCCCAAAAGATATTGGCGCTATGTTGAAATTGCAGTGCCTCCGTTTGAAGATTTTGGCGCTTTCATAATCTATACTCTAGTAGCTCGAGAATTGGAGAATTATAACCTTTTTCTCCTTTATTTCATCTTCAAGCTTCTTCTGATCGATTCGAAGACATATTCTTCTGCTTCAAGATTTCAAGTGCAGAATTCAGCATCTTCCTTTCCAGTTACCTGATACAAGAAGGTAATAATTACTTAACTCTTATGTAACCAATTTGTACTCTTTCTATATAGATTATTGAGTTCAATTCAGGTGGAGGAACTAAACTTTGATAATCTATCCTCATCTTGCACTTTTGAATCCATCGAGCAAGCTAATCGGCTGCTCGATTTTGCTCTCTGTATATATGATGTATGATCATAGAGCTAGATATTAGTGCCTTAATACTATCTAGTATAGATTTCAAATGGTTAGGGTAATATCCAGTAGAGAGCAAGTTAACTAATATTTTGAGAATCTGTTTCAATTTCGACTTCCCTTATGTCTCAGATTTTGCATAGAAGAAGACCATCTTGGATTGCTCTCGCCTCTGCCTTGAGTGTAGTTAGTTTCCCGTAGTTGTTTCCATAACCCAGTATAATCTTTCCTTCATCATCTCTAATTATAACTGATCCAGAAGCTTCACCATTGAAGGAGAAACTAGCATCAGTGTTGACTTTGAATCTACCCTTAGTTGGAGCATTCCATTTCAGGTATGAAATCTTCTTCTAGGTTTTAATATGATTGATGCAACCCACAATAATTGCAGCCTTTTCATTATGTTTTCAGTGTTTAGCTTTCAGTAATTTTGAGTGATCTAGAGAAATCAATATGAATTTGATGTAGCTAATGGTTGATTCGACTAACATTGTTTCATTTTGTATTTTCATTTTGTTTCTTTGCTGCCACATTGCCCATACAACGATTGAATGTAGAATTGTTTTGATATGAGTCTTGTATGAAGCTGACCAAAACCAGGTATTGAATAAGTGAATGACTTTTATGAATCTTCTTAGTTCCACCTTGAGTAGTTCTGCAAAATAAGACCAAACACTCCACGTAAATTTGCATGAAACAAGCAAGTGCTCTTTAGTTTCAGAACTTTGACGAAATTGGCACTTAGATACCGACTGTATATGTTTGGTTTGCATTATGGAATCAATTGGGAGTTTGTTTTTAAGGGATCTCCAATAAATAAAATAACATTTCCTTGGTGAAATCTGATTCCATAAGCCACCAACAGTGAGGAACAGGCTCCAGATGTTCTTAAAGCATTAATGGTGTCTTTAATGTTAAAAGAACCATATGATGAAAGTTTCCACACTATGGTATCCTGTTTAAGTTCATTAATCTTTAATTTAGAGATAAGATTTATGTTATATTCAGTAAGAAGATATATCATTTTAGGTATGTTTCATGTGTTGTTACTCCATAAAGAGTTTACCATCAAACCTTTGAACCAAGTATTGTTGCAGTTTAAAGAGAGAGAGATCAAATGTGCTCTTCCAAACCATTTGTCCAGCCAAATGTCCACATTGCCTTTGATAATATTCCAAAGAACATTTTCTTCAGCAAATTCCTTAATCCTAGTAAGCCTTGTCCACGTTTGAGAACCAAGATTTGAGTAGTCAAGCTGGAGTGGATGCCTACCTTTACATTAAATACTGTGAATTATTTTAGACCATAGGGATAAATCTCCCTAAATCGGACCCATAATTTACAAGAAAATGCATTTTAAATGGCATGGATGTTATTAACATTAAGGCCTCATTCCTTGAATGGTTTGCAGATAGACTCCCATGATGACCAATGGATTTTCTTCTCTTCTGTGCTAGAGCCTCATAAGAACTTATTCAATAACTTTTCAATTTTGTTGATGACAGAAGATGGCAGCCATCAACTTTGTAACCAGTATATTGGAATAGGCATGAGCACTGAATTGATCAAGGTAAGTCTTCCTGCATAGGATAGTTTCTTGCCTTCCCAGTTGGTGATTTTGTCCTTAATCTTGTCTATAAGAGGGATGAAATTAGCTTATTTATTATGTGGAATGAGAGTAAGGCCAAGATAAGTTGTAGGAAGATAGACAGTCTTGAAGTTTGTCTTAATTGTAAGAGTTTTTCTGCTTGTCTCAATCATTCTCTTGCCAATAATGATCTGAGTTTTGTGTTTGCTAATAGCTTGTCCTGAAACTTCATAGTATTCCTGCAAGAAGCATCTTATTGTTTCCAAAGAAGTGGTTAAACCATTATTGAAATCAATAAATAATCAGCAAATGCGAGAATATGTATGTTTATATTTCATCTGCAAGAGTATCTCAGTTTTTTGTCTAATTCAAACTTATTATTCACCCCTCTAAGCAGGATTTCTTCTGCCAAGATGAAAAGATTTGGGGACAGAGGGTCCCCTTGTCTAATAACTCTTCTAGATTTGAAGAAGCCAATAGCCTGACCATTGATCGAGACATATACAAACACTGATTTGATGATGCCACTGATTAAGTTAATGAAGCTGCTACATAATCCAAAAATTTCAAAACTTTTAAGATAAAACTATGTGAAATATTGTTGAAAGCCTTCGACATATCTACTTTGATGATTATATTATTTGTTTTTGTTTTCCTACTTAGGTCATGTATTAATTCTTTGGCTACCAGAATGTTATCCTGAATCACTCTACCCTTGACATAAGCACCTTGGGATTCAGTAATTAGCTTATGGAGAATTAAGGTCAGTCTCTTGTTTAACAACTTTGACATAATACGATTCATTGGAGTACATAGGCTGTTAGGCCTGTACTGGTTCCAGTAAGTAGCGTGATGAACTTTAGGGATTAAACAAATACATGTGGTTAATATACCCATATGAATATCATGAAATTTAATGAAAGAGGTTAATGCATTCATCAAATCAGATTTGATCACTTGCCAACATGTGACAAAGAAATATCTGTTGAAACATATTATTGTCTGAATCAGTTACTAAGTTGGGAATTACATAAAATATACTACTTTCCATGCAATGTAATTCATGATTTAAGCTATTAAAAGAATGAGAAGAAAAATTATCTAAAAAGTATGAAACAACAGAGTTGTTAATATCCTCTTCTTCAGTGCACCATTTGTTGTTGATCTTGACTCCCTCGATTCTACTTTTTATTCTTTTCTTCAAAGCATAATTATGATAAAATCTTGTGTTTCTATCCCCATCCTTTATCCATTCAGCATGGCATTTCTGTTTCCAGAAATTCTCTTCCATAGTTAAAGCTAACAAGTGAGAAGCGGTAGCCTTAGATAGTAATACCTTATCATGGTCACTGCCAAAGTTTTTGAAACGTTCTTCAAAGGTACTTATCTCATTTTCAACTTGTTTAATCTTATCAAATAGATTTCCAAAATGCTTTTTACTCCACTCTTTTAGATCTTTTTTCAGCCTTTTTAGTTTATTCCAAAATATAAACATTGGAAATCCATTCATTTATACACTCCAACTCTGTTTTACAAAATCAGAGAATTCATTGTCCATTGTCCATATATTGAGAAATATGAAGGACTTCTTCTGCTTTGCTCTACTTTGTGTAATAATTAAGGGTAAATGAGTATGGTCTGGACATGTTCTTGGCAGATGGTGGACCTTAGTTTCTGATAATTTATTAGTCCAATCCTGATTATATAATACTCTGTCCAACCTCCTGCATCTAGTTTTGTTTTTCCAAGTAAATTTAGTACCTACAAAGCCTGCATCCTCCATGTGACACTCATTAATCATATTAGAGAAATCAAAAGAACTTTGTGAACAATAGTTAGAACAACCAGTTTGCTCTTATATAGATATTATGGAATCAAAGTCACCAAGAGGTAGCCAATCTTTTATAGTATTAGAGATGATCTTTAGTTCATCCCAGAGTTTAGTTCTTCCAGCTCTTTGGCATCTTGTGTAAATACTAGTGATGCTAGTATGTGTGTCAAACATCAAATTTTTAACAGAGGAGTGAATGAACTGGTAGTTATCAGTAATAACATTGAATTCTGATTCAGAGTCCCAAAAAATCCATATTTTATTAGATGAGTTAGTATAGAACTTGTGAAGCTTGATTTTCTCAGCAACCCTTCCAATGAGCTCTCTACTTATCATTGGTTCTTGTACAAACAAATCTTTGATATTCTCATTCTTTATAATTGATTTTAGTCTTCTAACAGAGGGGTTGTTTCCAATCCCTCTTATGTTCCAACTTAGAACCTTAATCATTAAGGTTAATGTTGATGTCGCTATTGATCTCATCAATCTGTACAGATTTAATAACTAAGGACTTCCTTCTTCTATTGATCCTTGCTTGTTTCAGTTTCTGATCTACAACCTTCTGAAAGCTTGGGTAAACTATCTTCTTTTTTAATGTAGGAGTTGGAGGAAGACTACCAGAGTTGCTCTTATTTGGAAATCTAGGTGTAGTGTTGTCAGTTTCAAAAGCTCTAAATAGGTTATGGTTATCTTCTAGTGGATTGATTACTTCAATTTTTTCTGCCTCATTGTTGTTAACTTGTTGTTTATCATTGGACTCCTCTTTTTCCTTAAGCATTACTTATTGTTCCTATGTTGGTGGTCCCCTGGGGCTATTTGTAGTTACAATTGCTTTGGGGATGTCAGTAATCTGAGATTTTTCATCCGTGATGATATTTAATGTGGCATTACCCTGATTTATCACACTGAGGCTTCATGGTTCAGAGTTTTGAGAGTTTTGAGGGTTTAGCTGAATTACTTTAGCTTGAATATCTTGGACAGGATTGTCTTGGGTGGTTTTCTTGCATTCACTTATGTCATTACCAACGTTAAAACAATTCTTGCAATATTTTGGAACTTACTTGTAACTTAGTTGAATCCAATAGCCCATGTTATCACCAAATCCGATCCACATACTATGTTGTAACTGTTGTGTGATATCAATTTCGACCCAAGCATAGCATGCATTGTGCATAGCTTTGTTCTTAGGTGGAATCCAAATTTTTAAAGGACAACATATAAAAGCAGCTATAGAGTTTATGATACCGGGGTTGTAAAAATGTTCAGGTAGCTTCTCTAATCTGATCCAAATTGGTATGGCAGGGCATTCTTTTTTAACATTGAAAGAGTGGATCCATATGAATATTTGCATTAGATACTCATCAATCTGCCAAACAAATCTTGACCAAATATTGCTGATGTCCTCTTTCAGTGAGAACTCCATAAACAAGTGTCTGAAATCCTAGTTTGAATATGAAAAGTCACCTTCAAACCTATTTGCTTCAAAGACTCTGTCAAGTGCTTGTTTCTTTGGCAAACCTTCGTTGAATTTCCCAACTAGAGTATAAGAAGTTGATTTCTTTAGTGAGTTTTCTATTTCATCTTCAAACTGCAATGATATATGATCAGATGTGTGTGATACTTGGGAGGGTTTATGGTTGATTCTTTTTTATGGTTCTTGACTATATGTTTGTTGAGTTTTACAGGTAGAAGAGGAGAGGCAGATTGTGTTTATTGCATTTCAGGAGTGGATGCTCGAATTTTTTCTGATTGAAGAGCAGGAAAGTGGTCCTTGCATTGAGGAGGACAGATGAATTTGCCTCTTAGCTTCACCGCGTGAGCGATAGCTAATAGGTGGCAGAGGTGGTTAAAGAATAGCTATGGCAAGAAGTTATAGAATAGTTGATCAAGAGTTTTTCTTGAAAAACAAAAAAGGGTTTCTTGGTAGAGAAGTCCACCAAATAATACTTAATTTAAAAAAAAACGCTTTATGTACTAGTTCATTATAATTAAGTTTTAAAAATTTAAAGAGTAGAGTATCATTATTTTTTAGAAACTCTTATGTCAAACTTAAAATATTGATGAATAAATACAATAATTATAATTGTGAATGGACAAAAGATATATATATATATATATATATAATTACTACAAGCATATAATATACTTTGGTGTGCATTGAAATTTTTGATAAATGTCTTTTCTTTCCTGTAGTTTCAAAAATATATAAAATAATGAAATTTGAAAAAAAAAATCATTATTTACGGGTTTTGTTTTTAATTTTTTATTCAAAATATAATGTGAAACAACCCATCAAAATTCAAAACTTTATTTTAAATTTGGCAAATGAGAAATAGATAATCTGAAAGCTTTAAAATACTTATTGAATAAATGTTTTTTCTAATGCTCTAAAATATTTATACTCTTGTGATATTTAAAATAAGCCAACAAAAATCAATCTATATTTTTAATTGACGTGACATGTTAAATTACCGTGACTATTTTTCAACCTATACTGCTATAACTAAAAAATGTTTTATTAATTTTTAAAAACAAAATATGTTGGATTTTTAATATTTTTGTTATTCGAGAAAAAATATATCAAACTTAAACTCAAACAAATTTTAAGTTAATGAATATTTTGAATTTTTTTGAGTTACAATTTTAAAATGTGATTTTTAAAGAATTTAAGTCTAAAAAACGAAAGACAATATAGACGTGCTTGATGACTTTGTATGAAATGATTTTTCAGTAAAAAATATTATCTAAGTACATAATTTTTTTGGGATTAGACGATAAGACCTTCTCCAACCGTAAGTCTATTCGGAGATCCGGTCAAGATTCAGAGATCTCCTTTTATTTACAGAGCTGTCACGCAACTTTTAACCGTTAGTTTGCTATTCCAAAGAATTTTTACATAAAAATTGAATTTGAATAATTCCAATATCTTTTGAAGAACAACAAAAATTCTTAAACAAAAAGATTCCCTTCGAATGTGATCTCTTTGTTTGGGTTGGAAATCTTCGAGGGTCAATTATGACCAAAGACAAATACCCCACTTTCATCATTTGACTTAGTTATTTGACAATAATATATTAACCAGTTTATATTATAATTGTCAACATAATGATTAATGGGTCAAATGGGCCTTCGATATTTGGGCTTGGATCATGATTATGTTTTGGTCCATTAGGTTAAAGTCAGACTATAAATACTTTTTGAGATTGCATTAAAGAATGATGAAACTTTTTTTCTCTCTAAATAATAACTAAAAAACAAATCAATTATCTCTCTACTCTTTATCTTACATTTATTACACCTTCACTATATTACTAAAGTACCCTCTAAACCATATTTATCCTCACCAAATTGACGACCATAGTGCGAGCAGAGGTGGCCAGATAGCTGAATTAAAAACCTAACATAACAAAATTTACCTTCGGAACCCTTCGAAAGATAGATCATGAAATGCCCGTAGATCATCTCCTAGAGAATGAGAGAGTCAAGATTGAAGAAGAGCATGACCAAGTGCCACATGTGAATGATAAAAATGAAAAAAATATTCTTATGCAAGAGGAGCGGGAGCAATTACGAGGAGAAATTGATGATTTAAGAGCCTAAAGGCAAGCTGATATGGATCTTGTGGGAAGATTCCAACATAACATTAAAATTCCGATAGGCCATATAATTATCCCCATCTAGGCAATCCCCAACACAATATGAGGAAGCACCAAGGGGATCAATCTCCTAAAACCCATCAAGCCTCTAAAAAAGAGCACCGAAAGAAACATTATTCTAGCTCTTTGGAGTCTAGTGATGACTATACCTTCGACTCTGAAATTTCTTCAACATCTTCGAGTAGTGATCATTACCAAAAAAAACAAAAGCCACCGCGAAAAACTTCAATCTAAAAAACATTCAAAGAGACACCATAGATCGAGTAAGCAAGATTCGTCGGGAAAGAAGAAGTTTCGAAAGAGTAAACAGAAAAAATATCAGGGAAAGGTGAGAGGATCAGCTGCTAATAACATAAACCACTTGTTGAGTGATCAACTTGATGTCCAATCCAAACGAGGTATATTCATCACATCTAATGAAAATCATCAATTCAGTTAGGGATACAATTGGAGGCAATCACATTTATTCATAAAAATCATGTCCAAACATCTTCCTATGCGCTTTGATATTTCCAATATGGAAAAGTAAAATGAAAGTAAAGATTTGGACAACCATCTTGAGCAATTAATAAATTTCATGATGAGTTTTGATGATGATTGATAAGGATGTAAAATATTTAAGACCAAAATGTAATAAATAAAATCTTATATTATAAGTTGTATAATTAAAGAATATATTTAGAGTCTTATATGAAGTTAAAAGACTAACATGTAATTAAACTTTTTATATAACTAATTCCGTTACACCAATGTTTGACGCTTATATATAATGGCCAAACTGAATTTAATAAAGAAAACAATTTTCACTTGTGAACACTCTTCTTTTGTTTTACTTTCTCTCTCTGTTTTACTTGAAAATCAATCTCACATTGTAAGTTGATCATTCGGTACCTTGATTTGATGATAAAAAAACCATAAGCAATTGATTTCTTGTTTTGTTTTAGTTGTTTTTAATCGATTCTTTATAGCTGTTTTGGATCGATAATGGAAGCACATAATGAGAATGATCCTATGGTTCGAAAGGCAATTGAGACACTAAAATATGATTTGCAAGGAGGAGAAGGTATTGAAGATGAGTCAATTCCAGTTCGTTAGACTCCCTCAAATATTGAAATTTGAATGAAACAGTTACTGGATAAATACACGGCTCTAAATGAGAAGTATGATAAAAGAGAGCAACATATTAAATCAAGTAGGCTAAAATATGAGGTAAAACAAATGGATGAGAAAAATGATGTGGACATGCAATCTGATCGATCTTGTACAGCTCGCCAAGTTTGAAGTGAGCAGAGGAAATCACATTTTGAATATAACAAAGAGCATCGTACTTCACGAAAAGAGAAAAAAGACAAGAAAATATATATTACCTCCAGTGATGATGAGTTGGACAGTTCAACATCTGAGTATAAGAGATATTGGGTATCTTCGAAAGAAGAAAAAGGTCGGCCTCGAAAGTCATGAAAAAAATATAAATCAAGGAAATATAATGTACCTCGTTGTTTGAGGGGAGCAGAGTGGTGTGAAGGGAATACGTCGAATCAATACACATGAATAGATGATCGGAATTTGTATGTTGTCATGGGAACAGGAAATGATGATCAGTATGTTCAAAGAGTTGACTGGAGAAATTATCCCTTAACAATTGAGATAAAGTCTATTACTCTTCTAGAAGCGGTTTAATATCTCTAAGGTTGAAAATTTTGATGGGATGCAAGATCCCGATGACCACATCTAATAGTTTAAAAGATACATTATGAACTTCAAAGATGGTGATAGGCTGGTATGCGGAGCATTTTCTCAAACATTTAAGGGTACAACTTTGAAATTGTACAATAGGATTCTGAGGGCATCCATTTCTAATTTTATAGATTTTTATACAGCTTTCCGATGACAATTTATGGGAAGTAAAGATATGCGAGCAAATGGTAACACAATAATATAGTGCAAGCAAGTTGTGCGAGAGAAGCTGAAAGGTTATACTAAACATTTTGTGTTAATAAAAGCTGGTTCGGATAATTGTGAAGAGTTAGTAGCCATGATTTCATTTCAACAAGGCTTATTACCAGGTGATTTAGCAAATGAAACAACAAAAATAATATCTTTGACTTTGGGAGCGCTAATCGTTCAAGTCGAGGATCTAATTAAAGTGGAAGAATCGACTAGAGTTCGAGGAGTGGTTGGACTCAGTCAAAATATTTCATGGAAGATGTCAAATAGTCAGGGGTCCTCCCGAACTTGACCCAACCATCTTGTCCGAGGAACAACAATATTTTTCCTCCTGGAACTGGAGGGTATCTGAATCAGGCTACATGGTATCAATTTCAAGTACGAACAACAGATTAGTGGATAAGGCCAGAATATTATGTTGATTTGACTGAGAATGTTGTTGCGATTTATGAAAAAGTGAAGGGATATGTGAGTTTTAGAAAGCTTGCTCCGATAAATAGACTTAGGGAATAACGTAATAATAGGTTATGTAAGTATCATGATGACATAGGACGTGATACTGCAGATTACATAGCTTTAAAAAAAGAGGTGCAAACTTTAATTGAAAATACAAAATTAATAGTTTATGTTAAAGGACAGAGCAGTGGATCAAAGATCATGTTGCATCAATTTCGCAAGCAGCAAATCCAAATTCAAAGGAAGAAAATCTAATGATTATGGATTCTAAGTCTGAGGATTTCGATGCGGCTTCGAGATATTTGGACACAGATCTGGATCGATTGATTTTGATGGCACTGGATGAGCCAGTGAAACAAGGACGAGTTCAAAGTTTATGTGAATACTTTGAGTCATTTGCAATATTTGGAGGATTACCTATGAATATAAACATTAATAGCTCTAGAAATATGCATATGATGAGTTTAGCTACTTAAATATAAGAAGGTATGTATACTTATTTGTATGGTAAGAAAGATGTTTCCTTTATACTTTTCGATGAGGATGATCTGAGAGACACTGAAGGTCATCACAAAGATGCAGTAGTGATTAGAGTAGAAGTAGCTGGTATTGAAATTCGATGCGTTCTGATAGATACATGAAGCTCTGCAAATGTTCTGTTCAAATCGACATATGATAAGATGTGTAATCCTCCAAAAATTTGTCAATCAGACCATACTATAATTGGTTTTACATGTGTGATAGCCCATGTGATTGGAGAATTCCAGGGTGAAGTATGGTTGGGAAATGGGCCTTTTAGAAATAAGGTTCAAGTTTTATTCATGGTGGTGGATTGTCTGGCCAGTTTTAGAAATAATGCTGTTTTTGGGAGATCTTGGCTTTCGAGGATGTATGCAGTTGTATCCACAGTCCACCAATATTTGAAGTATGTCATCGGAGATCGCATTGGGTTTGTTCAAAGTGATCAGAAGGTAGCTACAGAATGTTATGCAAGAACGTTTTAAATTCGAGGTCCAAATCGTGAAAATCGAATGGTTGAATATCAATCAGGGGGTTGGCCTCGGAAACCGAAGAGGGGGTTGATGATCTGAGGGAAACCCCGGGTTCTTTAATGGTAAGTGAAAACATAGAAAAGTATTAATTTCCTGATGGAAAGTTACTTCGAATAAGAATATTACTGGCCTCAGCTTTACATCAGCAGTTGTTACAATTTTTGTTTGATAATATGGATGTTTTCGCTTGGAAAACAGAAGATGTAGCGGGGGTCCCAATTGAGGTGATATGTCACATCTTCACTATAAATGCGAAGATCAAATCTGTTATTCAAAAAAATGTGTTCTTTCTTTTTAAAAATCAGAAGCTATTGTGACTGAGGTGGATCGTCGGTATAGGGTCAGACATATAAGGGAGACACAATATTTTTTATGGACAGCAAATCCAATGGTGTTTAAAAATAATAATGGGAAATGGAGAATGTGTGTTGACTTTACAGATTTGAATCGAGTTTTCCCTAAATATCAATTTCATGTTCCTCGAATAGATCAACAAATTGATTCTACTTCAGTGAATACAATTTTGTCTTTATGGATGCTTTTGCAGGGTGTAACCAGATTCATATGGATTCAAATGATCAAGAGAGTATCATTTCCATCACTTATCAAGGCTTGCATTGTTATATTTTTTGGATTAAAGAATGATGGAGGAACGTATTAGAGGTTAATGAATAAAGCCTATGTTTCTCATATTGGAAGAAATATATAGGTGTATATTAAGGATATATTGGTGAAAATCACAACTGATGATAGGCACTTGAAGGATTTAAAGGAGACTTTTTTAGTTTAAGATTTATTTGATTGAAGCTAAATCTTGAGAAGTACACATTTGGAGTTCGATCATGAATTTTTTTGGGGTATCTTATTACTGAAAATGGGAAAGAAGCTGATCAAGAGGAGCTAAAGGCTTTGGTATCAATGAAATCACCTTGAACTATTACAGAAGTACAAATATTGACAGGAAGGTTAGCTGCTCTTTGATAAGGAAATATATTCATAAGGGACTTAAATGTAAATAATAAGGACTTGAATGATAAGTTCTATTAATAAAGAATAAGATTAAAGCTTTATATGGAGAATAGGGACTGAAATGTAAATAAATCTTTTATGTAACCGAATTTGTAACTAACTCACTGAGCCTATTTAAAGAGGTCAAGGAGACTGATTACACCTATAAAATAATTAGAGGAGAAAGATTATATTCACCATCTATAAATCTTTGCTGATTCTTAGTCAATATTCTCAATCTTCTCAATCCAATTTCTATTCTCACCAAATTGGCGCTAGAAAGAGGGGTCGAAGATACCTTGATCGATAGATAAAAAATCGAGTCTCGAATTTTTTCGTTTTTTTTGAAGCATTTCGTTTACATTTTCGTTGATCGGAGATGAATTCGGAGGAAGGAGATAATCCGTCTATTCGAAGGGCTTTGGAGACATTGAGATCTGATCTGTAAGAGAAAGAAGCAGATGAATCAGTTCTGATTCGATCTAATCAATTTGATTTTGAAGGTAAAATGAATGAGTTGATAAGAAAAGTGGCAGAACTTGATAAATTTGCTCAAAAGAAACAAGATAATAATGGCGCTAGACTTAGATCTGAAATAGCAAGAGGTAATCGAGATGATCCGTCGGATCCATCGAATGACGTCGGCGATGTTCAAGATGTTCAACGTAAAATACATTTTGAGCGTAAGAAGGAGCATAGTGGAATGAGAAAAAAGGAAAAGTTGTAGAAGCGACGGTATGTAGATTCTAGTGAAGAAGATTTTGAAAATTCAGAATCAGATGAAACACCAAGATATAAGCATTTTCGAAGTCATTCAAAAGAAGGAGGGTATGAGTTTTGGCCAGCTAAAATGTATAAGGAAGGAAGGCAAAAGAAGGAAAACGAGTGTATTCTCCTCGGAAATTTGAAGGCGAACCAAGTTTGTATGCTACTGTGGGAATGAGGAACGAAGACCAGTTTGTTCAAGGAGTAGATTGGAGGGATTCACCGTTGATTAGTGCGATTAGATCTGTACCACTTCCGAGGCGGTTCAACATTTCTAAAATTGACAAGTTTGATGGAACTCAAGATCCAGATGATCATATAGAGCAATTCAAGAATTATATGACTAATTTCGAGGATGATGATAAATGGGTTTGTAGGGCATTCTCTCAAACATTCAAAGGAACTGCATTAAAATGGTATAATAAGATTCCTAAGGAGTCCATTGTAAATTTTAGAGGCTTTTACACAGCTTTTCGAAGATATTTTGTGGGAAGCAAAGAAATGAGAGCTAACGGAGATACGATAATACAATGTAAGCAAGCTGTGGGAGAAAAGTTGAAGGATTATACTAAAAGATTTGTGTCAACAAAAGCAGGATTAGATGATTGTGAGGAAGTGGTAGCTATGGCAGCGTTCCGAAAAGGATTGTTGCCAGGAGATTTAGCTGATGAAACAACAAGGCGTAGGGCATTAACATTTGGAGCTCTCATGGCTCAGGTTGAAGATTAGATCAAAGTCGAAGAGTCTACTCGGGTTCGAGGAGGAAATAATAGTGTTCAGAAAGGGAATAGTCAAGTGGGAAATAATCAAGTGAACGCTTCGAATAATAACTCGTCACGGGCGAGGGGTAGTCAAAATGTTTCCAATCGAGGAGGTTCGAACTCATATCAAGGGGGTTCTAATCAGCACAATTTTAGTAATCAATACCAATTCAGACCAAGATCGAATGTGTGGGTAAAACCAGAATATTATGCGGATTTGACTGAAAATGTGGCATCGATATATGAGAAAACCAAGGGAACAGTAAATTTTAGAAAGCCGGCAGCAATTAATAGGCCAAGAGAGGAACTCAATAACATGTTATGTAGGTATCATGATGATATTGGGCATGATACAAATGATTGTATTACTTTGAAGAAGGAAATGCAGATTTTGATAGAGAATGAAAAATTGTTGGAGTATGTCAAAAGGAACGCTAAAGCCATAACTCAAAAGGTAAGTAATCCTAACTCTAAGCAGGAAAGTGCATTGATAATTTTAGATGTTGCAGAGGATGAATTTGACGTGGCTTCGGAATATGTCGACCCAGACCCCAGTCGATTGTTGTTGATGTCAGTTGATGAGCCGATGTGTAAGGGACGTGTTCGAGATTTATGTGCGTTCTTTGAGTCCTTGGCAATATTTGGGGGAGACTCAATGACTAATGATACTAATAATTCGAGGAAAAGACGTATAGTAAATTTAACGCATCAAATTGAAGGAGGAGCATTAGCACATCTATACAATAAGAAGAATGTCCCATTTATAATTTTCGATGGAGATGATTTGAGAGGAATTACAGGACCACATGAAGATGCAGTAGTCATTGGAGCAGAAGTGTGTGGGGTAGAAATTCGACGAGTATTAATTGATACTGGAAGTTCTGCTAATGTGTTGTTCAAATCAACATATGATAGATTAAACGCTCCGCCTCGGATAGAAAGGTCAGAAAGAACTATAATTGGGTTTACTGGTGCAACAGCGAATGTAGTAGGGGAGTTTGAAGGTGAAATTTCTCTGGGAAAAGGGTCTTTTAAAAAGAAAGTACAAGTACTTTTTATGGTGGTAGGTTGTCCGTCGAGCTACAATGCTATCTTTGGAGGTCATGGCTGGCAAAAATGTATGCTATAGTTTCTACAGTTCATCAATGTTTGAAATATGTAGTCGGGGATCGAATTGGTGTAGTTCGAAGTGATCAAAAAGTAGCTAGAGAGTGTTATGCTGTTGCATTTAGACTACGTGATAAAAGTACCGATGATCCAATGGAGAAATAGAAATTTGGGGGGTTGCCTTCTAGTAGTAAAGATGAAGGAATTGATGATACGAGGTCAACCCCGAGTTCTGTGATAGTAAGTGAAGAAATAGAAGAATACGTCTTCGATAATAACAGAGTACTTCGAATTGGGACTTTATTGTCTTTATTAGTGCGAGAAAGGTTATTGAATTTTTTGTCTAAAAACTTGGATGTGTTTGCTTGGACGTCTGAGGATGTAGTGGGGGTCCCAATTGATATTATATGTCATAGTTTGGCTGTGGATTCGAAGATCAAGCCAATAATACAAAAAATGAGAGCTTTTTCTTTGGAAAAATCTGAGGCCATAATTGCTGAAGTAGATAGATTGTATAAAATGGGACATATTAGGGAGTCCAAATATCCGAAGTGGACAGCTAATCCTGTAGTGGTGAAAAAGAAGAATGGAAAATGGAGAATGAGTGTAGACTTCACAGATTTAAACAGAGCTTGCCCAAAGGATCCTTTTCCAGTACCTCGAATTGATCAATTAGTGGATTCTACTTCTGGAAACAAAATTCTAACATTTATGGATGCATTTTCAGGATATAATCAAATTCGAATGAATCCAGAGGATAAAGAAAGCACAACCTTTATCACTAATCGAGGTTTATATTGTTATAGAGTGATGCCGTTTGGATTGAAAAATGTTGGGTCTACATATCAAAGGTTGATGAATAAGGCATTTGCTTCACAAATATGGAGGAATATCGAGGTATACATCGATGATATGCTAGTTAAGAGCAAAAGTGATGATGATCATATTGATGATTTAGAAGAGACGTTTCTGAATCTTAGAGCAATACAGTTGAAGTTGAACCCAGAAAAATGCACGTTTGGAGTCTGATCTGGTAAGTTTCTGGGATATGTGATAAGTGAAAGAGGAATTGAAGTGGATCCAGAACAGTTGAAGGCTTTGATATCAATGTCTTCGCCTCGGAATATCAAAGAAGTGCAAATATTAAGAGGCAGGTTAGCAGCTCTGAACAGATTCATTTCTCGTTTTTCAGATAAATGTTTGCCTTTTTTCCAGGTGTTACGTCGACCGAAGAATTTTGAGTGGACTTCGGATTGTGAAGAAGCTTTTATTAAGATCAAAAATCTTTTGTCCTCTCCTGAAATATTATCAAAGCCTCGAGAAGGTGAGCAACTGTTTTTGTATGTAGCAGTATCGGATTATGCAGTGAGTGCAGTTCTGATAAGTGAAGATACGGGAGTTTCGAAGCTCGTTTATTATGTTAGTAAAAGTTTGGTTGATGCTGAAAAACGTTACTTAAAGCTCGAAAAATTGGCGTTGTGTATAATAGTGGCGGCGAGAAAAATGCGTCCTTACTTCCAAGCACATACAATTGTGGTTCGAACCTCTTATCCATTGAAAAATGTATTGCAAAAGCCAGATATCTCAGGAAGAATGACTAAGTGGTCTGTAGAATTGGGAGATTTCGATGTGTTATTCTCTCCACGAACGACTGTCAAAGCTCTGGCCTTAGCAGGTTTCTTTGTTGAGTTTCATTCGAGCAGGTTCGAAGAGAAAGAAGATGAAAAAATACACATGAATCCGGTGTGGACGGTACAAACTGATGGAGGATCTAGTAATAAAGGGTCGAGTGCGGGGGTAGAATTGGTGGCACCGACAGGGGAGTATATGTTTCAAGCTATAAGATTTGGATTTCATGCTTCGAATAATGAAGCTGAATATGAAGCAGTGTTAGCAGGATTGCGGTTAGCAAAAATTTATGGAGCAATATTCGTGCATTTAGAAACAAATTCGCAGTTAGTAGTTAACCATGTTAAAGGAATATCAGAAGCTAAAAAAAGACCATTTAGTTTTGTATTTGCAAGAACTTCAAAGTATGATGGCACAATTTGAAAATGTTGAGGTGGAGCATATTCGAAGAGGAAATAACACAATGGCTGATTCTTTAGCAACAATGGCTTACTCTGAAGAATATCCATGGATCGTGACACAACCACTGCCTTCGATTATATCAAGCTCTGAGCAATGTGAATTTGTTGAGGAGGTAGTAAATGATTCGGCGCGCATTCGGGGTGATTGGAGAACTGACTTGTTAAATTTTCTTACAAAGGGAATACTACCTCTTGATAAGCACCTGCTCAAGAAAATAAGGAATAAATCTCTTGGTTATGTGCTGTTGGATGGGGTATTGTATAAGAGGTCTGTGTCGAGGCCTTTATTACGATGTTTGAGTAAGAAAGAATCTCAAAACATTTTATCTGAATTACATGATGGAGATGGATCAACTCATTGTGGTTTCAAAGCTTTAATGCGTAGGGTATTGTTGGCAGGATATTATTGGCCTACTATATTGCAGGATGCCAAGTTATTAGTTCGAAGTTGTGATACTTGTCAAAGGTATGCACATTTGATACATAAACCAGCGACACCTCTAATGATAATCTCTGAGGCGGTTCCTTTTGATAGATAGGGGATTGATTTAGTAGGACCATTGCCTATGGCTTCAGGTGGAAGACAGATGATTATTGTTGCAGTTGATTATTTTTCGAAGTGGGTAGAAACAGAGCCTTTAGCTGGAAAAAAAGCTAAGGATGTGATCAAGTTTATTCTAAGTAACATCTGCTACCGTTTTGGAGTTCCTCGAAAAATAACAACTGACAACGGTCCCCAATTTAATAACAAGGAAATGGACTCTTTTTTATCCTCGAAAGGAATACAGCAATGCTTTTCTACTCCTTTCCACCCACAAGCAAATGGGCAAGTGGAAGTTACAAATAGATCTATTTTGGAGGGTTTGAAGAAAAATTTGGCGGGAGCAGCGGGAAAATGGCCAAATTATCTTCAAGAGGTGTTGTGGGCATATCGTACAACTCCTAGAGAGGCCACAAAAGAGACTCCTTTTTCTTTGGTGTATGGAATGGATGCTGTATGCCCTGCTGAATCTGCATTACCTTCCTATAGGCTATTGCGTTATTCTGAAGTAGATAATGATGAAGCTAGAAGGATTGAGCTTGATTTGTTAGAGGAAAAGAGGGTTAAAGCACATTTGATAGTGGTTCATTATCAAACCTTAATGAGAAGCAGGTACGATGCTAAGGTTAAGAAGAGGGAGTTCAAAGTTGGCGATAAAGTGTTGCGAAAAGTATTTCTTCATACCAAAGATAAACACCTCGGAAAATTGGCTCCGAATTGGGAGGGTCCTTATGAAGTCAAAATGAAGGTCAAGCCAGGGTCATATAGGTTGTCTGATTGTGAGGGGAGGATGCTTAAACACCCTTGGAATATAGAACATTTGAAATTGTATTGTGAATACAATCGAACTTAGAATTTTTGCAAAAGACAGACATACTCTTTCCTTAGCTGTTGGCCCAGAAAGGTTTTAATGAGGTGTCTGGTGAAAATTGAAGTTCATAATAAAATTTCTTTTGGCCATTGGTTGTTTAATATGATGAATGATTTGTTATTTTGGTAACTTGTCAAAGACTGATCATCTTTGAAAGTTGACCAAGATTAATTTTCCAAAGCAATAGCTTTGATGAAACAACCTATTTCGAGATGCCACGTTTTATGAGTGCATCAAATTTTCGAGGTGCCACGTTTTATGAGTGCATCAAATTTTCGAGGTGCCACGTTTTATGAGCGCATCAAATTTTGGAGTGCCACGTTTTATGAGTGCACCAGAACTTTGAAATATTAAGATAGTTGCTTGTTTCATCGGATAAAGCTTGAAGCTTACAAAAAGGAGAAAACTACTTAATAAAAAAAACAAAAAACAACAACAACAAACACATGACATATATAATCTACTATTTAGTCGTCTTCCGATGACCCTTCAGAAACGTCATCTTCTTCTGAAGAGTTTGATGCAACCTCAAATGCTTCGGCTGGGCGATCTTCCTTGCGAATTTATTTCCAAAATTCTGTTAAATTTAACCTTGGATAGGCGGCATGAATTTCTCGAAGAAGATCGATAGCTGTTTGGGTTTGAGCCTTCTTGATACCATCAAGCATCAAAGAACCAACAGCAGCTTCGGCTTTCTTGATGGCGTCCTTCTTTTCCTGCTCGAATCCTGTTTGAAGCGTAGTCAATTGAGTTTGACAATTTTCCAGGCTTTCTTGAGTTTTCTTAACAAGTTCTTCAGCATCGGTAGATTTTTTCTTTTCACCAGAAATGGCAATAGAATGTTAAGAATTTATATTTTCAAGAGCCAGACGATGAGAATTCTCCATAGCTTCGATTTTTGCGTTATGCTCGTTAAGAAGTTTTCTTTTTTCAGCTTCGAAATTTTGAAGTGCTTTATTTTTCGAAGCTTTTTCAGATTATGTTTCCTTTTTGCTCTTGATTAATTCTTGTGCAAGGAGATCCAATTGTGTGTGTGAATTGCTTACTTCTTCACACAATTTTTTGGTTGCAGCACCTAAGTTAGTAAAGGGTCGAAGGATTGAAGTTACCTCATCGGATCTGTCAGGGTTGGGCAAGTTTGATGGGCGATGGACATGAATAATTGCGTTAGATGTTGAAGTTATGGCAGCCCCGGTAGAAGATGATGGAATGGTGTTGGTAGGCTGAGAATCTTCACAGGTGACTACAAAATCCCCACTCGAGTTGAAATCCTCGAGGTTAAGATATTCGTTTTCCTGGCTATCTCCTAGTGCCAATCCTCCTTGAGGATTTTCTTCAATGAAGGTTTTCTCATAGACCTCGGAAGCCAATACCTCTTCGAGCATTTCAGCTTCGTTCTTTTTCTTACTCCTCGAGGTCGTGGACTTGTCCTTTTTCTTCTTTGAATCATTATCTTCTTTCTTTTTCCTTTTAAGGATAGGTTCGCCTTCTTCGGATATTGGAGGAAGTTGAGATGCAGGCTTTTTTCGTTTCCCTGTAGGCTTCGAATTTTTAGAAGGGTTAGGATTACTTGTGTTGGACTTTTTGAGGGCCAGTTTTCCCTTTTTTTTTTAGTGGCAGGTGACTGTCAGATCGGTTACTGGTGGGAAGGTAAGTTTTCCCATCTGGTGCGAGTATTCTTTTGACCACATCAATGGGATCTGGGGGGAGCTTCGGGTTTTCAGGGAAGTCAGCTCCCAAGGTTATGCGCCAGAGATGGCTGTTGACGAAATTGATTGGTTGAAAGGCGGAGTGAAAGCCATTTCCCCAGGCTTTCTCAGCCCATTCAGCCATTCTCATGAAGATGGTCTTTGCAGTCTTCCGACGACTTTTGAATCGCCTCGAAATTTCTGGGAAAAGAGTATACAATTAGATAAGTAGGCCTGGTTAGTTTGACTAGGCTTAATAAGTTGGGAAGAAAGTATTAACAATAATAACCATGATTTACTTACTGTTATCTCTCCAGATGAGAGTAAGTTTTGAGGGGTTGTCATCGGAAATTTCTTTACCATTTTCCCAGGCTCCTGATAAAAAAACAAATCTTTGCTTCCAAAACTTGTCAGCCTCGAGGAAGTCATCGATAATCTTCAGATCATCCTCCAAAGTTAGGTAGTAGAATGGTAAAACTGGCCCCTTTGAGAGTTTGGTCAGTGAAATGAAGTCCTCTATTTCGAGGGGTATGTCTCCTAACCTTGACACCATAATAACGGAGAGTAAAGTGAACATTTGGTTTGGAGTGACTTGTGTTGGGCACAACCCAAGAATTTCGAAGTACTCTACAATCATTGGATCGAGAGGAAATCGAAGTCCCCCAGTTGAAAAGTTCAGGGTAAACTACCAATTCGTTTTTCTGACAACTGAAAAGTGTTTCTCCTTCTATTGGTAGACGAAGAACGATGTTGTCTGTTAATCCCCATTGTTTCTTAAGTTCTTCTTTCTCTGATTCGGGGTAGTAAGTATAGGGTACGTTTTTTAGGGCTAGAATGTACCGAGGACAAAGTAGTTTTAGGTTTTCCTGAACCATGGCGGCAACATCTTCGGGGAGGGTAATAGGAGCTTTCTTTCCTCGAATATTCCTTGAAGGGATTACTTCTTCTTCCGCCTCGGATTCGGCTTCGGCATTGGATTCAGTGGCTTCAGAATCATTTTCTTCATCAGTAGCTTCATCGCGAAGACTGCGAGTTTGAGTCTCAGTTTGGGATTGTTTTTCGTTTTCCATAAGAACTGGTTGACTATTTTTTGGTGTAACGTCAACCAATTCTTGTGGGGGAGGAGAGGAGGTTTCTGCATCGTCACCCATTGCTAGGAAGGTTGATGTTTTGTGAAATTTAGCTTTAACTGCTTCGGATTATAGGATAGATGATTTGGGTTGTAGTTTTTTAGGAGTTGGAGATTTGTCAGAATTGACAGGCTTAGGTTTTCGATGTGGTCTTAGTGATGGGAAAGTGGATTGATTTTGAGGAGGAGAAGATTGCTGGCTAGATCCTGGGTTTGATGCTAGGGGCAAAGACGAATTAGCAAGGTTGGAATTGAAGTTACCGTATTTGAAGGTGGTAGAGGAGAAGCGGGAAGCGTTGTGGATTAATCCAGCAGCTCTGTATTCCTCAGCTCTTTCTCCAATACAGAACCAGTCGTAAGCACCAAAAACTTGATTACCAGGACCAGGGAAGAGAGATTTCTTTGGTTTTCTTGGTTTTTTGGGTTTAGATCTTTTGTATTTGGGATATCTTCTCATACAATAGACATTAATCTGGGGAATTATTTTTTGTGACTGAAGAAATCGACGTTTCTGGTGAAGGTAGCTAATGAGGATGAAGGTTGAAGAAGAACCAGATGAAGATAGCTTAGGAACGATGATTTTTCTAAAAAGTTCTTAGTAAGATGGAGCTAAGTATTTATACTTGGGAAAAGACGACGTTGAGAATTTGAAGAGGCAAAACCAGTGAATTGTTCTTATTGGGTGGAATATAAAACGTGGAGAAAAACTTGCCATGTCATAGACCTATCAAGAAGGGTCTAATCAATTTTTCAAGTAGGGGTATGTTAGTTTAAAAGTGTTAAAGACAGAAAATTCGAGGTCGAAATAGAGTTGTATTTCTAGTTGATAAATTCGAAGTGAGCGGGGAGCTTATTTGCACTCATTCTTACATTCGAAGTGAAGTTGCAAGTCACTGGGCTCAGTCATGATAAAGGGGCTAGAGGAAAGAAGTTTTATTCACTTGGGGTAATGTTCGAAGACTGAATAGTTCTTATAAAATTATCTTTATAAGAACTAAGGGGGCTACTGATAAGGAAATATATTCATAAGGGACTTAAATGTAATTAATAAGGACTTGAATGATAAGTTATATTAATAAAGAATAAGATTAAAGCTTTATATGGAGAATAGGGACTCAAATGTAAATAAATCTTTTATGTAACCGAATTTGTAACTAACTCACTGAGCCTATTTAAAGAGGTCAAGGAGACTGATTACACCTATGAAATAATTAGAGGAGAAAGATTATATTCACCATCTAAAAATCTATGATGATTCTTAGTCAATATTCTCAATCTTCTCAATCCAATTTCTATTCTCACCACTCTTAATATATTTCAAGGTTTTCTAACAAATATTTTCCTTTTTTTTCAAGTATTACGAAGGCCAAAAGAGTTCAATTGGATATTGGATTGTGAAATAGGATTTTCAAGCATTAAAAAACTTTTGTCATCACTAGATATATTGTTTAAGCACCGATTTTGAGAGAATCTCTTTCTGTACACTGCAATGTCAGATTTTACTGCGAGTGTTGTGCTGATAAGTGTTATGCTGATAAGTGTTGTGCTGGTAAGTCAATCTATTATGTCAGTAAGAGTTTGTTTGCAGTAAAGAAAATATATGTAAAGCTTAAAAAATTGGCATTGGATTTAGTGGTTGTTGCTAGGAAGATGTGTCCATATTTTCAAGCTCACACTGTTGTGGTTCAAACTTCATTCCCACTGAAAAATGTTTTACAGCGCCCCGATATTTCTAGTAGGATGACCAAATGGTCAGTAGAGTTTACAAATTTTGATATCATTTTTGCTCCTCGAACAACTATCAAGGCTCAAGCCTTAGCCAATTTTCTTGTTGAATTTCATTAAGTAGATCAGATGAGGAGATATAAAATGAGGTATTGCGAAGAAGTTATATGTGGGTGGTTCGAACTGATGAAGGTTCTACTATTTTGGGATCCAGTGCATGAGTCCAATTGGTTGCTCCATCTGGGGAGGAAATGTTTCAAGCTATTAAATTTAGTTTTTATGCATCGAATAATGAAGCTAAATCTAAAGTTGCATTGGGTGGTTTAAGGCGTGCGAGCATTTGTGGGGCAACTTCGGTTTGTTTTGAGACAGATTCACAATTAATAATTGATTGCTTGGTCGGTGTTTCCGAAACTAAAATGGATCACTTAATTTTTTATCTTTGTGAGCTTCGAAATATGACTCTTCTGTTTGACTACGTTATTGTAGAACATATTAGTTGAGAAGATAATATATTTTCAGATTATTTGGTAACCATTGTTTACACATAAGAATATCATTGGATATTATTAAGGAGAGTGCTTCGATTTTAACACGGTTAGAGCAATGTAAATATGCAAAATAAGTATTTGTCACACCATATGTAATTTGAAGTGACTGGAGAACTGATATCCTGAACTTCTTGTTAATAGGAACGCTGCCTCAAGA
Source organism: Limnanthes douglasii subsp. nivea (assembly GCA_036936605.1). Classification (NCBI taxonomy): domain Eukaryota; kingdom Viridiplantae; phylum Streptophyta; class Magnoliopsida; order Brassicales; family Limnanthaceae; genus Limnanthes; species Limnanthes douglasii. The sequence continues at coordinate 125,866,144 of JAUPFV010000001.1, read as the reverse complement.
TGTGCAATTGGCTAAAAATTAAAGTATAAAGCTCACGGTTATGTTGTATTGGATGGGGTGTTATACCAGAAATCTTTGAGTAGGCCATTGTTGTGTTGTTTGAATAAAAAGGATTCTTAGGATATTTTATCAGAGTTACATGATGGTGAGGGTTCAACACATTGTGGATTCAAGGGTTTGACACGTCGGGTTTTGTTGGCAGACTATTATTGGCATTCGATTATAAACGTTGCTAAAATTTTAGTTCGAGGCTGTGATACTTGTCAGCGATTTTCCAATTCTATTCACAAACCTATAGTTTCACTTATGTCCATTTCTGAAGCTATCCCTTTTTACATATGGGGAATAGATATGGTGGGACCATTGCATATGGCTTCTGGAGGACGTTAAATAATTATTGTGGGAGTGTACTATTTTTCAAAGTGGGCAGAAGTTGAACCGTTTTCTGGAACAAAAGTCAAGGTTGTTATTAAGTTTATTGTGAATAATATTTGTTCCCGCTTTGGGGTTTCTCGAAAAATCACTACAAGTAATGGTCCTCGATTTTACAACAGAAAATTGCTTCTTTTTGTGCTTCGAGAGGTATTATAAGTGTTTTTCTACACCTTTTCATCCTCAAGAAAATAGTCAGGTGGAGGTGACAAATCTGGCGAAACACGAAAATTCCCTAATTATTTGCAATAGGTGTTATAGGCTTATCGAACTCCTAGAGAGGTCACTCAAGAAACTCTTTTTTCCTTGGTGTATCAAATGGATGTTGTTACAGAGTGCTTCAATATTATGAGGACCTGAATGGCGAAGTTAAAAGAGCAGATTTGGACCTGATCGAGGAAAAAATATTTAGAACACATTTGAATACGACTCATTATCAAACTATGATGAGGACTCGGTATAATTCGAAGGTAAAAATGAGGTATTTAAAAGTTGGTGATAAAGTTTTAAGGAAAGTATTCCTTCATACAAAGGATAAGCACTTAAGGAAGATGGCCCCGAACTGGGAAGGTCCTTATATGGTTGTAGAAAGAATAAAAACGGGTGCTTATCGCATTTGTGATGAGCAGGGGAGGATGCTTCGACATCCTTGGAATATAGAACATCTAAAATTGTACTGGGAATGATTTTGTCTTTTGAATTTTGTTTGAATAATTGACACACTATTTCCTACCCTGTTGGCCCGATGAGGTTTTAACGAGGTGTCATGTAAATATTCGAAGCTATTAATAAAAAAAATATTGGTCAATGGTTGTATAAGTATAAGTATTTGAATTATTTTTGTAACTAGTCAAAGCCTGATCATCTTTGAAGTTTTTTACCAAGTGTAACTTTTCCAAAGTGTTAAACGTTTATTATAAACACTTTTTGAAGAAACAACCATATTAGAAGTGTTACATTCTTTAAACATACTATAATATTTGAAGTATTATGTTCTCTAAAAGCACTATAATGTTCAAAGTGCTACATTCTCTAAACACACTATATTATTCGAAATGCTACATTCTCTAAACGCACTATATTATTTGAAATGGTACGTTCTCTAAATGCACTATATTATTTGAAGTGCTACGTTCTCTAAATGCACTATATTATTCGAAGTGTTTACAAGTGTTATATGACATGTGTTTTCATATGAAAATTTTAAAGTTTGGGTATGACATGTGTTGCATTTCGAGGTGCAATAAAAATAATATAGAGAAAACAAAGTATTGATGAATTAAGATTAATCTGGTGATAATAAAAAGAGTTTTTGAATGTTAAGTAAACAAACATTCACCAAAAAGGTCATTTTACTACAGGTAGATGACAAGCAAAAAGGGGGGAGGACACAAAGATTATTTATCTTTGGAGTTATCTTCATTGTCTTTTTGCTCTGAGACACTTTCTTTTGACTCCGTTTCTTTGGAAGAATCACTGAACATAGGGTCAAAAGCCTCACTGGGTCGATTCTCAATGGGAATCAACTCAAAGGTTAGCCTTGGAAATGTGGCATGGATTTCATGAAGCAGATTAATAGTTTTCTACTCCCCGACAATTTTAATGGCAGCCAGCATGTCCTTTCCATATTCGTTCTCATCAGCCTCCACAACAATATTTTTCTCCTCTTCGAAGTTTGTTTTATGGGCATTTATGTCGTCTGTCAGCTTCTTCTTTTCTTTTTCATTCTTCTGTACAGATTCTTGAAGAGTGAAGTATTTTTGTTTCTCCTCGGATTATTATAGTGCATGTTCAGTTAGCTTTTTTATTTCATTTTTTTATGATAAGTGTTAAACTCTTTTATCTCATACTCGTGCATAGATCTGAGGTAGTTTTGAAATGAATTATTCCACAAAAGAATTACGATCTACCAGCTTGTAATCCATAGAAATTTCCTTCACAATTTTACCAAATATTTCATGCAGCATCTTTCTTATATCGAACCATATCCATAGCTATAGTCTCCAAATGGCTTCGAGCAGAATCCACTTATTTGCATAATTTTTATGTTGCAGCTCTAAGGTTGGTAATCGGTTGCAGTGCAAGTGTGACATCTTCGGATGGTTCTTCAGTAGGTATGAATATTGGATCATTTTAGGGCATAAGAGCAGATTTTGATGGTGGCAAATAAATTTTTGACCTAGCCAGTTTCGGAAGAAGAGGGACAGTCACCAGACCAAATTGTTGTATTTGGTCTTGAATATCTTGCACGCATTGTCCATGTTTTTTTCAAGATCTTGAGGCCCTTTGTGTTGATAAAATCATCAAAACCAATATGATCGTCTCCTTGGTCATTTTCTGTTGCAGCTTCTCTTTGTTGATCTTCCACTACGGTGACCTTATCATCAGCCTCAGAAGGAAGCATTTCCTGGGGGTTTTCTGCATGATTATTTTTTCCTTTCCTCTTTGGTGGAGTTTTGGAGGTACTCTTCTTATTCTACAAAGTAGTAGTTTTTTTCCTCTTCGGAGAAGGCTCAACCTCCGCTCCCTCTTCAATAGTTGGAAGGCTTTTTTACGTTGCTTTCTTTTTTTCCTTTGTTTGTGGCATCAGATTCTCTGAGGGGCTAGCACCAGATGTGCTAGTTGTCTTTTTATTATTTTTCCCTTTCTTCTTTCAGGGAAGGTGGTTGTCCAATCCATTTCGAACATGAAAAAATACTTTACAATCAGGTATTACGAATCTTTTGACAACCAGGATAGGATTTGGTGGCTCTATCAAATTTTCACGAAAACCAGCCCCCACATTGATCCTCCACAAATGGTTGTTGAATAAGTTTATATGCAGAAAAGATGAGTGGAATCCATTTCTCCGAGTATTTTCTTCCCAGGTGTCCAATTTGCTGAAAATGTCTTTTGCGTCGTTTTCACGAAGTTTATATCTCCTCGAAATTTCTAGATACATCACAAAAGTAAATAAAAGATAAAACCAAATTACTTAAAGCATACACATAAAATAGAAGGGAAAAGAGGCTTATTTTTACTCCTCCAGATGAGGTTAAGCTATGATGGGTTCTCCTCAAATATCTCTTTTCTATTCTCCCATGCCCCAGATATAAAGACAAATTTTTGTTTCCAAAACTTGTCAGCCTCGAGTAAGTCATCGATAATCTTGAGGTCATTATCAAGAGTGATATAATAGAAAGGTAGAACAGGTTCATTTGAAAGTTTGGTCAAAACGATGAAGTTTTGAATAGAAAGAAGAATTTGGGCAAGTCTGGAGGTCATAAGCACTGATAAGAAGGTGAACCAATAGTTGGGTATTTCTTGTGTATGGAAAAGTTCTAGGAGCTTGAACTATTCCACTATTATTGGATCCAACGGAAATCGAAGCCCATAGTTGATGATCTCACGACAGACCACCAACTTATATTTTCCACAATTAAGTGAAATTTATCCCTCGTTTGGAAATCGAAGTGTGATGTTATCTGGCATTCCTCATTGTTTTCTCAGAGAAGCAGCTTGGGACTCTGGGTAGTATATGTATGGCACATTTTTTAGTGTTATAATGTATTTTGAGAGGAGTGACTTCAATTTTCACCTACTAAAGCAACAAACTCATTGGAAAGTTCAATATGAGCTTTCTTTTTATTTTCTCTCATCCTCGGTGCTCTTGTTTTCAAACCACGCTTAACAATTTCACTATCAATTTCTTTCAAATATTCATCCTCTATATTAGCTTCAATATCTTTTGAAGCGTCATCCTCAATGTCAGCCTCGATATTTGAATGAGTAGCTTTATAATCAGCTTCTTCCTCTGAAGCTTCATCTATATGTTGAGGTGGGTTGGAAGTTTAGGCTGGTTCCTTTTGCTTTTTATTTGAGGGATTTTGTTGAGATTCTATAATTGTCTCAACAATTTCCTTCCGGGGAGGATAAGATAATGAAGGGTTGGTCGTAATAGTTTGGGCAACAGAAGGTGGACCGTTGTCAGCTTTGTCTTTCATAGCTATAAAGTTCTTTTTCTGGGAAAGCCTTGGGAGATGCGAGTTTTTAGCTGGACTTGGGGAGTCTCTTTGTGCAGTTATCGATGAGATTCCGAACTGAGAGGAGATGAAGTTTCTTATGATCTTCTTCAAGTAGATGTGGGTTGGGTCACTTTACTGCAAATTCGAGGAGTAGGTGTTTTAGAAGAGATTCGAGGAAAATTTGGTGATTGGTTTTTTTCTGAGATGGATGAATTTGAAAACACATGAGAATTTAGATTTAGATAAAAATTACTCTACTGTATTGTTTCAGTGGAGAAATGAGAAGCGTTGTTTATCAATCCAGTTGCTTTATATTCTTTAGCCCTTTCACTAATGCAGAAGTAATCGTAAGAACCAAAAATGAGTTTCTTTGTTTTTGGGGAAATTAATGTTCTGGGTTTTTTGGCTTTAACTTTTTTGGTTCTTAGATTCTTTCTCATATACTAATTTGAAGGTTGGGTGGTGAATTTGAGTTTTCCGATGATGGTAGCTTAGAAATTGAAGATTCAGATGAAGGTATCCAAGAAATTTATGTTGTGAATAGACTTTCTCTCTCTAAAAATGGATTTGTAAAACAAACAATGCCTCACAGGAATATTTATAGAGGGGAAAGAATAGAGAGAAAAGTGAGAGAAGTGGAAGAGGTGGAAGGAACCATGCGTGAAGATGAGAGCTTGACACTTGCCATATGACAAGCCTAATGGCAGACCTAGTGCCTAGTGAATCATCATACTTTCTATTTTCGATTCGAACGTTTATGACCGTTGAAAGAAAGTTAGTTCATGTTTCCATATGAAAATATTCAAAACGTTTACGAAAGGTTGAGTCAATTTCAAAGCGGTTATATCTAAAGGTTTATTCGAAGACAAGATGTGTTGTTAAGAAAAAAAATCAGCTAACTCAAAGCAAATCGGATTTTGGAAAATGGATATTTTCTACTAATGAAGATTTTGGATGACAACTAGTTCTCATTCGTTGACTTTCATAAGAAATATAGAGGCTACTGATAAGGATATAAAATACTAAGGACCATAATGTGATAAATGAAATCTTGTATTAGAAGTTGTATAGTTAAATGATATATTTAGTCTTATATGAAGATAAATGACTAACATGTAAGTAAACCTTTTGTGTAACTAATTCTGGTACACCAAGTCTTGATGCCTATATATAATGATCGAGGATGAATTTAATGAAGAAGACATTTTTCACTTGTGAATACTCTTCTTCTGTATTTACTTTCTCTCTCTAAAATCAACCTCACTATTTATCTCTATAAAACCAGATTTAATCCTCACCAATGATGATGATAAGTTATTATATAGAGCTTTTTCTGAGACTTTCAATGATAGTGCCTTGAAGTGGTATACTAGATTACCGCAAGGGTCAATTAATTTTTTTGACATGTTTTGGATGGCTTTCCAAAAATAATTTACGGGAAGCAAAGAACTCAGAGGCAATGGATACACTATAATCCATTGTTGGTAGCATCCCGCTAAAACTTTAAAAGAATATACCAAGTATTTTCTAGACACTAAAGATGACCTGACATATTGTTTTGAACAACTAGCTATAAATTTATTCAGACATGGGTTGTTAGTTGTCAAGTTGACTGATACAGTTACTCGTAAGAAGGTAATGACTTGGGGTGGTTCGTTAAACCATGCCGAAGAATTGATCACGGTAGAAGAAATTATAATATTAAAACAGCCTCATAAGCCCGAAATTTTCCCTTCAATCCCTCTTAAACAAACTAGTAGCTAATCACATACTATTGTTAGCAATCGTCTGAAGGACTCCGAAGAGGGTTCTCATCGACCCAAATCGAGCCAATCTACATAGGGGTGAAATTTTAGACCTAGAGGAAATCAATTGGTTCAACCTAGTTATTTTGCAGAGTTGATTGAAAATGTTGCGACTATTTACGATATGTCAAACAGTTTTATGCAATTACAAAGGTCTTCACTCATTCAGACTCCGGGGGAAAATCAAATTACATAATTCTAAAAATATCACAATGACGTGGGACAAAATACCAAGGATTGTATCTCTTTGAAGCAAACGCTAATAAAAAATAGGAAGCTAACTAATTTTGTTAAATCACAAGTGGGTAATAAATCACAGTCAAGCGCAAATGGGTGCAAGAAAATTTACTTGTTGTTCAAAAGCAAGCCATGGATACTCCCAAGCAAGAAAATATGATGGTTATTATTGAACAGTTCGATGTAGATTCAGATTATTTGGATCCTTGTCCGGATGGGGTCAAGTGAATATGGTATGCAAAAAGGTGAAAGGGTTACCAAGTTGTGTTAATTCTTTGATCACTGACTATTTTTCGAGGATGGGGCAGCTATTGAGGAAATAAAATCCAAAGGATTTTGATTGATACTCGCATCTCATCTAATATTTTATTTTTTTCCACTTACAGGTTAATGAAGAACCCATCTGTTATCCTACGATCGAACAGAACCATAGTAGGATTTACAGGAAATTCTGCTGATGTTATTTGGGAATTTGAAGGAGAAACTACCCTTGGTAAAGGGTCACTCAAAAATATTATGAGAGTTTTGTTTGTAGTTATTGATTGTTCAACACCTTTATAATGTTATTTTAGGTAAATCTTGTCTATCAATGATGCATGTTTTTGTATCAATAGTTCATAAATGCTTGAAATACGTTGTCGGAGGCCAGGTAAGGGTTGTTTGGAGAAATCAAAAGGTGGTGAGGGAATTCTACATCACTACTCTTCCTCTAAAATATTTGGAAAGTGTGAAAACTAAAAAATAATGGCAATTATCTTCGTATCCAAACAAGATAGATGATCCAAGAGCCATGGTTCAGTTATTCTGATTGACGTTGTTGGAGTGCACAATTTTATAGATGGGGAAAATGTTAGAATTGGAACTAAATTGCAACCAAAAATGAAAGACAAATTGTTATCTTTTTTGTCCAATAATTTACATGTATCTGCATGGTGTAATGAAGATGTAACGGTCGTGCCAGCTAGTATCATTTTCTATAAGTTGTCGGTATGATCCGATGCAGGACCTATAATATAGATAAAAAGAGATTTTTTTGTATAAAAGTACAAATCTATGGCCAAAGAAGTAGACAAACGAACAAAAATAGGGTATATTCAAGAATCTCAGTACCCATTGTGGACTGCAAATCCAGTACTTGTAAAAACGAAAAAATGGAAAACGATGAATGTGTATTGATTTCACAGACTAAGATCATTTCCTTGTCCCTCAGATAGATCAGTTGATATATTCTACTTATGGCAATAAGATATTATCTTTCATAGATGTGTTTTTTGGATATAATCAAATAAAGATGGATCTGAAAGACCAGGATCATACTAAATTCATCACTAATAGAGGGTTGCATTGTTATAAGGTAATGTATTTTCGTCTAAAAAACACTGGAGATACTTAATAGTGTTTAGTGAATAAGGCGATTGTTAATCAAATTTGAAGAAATATTTAGGTTTATGTTGACGATATAATGGTAAACATTCCGAGAGAGGAGGATCACTTGCTTGATCTCAAAGAAACTTTCTCCAACCTGGAAGCAATCATTTTGAAGTTGAATCCAAATAAGTGCACTTTCTGCGTACGATTTAGATAAAATGGAAGGTATGTTATAAATGAAGAAGGAATACAAGTTGACCCAGTACAGTTAAATGCATTCTTAGCTATGGACCCTCTCAAATCCACAAAAGAAGTCCAGGTTTTGACTAGAATGCTAGCAATATTAACCAAGTTTATAATTCAGGTCATCGGGCAAGTGTACACAATTCTTCCAAGTGTTGAGAAATGCTAATGAATTTAATTGGTCCCCAAATTGCGATGAAGCTTTCCTCAAAATGAAGAAGCATATATCTTCACTAAAAACTTTGTCTGTACCAGTGATGAGAGAAAGACTTTATGTTTATTTTGTAGTATCCAACGATGCAGTAAGTGCAGTGCTAGTTCGGAAAGTTGATAATTAGCATCTCCACGTTTATTATGTTAGCAAGAGTCTGTTGGATGCATAAACGATATATCGAAAGTTTTAAAATTATATTCAGCATTGGTAACAACAGCAAGAAGAATGAGACCTCATTTTCAAGCATATTCTATTATTGTTCGAATTTATTTTCCACTCAAAAGTGTGCTGCAAAAACCCAATGTATCAGGTCGGATGACCAAGTGGACTGTAGAATTGGGGGATTATGATATTTATTTTGCTTCTCGAACTACAATCAAGCCACAAACTGTGGCAGACTTCCTGATTGAGTTTCATTTGGAATGGCCTTATGAGGAATCTTCTATCGATAAGCCTGCGAAAGAATGAGTAGTTTGAACAGATGAATGATCCAGTATAATGGATTGCGGGGCTGGAATTTATTTACTTTACCCCTATAGAGACTCAATGCACCAAGTAATACGTTTTGGTTTAAAGGCATCGAAAAACGAGGTAGAGTACAAAGCAGCATTAACTTGGCTAAAACTTGCCCAAATATGTGGTGCCAAAAAGTCTGATTGATAAGTGACTTCTAACTACTCATACATCAAGCTCAGGGACAATTTGAAACAAGAAAATAGCAGTTGATGAAGTGTTTGCAAATATTTAAAGAAACTTCTGCCTTCTTTGAATGTGTAAAGTATGAGCATGTGCCAAAGGCTGAAAATTTGATGATTAATTTCATAGCTACTATTGCATACACTAATGCGTATACTTGGATTTTGAAACAATAATTCCCTTCCATAACAACATCCCTAGAAATGTTTTTAAGTATCCACAATAACAAGCGAGGATTAGAGGCATGAAATTAAAAAAATTATTACTAAAGAAAGTCTTCTTGAAGACAAAAGTCTAGCTAAAGAATTGAAATTTAAAGCACATGCTTTTTGGTTTTAAGGGAGGTCCTCGATAAGAAATATTTTAACAAGCCTTTATTGCGTTGTCTTGGATCCGATGAGTCTCAAGTAATATTATATGAATTACATGATGAAGAAGGCTCTAGCCATTGTGGCTACAAATATTTGACTAGAAGGGTGTTGTTAGTGGGATATTATTGGTTAATAAAAAAGGCAGTCATTTAAGCCATCCATGGAACATCGAACATTTAAGGTTTTATCTTGAGTGAATCTGTAAATATTTACTTTATTTGTGTTAAATGTATATATTTGGGGCATACTCTTTCCTACCTTGGTGGCTCGGAGAGGTTATAACGGGGTGTCTGGAATACTATTAATCTACCATATTTTCCTTTAAAATATTCTCATTTTACACTTGTACGCATTTCCCATGTTGAAGTTGTAAAAGAGAATTTCAGAATTGCGAGACAACCCCGCAATACCAGCGAATTGTTCTATTGGCATCAAAAAATTTGATAGCTTGTATGTTATAATACATGGCCTCAAGGTAAACTATGTGTTTGGACTAGTTTTACTTGGACACAATCCCACTAAGTTGACATAGTTCATGATCTCAGGATAAGGGAAACCGAAGGCCCTAATTGAGCACATCCAAATAAACAACAATCTCTTTGAGACCGTAGCTCATCGGGGTCTCTCTGGATTTAGGCAGTCTAACTATAACTTCTTTAGGGAACCTTTAATTTGCACGAATAGCCTCTAATTGTTTTTCATGAAAATAAATATATGAAATCTTGTTTAGAACCAGAAGATGTTTGAGACTGGCCTTTGCAAAGTTTGGACCTATACGTCTGACCAAAGACATAAGATTCGAGAGTTTTGCTTTTGCCCTTTCCACCTTTAATACTTTTGTTCTTTGAAGTTTTCTTATTTTTGTGACATTGAAGTCTCCCCGGTTTGACCGTATGTCTCTAGTGGAAAATCATCACTAATATCCTTCATATTTTCTTCCATCATCTTTGGACTACATCCTAAAGGTTTAGTATGCTGAGAAGTTGTATTCTTCTCTTCATTTAAATTTTGAGGGAGAGTCTGGTTAGATTCCGATTACTCAGCTGGTTATGGTGCATTATTTCCTTCGCTATCCGGACTTTATGGGGAGGGGTTGTTGGAAGACTATTTTTGATGCACTGTTCTTAGCTCCCCTGATAGATTAGCTTTGTTGTTGGATATTTTGGTCAATCTAGGAGGAGTGTTCTCTTTTGATTCAGAGCCCATAGCTTTAAAATTCAAAGAACGCTTGTGACTAGTGGCTCCTTGAGATTGTGATGGCCTCGATGAACGACTCTGAGAAATAAACTATTGAGCGGTCGATGAGGGTTCATATGAAATATTACGTTTGTTATAGGGAAACACTCCTCCATAATAGATTGATTAAGTAACTATAAATGTGCTCTTGGAAGCAGGTAACTCCGCAGCAAACGTAAAGTTTTTTCTTCTATTCATCTAATATATAAGCTAATTGTTCTCGATTAGTGCGTTTATTGCATGCAAACACCGGAATAGCATTGAAGATAGGATTTGCGATGGTTAAATTGGTGGAGGAGATGAAGATATGGTCAGGTGCTAACTTGATAGTAATGATAAGGAAAAAAAATTCTCTAAGATTCTCTCTCTAAAAATTTTTATACTTGAAAAATTAGAGGAAAACTTATAAAATGGACTATAGAAGACTGTTGAGATCCATTCTAAGGAAGTGGAATCGCTACCAACAACTATAATCCCTAAAGGAGACGAAATGTTTTTAATTTTTGGTGTACCTCACCTATGGTACAACAAGCTCGTGGCTCTAATCAAATAATGATACGTATCATGAAGTATGACTGGTTAAAAACCACGACTTATGGATAATAACCATCCCCAAAATCGGATATGGTTCGAATTAGGGCTGTCAACGGTTCTTCGGAACCAAGAACTGGACCGGAACCGAACCGATAAGGACCGGACCGAGAACCGGACCGAACCTTAACGGTTCGGTTCGCGATTCCATTCTAAAAACCGAAAACCGATAAGGAACCGAAACAAAAAATGGGTTAAGAACCGAACAGATAGAATCGATAAACCGATAGAACCGATATAGAATCGAACCGATAAAACCGGCAAACCGATAGAACCGAAACGGACCGAACTCGGACCAAACCGGAACTGAAACCGAACCGAATCGGACCAAACCGGACCAGACAGGACCGAACCGAAAGCTTAGCGGTCCGGTCCGGTTCCGTCAAAACCCGGACCGAACCAGACCGATAACATCCCTAGTTCGAATTAGTTCCTCATCAGATTTGAAGAACACTAAAAAGTTATATTTGGAGAAACAGAACAAGATCAATTCGGATATGTGTCAGTTAACCCTCCCAAAATACCTTTGAGAGGGCTAAAGGACTATATGATGGTTTCAGATATCTTCAAAGGGATCTCTTTGTTTGGGTTTGAAATCTTCGAGGGTCAATTTTGACCAAAGACAAATACCCCACTTTTATCATTTGACTTAATTATTTTAACAATAATTTATTTACAAGTTTGTATTATATTTGTCACCATAATGATTAATGGTCCAAATGGGTTATTCGGTTTTGGGCTTGACCAATAACTATGATTTGACTCATTAGGCCCATTAGGCTAAAGTCAACCTATAAATATATTTTAAGGTTGTATTTAAGAGAGATTGAACTTTTTCTTTCTAAATAATAACTGAAGCAGCTCAATTATCTATATACTCTTTATCTTACATTTATTACATCTTCACCATATTACTAAAATACCCTATAAACCAAATTTATCCTCACAAATTATATCTCCCTATTTCAATTCTCATGATATTATATTATAATTTTACATTCACTAACTTTATTAATAAATCATTCAATATATAATTATAAAAAATATGATTATTTCCTTTTATTTTCCTATATTTTTTATTTATTTTGAATTTGTGTTTTAAATTTAGTTGTTTAATTTTTATTTACGAAAAATAGATATCTATATTCTAGATATTGGAATTGCTTTCGTACATGTAGGTTATTATACTTATGGACGGACCGTTGATGGAATTATACTCCGCATTAAGTTGGTTTCATACCATGGAAGCAAGTGTTTGGTCGGTTTCATACTACTGAAGATTCAATAAATTTACCCAAATCATGACGGCTATCACATTAGTGTCTACCGAATAGACCCCAACCGATCTGACCAAAGATGACATGTGATTATGTTACTTTACATTTTCAAACCTTTTTACACATCGTGATATTGTGTTAGTATACTCTTGAATATTAATTGTGTACTATTTGATTTCGCATGTTGGAAGTTAATTATGATATGTTTGCATTAATTTGACATCGATTTCCCACCAAATGACCCGCCAAACAATTTCTCATTTTTGGAAAAAAAAAATCAACGTGTCAATATTTAGGTGATGATGATAACAACATCATCCATGTTTAACGCAGATAGAATGTATTAACAATCGTTGTAAAAACATATTTCTCGTTTATTAAACAAGTTGAAATAACACCGGTTAGTGGGACTAACATGTTAGATCAAGTATTTATTCTTTTTAAAAATGGTTTTAATATATTACAATTGTTAACGTTCACTCAAAAATTTCCAACAATTTCAATCTTATCATTGTTATGAATTTTGGAATTATTCAATGATTTTCTAATTGCTAACATCGAATTATCATATATCTCAAACCAATTAGACTCGCCATATTGAGTTTGATTCCGAAGAACATTTTACGGAGTCACAACCCTCTTATGATCTCGGAGTTGATATCGATTTTCCCGCAACTAATATTAATAGCCTCATTGTTAGAAATCACGCTCATCAAAACAAAATTACACAGAAGATAAGTGATACCATTACATCTTCGGAAGTGACTGATGACAAGATTCTGGCAATGCAAGCCGAAACTAAGACATTCGTTAAAGAGAAGACTGCCCTTAATTGGACTAAGATAGAATATATGAAAGACATTCAAAATTGTAACATCATGAATGTTGATACCAATAATATGAATCCAAACTCAAAAATTTGTTGAGCCGTAAAAAGAAAAAAAATAAGAACACAACGAGTGCACTACCTATCGGCCTTCATTTAACGATGAAATAGACGATGAAAAATGATGGAACAATTGGAAGTTTTTTTGGACCGCAACTGTAATTTCACTTTCAATAATTTCACTATGTAATTTATCGTACGTGTTTTTTTGTTATTTATTTTAAATGTATATTTCTGAATTTTAGTTATTATTTTTCCAAAAATTTCTTATAAAAAATCAATATTTATGTATTTGTTTTCACAAATTATAAATTAAAATCTTATTATAGATAAGGGTTATTTTTAATTTAATACCAAAATAAGTATGTAAACCAATTTTGGTCCAGTCTTAGATGATTAATAACTTATATGACCTACTAACTTATTTTTAAGTCAATTAGGTACCAAATATATTGAAAATACCAATTTTACCCTTATTCATTAACTAACCTATTTCTAATCTCATTTTAGGATATTAGCTACAGTGCCTAAATTCATACATTTCTTATTTCTTCTGAAGGTTTGGTACTACGTTTACGTCTCCGGTGACTTAGTGCAGTTCCAGAGATTTTCTATTCTTTTTCCAATAATAAACTCGACTCTAGTTCTCTCATCCCTCTCAAGTTATTCAAACAATAATTTATTTGTTTTTTATTATTTTTTTAAGTGAACAGATCCACGTTTCTTCTTTATCCCGAAGATTTGTTACTACGTTAATGTCTCCGGCGACTTAGTACATTTCCGACGTCTTTCTATTCCTTTTCCGGTAAATCTATAAATCTGTAATGAATAGAATAATATACTAAGCCAACGATATAATGACAAAAATTCATTACAAATTTAGAAAATAATGTTATTGTTACAGTGTGTTTGAGTTCTTACTTCGTTTAAGCTTAGAATAGTTCCTTGTTCATTAAGTTTAGGATAATTTATAAATTTAGAGCTACTAGTTAATATTCTCTGATGCAATTTCTCATGTTTCAAATTTTAAAGCTTTGAATTGCATGTGTTGATGCTGAATACATTGCAAATGACTTTTTTATTTTGTATCTACATATCATATGGATTTGTGGTTATTATGAGAATAAATGTATATCTGCTTTGTCTTGGAATTTGTTCCACCACCAGGAATTTCCATACAGTTTTGTTTGCTAAAATGAACAGTTTTATAAATCTAGAGTTAGGAAGATTTAGAGTTGCTTTATGCTTGATTAGTTTCCATTTTGTATGGTATTTTATCTACTTCACTTGTGTACAATTTGTATAGGTGGTATAATATTAAGTCAAAATAACTTTTCTGTTGTGCATGATGATTCCAGATAACGTAACCACTGCCTACTGCGATTTCCGGACAAGGGTTATTCAGACATAAACTGCCCACTGAACTATCCGGATAGGACAAAAGTATAAAATAACTAAATATCTTTTGACTAAGCTATGTTCTAATCAGCTTATTAAGTAAATAGGTCCTTAAACTTGACTCAGTTCCACAATTTGACCCGAAATCCCATGGGTCCATAATTAAGGGTATAAATACCCCAAGTACTTTTATTAATGAGGGTAATGAACATTTGATACAACCAGGAAACTTAAGTCTCTAACTACTAAACACCCAAACATTTAATACTCCCAATTGTTTTTCAAAACACTTGACAAAATTACCCTCAGCTAAAAATAAACCTTACCAAATTGGCGACCATAGTGGGAGGAGAAGGTTCCTGAATCTAGCATTGAAAACCAGCAGAAAAAACCTGTTCGGATGGATCCAAACGAGCAAGAAATTCCACCATCTTTGGTGGAGGTGGTGGGGGAAAACAATGAATACACTACCGAAGAGTGAGATAAGTTGAAAGCTGAAATAGAAGCGTTGAAGGCCACTAGAAAGGGATAGATGGGTTTAAATAAAAAGTCAAAGGCATCAGCCATTCACCATACTGACAACCCAAGGGAGAATGACCCATCAGCAAAGACCCATTTGAGCACAAAAAAGACCCATGTCAGTTCCAAAAAGTCTCACCGGTCCAAGCTGGTGGAGAGCTCATAATCTGAGTCCTCCGGTAACTTTTCGAACGAGGATGAGCTTGATGAGTCCTTGTCATCAAGCAGTGATGAGGGGAGGTCCAGGAAGAAACAAAAGCTAGTTAAAAAATATTCAATAAAGAGAGATAGGCATGGGAGATTAAAGAAGCATCTAGGAAAAAGGTCGTCTCATAGCCATAGCCATAGTCACAGGCATGTGGACCAGCTGCTGATTGATCTGTTTGCTTTCCATAATGAGCCAAGTATTCTTGCATCACCTAATGAAGACATAGTTTTTAGTCATAGTCGGAATTGGAGGCAATCGCCATTGTCTGCCAAGATACTGTTCGGAATCCTTCCTAAGAGGTTTGACAATACTAAAATGGAGAAATACGATGGGAGCAAAGATCTTGACAACCATCTGGAGCAGTTTAAAAAATTTATGATAAATTTTGATGACGATGACAAACTTCTGTGTAGAGTCTTTTCCAAATCATCTACGGGAAGTGCTCTGAAATGGTACAACAGCTTGCCACAGGGTTGTATCAGAAACTTCGATACATTTTGGGTTGCCTTCCGAATGCAGTTTGTGGGGAGTAAAGAGGTGAAGAGCAATTGAGATATTATTATCAATAGTGCCTAAGAGCCAAATGAGTCACTGAAAGATTATATAAGTCGGTTTGTAAATACCAAGAATGGGTTAGCTAATTTCTTTGAGCAGTAGTGACAGCTTCTTTGAGACAAGGGTTAAACCCTGGGAATCAGCTCCGGCGGGGGCAATGGTGATCCATGAAAGATTTGATGTGGACTCATAGTATTTGGATCCTGATCCAACCCGAAATAAAGTAGGGGTCATAACAGAACAAGCTAAGATAGTGTCCGAACCCATAAGCTTTTTTGAGTCACTTACGATATTCGGAGGGGACACTATGACTGCATCGACTCCTTCTTCAAGGAAGAGGTATGTTCACACTTTATCAACTCAGTTAGAGGGATGCATGTCTTCTTATCAGTCCTAAATTCCTTTTCCTTTCATTTTTTTATGAGGATGATTTAAGAAATATAGTTGGGCCTCATGAGGATGTTGTAGTGATAGGGGCTTCAATTGGGGAAAACGAAATCATACGAATTCTGATTGACACTCGCAGCTCAACCAATATATTATAAGCAGATGAAGAATCCAGCAGTGATTCAATGTTCGAACAGGTCCATTATGGGCGTCACAGGGAGCTCTGTGGATGTAATCGGAGAAATTGAGGAGGAGGTATTATTGGGCAAAGACCCTTTCAGAAAAATGATCAGGGTACTATTCGTTGTGGTAGATTGCCCCACATGCTACAATGAAATCTTTGGGAGGTCCCGGCCCTCTAGGATGCATGTTGTGGCTTCAACAGTCCACCAATGTTTGAAGTATGTGGTGCAAGGGCAAGTGGGAGTTGTCTGGAGTAGTCAAAAGATATCAAGGGAATGTTATGCAACTGCACTTGCTCCTAGAACTTTAGGGGTGGTCCGGGTTAATGAAGATTAGCAGTTGTTGGGGCCCTCTGGGGGTGAGGGTGAAATTGATGACCCGGAGAGACCCCTGGTGTTTTGATACCAATTGAAGAAGTTGAAACCCACTCTCTGGCTGAAGGAAGGAGGGTTAAAATTGGCTCCAAGATGGCTTCATAATTGAAGAAAAATTGTTGTCCTTTTTAGCAGGTCACCAACATGTTTTTTCTTGGTGCAATGCTGATGTGACCGGAGGACCTGCAAGTGTTATATCACACAAGTTGTCCATCCGGAGAGATGTTGCACCTGTTGTGCAAAAAAAAGAGCTTTTTCTAAGGAGAAAACTGATGTAATAGTCCAAGAAGTTGACCGGCTTACCAAGATGGGGCATATAAGGAGTCTCAGTATCCTTTATGGACAGCCAACCCAGTGTTAGTTAAGAAAAAGAATGGGAAATAGCGTATGTGTATTGACTTTACTGACCTCAACAGAGCTTGCCCAAAAGATCTCTATCCAGTCCCTCGTATAGATCAGTTGGTGGACTCCACATCTGGAAACAAGTTATTATCGTTCATGGATGCCTTATCTAGGTATAACCAGGTACAGGTGGATCCGAAGGACCAAGATCACACTACCTTTGTTACAGATAGGGGTCTCCATTGTTACAAGGTGATGCCTTTTGGGTTTAAAAATGTTGGGGCTACTTATCAGAGGTTGGTGAACAAAGCATTTGCTGATCAGGTTGGAAGAAATATAGAAGTATATATTGATGACATGATGGTTAAAATTTTAGAAGAAGAATTGCACCTAACTGATCTTCAAGAAACTTTTGCCAACTTGACAACGGTTAACTTAAAATTGAATCCAAAAAAATATGTGTTTGGCGTGCAGTCCGGATTTTTTTTGGGTTATGTGATAAGTGAAAAGGGGATACAACCTGATCCAGACCAGCTCGATGCCCTATTAAAAATGGACCCACCTCGAAATATTAAAGAAGTACAAATGTTGACAGGAAGATTGGCTCTTTAAATCGTTTTATTTCAAGGTCTTTGGACAAATGTGTCCCGTTTTTTCAGACCTATAAAGGTGTTAAAGACTTCAACTGGTCTCCACAGTGCATCCAGGCTTTTGATGAAATAAAAAGCATTTGTCTTCTCCTAAAACCCTTTTAAGCCTACAGATGGAGAAACACTTTATATATATTTGGATGTGTCAAAATGTGCTATAAGTGTAGTGCTGGTAAGAGAGATGGATAATTATCCTCGTCCGGTGTACTACATCAGCAAGAGTCTGATGGATACTGAAAAGAGGTACCTGAATCTTGAAAAGCTGGCACTAGCCTTAGTAATTGCTTCCAGAAAAATGAGGCCATATTTTCAGTCTCATTCCATCATCGTCCGACCATCTTTTCCTTTGAAGAATGTTATTCAGAAAGCAGACATATCAAGCAGGATGACCAAATGATCAGTAAAATTTGGTGATTTTGACATTGATTTTTTCCCACGAACTGCAATTAAAGCTCAATCTGTTGCTGATTTCTTGGTAGAGTTTCATTCGAACAGAAGTACTAAACAAGCTTCAGAAGAGAAAACTAAAAAAGAGTGGGTTGTCCGGACAGATGGTGGATCAAGCACAATGGGTTGTGGGGCTGGAATTTGTTTAACCTCTCCATATGGTGATAAATTATACCAGGCTATATGCTTTGCTTTCAGGGCATCTAACAATGAGTCTGCATATGAAGTAGCTATAGTTGGTCTTAAGTTCACTTTTCTGTGTGGGGGCTAAAAGAGTTAGATTGATGAGTGATTCTCAGCTTCTCATCCATCATGCTCAAGGTCATTCTAAAGCTAAGAAGAAGTAGTTGATCAAATACATATTCGTTTCTTAAAGAAGAAACAGCCAACTTCAAAAGTGTTTGCTATGAGCACATTCCTAGATCGGAAAACACCTTGGTAGACTCCTTAGCAACCATAGCATACTCCGAGTCCTACCCATGGATTCATGTACAAGAATGCCCATCCATACAATCAAATCAGAATAAGGAAGAAGAGGAAAGCTTGAACGTACGAGTGGTTCAATTCAAAGATTGGAGATTTCCCATTCTTCAACATATCTCTAATGGAATTTTGCCTCCGGAAAAGGCTATAGCAAGGAAAATGAAACACAAGGCTCGTGTTTTCTTGATCATAAGAGAGGTTCTTTATAAAACAATCGTTCAGCAGACCTCTCCTGCGTTGTTTGGGGGCTGAAGAGTCCCAAATTGTTTTATTCGAACTACATGATGGAGAGGGATCAGCACACTGTGGCTATAGAGCTCTGATTCGAAGGGTTTTATTGGTCGGATACTATTGGCCATCCATAATGGCAGGTGCTAAGGAATTGGTGAAAAAATGTGACCCATGCCAAATGTATGCTAACGAAATTCATATCCCGAGTCAATTTTTGAGCCAGTGTCTTTTGCTCGTTGGGGACTGGATTTAGTTGAGCCTCTACCAATGGCTTTCGGAGGATGCAGAACTATTATCGTAGCCATTGATTATTTCTCAAAGTGGATAGAAGCAGCCCCCTGGCAGGAACTACTTCGAAAGCAGTTATAAAATTTATCTTTTCTAACATTTGTTGTAGATTTGGGGTTCCACAAAAGCTAACCACAGATAACGGGCCACAATTTGATAACAAGGATATGGAGAGTTTTTGTGCCTCTAGAGGCATTCAGCATTTCTTCTCTTCTCATTTCCACCCACAAGCAAATGATCAAGTTGAAATGGCAAACAGGACCATTCTGTATGGTTTAAAAAAGAATTTAGAATGGACTACAGGGAAGTGGCCAAGCTATTTGCAAGAAGTATTATGGGCATACCGGACTACTCCTAGGGCTGCTACTCAAGAATATCATTTTGCTTTGGTATATGGGATGAATGCCATTACTCCTATAGAAGCAACCCTACCATCATACAAAGTCCACAACTATTCCGAACAAGCCAACGAATTGGCAATTAAGAATCAGTTGGACTTAATCGAAGAAAGAAGGGTTAAGGCTCATCTTAGAACCACCCATTACCAAGGCTTGATGAGGAGCAGGTTTGCTTCCAAGATCAAGAGAAGGGATTTTCAATCGGGAGATAAAGTATTAAGAAAGGTTTTCTTGCATACTAAGGAAAAGTAGTTCGACAAACTAGCTCCGAACTGGGAAGGCCCTTATGAGGTCTCTGAAAAGCTTAAGCCTGGGACATATAGGCTACAAGACAAAGATGGAAGAGTTTTGAAGCATCCATGGAATATTGAACACCCGAGGTTATATCTAGAATGAAAGTTGTGTAAATATTTACTTGTTTAAAGTCAATGTAAATATTATGGGGCATATTCATTCCTACCCTGATGGCGCGGGAAGGTTTTAATGAGGTGTCTGGTTTTTTCAATAATATGATGCCTTCTTACAATATTCGATGTGGTTTGATTACAATTCTTTTCAAGTCTTCAATTTAATATAAAGGATCTTTGACAGATCGGATTAATCTGGTTGGATGATGACAATTGAACGCATGTCATCAGAGATATTAAACACTCTCACTTTAAATATTTTTGACGTAAAGTACGACTCTTTGAACATTAGTCATTAAAATTGAAAGCAAGTACGGAATAAGGCAAAATTTGATAAATAATCATGTCCGGTTATGAACCGGATAACGCTACTAAAATAAATAAATAAATAAATGCCTTGGCCACCCAAGGACTTTAAGTATTGTGATAGACTTATCCGGACTCAGTCCGGATACAATTACAAAAACTCCTTGGCCATCCAAGGACTTTACCAGTTCACAAAATTAAGAAAACACAAAAGATAGTTAAAAAACTCAGGGCTTGTTCCCTTCGGATGTTCGTACTTCACCTCCTTTTTCGGGGCATTTGAGTTCAGTGCTTGAACTCTGCCCGGTTCCTTCCTCTTCATCGGTGGTAGAATCGATTCCACTGGAGTAGTGTTTGTCACCATCTGCCATGGTGTGGAATGGGATGTCTTCATACTCCACATATTTCCACAAAGGACCAAGAGTCCTCTTCGGAAACTTTTCATGGAAAAGCTATACCATGTCAGACTTCACTTCGGCATACCTTTTTTCCAAGGAATCTATCACCTCATTGGTATATTTATCAATACTGGCCTGAATTTTCTGTTCATGCTCTTTCTCCTTGGTTGCCTTAGATACAGCCTCTTCAAGAGAAGTCTTTTTGTCGGACAAGGTCTGGATGGCACCATCTTTGGTCTTCATGTCTTCCTTCAAGGTTGAGAGATCTTTCTCCAAACCAGAACACTTATCTTGGAGCTCAGTGTTAGTATATTCTGAAGTGGCCAGTTTTGTTGACAGATCTTCCTTATCATTCTTCAACACTTCAAGTTCTTTTTTCAACTCTTCTATGCTTTGATTGGCATTAAGGAGGTTGGTTGACAGAGACTCATTGTCTGTATTAAGGGTTCGGATAAGGGTGGACTGATTCCTCTCGAGATCAAGTACTGGTTGAATATGACCTAGAAGGGAATGGGCCACCGTATCTTGGTCTTCGGAAATAGAAAAAGACTTACCAATGTAGGTCACCATGTTGGAAGAGCCTGAAGAACGGTAAGGACCAGCAAAGTCATCTTTCTCTGAGTCCTTGAAGTAAAGACCGATATCCTGAAGGGCTTTAATGTCAAGCCTGGTGTGGTTAATTTTTGTCTGAGGGTAATTTTGTAATTTGTTTAGAGTTTGTGAAGGTTGGTATGTGTTTAATGTTTTGAGTAGGGAGTAGAGGGAGAATTAAGCAGTCTGGTTGTATTTAATTTTCATTACTCATATTTAATGCAGGTGGTTGGGTATTTATACCCTTATATTTGGGCTTTTATGGGTTTTTGGGTCATGTTTAATGGACCCGGGTCATGTTCAAAGACCCATGAGCTCTTAGTAGAAGAACAAGCAGCTTAGTCAAGAAGTGTTTAGGTTTTAAGTACTTTAGTCATAGTTCGAACAGTCCAATGAGCTAGGTGTTCGAACTGCCCTGTCCGGTCCAGTGATATTAGTCCGAACTGTCCCCGTCCGGACAGGTAGCAATATTCGGACTCATCAAAGACCTCCTCCGGTACCCTCTCCTAGTTGCAAATATGTTGGAAAATTCTCTGCCAAGATGGGGTCGGAGGGAGCTGGTGGAGGAAGAAGCTCCGAAGGGCGAAGAGTTATTTCTCCCCTAAGGTGACCTTTTTCTTCTTGGCAGCTCTTTCATCACTACTTGCCCCCCTTTTACGATCTTTCTTGAGAGGCTTTTGAGGATTTTCTGGTTCTCCTGCCTCCTTAACAGTCTCATCTCCAACCACTCTGAGCGAGGAGGCATCGATTTCTCCTTGGTTTTCCCCTCCTGAATTCTCCGGACCGGTCTCCTCTGTGACAGCCCAAACTGCTTCTGTTACAGTTCTCTTCTTCTTCCCCTTCATCTTGCTGGGAGCCTTGGCTCTGAAAGACAAGACCAGTTTACCATTTTTTTCCTTTGTGCGTTTGAGGATGACAGCTGGGGGAGGGATGTGGTCAATTCTTCCCATGAGATATCTCTCCGGCCCGTGGTATTCCACAAATGAGATATCACCATATTGTCGGCGGTAAAGCAGTTGTGGAAAATATTCCCCCAACGTTCTGCGGCCCACGCATTCAGTTTGGCACATGTAGTCTGCCCATCCTCCAGAAATCCGGTGTACTCCTTCGGTAACACTAAAAAAGAAACAATGAGTAATTCAGTAGTGGAATACTTGTAAAATGAAAAGGAGAACATGAAAAGCAAAATTGAAGACCTTACCTGTGCTCTTCCACCTACTAGTAAGCATACTAGGGTTGGTCTTGGCCTTGATCTTTCTCTCATTTTCCCATGACCCACTGATAAATAAGAACTGAGGTCTCCAATTCTTCTCTGAATCCAATAAGTCGTCTAACACTTTGAAGTTGTTCCCCATATTGTGGTGATAAAATGGGATTTGGTGATTCTTGCACAGACTTGCCACAACGACAAACTGATCCACAGGAAGAGGGATTTTGGACAGCCTTGATGCCATTATGCATGCAAAGAGAGATACCAGGCGTTCGGACTCAGTTGGCTAGGGCAAAGCTTTATCAGGTGGAAGTACCTGACAATCTCTGGGTCTAAGGGGAATCTGAGCCCCTAGTTGAACAGTTCGGTATAGATGACCACTTCATTAAGTTTGGAGTCCATTGGAGTCTCCGGAGTGACAAGTATTCTCACATTCATTGACTTTGGGATCCCCCACTTTGTCCGAAACGGCCCAGTTCGATAGTATTAGTATAGACATAATTTATATTTTGCAGGGCCAACAAATATTTAACATTGACTTTTTGAAAGCAAGGCCCTACCTTGCCCTCTAAACATTCCGGGAGATCCAGATGAGCCACGCCAACCTTCACCTTGCCTTTTCTTTCCTATCAGAGGCAGCATCCCCAGTTTTCCCTGAGGCTTCAGTTTCGAAGGGGCCCCCTTCAATGTTGTCCTCCATCACTTATTCCATTACTATGGAAGGTCTCTTAGTTGTAGTGGATGGAAGGGTATTGGCTTCTGGTTCTACGATCTGTCCGGATGACTGAGCACCAGTTGTTTCCAAAGTTCTGGTGTCTGGTAGAGGCTCAGTTCCGGAGGGTGTCACTTGAGAGGCTAATTTGGATTCTTCAGATCCGGAAGGCTTATCTTGTAAGACTTTTTTAGACACCTCCGATCCGGAGGGCTTATCCTTGGATACAGCTTTAGGAGTCTCCGATCTGGAGGGCTTATTTTGTGAAACAGTGGCGTGGGCCTTCACCAAGCGAGTTGTCCGGCGTGGATTTGATTTTTCTGGAGATTTTTCAATATCTTATCCCATGGCTATGAATGGGGAGAGTTTTCTAACGCTCGATACTTTATTTTCTTTGGTAGTAGAGGGTTGGAACTCCTGAACGGAGGAGCCTGATGAGGGTGATGAACACTTAATACAACCAGATACCTCAAGTCTCTCACTACTAAACACCCAAACATTTAATACTCCTAAATTTTTTCCAAAACACTTGACAAAATTACCCTCAGCTAAAAATAAAACTCACCAGCGCATAGTGCTAAATTTTAATCATCATATCGCTGGCTTAGTATATTATTCTATTCATTACAGATTTTGTTTCTATCTTTTGGCTTATAAGTTTAAAATAGTGACAATACCTCACAAAATGTTGTATATTTAAGGCTAAAATATTTGTGAAAGAACCTTATTAAAATTATAACAACTATGTGCTAGTCTAAAGTTGTCTTCACACTTCTTAGCGCCTTTGGGGGTAAACAAGACTTTAAGTAGAATTAGTCATGGTTCAGAAAATGCCTTAGGTTAGGATTAGTCCTGGTTGCGTATGGTTTGAAGTTTTTTTGTTTTGACTTTGTCTGTCAATGACTTAATATGTTTCTTTAATTGAAATTTTAAAGGGTTAACAATTCTACTATATTTACAATTTTTAATTTCAATGGAGAAACTGCTGGTACACCGTTAGCTTACTTTGATAGTTTGGACGGTATTTTTGCTTTCGTGTTAAGTAGATGGATGGAGTTGAATAAAGATAGTGTTAGATTTAATTTCAGTGTCAAGAATGTTAAGACATGTATGTTGTCAAATGAAGATGTTTATGCTAATGAAAAATATAGCTCGTGAATTTGGTCAATTTCTAGTTGAGATAAATGTTGATGTTATTGGTTTACGACGTGATGTAGTTTCTGCTACCCAAAGAGGTAATAATGTTCTGGCCTTACCTTTTAGTGTTGAACCTCCGGATGCTACTTTTTTGGGTTCTAACTTTAAGGAGCGTACCACAAAATCTTGGGGTAATGAAATAGAGGGTGTTGGTTTAGTATTTTCAGGTGGATATGATGAATTTAGGCATTCACTTTCGAAGTTTGTGATACAAAGTAATTTCACATTTAAGTATGATTGTAATATGAAAGAAAGAATTGGTGCTTTTTGTGAATTTAAGAAATCTAAAAATTGCTCGTGGAGGATATATGTTACTACTAAGAAAGCTGATGGTTCAATAGTTTTTATAAAATATGAAAGGGAGCATAAATGCGGTGTTATTTTGGAGAACAAAATAAATAAAACTTGTCTTCTAGTGTCATTGTTAAGGAAATCTTATCGGAGGTTAAGTCTAATTCAAAAGTTACTGCTACTACTATAAAATATATTTATAAAGTTATATATAAGTTAGCTTGGAGGTCTTTAGAAAAAGTAAAAGTTGAAGTGTTTGGAAATAGTTATACATCCTATGGTCTTATAAAGGGCTATATCAATACAACGGAGAATCTTGATCCAAATAGTGATTTTCAGCTTGAATACAGTCAGGACACAACTGCGTTTATTCAATGTTTTGTGGCATTTGGTGCTTGTATTAAAGGATTCCAAAGATGTACACCCGTTTTATACTTAGATGGTACATTTTTAAGCGGTAAATACAAGGGAACTCTACTTTCAACCATTGCTAAAGATGGAAATCAATGTAACAACCTTACTTTATACTCTTCTTTTATCTTTGTAAGGTTGCAAGTCTCGCTAGCAACATTTTAGTTCTTGATATTTCATTTTAGTAGTTTTATATTAATATTAAACAGGTTTGCAGCAGTTTTATATTATTGTTAAATAAGTTGATAGTAGTTATATTAATGTTAAACAAATTGATAGCAATTTTATATTACTATTGAACAGGTTGATAACAATTGTATAGTACTCTTAAACAGATTGACAACAATTTTAATATTACTGTTAAGATTATTTATTTCTTATTTCATTTACAAGGTTGTTTCTAGTTGCATATGTTATTGTTGATTCAGAAGATTCAAATAATTGCATGTGGTTCTTGACATTGCTAAGGCCACACTTGCTAAGCAGAAATTTTACGTTTATTTTAGATCGTTTTATACGTATTATTACATGTTTAAACTTTTATTTCAGATGCTTTTCATTCGTATTGCCTTTACCATCTTCTTCTTAATTTAAGAGACAAGCTTAAAAAATTTCCTAAAGGAGTACGAGATAGTTTAGTTCTAAAGTTTAAAGAATACGCTTATGCTCCTACAAAACATCTTTACTTTAATTTGATGGGTGAATTTATGAAAAATGGTGGCAATACGGTGGTTAAGTTTTTAAAAAATCTTCATCTCGAAATTATGCAACTGGATTTTTCGAAAGTAAAAGAAATGGTAACTTTTGTTCAACAGCGGTAGAATCTTTTAATGTCCAAATTAAACATATACGTTACATTCCTATATTTGAAGTCATTGACAAGATTCGAATATTTCTCAAGTTACAAATGTCTAAGCGTCGGGATGAATCATTAAATTAGACTAGTGATTTATGTCCAAGTATAGATAAAATATATAGAGAAACAATTGAAATCGGACGATCACGGTATATTCAATCATCATGCTCGACGCTCTTTGAAGTATTTTCAGATCCAATTATGGTTGTTAATTTGGTAGACTACACTTGTTCGTGCGGTAAGTGACAATCCGATTATTTTTCGTGTTCTCATGCATTAACCGCTATCACCAAAACATAAGAGCGCCCATTTGATTTTATTGAAGAGTATTTTCATTCAAAGGTGTTTCAATAATGTTACTCATTACTGATACACCCGTTTACTTCTTTTGGTCAATCTTCGATCGTAGATGAATCACCTACATTACAACCTCCTATTGTAAAACAAAAACATGGTAGGCCAAAGAAGAAAAAAATACTATCACAAGGTGAATTGGTTTTAAAGAGGATTAAATGTAGTCGTTATAAAACTTGTGGTATTCATAATAAAAAGGTCTTGTACGGAAACAAATGTTTAAGTTATATGTAATTCGGTTTTTTTCTTTATGTTTTTATGTATGACATTTGGAATATTTTGAGTAAATTTATTTTATTGTGTGGCATTATTCGATATTTTATTATAATTCATGACTTTTTGTAAAACAAGTATGTTGTGGGTTTTTAACATTATTAATGATTAATAATGTAAAACATAACATTTCAAATATATCAATATTGTGTATTCAACATTGGTTTGATTGTTGGTGGTCATATGTAGTTAATAACTAATGTGACACTACTAGATTGTTTTACCATACCATGGGTTATAATTCTTACATGGATATTTATGGAACCCGCTACTCTTTATGGGTTATAATTCATGAAGCATTCATTTTCTGTTTGTTGGTTTTAGTCTTAATCTTTTCAATATATATACATGTTCTCTTGTTTTTTCATGTTCAAAGGATTTTGTGCCAAAAATAAAGACACGGTCGAACTGATTGCAATGCTTGGTTTATTCGGGATGCTTGTGAGCATGACTAAATTATATCCTTTTCGTATGAAAAAATCTATAGATTGTACATTTCGTTTTTTATTCTATAACCATTTCGTCGATCTATTTTCGAGCTTAAAATGTTAAGAACTGTTAATTGGTCTATAAATATTGTAAGTGTAATTAAGTTCATTGGAAACTGAAATATATTATCCACGCTTCGAATAAAGTTTTAAATAGTTTAGATGATAGATGGAATAGTAACTTTATTCCATATTTTAGCAGGTGTTGGGTATCCATTGGAGGATTTTTATTCTATATTCTTGTTACATTCATGTTAAAGGTAATAAGTTTCCGACAAACAAACAGGAGATGGGGCGTTCCAGAGAGGAACTTGGCTTGAGCAGTCATTTGAGCAATATGAAATGCAAAATACAGAAGAAAATATACAAAATAGAGTATATACTTTGATACAATTAAACATACAAAATACTGAAAAATATGACTAAACACTTGAATTTTACAACTATACATGTTTTAATGTTTTATACATATAAAATTGAGTTTAAAACTGTTAAACTCGCGATTTACAGAAATAATAATAAAAGAAACATGACCTTGTTCTTGATCATATAATCTCAGTTCTAACTCTTAGTATCCTATTATAGTTAAGAAATAAATACAAAAAACAAGACTACAAATTCATTTGCTAAGCTGAAAATGTAATCCTGCCAATCACAAACTCACTCGGCATTCAAGTTATACATAAAAAAGGACCACAAATTCACTTGTTAAGTTGAAAATATAAGTCAGTCAGTCACAAATTCACTTGGAATTCAAGTTATACAAAAAAAACAAGACCACAAATTCACTTGCTAAGCTGAAAATGTAAGTCTGCCAGTCTCAATGTTTAACATTGTATTTCATTATTACCTAAAAGTTAAAAAAACAAGTAGTATATAACCCAATAACATGTAGAACCGAAATATAGATGGGCGGCCCACATTCACCTCCTCCGTAACTATTTAAGTTATTTTGACACCATCGGACGAAACAAACAACTCTACATAATCTATTACTTGTCATGGTCGTCGCTGGTAGGAGTCTCGTTTTCTGAAGGAATATCTTCTTTAGGCTTAGCCATCTCGGTGTCATCACTATAATTTACAGTGTAAACATTATTTAGTAGGACATGAAATATATCGGCCCTTACTATAGTTTCCCCATCCTTTTCATATGTCTCACTGATTTTTTGATATTCAAACACCTCTCTGATGTACTTGCAAACTAGAATTCCACAATCAAGAGTTTCTTCATTTTGTTGCGAACATTCCTTTTTGCTTATAATTCTCTCTTGACCATTTGTGTGTTTTATTTATCCAAGGCATATCATCTGAAAAATGAATATCATTAATCAAATTATATTAACAGATACAAATAACAGACAACCCTAATATACAATGATTTTCCATGTACGAACAACCCTAATAACAGACAACCCATAATACACAATGATCTGCCATGTACGAACATCCCTAATAACATACAACCCTAATATACAATGATCTTACCTGTACGGACAGCCCTAATATATAATGATATGGCATGTACGGACAGCCCTAATAACAGACAACCCTAATATACAATGATCTGCCATGTACAAACATCCATAATAACAGACAACTCTAATATACAATGATATGTCATGTACGGACAACCCTAACAATAGACAACCCTAATATACAACCATCTGCTATGTACATGCAACGCTAATAATAGACAGCCCTACCAGACAACCCTAATATACAATGATCTACCATGTACCTTAGAATGAAAAAAGAGGAACATCTAAATTGCATCTTCTAGATTCTTAATATACATTTCAATATGTTAAATTAATAAATATTTACCATTAATTTCACTTTTTCCATGTGCGAACCTCGCACATTCTTTTGTCGGGGAAGTAGCGAGTTGTAATGAGTTAAGGTCCCACTATCAGCGTCCAATATTAATAGAGTCCAATGGTCGCTTAATCTTTTGTTCGTCGTTGTGTGTAGTGGGAAAAGAAAAAAACGCATGCCCTTTCTGATTCCTTCTTTTAGTACATCCTTAATATTTAGCTTGATTATATCTTCGTGTCCTTTTTCTCTAACGCACGTACTATTGTGTTGTAAGTCGAAAAATAAAAAATAAACAAATAATACGATGTTAACAATACTAAATTTAATGTTATAATTTTTAATCATAACTTAACCAAAGAAAACTATACATATCGCACATCCAGTTGTTAGAGTGATGATTGTATTGTTTGATGTTCCTACTAATACTTCATGTAATCGAAGGAGATATTCCACACATGCATCTCTGATATACAAATATGACACTACAAGCCTTGACAGATTTTTTCCCATTTAACAAATAGTAATGAAAGTTTACTCACCTCTATTCCGATTGTACCATTATTTAAAAGATCATACATCTGTTGTCCAGTGACATATGTATTTTCATTTTCCCATACGCATACTCTGAAAATAAATAAAAAATATTAAATATATATTTAAAGATAGAAAAATCATACGTATCTAGCAACGTTATTGCTTCCACCATGAATACTTTAATACTTGTCAATATTTTCCTAATTTAGAAATACACTCGGTTCTTTAATAAGTCTTGGAACCATACTATCGATCTCCAATTTATTATGATCATTGACAACAATTGCATCAAGTGAAGTAACATTGACAACAATTTTTTGTTTCTTTTTCTTCCTCTCGTATGTAAATTGGGGATCATCTTGTTTTTTTTTCGATCGGCTTCCATCTTAATATTCTTTACCAATGATGAAGGTTCTATTTTAGTAATTTTATCCTCTGGTATCTTTGGTATCATATCTCCAGTTCTTTCGTTAATATTGTTAACTTTATCCGCCTCCACGAGATTTTTCTTCTTATCATTTTTACGATATTGAGCTAACTCATCCTTCAATATTTGATTTTCGGTAGATAAGTTTGTAATCAAATTATCTTTTTCCTAGGATTCCTTATCGATGTCAGTAAAAGGAGGATCTTTAGCCAATTCTTGTAAATTGTTCAACTTTTCTTCTGCAGACTTAAGAGAATCTTCGAGCTTTTTGAATTTAGATTAAAGGTCTTCAATGATGTGCAAAAAATAAATAATAATTAATTTTTTTTAAATATATGTAGAATATTTAAGGTACTTTGATATAAAATTGTTATAACTATTATAGCATAAAACTGTTAAATACTACAAACTATTAAAAAAATTAAAACTGCTAAAACGTTAAAACGATAATCCCTCTAGAACAATGCGTCATGAAGCTTCAATGTATAATTCACCCAGATCGGATCAGCTTTGATCTTTAAAAAGACTCAAATCAATATTTGCTGAAAATTAGAAATAAGACATGAAGCGTCACACTAGACACGAACATTTACACTAAAGCTCATATATTTCACGAACCAAACATAAATATTCAAATCTTTTTGGTGAATCTTTATAAAAATGAGACATGGTGCATCATATAAAGTTTCAGCCGGATCAGATCAGTTTTAATATTTCACACATTTCCTTAAACACTCAAGACATCATCTAATGAAAAAAGTAGACATCAATGCATGCGAACACTCACATTAAACTCACACTTATCACAAATCAAATACTAAAACACCTAATAATTCTGAGAAATATCTAGAACAATGAGTCAAGGTGATTTCCTGATTATTGTTTTAACGTTTTTCTTCATAATTAAAACTGCTTAAATTATTATTCAACCTACCTTTTCAAAGTAAGACGGTCTTGTTGCAAAATCATCTACTGTGTTTTGCTTTTGTTCTTGAAGATTGGGTATGGTTTTCTACATAAAAAACAAAAACAATTAGAATTTAGTAATAAATTAATCTATATATATATATATATATATTCATACCTTTGAATTCATATTTTTTGTTTATTTTGTTATTGTTTCATTATTTACGAGTCGTCTCATTATTAGGGATACAATTTCACTTTAGATTTTCTCTCCTGTTTTTTACTAACTGGATGTTCAAAATCCGATAAATCGTCATCCTTCGCTTCTTGATTCTTAACATCTTCTTCGTCACCAGTTTCTTCGACATCGTTGTTGAGTTCCATTAGTAATATCTCTCTCTCTATTAGGTGTAACTCCCCAACAATAACCTATTAAGAAGAAAATGACAGGTTTAAAATAAAATATTATTGGCTAGCAGTACTAACTTTATAATAATGTTAAACATAATTCTTACCTTGTTTGGCTTTATTTGATTGAATAGGGTTCTTAATTTTTCAAATTTTCTCAATTTCTCCACACCTTCCCATTGGAGAAATCTTGGGAAGTTTACGACCGATTCTTGCACACGTGTATGCTCCATGAAAAAGGCTGTCATATAGTAAAATAGTACATTAGTTTAGTTTAAAGAAAATTAAGAAATAAACAAATTCTAATATTAAAATTTTTAACTTACACTAAAGATGAAGACGCATCCTGTAGTGTTTTCCAGTTTGGTTTCACAATACTTTCTTATTGATTCCATCAACTTGTCTACAACCAATTGAGCCCAATCATATTTTTTAGGTCTTCAAACTCTTTCTCAATAAAATGGACAAAGTTCTTGTTTAGATATTCTCCCGAATGTGAGAAAAACATGGTTATACACATGTACATGATAAGCATCATGAATACCTCCTTAACACTTTGTGCATCAACTTCTGCGGAAGCATTCTCAATTGTTTCTTTTAAAAAAAATTGGTTACGTTTGGGTAACCTCCGTTTTTTCCTTTGGTTAATACGTCAGGGAAGTATTTTTGTATAATTTTTTACTCATCCTTTTCTTCATTAGAGTTTGCTTGACTATTATATGATTGAAGATCTTTTTTTTACAGCCACCATTTACACCGTATATAACTTTGACATCGGAGCTCATCAAAGTCACATATTTTCCTCCAAAAAGAAACGAATTTTTCTTCATGTCGTATGACTTGATTATTGCAATAATCAGTTCCCATAACTTTCGCGATTTAAATGAATCTTGCAACTTCCATAACTTTTTCAGAAGGATGTAGAATGGATTCGTTTTTGTTGCTTCTATATAACTTAAAATGATATTCTTCGTTTGTATAAGCTTGTTAATCGCCTCAGTATTTGATCGAAATATAGATGTCGGTTTTTTTCTTATTTTTGACTTTTAGGCGTTTTAGAATTTCTTGCTTTTGCAACTTCTTTTGTGCGAACCATATATGTATCAAAAAATATATAATAGATGTTTTACATCATTATCAAAATCTCTAAACAAACAAAACTGATAAACTCAATACTACTAAACAAATAAACCGATAAACTTGATACTGCTAAACAACAATACTGCTAAACTAAGAAACTGGTAAACTAAGAAAACTGCTAAACTTAGCTTAACATAAAATAAAAGTTACAAATATTACATCGAATTCCAAATAAAATTAAACCGAACAAAACAAAACATAAAGATTCACATAATTTAGACAATGCAAGTATTTCTTAGATGATTCTCTAACTGTTGGTTTTAAGAAACAAAACCGCAATAACATGCAATTCCAAGAGAAATCACTGAAATTAAGCTATGGTTTTGAGAAACACAACCAAGATAACATGCAATTCCCTGAGAAATAAGTGAAATGACACTCAATCAAGCTAAGATCACGACGAATATAACAAAGATCTTAACGGAGATACCTGATTTTGAAGCATAAAATAGTTAAACTTAATAGAGACACATTTACTACTGTCTTTTACCATCACAACCAGTTATCTAAAATAAGAAGTATAAAATGCAAAAAAAATTAAATGTAGATAAAATAGTCAAATGGATATTAATTTTAATCTGATCTAAGCAATACTTCTGATCTTAATGTAGAAGTAAGTGTATTGGTGTCAAAGTAAGTTTTAGCATATATTATGTGACAATACATTTGATAACAAAATTGATGCACTAACAAAACTACTAAACTTAGCTTAACATAAAGTAAAACTTACAAAGATTGAAATAAGTAAAAAATAGAGATAAACTTAAGACGAGGTACACCATATGAAAAGTCCCTTAAGCATATGAGAAACACAATGAAGAGAGTTTAATATTGTCAACTTATATCACGATACTACGATTTTGTCTTCCTACTTCAATCAATTTTATTGGAACCTTATTTGGGGTAAAGCTTCACAGAATTGTACCTTCCTCACGTTCTTAACTTTTTATAACTCTCTAATTTGCATCACATTTAATAAGAAAAGCAATCCATAACTAAATTACAAGAAAAAACTAGAATCTAACTAATGTCGTCTCTAATTTATAATTCTATAAATCAGATCTCTTGAACTCTAAACACGATACTATGAACTTTGCAACTCGAACTCTCAAAAGCAGAAAAAATCAACAAAAATGAATATATAACAATTGAAAAAACCAAAATCACTGCATTAAACTAAAAAATAGGAAAAGAGTATGAGAAAACCAAGAAGAAAGCGTACCTAATCACCAGCTAAAGAACGACGAAAATCTTGAAAACACTAGAAAATCTATCGTTTGAAAACTTGAAACTCGATTTGGGATGAATGTGGTTTGTAGGTTTGTTATTATGTTAAGAAGAATACCGGGTTTCTTAGAGAAAAGCTAAAGGAGAGCGAGAGTTACAACATGCTAAAATAAGAGAAAAGAAGAGCGCTATTACGCAATTTAACTACACGTTAGACTCGAGAGTTACTCTCTCATAAACTAAAATTTTGTTATAAATCAATTTTATATTATAATTATAATTACATTTAATTTTATATTAATAAAATTAATCTTTTATTAAATTTAAATTTAAAATAAATATTTTTTCATATATAGTTTTGTTTTCCAGTTTTATGTTCATTCATTTATTTTAAAATACTATTTTATTCGTCAAATTTAATATTTGAAATTGAGAATTCTTCAATCTTCAATTTTAAAAATCGAATTTGGCGTTTAAATCTCATTTTTTAACTGAAACTGACGGCTAGATATAATGTGATAACCTTTTTATTTATATTAACCCGTTATTCTTCTAAAAATATCGTTTTAATTTTTTTTGTTTGAAAAAAAACTGAGGCAAGTAGTTTGGAAATAAATAAATATATTAATCGTTGATTTTTTTTTATATTATAAAATCAAATTATTTTTTGTATTAAACTAGTTCTCTATCTTCACTTTTGTCCTCCACTCATCTTTTATGTTTCAAAAAATTGCATGATTAGTCTATCGCACACATGTGAATCCTAAGAATGTGACACGTGTTCGTCCAAACATCCACTTTTTGTCTCACTTTTGATCCCCACATATCAGTCCAATTATATGCTTCCCTAAGTCCAGTCAGCTGCCACCTAGTTTTACCATTTACCATAATTTTTTTTACAGTTTATCATTCTACCTTATTTTTTTTACCTTAATTAAGTTAGTATAGTATTGGGCTGGACCGGGTTAGACTATAAACTCATAACCCAACTTCTACCCATAACCCAACTTACTATCCATTAATTTACCCAACAACCAAAACCCAAAACTTAATTTTTGGCTCCACGAACCCTAAATCCTCAATTACCATTACCCTAATTCGATGAACCTTCTTCTTCTGCCTTATAAATAGGATACGATATACAAAAGAAGAACTACATTTAGAATTTTGGAGCGAGAAAAATATAAAATTTCAAACATAATATATAACGGGGTACAATCAAAAGCTTCCTCAATTTTAATTCCCCAAACTGAATATTAAGCGTGATTGATTGGCTTTCTCCATTGGAGAAAGTACAGGTAAAAGAATAATGTTCGTGAAATTAGAGCCATAATAATTG
The DNA here is from genome assembly GCA_036936605.1 of Limnanthes douglasii subsp. nivea. Lineage (NCBI taxonomy): Eukaryota > Viridiplantae > Streptophyta > Magnoliopsida > Brassicales > Limnanthaceae > Limnanthes > Limnanthes douglasii. Next base: position 125,831,028 of record JAUPFV010000001.1, on the reverse strand, counting down.
GGGATTTAGGGTTAGTAGAGTGTGAAATTTTATTTTTGGGTTTGGGATGCTAGATAATAATCGGATAAATTAATGGATAGTAAGTTGGGTTTTTATAGAAGTTTCTTTATGAGGTTATAGTTTAATTCGGGGCCAGTCTAATATTATACTAACTTAATTATGGTAGAAAATAAAGTAGGATTGTAAATAGTAAAACTATGTAGGAGCTTACTGGACTGTTGATTAGACTTAAAAAGAACATTATTTTTTTTAGAGGGAATCCGCAACCACTACTCTACGAATGTACACAAGGTAAACCCTTAGTCTAACGCAATAAACCGCAAACCAACACCAGAAAGTAAACCACCTAATTTGGGTGACAGGTTCAACCAAAAAAACATATCTAATTTTTTTTTATCATAAACATGTCTTACCCAACCAATTCGACTACATAATAAAAGCTTTTTAAGATAAAAAATAAAACAAAATCTAAAAGTACGAGCGGTCACGCGTGAGCTTTCCAAAACTTATACATATTTGTGGAGGATTTAATTATCTAAATTTCTTATATGAAAATAGGAGACTGGTTTGGTACGTCTACGAAATAGAGGAATAATTGTGAACTTTACCCAAGTGAAGACCCACTTTTTTGGTTTCTTAGACGTTGCCGGTGGATCCTGCCATCCATAATTTTTGTCTTCGTTGGACGTAAATAATGGCGTGCAGTGGCATGGCATTGCTGGAGAAGGAAAATTATTGGTCGACCGTACCACAACTCCCAAATTTATATCGTGGGAAAATAAATCTCAAAAATAAAACGAATCAACTCCGAAATTTTAGAGGAATTGATTGCATTTTACACTTTCGTTAACCACAATACCGAACTTTAACCGCACCCCAATGCTATAGTCCGCCTTTAATTACCGAATAATCAATCATCGGCACTTTGTCTCGATCTTCTTCTTCTTCCTCGATTCACACAGCCATGAGAGCTCAGGGGACTACAAACTCTGACTCTTTTTCTTCATCCTCACCCTCATGGCTCTCCCAATTCTGCTCCTCAGCTCTCAGAACCAAAACCCTAACCCATCCATCACCGGGGACCACCGTGCATACGAATTCCAGCAACGGTTTGGTCCGAAAACTCGGTCTTTTCGATCTCATACTCATCGGAGTCGGTGCTTCAATCGGCGCCGGTATATTCGTAGTTACCGGCACCGTTGCAGCTGATGCTGGTCCCGGTTAGCTCATATCTCTATAATTCATCCTGTTATGAGAAATTTGTTTGATTATAGCTGAATCGGATCTAGTTTTTATATGTGGAGGTCGAGAGCTCTCCAATTAGATTGTTTTTGTTTAGTTGTTCATAATGAAGTCGTTTTTATTGAACTAGCTTGGTTAGGTTTGTTAGTAGCCGATAAACCAGGAACAAATAGATATAGAAGACCATGATTCAGCTGTGGTCTTCACTGCCCTAGGGGTTTAATTTAGGGGCGAAAGGACTTGTACAGTGTTTATGAGCGTCCATAGGTTCTACTTTTACTACGAATATCTCTTTCGAGGGTGGTTGAGTTTGTTAATGTTATGGTTAGTGTTACTTCATTAACAGAACTAACAATGCAGGGGTGACAATCAGCTTTATGCTTGCCGGAGCATCGTGTGTGTTGAATGCTCTCTGTTATGCTGAGCTAGCTTCTCGGTTTCCTGCTGTTGTCGGTGGAGCGTACTTGTATACATATTCAGCATTCAATGAGCTCACGGCTTTTCTGGTTTTTACACAACTTATGCTCGATTATCATATTGGTGCAGCTAGCATAGCTCGAAGTTTAGCGAGTTATGTAGTTTCAATTCTAGAACTTTTTCCGCTTTTCAAAGACAGTATACCAAGCTGGATTGGGAATGGCGAAGAGTTACTTGGAGGAGCTCTGTCGATAAATTTATTGGCTCCGGTTCTTCTGGCTCTTTTGACTCTTATTCTGTGCCAGGGTGTTAAAGAATCATCCACTGTGAACTCAGTGATGACTACAACAAAGGTTAACCTTTTTTATCTTTCTTTCTTTACTCCTTTTTTTACTCGAGCTTACGTGGGTATCAATTTTTTCTTGTTTCAGGTTGTGATTGTTATCATTGTCATTTTTGCCGGTGCTTTTAAAGTTGATATCTCAAATTGGACTCCTTTTGCTCCTAATGGCTTCAAAGCCATACTGACAGGAGCCACTGTGGTATTTTTTGCATATGTTGGATTTGATGCTGTTGCTAATTCAGCAGAAGAATCAAAGAACCCTCAGGTATGCCGTATTAAAATTAGTCTAACCCTTCACCTAGTGAATTATTAAGTGCTAATCCAGTACATTGTTCGATATGTAGCACAGTCTTTGTCTTTTGATTCTAGGCTGCTTCATTTAATTTTTGGTTTAACACCCACCCAAAAAATTGTTTCAGCGTGATCTACCAATCGGAATCATGGCGAGCCTTCTAATATGCATTGCATTGTATATTGGTGTCTGCTTAGTGATAACTGGAATGGTACCCTATAATCTCCTTGGCGAGGATGCTCCTTTGGCTGAAGCCTTTACATCCAAGGGTATGAAATATATTGCTGTCTTAATCAGCATAGGTGCTGTTGCCGGACTTACAACAACACTTTTGGTTGGTCTATATGTTCAGGTGAATATACACGAACTAGCCATATTCTTGATTTGCCTTGATCTATTCCAGTGTATATGATGAAATTTTATTCATGAGCAGTCCAGGCTATATCTCGGGTTAGGAAGGGATGGTTTATTGCCTTCAATCTTTGCAAAAGTGCACCCGTCTCGCCACACACCCATTCATTCTCAAATATGGGTTGGTACGGTTGCTAGTGTTTTAGCAGGGATCTTCAATGTTCATATGCTCTCCCATATTCTTTCAGTCGGTGCATTGGTGAGTCGCCCTTGCCAAACATGTGTAACATTGAAATTAAATGGTTAAATCATGGGATTTATGCCTTTATGTTCCTTTAAAAATAGATATTGTGTTCTCTGCTCTTTATCTCATGCTTTGTCTTTTTCAGACAGGGTATTCAGTTGTTGCTGCTTGTGTTGTTGTTCTACGCTTGAAAGAAAAGAAAACAAATGAAGTTTCTTCGAGATGGACTTCAAATTGGAGGGAAGGAGTCCTTTGCCTTGTCGCAATTGGCCTTTGTGGTTTTGCAGCTGGAATTTCTTACCGTTTCAATGCTTCAGTTATTTTACTGATTGTTGCTGTTTCTATCGCCGTGGTTTCTTGTGTTGCTCTTCAATTTCGCCAAGTGAGTCTATATTTCATCGCTTTCTGAATTCTTCTGCCTATTTAATGTGCATATTTGTTTTGGCTGATTGATAGCATTTTGGGAGTTAAGTATATGTTTTACACGTGGAGAATTAATCACCACGTCAATATGTGTTAGGCTGTTTTCTATTAAACATTGGTAGTGTTGGAGTAGGGTTGGAATTGCGCCGGCCAAACCAAATACCTGGCGGCTCGAGCCAAAAAAAAAAAATTATGCTCAGAGCTTGAGTCAAGCTCAAAAAAATGTCTGGCTCGTCTTGAAATATTTGTCACTATTGAGCTCGGCTCGAAAATTTCTACCTGTTTTTATAGTTTAGACGAGAAAATATAAAAGCTTGCAAGACACAAATAAGAAGATTCTTGCTAATACAATCAGATCATACTAATTATACAATGAAAAGTTAGCCTTAAAACTATATTTTATAATGATACACATATGAGGTTAGTAAATATTTTGAGCCATTATCGAGCTGCTCTAAACGAGTTATTAGCAAGCTGAGCTAGAGCCTAAAATTCAGCTCGAAGCTTGGCTTGAAACACTTTCAAGCATACTATTGGAGCTCAAGCTCAAATTCCGTCGAATGGGGCTCGAGCTGCTCGACTGTTAGCCCCTTTATGCAAGAGAGTGTAGTTTACTAAAATCATGAACCTTATTTGCTAACTTATTAACTGTCCGTAGAGAGATATCGGTCTTTTAATCTGCTATGCTATTCCTCGTCATATTTCTGGCACTAACAATATGCCTTCGATTTTTCAGGCCTATGCTTACCCTCCAGGGTCTGCATTCTCTTGTCCTGGAGTACCGCTCGTGCCATGTATTTCCATCTTCTTCAATATATTCTTGTTTGCACAGGTATGTTAATAAAAATTAACTCTAATTGATTCAATCTTTATCATCTGATGAAATTAGGATCATTACTAAATTGTTGTTAAAATCCTTTCATACAGTTGCACCAAGAAGCGTGGGTTAGATTCATCGTTCTCTCCTTAATTGCAACTGGGATTTACGCAGTTTATGGTCAATACAATGCAGATCCAAATTCAGACGAAACAATAGTTTACCATCGGGCACCTCGAGATGACACGAGATAATGCCTTTGGTGTCGTATCCTGCTTGCTCTACTTGTCTTTTGTTGTTGTAATTGTGTAGGTAGCTCCTTTGTATCATAATATGGGGTTCTCCTTTTGAGTATTATTTCATCGATTAGGAGGCGTGTGATATATTCTTTTTCTAATGTGAATAAAGCAACATCAGAATTGGAGCTTCTACGAACACAGAATATTGTTTACATATCAAGTATCAACAGTAACTTCTGTTAATTAGATATACTGGAGCTTCTTTTTAATATATTTTTCAGGACCGGACTAAAGCTCCATCTAAAGAAATTGATATCCGCTATCCAGAAATAACAAAAACGAAAGTTTCTAATAAAAATATCCTCTAATTATATTGATAAAATATATATTTTTATTTTTATATTCAAACTCCTAATCACGCCATTATTTTGATTTGAAAAATTAAATCATAATAAAAAACTATTTTTTAAAATATATTTTATTTTTTCATATTATAGTTTATCCAAAATCGTGATTGCAAAAAAAAATTAACTATTAATTTATACGACATTAGTTTTCTGATGGTAGTCTACTAATATAATTTTCGTTTAAACAATTTATATTTAAAAATAAATTTTTAACCTCCTCTAAGCTTTCCAATTTAGTATTGCTTAATCTTTCATAAATCTTGATGTCTAGAAACTTTAAATTAGTACATCTCAGACACATAATAAAAAAAAAAATTAGTTTCGCATATTAAAAAACTATAAGTTTTGTGCATAGTAAACACTTTGGTTTCGCATATGATAAACACCAATTTGTTCACTGATACTAACATTATTGGTTTCGCATATAATAAACACTATTAGTTTCTCTTATAGTACAACATTACCGGTTTCACCTATAGTAAACACTCTTGGTTTTGCTCATAATACAATATTTTTCTGCAAAAAATATGAGATGATTCGCCAGTTTTTTCAAACCACCTGGGCCAACGATATATTGAACAAAGTGTGGTTCATTACGGATCTAGATTATATACTTTGAAGAATAATATATCGGTTTTCCACAACGCAATAAAGGCTCAATATGTTTAGCGTTTGAAGAACACACTCTTCTACATTATTTGTAAAGCATTGTTTGATAAGTGAGTCGATGGTAGACATATCCAAAAGAAAAACAAGAACTAATCGATGAAATTATTAAGACATACAACATATATCGAACAATGTTTAAGTTTGGTTAAAGATACGCGAATCTCACAAAAAAAGATGCCAAAGTTATTTTTTTATATCAAGTGTAGGATATAAAAAATGTCATATAAAAAAAGAATTGAGTTCAAGATGATGGACGACAAAGAAGCGAATTAATGTATAATTGTCACATACTTTAAGCATACAACGAAAAAAACCCTCAAATAACAAACAAGAAGATAAAGGCAATAAAATCAACTTAAGTATTACTACTTAATATTAGTGATATCTTGATCACATAACTTAATAGTTTGTTTAAGATGCAATATTGATAGCGATAGTCGCATGAGACGATACCGAAAGAATACGTGTTATAGTTGTACTATGAATAACAGTTCAATAACATGCTCTACAATATTCTTCTCTAATTTAAGTGACCTGATGACATCAATAACAGTTCACTACGCCAAATATTTGTATAAAATCAACGAATACGATTAGGCTAAGCAATTAGAGAGAAGTTGGTAAATCTTTTTACAAACTATTTACCCAATAATCCCAAGTAAACCATATTATGTATCATGATGATGGTGTTTAGTAAATCATCATTTATATTATTGTAAAAAAGATGTTATTGATTATTTACTAATCACATAATAATAGTAATGACTCAGCGGAAATAGAAGAAGAAGCAACGATAGATGAAACTCTAATTCAAGGGTAACATGATTAAACCCCAAGCTAAGGGTAACAAAGACTGAAATTTTCAGAAATAAAATATATTATTGCAAAAATTTAAAATAATTTAAGGCATATGAGACTTTATATAAGAGCTTCTCAAAACCCTAAATTATAATACAAAGAAATAAAATAAATATTTTAAAATAAAATAAAATAAAATCTTAATATAATTAGATTTGATTTAAATATATAAGATATTTGAATAAAATACAATTAAATTAAAAAAGGATTTTGTTTGAACTTTCTGGGCTACATCATCCTCTCACCAATTCACAGCACCATCACCATCACCATCAAGAACCCAAATTATTTATTTTATTTTATTCAATCGTTACATTGGAAATTATAATTGTTGACCTTATCGGAATAAAATAAATTCTTCTCGAGTGTTCCTTATTCGAAGTCACATTGAAGCCATCCAGTTGATGAAAAAAATTGGTTTCAAAAACTTTTTCATAGCCTGAAGACAACATCCGCATGTCCAGTTGATGAAAAAAGATGGTTTTGAAAACTTTTTCATACATGAGACATCATCTCGATAAGAAATTTGTACCTTGATTCGACGATTGGTAGCCAATTTAAACTCCTTCAGTAACCGATCAATATGATCGTCATTGAAACGCCTAGTGTGTCTCCCGCATACCAAACGATCTTTGAGATCTTCATGGCCGTATGTTGTTCTGTTCTTTAGACCTTGAATCAGATGAAATCAAGATTCAGAAACATGCTTGCCCCGTAGCAGGAACTGAGGCTTTGATACCAAACTGATGACGCAGCGGAAATAGTAGAAGAAGCAATGATAGATGAAACCCTAATCTAAGGGTAACATGATGAAACCCTAAGATAAGTGTAACATGATGAAACCCTAAGATAAGGGTAACAAAGACTGAAATTTTCAGAGATAAAAAATATACTATTCCAAAAACTTAAAATAATTTAAGGCATATGAGGCTTTATATAAGAGCTTCTCAAAACCCTAAATTATAATACAAGGAAATAAAATAAATATTTTAAAATAAAATAAAATCTTAATATAATTAGATTTGATTTAAATACATAAGATATTTGAATAAAATAAAATAAAATTAAAAAGACTTTTTTTTGGACTTTCTGGGCTACATCAAATAGGAGCAACTCTAGTTGGCACACCATTAATATCATGTTGGTTAAAATGGTTTGTGCTGGAAACAAGCTACGAGGATAGCTTAGTTGAATCATTAAAAAATATTAAAATCTCGTAGGCATGCTAGAATCACTGTTTTGTAAGAAATTTGACACTATTTTCGCAGGTAATTGAAAAATGTTTTCGCAGAGAATTTACTACTAGTTTCACAAACACATTAAAAATAATTTTCCAAGGAATTTAAATATATTTTTACAAGTACCTTAACACATTTATGTACAACAATATTAACAACCAAACTACAACAAAAGCAATAAATATATAAATACACAAAGATCTAGATTTGTAACACACGGTCTAGATCTGAAACCCCAAGGTTTAGATCTAACCTTAAGATCATTATTAAATAACCCAAAAGCTAAAGGATAAACTAAAAGAAATACAAAACCAAAAGATCTTCAAAAATCATCCATTCTTACGTAGAGAGAGACATAAATACATGATATATATTTAATTATCCAGGTATATTAAATATGACAGTAAATCGATGTAACCATCGACTTTGAAAACAATATTCTACATGAATGAAGCTGCAGATGGATAAAAACGTCTCTATGAAACTTCATCATACGGTAGAGGAAAACCTAAAATGAGAGTGTAACTAAAAGAATCATCATGCTCAATGCATCGACCTGTAAGGGAGTCTAATGGGAAACTAGGAATTCGTCTGCTAGATCTGTCTTGACGGAGAAGCTTCGATAACCTACAAGAAAATCACCATAAAAAAAAGAGATATAGATAAAAAATAAATAAAATCTCTCTGGAACTACATAAAATAACGTATGGAGATAGGAAAGAAGTCGATATGTAGAAGAACACGATATGTTGAAGAGGAGAGGAAGATTGGCATGTTGGGGTGGGGAATAGATCTGGCCGACATGAGAGCTTCTTGAAGCCCGTTGGAGAGCCTCTATCTTTATTTAGAACTTCTTGAGAGAAGAGATAGCCTATGTCTCTAGAATCCTTGATAGACTATTTTTCAACTTGTAGCAATTTTACAAACACCTTAATAATAATTTTACAAGAAACTTACCAATACTTATGCGGGAAACTTAACTGTAGTTTCGCAAGTTACTAAATTATATATTTTATTTTTTTAAGTATCTATTCAACATCTTATTCTAACCGATGTCGAAATAGACAAATTTAAAACAATGAAGAAAGAGGGTGAGGTACATAAATTACAAGATGCGAGTCTAATGACATTTGATCAGATGGGTTCATGGTTAAGATATAAAACGAACAAACCTGATGGATTATGAAACCAAAAGAAGTGAGCCATGTTGTAAAAGAAATGAGTCATACATTAGAAGATGTGACTTGTCTAATGGATATTTTTAGACTCGTGTTTCTTGATAAAAATAGAATCGTAAGAAAATTAAAAATGATAAGCTTTCAAAAATTAATTTAAAACTTAAAGAAAAGTTTCAAGTATTAAACGAACATATTGAAATCCTAAACAAACGAATGTAAGCATGCCAGACTCTGTAGAACTCGAAGAGCTTCAACTGAATTCGACAATGCAACTACCTAGATTGTAGGATACTAAAACTAACACAAGATGCAAGAGAAAAGAGATTGATGAGCCATTACCTCAATATTTACCCCAAAGACAAAATGAATTCGGCCCATCATAAGTGGATAAAGTTTATATCATAGATGAGGTACAAATCTGATGAATAATTAAACTTGATATATTTTGTAAGATAATTGTATTCATAGTACAAGAAGTTTTGTAATAAACATACAAAGTAATATATTTCTCAAATCATATACTTCAATTACATATTTTGTTTTTTCAAGGAGAGCAAATCTATGATGAAAATAGGGGCAAGCGAATTATACAAGATGAATGTAACCCACAATGAGTGAATAAAGTTCATAACATGGATGGGATATAACCTTGTTGAAGAATCTGCCAACGACGTAAAGAAAAACAGTCCATCATTCATGGAAAATGTTCAAACTGTGGAAGAGGAGAAACTTGATAAATATTTTTAAAATGGTACTGAAATGTAGAACATAATTAAGCACAAAACATAGAATATCAATAAGAACCTTGTGCACTAACAACATACATAACCAAAAGGGATGGTTCCAAAACAGTAAACCTAATATTGTTCATAAATATGCAATAAAACCACCAAAACATGAAAAACAAAAAAACAACATACATGTACGTTATTCCAAAAGCACAAATAAATAAAATAACAAACATTCATCGGTCGAAATATTCTTTGCTACATAAAAATGCATCATATGATTATTCTTTCACCATTTACTCAACCTTTGATGATTCAGAGTCTAAGAGGATGGACACTTTGAAATGGTAAGCATCCGAGTCAAATGAATCCTTATATTTTTCATCTTACTAATCTTTGGATAAATATTCGTCCTCTAATTTCTCGGAAGATGAATCCGATAAAAAAGATTAATCTGATGAATGTCCAGTCGCTTCGTACTCCTTAAAAAACCAATATGAATCTCCTCATTTTAGATATATTGATCTTTAAGTTTTTATTCACCATTTTTTTGACGTAGTTTATATGTGGGTTTGAAATATTACGTTTGAATTTACAAAGTGGATTATGAATAGTTTATTCTAATGTTTAACGCTTGATTGTCTTTCTATTTAACTCTTAATTTGTTAACATTAATAGAGTGTCTTTACCAACTATGGAATCTTGATAAATAGAGTGTATTTGCAAACTTGTATTACTGATTCAAAAATTGAATATGAGTTTGTGGCATTAGCAACAACAAGTAAAAATGCTGAATGGCTTAAAAATTTGATATATAAAATTTTATTATAGCCCGAACCAATATCGCATATATTTATCAGATGTGATAGTGAAGCTTCTTTGGTTAATGTCATTTAGAATAAGTCTACAAAGGCAAGTCTAAACACTTAGGTGTTAGACACAATATGATTCATGAGCGCATAACGCATGATGTTATATCAATGAAATTTGTGAAATCTCAACATAATTTAGTTGATCATTTAACCAAAGGGTTAAGTAGAGATCTTGTGCACAACTTGACTATTGGGATTGGATTGAAGTGCGTCTAAAATCTCTCATGTTGAGATACTTAATTCCCATTTAATATAACATCGGGTGTTTAATATAATGTGGAAACTTTAACGTCTATAGACTGAAATACATGAGTATGATCATCCTCAGTTATGTGTTTGGATACGTAAGTTGTAGAGGTTTGAGTTTATCTTCTTAATAGTTATTTTGAAAAATTGCATATGCAGGTGCAATACTAGAATTATTGCTACATATTTGAGTATGAATTTTAGCGGCTTCAAGAAGCTAGGACTTGACTTTGATATGCTTAAGAAGGATAATGACACATGACTATTAAAAGATAATATCAAGTATGAACATTTAAGAATGTAAACTTATGTTGATATTATCTTCATGTATTCATTATAAATAGTAAAGGTTCAATCTTTAGTGATACCTCAATATTCAAATATTTAAAATATGTAATATACTAATATGGAATTCAATCGTCACGGTATTTCATTTATGTATAAATTTGTAATTTGCTATAATTTTATTTTAGTTAATCATGAATTTCACTAAAATGGGGAAAAATTATTAGATATTTTAATATACTTGGATTGACTACTTGACCAATATAATAAAAATATACTATCGAGGAAGTTAAAGAGTGCATAGTGCACGCTGGTTAGAATATATTGTGACTTGCGAGTGTAAGAAGTTGTGTCAAAAGGCGTAGCCCCTTGCAGGGTCCAAGGGGAAGAGCCTATGGATGTGGTCAAGCTATTTTGAAATTTAATTTGAATTTAAATTTTCAAATTTTAGCCATTTTATTACCATATAAATAACATCCTTTTTTGGACATGCAGTTGCATGCAAATGGTTGGCAGTTTTGCTGACAATTTAGAAGTTTGGTTGAAATACAAAAATACGATTTTGGTTCGAAAATGATGATTCAATTTTATTCTTTTGTTCATAAAAAATATCTTTGATTTTATCTGGTTAAATTTTGGAGAACCACCAAAAGTATTCAAGCTGAAGTTATCTTTTTACAAGACTTCAGAGGTTATCTTGTAAATCATAAATCAAGTTCCCTACAAAAGATTGAATTTTTTATGAAGATTGAGATGATGAACGAAGAAGAATCAGTGAAGAAAATGTTAATTAAACTTTGTTTAACTATACAAGTTTGAAAGACACCGTTCCAAAATGTGGCAGAAAATATGTATTTTTTGTTGAATAACCTGAAGTTTGTTTATATCATGCGTACTTGATGGCCAAAGATTATTGAGAATGAAACGTTGGAACAAATAAGGAGGTAAATAAGTGACATAATGATGATTACATATTTAATGGCCACATATTAAACGATATGCCTGATCTTTTATTTGATGTATACCGAAATGTCTAATTTGTAAAACAAATTATGGGATTCTTTAGAATCAAAATATATGGCTGAAGATGTTTCAAGCATAAGGTTCATGGTTAGTAATTTTATAAATTACAAATTGGTTGATTCTCAACCAGTAATGGAACAATACAATGAATATTAAAAAAATTGGATCAATTTGTTTAAGACAATATAAAAATGGATGAATGTATTTCGGTGTCTTATGTTATTGACAAATTACCACCTTTATAGAAAAATTTTAAACATGTTTTGAAACACAACAAGGAAAAAATGACTTTAGTAGAACTCGATAGTCATTTTAAGGTTAAGAGCCTCTGAGGGCTCAAGAAAAAAATTGTAATACTAAAGGTAAAAACCAAGTAGGAACCATTTTGTAAATATGACTGAAACCAACAAATTCTTTAAGAATATAAATTCAGAAAAAGGGAAAAATGAAAGTTTGAATGAAACTACAAGAACAATTATTCTAACAATAAGCGTAAAATTACATGTTGGAAATATGGTAAACCTCGTCATTGCAGTGGGGATTGTCGAGTTGGAAAATGAAAAAAAAACTAGTCCAAGTGGGAACAATGGTGGTCCAAGTGGAAACAATAATAGTTCAAGTGGATCTAAGGATCCAGAAAAGTAACAATGTCAGATTTTGATTCAGAATTATAATTATGGTCAGAATATATGCTTTACTAATATCTTAGGAATTTTATGTGCAAGATGACAATGTTGCATGGTGGGTTAATTCGCGAAGAACAAGTCATGTATGTAAAAATCTTCGAGGGTTCGATGATTTTCAACCAATTGAAGATGGATCTACACTAAATATGGAAAATATTACAACTGAATCAGTCAAAGGACTAGAAAATGTTAAGCTAGTGTTTATTTGTGGAAAATATATATTATTGAACGATGTATTGTATGTTTTTAGGATTCGAAAGAATCTCTTATCTGGTATTGTGCTAAATAATTGTGATGTCAAACAAGTGTATAAAAATGGCAAGTATATCTTATCGAAACGTGGTGTATTTGTAGGTTTCAGATATTTATGCAATGACATGTTTATTTTAAATGTTAATGTTTCGTTTCAACATGAGTATGTTAATATATCTTATACTAGTACGAGTAGAATTTGAATAAAATAATATTATGGCATGCTCGATTAGGACATGTACATTATAGAATAATAAAAGGCATGTCAAAAATTAGTCTTATACCCATTGTTGATGTAAATAATAAAAAATGCAAGACTTACATGTTAACTAAGATAACCAAAAAACCTTTGAGTAATGTTAACTGAGTTTCAAAAATATTGGAAGTAGTGCATAATGATCTATGTGATTTTCATGTTACACCTTTCTTAGGAAATAAAAAGTATACTATTACTTTTATTGACGATACATTTGGATATTGCTACATTTATTTGTTGCATTCTAAGAATAAAGCTCTTGATAAATTTAATATCTATAAATAAGAATTAAAGCTACATAAATTTTTTTTAATTAAGAATCTATGTACGGATAGAGAATGTGAACATTACGATTCGATTTATTTCAGTCTACTCATATAATTCATCAAACCATAACTCTTTATATACCACAACAAAATGGCATGACATAAAAGAAGAATATGATGTTAAAAGAAATGTTTATTCCATGTTGTCCTATTTGGATTATAGTGGATGATTCTGGGGTGAGACTATGTTAACAACATGTTAATTGAACAATCTTTCTGCTTGATTAAGAATAAATTATATTGACAGACTATGGTATTGTTTAATGAATTTATTCTTAATCAAGCAGAAATATGTGTATATAACAAATTTACTGCTTATAGGAAAGAAGTTATGCTTTGTTTGTATATTGATAACATGTTAATGTTTGGTACCGACCAAAATCAGGTTAATGAAACAAATAAATTCTTGTCATTTAGTTTTGAGATGAATTACTTAGGGGAAGCTGAAATGATTCTTGGTATAAGAATCAAGTGAAAGAACAATAGTACATCAATTTATCAATATCATTATATTGAGAATATATTTAAAAAATTGAACTTTAAAGATTGTTCTCCGGTTATCACACCTATAGATCCTAGCCCAAATCTTATACATAATAAAGATGTTGCGGTATCTCAACTTGAATACTAAAAACCCATTGATTGTCTTATGTATGCTATAACTAACACTAGGTCATAGATTTTTTATGTTGTTAGAAAGGTTAGTAAATATAATAACAATCACAGTTCACATCATTAGCAGACTTTAAACTGAGTGTAAAGGTATTTGAAAATAATTATGGATTATGATTTGACTTATATAGGATTTCTTTCAATTCTTGAAGATTATTCGGAAGCTAGTTATATTTTCAATATGGAAGATCATTCTTCCACAAGTGGATAAATATCCTTATTGGGGGAGGTTTAATCTCTTAGGCATCAAGTAAAATAACTTGTATTACTTATTCAACAATAGAATACGAGTTTGTGGTATTAGCAACAACTAGTTTAGAAGCTGATTGGCTAAGAAATTTAATATATGAAATTCTATTGTAGACCAAACCCATATCACCTAAATCTATCAGATGCGATAGTAAAGCTACATTGGCTAATGTCAATAGACAAATCTGCAAAGGTATGTAAATACACTTAGGTGTTAGACACCGTATAATTCATAAGTGCATCACGTATGAGGTTATATCGTGGAGTTTGTGAAAACTCAGTATAATTTAGCCAATCATTTAACAAAATAGTTGAGTATGGATTTTGTGCACATTTCAGATGTTGGGATTTGATTAAAGTCTGTCAAAATCTCCCATGTTGAGATACCAAATTCTCATATAATATAATATTATGTGCTGAATTTAATATGGAAAACTTAAAGAGATTGGATCACATTAGTAGGATCACCCATATGTATGTGTTCTGATCTGCAAGTTGTGGAGGTTAAATTATCTTTTTAATAGTTATTTCAGAAAATTTACATATGCATGTGCAAGACTCAAAGAGCTACTTATTTGAGCATGAAATTTACCTGCTTCAAGAAGCTAAGATGTGGCTCTAATATGCTTAGGAAGGATAAAAGCACAAGACTAGTAATATATTGTGACTTACAAGCGTAGTGAGCTAGGTAAAATGGTGTAGCCCCGTGCGGGGTCCAAGAGGCAGACCTACTGGCTGGTGTTAAGCTATTTTGAAAAGTCTTTTGAATTTGGAATTTCAAGTTTTAGTCGTTTTATTACCATTTGAATAAGATCCGTTTTGGACATGCATGCATGCAAACGGCTGACAGTTTTGTTGATTAATTGGGTGACAGTTTGGAAGTTTGGTCGAAACACAAAACATGATTCTGGTTTGAAAATGATTATGCAATTTCATTCTCTTGTTCAATATAAAAAACATCTCTCATTTCATCCGGTTTAATTTTGGAGAACCACCAAAATTATTAAATCTGAAATTATCTTTGTACAAGACTACAGAGGTTATCCAGTGAATCATAAATCAAAATTCCTAAAACGATTGAATCTTATCATCTGAGACCTGGACTGGAAATTATATAACAATGATTAATGTAATCCACCATAAGAAGTTAACTTGTCATACTGGAATCAAGACAATGAAGTAAAATTAATAATTAACGTCGAGGATAACAAAATCCATATGTATGGTCACAAGACTCACAACCAACGTTGATATTTATGTTCAAGTTAAGATCATGTTTGAAATAATGAAGGAGGGTCAGCTTGATTACTAAATATATATTGCAAGCATGGTTGTAAAATTTAGTGTTTCTTATTTAGGTTGGAAAATGATAAGGCACCTAAATTTAATACTTTGCCTAAATCTTCCTACCTAAAAAAAATAGGCCATAGCGAAACCAATAAATCAATGGTTTGAATGGAAAATAATAATCCGATAGTGCTTTAGCGATATAGTTACTTTTATTCACCAAGTATGTGGTGCAATAAGTATGAAATTTGATAGTCAAGTTGAAGTACAATATGAAATTGGCTAAGGATATGCCTTTTTTTTAATTTTCTATAATCTCGTGAAATGTGTTGAAATCTGCCAATTAATTTATCAAGATCCGCTAAAATTCCTAGGTCATGTACGAAATATAGTATATATTATGTTATGAAATTATGTATCTCTCTAAATATATGTGTTTACCTGGGTTTCACGGTTAAGATATGTTAATTTTGCAAGACAAAGTGTTGTTTAGGTTTTGAAATTTAAATATATTAATTTCACAAGTCATGTGTTGTCTAGGTTTTACAATCTAAGCAAACTAATTATGCAGGACATGTGTTACATATGGTTAGAAATTCAAATAGAACACCTAGTTTCAAACCTAAAATATCATAAGTTTTAAAAAAAATTGATTTACATTTTTTTTTGTTATTGTCGTGGTGAAGAACAATACGAAGCTCTGCATTTTTTCTTTCGTTTAAAACCTAATTCGATGGCCAAAATCGGCTCTTATATGGGTTTAAAACTAATTTTTATACCAAACAACGATAACCTACTTGCCGAACTATCGATCAATTGCAATTAAAAATCAATTTTTTATATGTTAACGAGGAATAAAGTTTAAAAAAATTGAAACTAGTAACCTTTAAAGTGATGGTTGGAGATTGATTTTTTCAAGAAAACAAATTGTGAATGTTGATTTTAGTTTTTTTTAAATGAAGTTAAAGAGATTTATAAAAGGATGAATAACTATGATAACTTATATGATATTTTTTGTTTAAAGATATTTTTGTCTAAAACCATAACTACGAATAAAAAAAAGTGAACTACGTATAGGTACCTAAAAACAAATCTTAAATCCATTTTGTTTAATACTCCAAGCATTTTTTATTGATACCTAACCTTCGTTTAGGTTTGCCAATTACCACATAATATCATTTTTAATACCTTAAATGTTTTTAATGATTATATAAGATTATTACTTTTTACCAAACAAATCTTAAATCCATTTTCACGATTTTTTTTCTTTTCACGATATATATATATATATATATATATATATATTGTTTTTTTCTTTTTTCTTTACTAATTCCTCTATCACATCCGGTTACTTGGTCTTCAGATTTGATCTCTCTCATTACAAAATGTAATAATTCAAAAACACAAAAAAATTATATTTAATGTTTTTTATTTTTTATTTTTATCTTATATTTAAAATAAAATATGTATTCGTATTGCGATAGAATATTTAATATTGGTTATTCAAAATGTTTCATAGTGTCTGGCACACCACACTAATTGAGAACTAAATATTATAATAATAATAATAATAATAATAATAATAATTATAATAATAATAATACACCGAAGTGAAACATATGACAACGATTGGATGAAAAAAACGAGGTCCAGATATAAAAACAAGATTTAGATCAAAGTTGAATTGCGACTGAAAGTAAATATGATTCACGAATTTCGAACGTATGAGTCGACATTCATTAACCGTTTTTATTATTAGTTCGGGATTCAGTTTTAGAGAAAAAACTAAATAGATAATCTCTCTCACAAAATCAAGGGTAAAAAGAAAAAGTCGATCCAAACCCAAATGTAAATTACAAAATAAATATTTTAAAAAAATAAATACGAATGGTAAAACATTAAATCGTGAATCGCAAATTACGAAACAAAAAATTTGCAAACAAATCGTGAAATATAACTTCTTAAAAAATTATTTATTAAAACATAAGTGTATATTAAGAACGAAACCAAATTACTCAAAAAGAAATAATCTAGTCGTGAATAATAAATTATTATTTACTTTTATTTTTTATATAAACATAAAATGAATGATCTTTTATAAAATGGGTGATGTAAAATTAAAAAAAAATTAGTAAAATTTTTAATGTATATATATATATATATATATATTATTAGAATTGAACTTTTATTAATGAAAAAAAATACAAAAGAGGCGCCAAAATTTTGAAATCAAATTCAAAAAATTATGCCAAAGAAACTTATACAAACTAGAAAGTAACTTAGAACTAGAAGCTTGGGAAAACACGGCTCATGAGCTACAAAGCTTCGAAAATCCATCCAACTTCATTCAAAAAATAACTGTTAAAAAGCCAGAATACATCCTCATGCAATTGAGACTACCATCAGCCCCTAGACGCAACTCCATATTAGCTCTGATGAAATGCAGTTGTTGACACTACTCGAGCTTTGAGGCAACCAGCAACCCCTAAACGAAGCTCCAAATCATACCAACACACTATTGGAACGAAGACAGATCCATATGACCATCAACCATAAATGCAGCTCTCTATCAGCCCAACTCAAGAAACACAACTCCATTATAATGCCAACATCTCCAACAACTCAGCTTCAAATGTGATACTAAGCAAAACAATCCAACAGGCCTGCATCGTCAACATTAATCACTAGCAAGACGAATACTATGGTAAGCATTCACTAAAACTATTAATTAGTGATATAACCAAGACTCAGAGCCTCAAGAATAATGATAGCTTTTGGGTTATTAGGAATACAATTATGAAGAATGTTGAATGTTTTCTTGGATTTCAGAGAATACCGGGCAAGCCAATATGTTGCCTAGTTTTGTTCGCTGAAAATATGATTTAAAGACGTGGTTGGATGAATTAGCTTAAGAATACAGTCAAGAATAGGTTTTAAATACCAATGAGCATTCTTGTTTTGATTATATAGCAGATTAACAATCGTTAAAGAATCAGTTTCAACATCAATTAATAGCCAATTATTAGCTCTACAAGTGAGTAAACCATCTAACAGTGCCCTTATCTCAGCAATAAGGGGACTGGCTTTGCCATAAAGATAGCTAGAACTATGTAAAATGTTATCATTGCTATCCCTAATAACTACCGAACCACTAGATTCCCCATTGCTAAGACATGATGCATCAGTGTTCATCTTTAATCTCCCAGTAGGAGGAAGAATCCACTTAAGGTAGATAGGCATGTTCTTAGAGCTAAGATGATTATAACATCCCAAGTTACAAGAAGAATTAGATTTATCCTTCCAATGAGCTTTATTCAACATCCTTCTTATATCAAGAGTATGAAGCACAATATTTATTTGATTAATGGTAGAGTTAAAGGAGGTCATAACACCTTTTATTTTCGACATATTTCTGGCTTTGCAAATAGTATGAAAGATAATAGAGGGTAAGATATTCCTGACCTGAATCTTCTTAAAATTGGGCCATTGCCAAAATCTACTTAAATGAATAACATTCATATGGCTTGAGATATGAACATTGAAGATGTTAGCATAATGTAACCAAACTGACCAGGCAAACTTACAAGAGATAAAAACATGGTTAGTAGTCTCATAATTATTACAAAATTGGCATTTGGAGGCTAATGAGATGCCTCTTTTATGAACAATAGAATCAGCAGAAACATAGTTATGAAGTAATTTCCAATGCATGAAAGAGCATTTAGTAGGAGTCAGGTTATTCCAAATTTTGTTGAAAACAGAAGAACAATTATATTTAGTCCTTACACCTTCCCAAGTATCTTTCAAGTTTTTCTTACCACTTTTGGCCAGATTCCAAACCATAGTATCCTCCTTATCAACCTTAATAGTTAGATGAGTTATTATATCAATAATATCAGGCTGAATAAGATTAATAACTTAAGACAAATCCCAACCATTGTTAGACCAATAATTGTTAACCTTTTCACGAGAGAACCACATATTATTATCAGCAACATTTAACTTCAAAATAGACTGATTATTTGTCCAGTTATCAAGCCAGAAGTCAACTTGTCCATTGCCTAAACTCCAGCTTATATGATTTTCAGCAACCTCACGAACATTCATCATTCTTTTCCAAACCATTGATCCAGTTTTAGAAGGATTAATCTGTAAGGATGATACTTATGACAGTATATGTTATGCATGATATTAGACCAATAAGTTTTGTTATCTCTGAAAGTTTCCCAAATATTACAAGAAATAGCAGTTTGTATATCTTCAAGATTTTGAACATTTAAACCTCCCTCATTATACGTTTTACACAAAGTTTTCCATCTACACCAATAAACGTTATTTTCATAATTGCTTGAACCCCAAAGAAATCTATTAAAGATAGTTTCAAGCTTAGTAATAATGCCTCTAGGGAGAACATTACTTTGCATCCAATATAAAATGATATTCATCAATACAGATTTAATTAAAGTAAGCTTGCCAGCAAAGGATAGGTGCGAAACATCCCAATCATTGATTTTGTTGCTGATTTTAAAAATCAGGTTGTTATAGTTGCTGACTTTATTGTTGGAACTGATTGTCACACCTAAATAATATGTAGGCAAGTAACTAAAAGATAAACCATAATTATTAGTAATAACATCAATCCTAGAGTAGTTAATACCAGTAGCCATAACAATCTTGGTTTTTTCTTTATTAACAACTTGACCCGAAATAGTTTGATATATTTGCAGAAAGTTACATAGATTAAGAAAGTAGAGTCTTTGCAATTAGTAAAGAACAAATTATCGTCAGCAAAAGCAAGGTTGTTAACGTTAATACTACTTCTACTTATATAATGCATAGACTTGTTAAGAGAGAAAAAAGAGTTAATACCTCTTATCAGCATCTCCTCAGCAATGATGAAAAGATAAGGAAAGATAGGATCTCCTTGTCTTAGACCTTTTTTGGTTTTAAAGAAACCAAAAACCTCACCAATGACAAGCATATATACATTAACAGCACTGATAACCTTCTTAATAAGGCAAGCAAATCTAGAACAGAAGCCAAACATTTTGCTGACTTTCAGAATAAAGCAATGAGTCAACTTGTCAAATGTCTTTGACATATCGAGCTGAATCAAAATGTTATTATCTTTAATCTTTCTATTAAGATCATAAAGTAACTATTTGGATATCAGAATGTTGTCCTGAATACATTTACCAGGGATAAAGCCGTCTTGATTATGAGAGATGATTTTGGGCAAAATAATAGGATGCCTATTAGCAATAATTTTGGACATGATACAGTTAAGAAGAGAACAAAGACTTATCGGTCTATAGTCTTTCCATCTTAAAGAGTTAGCAAGCTTAGGTATTAAACATATACCAGTAGCAAAAATGCCACTAGGTATGATCTTACCAAGCATGAAATCTTTCATAGCGTTTATCATATCATATTATTTATTTAATAATATACCAGCAACATTTATGGAAACTATGAGTGAAACCATCCATACCTGGGGCACTTGCAGGATTCATGTTCTTGATGATGTCCCAAATTTCAGTTTCATCCAGAGGTCTAAGCAAGTTTATGTTATCTTCATCAGTGATAATGGTTAGAATGATGTTCAACAGCTCATCATTCATACAAAGGTCCTCCTAATCTTTTTAAGCATAAGGGTAATCAGTAAGAGCTTGCGCAAAGAAATCAACAGCCAGAAAGGAAAATTTCCTTCTTGTTAGTGATCCAGACATTACCATTCTTAATACCATTGATGATGTTTCTTCTTTGCTTCTTTTAAACAAAAATATGATAAAATCTAGTATTTTTATCACATTCAATTGTCCAATTACAATAACATTGTTGTCTCCAATAAGTCTCCTTCATTATCTGCGCTTTAGTGAGCAAAGCATTCACTTTCGCAAGTTTTTTCTTAGATTCAGTAATTTGAAGATTCTGATGATTAAGCTCCATAACTAAGACTTCATCTTCTAAACTTTGAAATTTGTTGAAAATGTTGCCAATGTTGCTTCCATTCTAACTGATCAAACCTTTTTTAAGCCTCTTTAATTGGTTCCAAAGGATGAACAAAGGAGCACCCATCAAATCCTGATTCCAATTGGTTTCCACAAATGGCAGAAAGCTATCTTCCATAGTCTACATTTCCTAAAACTTAAAACTAGATTTTACTCTAGTGAAATTATTAGAAATATATATGATAATTAGAATGTGATCTGAAAAAGTCCTAGCTTGATGATAGATCCTAGTATTAGCAAAAGAGTTGGACCATTTGTTGTTGATAAAAAGTCTGTCTAAACGCTTCCATTTGGAGCCATTAGACCAGGTGAACTTTGATCCAATGTAGCCAGCGTCTTCTATACTGCATTGGCTTATCATTTCGTTGAATTCATTAGTGCTATTAATGCAAAAAGTAATACAACCTATTTGTTCATCAATAGAACTAACAACATTAAAATCACCACAAATCAACCAACTCATCTCCTTAGTATTAATACTTTTTAGCAAGTTCCAAAGCTCAATTTTGTTGAGCCTTTGGCATTTAGCATAAACAACAGTAAGCATAACATAGTTATTATCATTTTGAAAGTTAATTTTAAGATTCAAGCATTGATTAAAATCATTGAGAATCATAGCAGACAGATCATTGTGCTAGAAGATCCATATCTTATTAGTTATATTGTGAGCAAAATTATCAAAACCAAGCTTGTCAGCAGTGATGTTAATAACATCAGCACTAATTAAAGGCTCATGAACATCTATAATCTTAGCATTATTTTTCTTAGACAAGTATTTTAGCCTTCTAATGGAGGCTTTATCTTTTATACCTCTTATGTTCCAATTGATAATATTAATCATTAAGATAGTTAAAGGATTTAGATTTACTTGAACCATTGAATTGCAAAGCTTTAATAATTTTACTTTTTGTTCTTTTCTTCCCTTTAGCAGCCTTTAACTTTTTATCAAAGATCTTATTGAAGTTGTCTTCATCTTCATCTTTATTCTGATTCCTTTGATCTTTAGAATAATTATCAGCATTATTAGTATTCTCCTCACCTTGTTCATTTATTTCTTGTTCAGATTTCTCAATGAAGTTTCTACAGTTGGTATCTTGATCCTCTCTATAAAGTTCTTGATCTTCTCTAAAAAATATAGGGGATTGAGTCTTCCAATCAAGGTTGATTTTTGGAGAATATTGAAGAATTCCTATATTATCAGCCTTTGGAGAAGTATCAGACTCCATGTTAACGTAATCAGTAATATTGTCATTTGCTCCATATGATAAAGCTTGAAGAGATTCTATAATTTATCCTTGCTCATGAGTTTTAAAGCCAACAACTTCATTTACTTGATGCTCCTTTTCTTGATCTTTGATTCCCAAGTCTTTTGTAACAACATATTTAAATTTTTTTAGCCTCTTCACCAGCTTCTTCATCCTTTTCTTTAAGAAAAATCTTGCATTTATATTTGTTATGACCAAGGTGAAGGCAATGAATACAGTATTGTAGCAGATTCATGTACGATATTATAACCCAGTGTCCAAAGTTTGACCAGAAGCCTATACGTACATTATTCTGCAACTTGGAGGTAACATTAATTTGACTAAAGCAGGGCATGACAGAAATAATCTATTTTCATCAGGAAATTTTACCATAAGTGTTTCACCTATCATAGATGCTATGGTAGTAACCAGACTTCTATCATATAGGTGTTCTGGCATGTCAAGCTTAATCCAGACAGGCGCAATAAGACTTTCCTTTGTAAAGTATTCTGACCATTTCAAGAGCCTCATTACTGTACTACCGATGGTCCACACTGCACACTGCCATATTTTGCCAAGATCTTGTTTGGCATCAAACTCTAATATGATATGTTTGGAGTCCCAAACCTTATACCTGTACGCTGACTGAAATTTAAACGATTCAATGAAATGAATCAATATATTTCTTTTAGGTAAACCATGTGTGAACTTGCCCACTATTGAATGCCTGGATTTTGACTTCAAATGCTCAAGAAATTCTATACTATATTGGACGATAGGTGGTCTGATTTGATGTAAGTAGTTTCTGGTTTGAACTCTTGTTTTCTTTCATATCTTGAATTTTTCTTGACAATTTCAGCATAGGAAAGAGCTTTTCATATGTATTGATGTTGTTAGTGACCATATCTTCCATCAAATAAGTGGATTTGAGAAAGGAAGAGGAGAAAAAAATCCTTGCTTAAACATAAAAAAAGAGATTTTCTTTTCTTGGAGAGAAAGAAATCATTCTTTTCATTAATGTATATTTGTTTTTTGAATGACACATAATATGAAGTTTTTAACTAATTAGCAAAGGGTAACGGGTAACCCATCAATAAAAAATCATTTTTCAAAAGTAATAATGCTCAAAATAAAAGAAGGGTCAAGCTATATACACCCAATTCAGGTTTAAGTATACCCAATTTTGAGTATACCCAAAGTTGATCTAAGTATACCCATTTTTTTTTCCAAAAATACCCTTTTCAAGGTATATAAGCCAATTTATTTTTACTAACTTCCATCCACAACATTTTTCCCTACACTTTCTCTCACTTCCCTCACTTCTCTCTAACTCTCAAACTCTCTTCTCTCAAACACTCTCACTTCTCTCTCAATTTTTCCAGCGAGCCACCACCACCACTCCTCCTCCTCGTTCATCATGGTGAAGAACAAAAACCCCCCACCACCACCTACGTAACTTCCTTGATCTAAATTTGTTTGTTAATTTTGTTAGTTTTAAGTATGAATTTAGAATTTAAGTTAGATTTAGGTTAGATTTAGGGTATAACTTAGGGTTTAGTATTGAATTAGACAAAAAAGTATGATTTAGTGGCTATTTTCCAGCCAAGTTGTCGGCTGGAAAATGGCCGGCAGCCGGCACTGATGGTGCTGCCCAAGGCGCACCATCGGTGTGAGCAGCTGTGCCGCTCGGCACAACGCCTCTGTACCGAGCGGCACAGGCACCTGTGCTGCTCGGTACAAGGTGCCCGTGTCGTTCGGTATGGCTTGCTGTGTACTTATGGTGCGCAGTTTTTTTAAAAACAATTGCCGAATTAGACTTTTAAAGGTTTTACTTTTGCATTTTTTTTAAAAAAAATTGAAATTTATAAGAAATTACTTTCTATAGGGAGTTCGGTTGCGAATTAGAGTGTTGTTTTTTTTTAATTTTGTGGGTTACATCATATGTTACTGTTATTAATTTCGTGATTTGTTTTGTATTTTTGTAGGTCAGACGCGGTTGAGGAGCGACGTCTTCCTCGATCCAGGGCGTATCCCCCTGGGTCACGGGCGTATCCCCCTGGGTCACGGGCGCCACCCCCGGGGAAGAGTCTATACGGGTCGTCGAGGATGAGCGGGTCCGCGATACCAAGCGCGGACGAGATTTAGTTGAGGATCCTGAGACTATTCGTCTTAGGGAGGAGGAGGACATGATAAGGAGTGATCGGTCTTTGCGCCGAATCAACCATGGGAAGAGGAAAGAAAAAGCCACAGAGATTGCAGTCGATGATACTAGAGGCGGAGGCTCCTCACGACGAGAGACGTCTTCATCACACCGATCACCATCTCCCACTGCTAGTGATCCACCACCTCCCTCTCCCGCTCGCAGAGCTCCGTCGCCTGCGAATACTAGTACACATCCACCACATGTTAGTGACAGGGTGGATGCCACTGGGGACCCTGAGCAGGACACCATCGATGAGGAGCATATTGATGCGATCCACACAGAGGAGCAGCGGAAGACGTTTGCATTTCTCAAATTCAACAAGATACCTCTATTTCCTGACTACAAGGAGCACAAGGCGTATCACGTCTTCATATGACAGGTAAGTACCAAACTATTAAACGTCTAGTCTAAGGTTTTACTATTATTATTTTCTGACTTAGTTTTTTATTTATAGGGTCGCACTACATTAGGCATACAAACACATTATAATGTGCTTCGTATGTGGGACCTCAGTGCTCAGCCAGAGGTTCAGCGACATTTGGCGTGGACTCCTTTCGGTCCTCTTGTAGCCCACTTGCCTCAGTACTTCACGCACTCCGTACTTGATGAGGTTTTTGTTCAGCGTTGGCATCAGGAGACCAACACGTTCCATTTCTCATTTTGGGAGATGAGGATTACCCTCGACGATGTCAGCTGCATTACAGGTCTCCCTGTATTTGGCCGAACCTTGGATGTAGTCACGGCTCCATGTGATGAGGCATACAACTACTATGCTAGTATGTTAGGTTTGACAGTGGATGAGGTCCGTGCAGAGATACAGTCTACTAGAGGCGTTGGCTTGAAGATCAAGTGGCTGCGGGAGACTTTTACCAGGGGTCGCTACGTTGAGCAGACTGATGCTGAGACTATCCGCCAGGTATCACGAGCATACCTTATGTTCTTATTTGGTTGCACTATTTTTGCGGATACTAGTCAGAAAAGTGTCAAGGCTGACTACTTGTACGGGTTTGCGAATATGGATTCTGGGTTGTGGGACATGCATGGGGTACGAGTGCATTGGCATTCCTTCTCCGTGGTTTGGGTGATGTATCGAAAGTATTGAAGCATAACCTTTATGGATTTGTAGCTATGCTTGATTACTGGACTTATGACCACTTCCCCGCGTTTAAAGCCTCGGAGAATGCGGACCACGTAGCGAGGGAGCCTAGGATTGTGAAGTGGCTACCAAAGCGGCTTGTTGGGCATAACATCCGCCCCAAATCGGTTGTCGTACTCTCCTTGCAGATTAGAAGGAGACGGATGTAAGTGTTTAAATTTTAGCAGTCATGAACATTTTAATATTAAGTTTTATTTTTTAAAACAGTTTAAGTGTTTTACTTTTTTGGAACAGGTCATATTTGAGCCATACTAGGACATCAGAGTCCAGTTCCCCGTGCAGGAGATCCGCACCATCGTTTATCCTTTGCGGATGATGAGCACGGTCGAGGGTTACATGCCTGATCGGGTTATGTGCCAGTTCGGACAGATTCAGGATGAGCCTGAACTCCCACTTGTACTCCGACCAGGCTACAAGAAAATAGATTTGGCGAGGTACACGTGGCGAGAGAGCGCATGGCTAGATTGGCGTCAGCACTTGCTTTCTGAGGATCGGTTGACCGTTACCATTGCCACATATAGACAGTCTGTAACGAACACCTACTGGAGGTACCTGGCTGAGTATGGTTGGCATACTATTACCCCATTACCACGTACTACGGATGACAGATTGCTAGACGATGTTCGCTCGATTGTTACTATGCCTGTAGATCATGGGGAAGCGGGCGCGCTTAGGTGGAGAGATCAAGTCATGCAGCTCTTCTCTCCTTGGTTGTTTGTCCTCATTATTGGACTTGCTTTAGCTTTGTTGTGATCTATCTTTTTCATGGATGTGGTAGTTGTTTATCCATGAGTAGGATTTGTTAAACTATCGTATTTTGTATTATGACATCTACTATGTTATTTCTATCGTTTCCTTTAGATTTGTTAAACTTTATTTGAATTCTTAATTACAATTTAGAATCCGCAAAACACCTAAATCGTACCATTCTTACCATCCAACCTTTAAACCATAACAATAATTTAACAAAATTCTTCAACCGTTATAAAAAAACACCATCAAACCCACTACAATCCATGCCCTAAGGCTTACCTTTTTTAACCAAAACAAAAAATATTCCAAAAAATTACAAGTTATTGTGCACCATTGGTACGCAGTTAGTAGTACCTATGGTGCACACTACTGCGTACCAATGGTACAACAGTGTGTGCACCATGGCGACTGCAGAAGGCGTACCCATGGTGCATTGTACCATTGGTAAAAGAGGCATGTACCGATGGTACCACCCCCTTTTACCGATGGTACCATGCACCGGTCGGCATGCCATGTACCGACCGGTGCATGGCACCATGGGTACACAGTAGTGTGCACCGATGGTGCCTCACACTGTGTACCAATGGTGAAACCTTCGTGCACCATAGGTACACAGTAGGCAGTACCTATGGTGAAACCTTCGTGCACCATAGGTACATAGTAGGCAGTACCTATGGTGCACAATTGAAACTTGGAATTTTTTCTTGGTTTTTTTCCCGCGTCTTCTTTTTTTGCGCTTTTTAATTCCCGCCAAAGTAATCTTTCATTTTTCTATTTAAAGAAGTCTATCTTACAACACCAAACACACAAAACTCTCCTTCAAACATAGTTGAGGTCTTTGTTAATGGGTTGGAGTGTGTTTGATGATGCTCATTTACTCAAGGCTGCGAAAGCTGTGAAGTTCAAACGGCCGGACGATAATACCGATGAGTTCTTCGATAAAGTTTGGTGTATGATGTATTTCATGTACGACGATATGTCTACGTCTAGACAAATGCCTCAATCTCGTACTCGTGAGGAGGTAGCCACGAGGTACAAGTGTATAACTAGTGGACCGATGTTCTTGGTGTTTAACGAGCCCCCAGAAGTTAGGAACGAGGCATTCGACTCATTCGGTTTAATGATCACAGACTATTTGTCTTTAGAAATGGAAGAATACGTTCATTCTCAAATTGCCATGAAGGAGGAAACAGTGCGCATTCTCAGCGACAATGGAGGGTACGATTTTAACTAACTGTCTGTTCAATCTCAAGTTATCTACTCATGTTAGTGCGATGTTGTTGTTGCTTGTTTGTAACGTTTGATATTAAGTTATGAAATGATTAGTTGCTTATCGTTATAAGTTGGAAAATTTCATGAATTGCGGTCAAATAACTAAAGTACAAAACGTTATGATAAAGTAAACAAATTTCTAAACAACATAAATCCGTTTAAAAGACATAAAGCGACCAAAAGACATAAATGTGTTCGAAACATGAACATAAATCCGACCAATAGATATAAATCGACTACTAAAATTCATCAAGATTAGTTTCTTTTGAGAATGAACAAACTGGCTTTCTCCCTTCGAGTTTCGTGTATTTTTTGCAGCGACCAACTATTGGTAGCTCCCAATACGTAGCCTCTTCACTCTTCAACTTCTGCCACGTAGGTTGTATGCGTGCGCAAGGGCAAAGGGGCTTGATTGATAGCTGTTTAATACTACTTAAATTAGAACCAATAATTGAGTAATATAGTTGTAAGTAAAAACATAGCCATAAATACAATGACTTACATTGACGAAGTGGTTAGTATCAACGAATCCAAACCCAATTTCACGTCTTTGGGCCATAATGGGGGGTTTACCGCGCAGAGGTAAAAAAGTATGACTACAGTTGTGAGACCCCACGAGTGACACAAAATGAACAATACATTCGAACTTGGTTGCAATCGCAATCCCCATTTCAGGCATTGTCATCCAATATTTGGGTGATGCTGGTGTCTCGTAGTTGTTTATACTTTCTGCAACCTTCAGGTAATCCTCTTTACCGTTATAAATCTTGCTGTATGTGTCATGGTTTTCCATGAGTTCATCATATATTGCCTTCCGAACACCTCGCCAATCTTCTTCATGACGATACAACCCAAATGAAACTGCTCTATATCCACAATGACCATCTGCCTTAACATAATTTATACCCGATATAAAAGGGTTGAAGTGAGTCAGAAACCAACGTAAAAACCTTTCGGGTCGTGTATTAGTTCTGTGACTCCATCAATGGATGATTGTACGATGTTGCTAGCGAGCGAGGCAATAGAAGAACTACGGGTACGAGGTACTTTAGGCACATCTGCCCGAATCGTATTTGCACTAGCAGCTGCTTTACCCTTTTTACTTTTGGTGGGTTTAAAGAGTTCATGACTGAGTCATGACTAGCCTTATCCTCATCTAGCTTGTGTTCCCAGAAGCATTGGTCCCGTTTAGTGGATGATGTATCGACAACTAACTTTCTTTTCACTTGCGGGTGGCCTCGGTTATTCCGCTTCTATGGTGTTCATCAACGCTAAATCTCTGTCGGTTAGGATGACCCGAGGTTCTTCAATTCCATGAACGAAAATCAACGACTTCAAACACTCTAACACCCATTTGAAGTTGTTTAACTTCTCACCGGACATGAAGGCAAATGCCGCACAGAAAGTCAATCTGGTACACGTCACACCCACTATCTCGAACAATGGCATACCATATCGTATGACTTTATATATACTATGCATTATCAAAACTGTTGGAAATGTCCGCAAAAGGTCAACACTGATTGGATGGGCAAAAAACAAATCTGTAATGATTTGTCTATCGTCTTCACCAGATTTATGCCATTCATAATAATTATATGACTTAAGCTTCCCCAAAAAGAACTGGAGTTGTGACCTACCCGCCTTTTTTAAACCCTATTTTTCTGTCGTGCATTGTAGATGATCCGCATGGTAGAAACATTATCTTCGTTCAACTTCTTAACACCATTCAGTATATCTCTGGGTTTAGTACCAATGTAGGTCGCTCGTTCAACATATTACATCTCTTCATCATTCAAACAGCCAGCAAAAGAATGATCATCTAGATGTTTTGAAGTCTCATGGTTATGAATACCACATTTCACTTCTAACTTCCATTGATCTGGTTCAACCATTAACCCGAGAAGCTGAAATGCGCAGTCAATCTTTTTCGTTCCTGTAGACTTTCGTTTACGGTCTTTTTCTGCTACTCGTGGAGTATATTCCCCCCCCCCCCTCTCACACTCGAAATACATCCTCAGACTTTTTCTACTGTTTACTTTGTCGCGCCGACTTATGTTGATAATAGAGTTTTCCTGTCTTCGTAACCCATTTTATCAGCGCGTCGTGTGTGTAGAACTCGGTAGTGAAGAACAAATGACTGTAATCAGTAGCGGAAGGTGCCTCAGTCCCATTGGCGACATCCGTCCCCTGTTACATAACAACAAACCACAATAAGCATTCAGGTATAATTAAAAACGGGAAAAAAAAACTTGATTGTTTTTGAAACATCTGTGCGAACCCAAGGTTAAGAGGCCTAGAACCGGCCGGACACGACCAGGTGCACCACCGGTTCTGAGGCCATGAACCGGTTGTGCAGGGGCCTCAGAACCGGTGGTACTGAGGCCTCGGTACCGACCGACAGGTGGCCCTTGCACCACCGGTTCCTGGTCATGGAACCGATGGTGCAAGGGCCACCGGTAAAAAAATTTACCTTCTCCTCGGGCGATGGGTGCTTCTCCGGCGATAGTGGTGGCTTCTCCGGCGACAGTGGTGGCTTCTCCGGCGACTCCAACTCTTTTTTTCGCAAAATTTCATCATCCCTTTTTTCCGACGACATCAACTCCTCCACACTGATCCCTAGTTCTGCTTCAGTCATGATCGATTTTGTGTTTTAGGTTGAATGTTCTTGATTTTGTTATGAAGTTTGAACTTGGTTTCAAAACATTTAAGAAAACTATACTATTTGGATCATAAATTCAGTAAATAAGAATGTTTGTTTGGGTATAAATAGCGAAATAGGTTATTTGGTGAATTGAGTATACTCAAAATACACTTAGTAGTTTTTTTTACTTAATGGCAGTTTCGATACTAATTTTCTTGTCGAGGATAAAAAAGTAAAAAAAAAGTCAAATGAAAATCAAACGGAGATTTTTTGTATACTTAAACCTGAATTTAGTATATATAGTCATACCCATAAAAGAATTATTTATGGTAACGACACCGTTTAAAAATAGTATACATGCAAACAGTAACTTTTTCCAATCTAAAATATTAGAGAAAATGGTCCAGATGTTCTGCGAAGAAGTACGGTAACGAAGAATCGAAGAGAAAAGCTGCAGGTAGTGAACAGATCATCTTGAGAAAACAGAGCGAAAGGATATGGCGGGAGCCTGATGAATATACATCGAAGCAGACAACGCAGAGGGAATCATCATGAGAATTTAACACAAGACTCAAAAGATGGAATGCTTACTCATACAATAATATCATTCTCATGATCCTCTAATTTATTTCACGCAATTTCATCTTTCCACTTTCCCAAACCCTAATTTTTCTCAATTTACGCAGAAATCATCGAAGCTCTGAAAACAGCTCTTCAAGGCGACTGCCGCAAGGTTACTTAAAATTCTTCCATCGATATACCGATTTTGTTGGTCACTGATTTTTGGCTTTCTTGGATTGTCTATATTTCATATCTATCAGACTTATAGTCAAGTATCCATCAATGTCCATATGTCGTATCTAGCAACT
Source organism: Limnanthes douglasii subsp. nivea (assembly GCA_036936605.1). Lineage (NCBI taxonomy): Eukaryota > Viridiplantae > Streptophyta > Magnoliopsida > Brassicales > Limnanthaceae > Limnanthes > Limnanthes douglasii. Next base: position 125,799,276 of record JAUPFV010000001.1, on the reverse strand, counting down.
AATAAGTGCTGCATCTAGCAATGTCTATATTTCATATCTAGCAATGTCTATGTGTCATATCTATCAGACTTATACTCAAGTATCTAGCCATGCCTATATTTCGTATCTATCAGACTATTAATCACGTATCTAGCAATGTATATATGTCGTATCTATCAGACTTATACTCACGTATCTAGCAATGTCTATATGTCGTATCCAGCAAATATATAGTGCTGCATCTAGCAATGTCTATATTTCATATCTATCAGACTTATAGTCAAGTATCTATCAATGTCCATATGTCGTATCTAGCAACTAAAACATGTTGCATCTAGCAATGTCTATATTTCATATCTATCACACTTATAGTCAAGTATCTATCAATGTCCATATGTCGTATCTAGCAACTAAAAAGTTCGGTATCTAGCAATGTCTATATTTCATATATATCAGACTTATACTCAAGTATCTATCAATTTTCATATGTCGTATCTAGCAACTAAAAAGTGTTGCATCTAGCAATGATATATAGTTGTGGTTTTGTATCGGAAGTAAGAGAAGCAAGAGAAGTGAGCACCATGGGTAGTCTTGAGGTAGAGATCTTGAAATCATAGATCAGTTAGGTGGTTCAGTTAGCATAAGTGGTGAAGCAAGTTATAATAATAGCTTGAAACTCAAAAGGGAGAAACACAACAGCTTAATTGGATTGAAACAGTGAGTCATATTATATATACAATGCAATAACTTAAAGAAGGTACATGAACTATATACAAGAGTCGTGAAAATAAGCGTTAGGCTGTGCCTAACACAACCTTGAAAGGTTTTGAATAAATCGCTTTGATAAAGTTGGAGCTCGAAAAAGCATGTCCTAGGGTGGTTTCTTGTGCAGATGCCTTAGCCCTTGCCACCAGGGATTCCGTTCTTCTGGTCTGTCTCACTGTTGCTTTCGCCGCGTTGGCAATTGGTTTCCTTCTTATATATGTTTTATTGTTTACTTCATCGGTATCTCAAAAGGTCTTAGATAATTCTGATGAGTCCAGATTCCGTCACCACTACAGACAGGGTCAATTCAGACAATGTCTACCTAACCGGACAGTGGCAATTCGGACACCATCATCCATTGGATTGTTCGAATAGAACTAAAGTACTTAAAACCTAATCACTTCTTGACTAAGCTGCCTGCTCTCCTACTTAGAACTTATGGGTCCTTGAACTTGACCCAGGTCCATTAAACACGACCCGAAAGCCCATAAGGCCCAAATATAAGGGTATAAATACCCAACCACCAACATTAAATGAGGGTAATAAAAATTAAATACAACCATGCTGCTTAATTCTCCCTCTACACTCTACCCAAACATTAAATACTTACAAACTTCCACAAAACTCTAAACAAAAATTACAAACTTACCCTAAGACAAAAATAAACCACACCAAATTCAACTCCACTTCATTCAAGAACAAGATATCTAAGCGAAAAATACATTGCAAACCACTAAATATAGACTTACTATATCATAAACAAAAATACAGGACACATGGTTTAAGCATGGTCCATAAGACAAGAGCAAGAGCAAGTAGAAAAACATTTTGTAATTACCAATAAGAGTTCGAGCGAGGCTGTTATTCTCAAGACATTCGTAGACCAAAATCCTATGATTTCCTTCCACACAACACTCATATAACTTCACTAGATGCTCATGCTCTATGTCTGAAATGACTTTTATCTTGGTCAAGAATTCTCTAACCCCTTGCCTTGATTCTGCTGAGAGAACTTTAATAGCAGCAACCTTTCCATGTTTGAGCCGGCCCTGCTTATCCAAATATTTTCCATATAAATTAATCGAAAAAAGATAGTGATGACATATGATACTAAAACATAATTGGAGAGATGCTAAACAGGCAGCTACCTCATAGACATAACCAAAACCTCCTTCCCCAATTTTATTGTTTGGACTAAAATCGTTAGTGGCGCGTCTCAACTCTTTGTAGGTGTAGAGTTTAATATTGTTGATACCTACAAGCTCTGTCAAAAACCAAACAGTTTTCAGGAAATCTTCTAATCGAATATTTGAGATCTTGTTTGACACACTAGTTAATTCTTAAAACATAATCGGTTTCCCCTTTACCTCCTTCAAAATCTGAAGATTCCCGTATTGTCGAATCACCCCTAGACTAATGCTCACTGGTTAGTTACGGTGACAAACACAGAGAGTAGGGAAGACGACGACAAAAACGTACCTGTTCGACGGAGACGGAGGCGGACGATGGTGTTGTCGATGCAGTTACGGTGGTCGGAACGTTCGATACCGTTGACGGATTTGGGTGGCCGGAACGTTCGGTATCGTTGACGGATTTGGGTGGCCGGAACGGTTATGGAAGACGATTCAGTCGTAGAAGTTTCGTTTCTGTTTAAAATCGTCTTCTGGGTTCTCTCTCGTTTTTCGTGTTTCTCTCTCCTCAAATTTAGAAATGTGAAAGTGGAGGGAATTGGAACCCAAAAGTCAAATTAGAAGGTGAAAAAAGTGGGTTTCAACCAAAAATCCCCCTTTTATACCCTAGAGGGTATTTTTGTCCAAAATATGGCTTTAAATATTTTATGGAACTAGTCTAAAAGTGGGTACCATTTTTGTATTTGAAAATTGACTAGGTATTTATGAATAGTTTCTTCCTAACTAATGAGTAGATGGTTATTTATTTATTTTTATTTTTATTAAGCAAAAGAGATAATATATTACTAAATTGGAAGTTTTACAAAGAAGGAGGGGAGAATTGAGAAAAAAAGACAAAAAAGAGGGGCTCCAAAACAAATCGCCCTAAATCAAAGAAATCCCAATTCACTTATCTACCTACTATCGACAAAACCCTAATTGAACCAGAAACCATCTTCAACCTCTCGACCGATTTTTCAAAACCAGCCCAACTTTCATCCATGCTCCCGTCTGCAGCTTCCATGGTCGACGCTCACACCTTAGTACTCTTTTCTTCATCTGAGAAGAGAAGACGGAACGGGTGCGGTGCACCTGAGCTCAGACGAACCCGATTCCACATATTTTCGATTAAATCACACCATAGCCACAAGCTTCTAAACCTCGAACCAGCTTCAATCCACCCTAAAACCCTTAATCAAAATCGATGTAGCCCAATCCCAAGCTCTCTAGTGTAGTAATGGCTAGAATCTGAGGAGGAGCATTCAAACCCTCAAAAGAAAAGCTTTAGAAGCTCTGGATATGAGCTCTGGATACGTGACGGAGGGTCATTCTTGGTCTAATCAAGCTTCTAAAAAGAGTACCCAGAGGCTCCAGAGAAGGAGCATAAAGACCATTTTCAAGCATGTTGATTAGAGTCAGGCAGTCAGACTCTAAATCAACATTCTCCCAACCATTTCGCCTGCAAATGAGGAGCCCCTCAATGCAGCTTTGCATTCGGCTTGAAAAGGGGTAAGTTTTCCAAACACGAACCATTTTCCAATCAAAATATCTTCTTTGTTATTCCTAACAATCAGCCCTCCACTGGATTCTCCAGAAAAATAGCACGCACCATCCACATTGACCTTCAACCTACCAGGAGGTGGAGCCAGCCATTTCAGGTACGTAACACCCTTCTTTCTTCTATTAATAGATTTGCATCCCATCGCAGCACCTGCTTGAAAAGCATAAGACCAATGCTTAGACTTTAGCTTATCCCCAGAATCAATAGCCAAAACAATTTTACAAATTCTATCAACAGCACCCTGAAAGTCATCATGGGTGTTGTTGAATTTAGAACAATTCCTGTTGAACCAGATGGTCCAACAGATGATTTGGGGAACTAAATGAGTGATATGAAAGCTACTGTTAGAAAAACTGAACCAAGTCATGAGCAGATGATTCAAAGTCATATATCTATAGATAGGGACCTTAAACGGCCAACTGGAGTAATTCCAAATTGCCCAAGCATAGTTGCAGTTGATGAAGAGATGATTTTTCTCTTCACAACTGCAACATAATTGAAACTTCGAAAAAATGACCAAGTGCCTTTTGGAAAGAATACTGTCTATTGGGACATAATTTTTAATGATTATCCAGCATAAAAAAGAATTTTTTTTTTGGAATAAAGTGACTCCAATTTTTTTTGAGAAAATTAGTTTTATTGAAATTATTTCTGATTACATTCCAAGTATCAGTAGTGTTAAAGTTTCTGTTTTTAGATAACTTCCAAAAAATCTGGTCTTCCTGATCAGAATTAATCTTTAAAGTTTTAATGTGGTTTAATTGATCCTGATTTAAAAAAAACCAAAAGAGTATCAATGTACCAACAGTTCCCTTTCCAAAAGGACTTTACGGTGGCTGGTAAAAACCAATTGTTACTCTGACTAGATTGAAAAGGAGGCATGTCATGCAAACTATCTAGCCAGAAGTCAACACAACCCTTACCAAGAGACCAACCAATATACTACTCAGCCATATTTTTAACATCATAGAGCCTCTTCCAAACAACCGAGTCAGTAACCTTACAACTAGCTTTTATAGGGTGAGTATGAGGACTATATGTTTTATGCATTAAGTCAGACCAGATAGAATTATATTTTCGAAAAAGAAACCAGAGCTTATAGCTAAAGGTAAGCTTAATATCAGCAAGTCTTTTGATATTCAGACCACCCTCATCATAGGGTTTACACAACACATTCCAAGAGGTCTATTGTATAGACTTTTCATTATACTTGGACCTCCAAAGGAAATGGTTAAAACGCAGGTCAATTTTGTTTAGAATAGAACTAGGTATAGCACTATTCTGCATCCAAAAGTAAACAATTGGATGAAGCACATTAAATATTAAAGATAATCTGCCACCAAAAGACAGATTCTTAATGTCCCATTCTTGTATCTTATTATGAATTTTCTCTATAAGGGGAAAGTAATTCTTCCCTTTATTATTCGCAGAAATGTTGATTCCCAAGTAGACAAAAGGATCAGATTCAATGTTGAAGCCAGTTGCAAGCTTCAGTCTAGAAACTCTATCAGTGGAGAACTTTGCAGAGGTAATAACTTTCGTCTTATACTTATTTATAGCTTGGCCACTAATCAGCTGATATTTATCAAGCAGGTCACTGAGCTTCTTGATAGTGGAGGGCAAGCTATTAGCGAAGATAATGATATCGTCTGCAAAAGCTAAACTAGGTAAGAGATAGTTAGACTTTGTATAATATCTCATACTGTCATTTGAATTAAATAGAACCTGAATCTCTCTTATTAACACATCTTGAGCTATAACGAAGAGGCTAGGAGACAGGGGATCTCCCTGTCTCAAACCTTTGCTTTGAGGAAAATAACCAACACTCAGACCATTTATTAGGACAGATACCATAACATTAGAAATTAAAGTATTAACAATGACAACAACCTCCTTAGAGAAACCAAAACAAGATAAAACCTTAACACAAAGGCATGAGACATTCTCTCAAATGCCTTTGTCATATCCAACTGCATCCTTTTATTGATATTATGAAGCATCTCCTTAGTGATAAGAATATTGAGCCTACCCTTCACAAAGGCTCCCTAGTTTCTAGAAACAATTTTAGGGAGTAAATCAGCAAGTCTATGATTAAAAAGACTAGAAATGACCCTATTGAAAATGGTGCACAGACTTATTGGTCTGTAGTTATCCCAGTTAATAGGATTAGAACCTTTAGGAATTAAACAGATCCCTGTGGCAAAGACCCATTTAGGAACACTACAACCCTTAAGATAGGCATTCAAAGAGTTGTACATATCAATCTTAATAATATCCCAACATGATTTAAGGAAAAAAGTATTAAAACCATCAGTGCCAGCAGCACTGTCTTGCTTCATAGATTTAATAGTAGCCCATACTTCATCAGTACTGGTAGGTCTAAGCATTGAGAGATTGTCAGAGTCAGTTATGATCTTAGGGATATTAGAAAAAAAACCCATCCTGCATATCAATATCAGTAGTGTTATCATAAGCATCAATAGAGAGAATAGTTTTAAAATGAGATTCTGCAGACTTAGCTATTTCATTTTGACTGCTTAGCCAAGATCCATTCTCCTTTATTCCACTTATAAAGTTCTTTTTGCGTTGCTTAGAAACATATTTATGGTAAACCTTAGTATTAGCATCAGACTCATTCAACCAGGTGTTGAAACACTTTTGTCTCCAATAGGATTCCTCATCCTTAAGAGCTTGAATAAGAGTAATATTAGATAAGTCAAGGCTAGTCTTAGAACTAGTACTGTTTTCTCTTAGATGAGTAGCCTCCTTAAGATTAACATCCTCAGTAACCTTCTTCACCTTATCAAAAATATTCCCAAAATGATTAGTATTCCAATCTCTAAGAATCTTCTTGAGTCTCTTCAATTTGTACCAGAAAACATTATTGAGACTGCCCTGACATGGGATTTCCCAATTCTGCTTAACAAGACTTAGGAAAGTAGAGTCATTAGTCCAAGTATTTAAGAATTTAAAATTGCATTTGTTATAATGTAAAACAGAGTTAGAATTATTAGATAAAGAGATAAGCAATGGGGCATGGTCAGAACAAGTTTTGACCATGTGAAAAACCTGAATACTACTCACTGTAGAGGCCATACAATTGTTGATAAGAGTTTTGTCTAGTCTTTTCCAGCAACGATTATTGCTCCAAGTAAATCTAGAACCCACAAACCCAGTTTCCTCAAGATTACAGGCTCTAATAGCCTCATTAAAATCTTCAGAGCTCCCAATGTCAAAACTAGAACAACCCAATTGATCCTCAGAACTAGTGATAGAGTTAAAATCACCAGCCAATAACCAAGGACTACTATCATCAACAAGAGAAGTCAAATTATCCCAAAGAACCTTACGAAGAGAACGTTGGTTCTTAGCATACACATAAGTGAAATTAAAATGTAAGCTACTGGTGATAATGTCCATATGCAAAAACTGATCACTGTCTACCTTAACTGAAAGGTTGACATCAGCAGCCCAGAATACCCAGACCTTACTAGAACAATTAGAAGCAAAATTTACCAGCCCTATTATTTTAGAGATCTTCCCCATTTTATCCACATTAGCCATCGACTCCTAAATCGTAACAACTTTAATTTATCACTTTGAACCATAAAAGTAAGCCTGAATAAGGTAGAAGAGTTATTAATGCCACGGGCATTCCAGCTACATATCTTTATCATTATCAGATAAATATTTAAACTTATTGCTCTCCTTCTTCTTAAGAGAGTTTATAGATAGCTTCTTATTATTCTTTTTCTTGTTGGCAGATTTAATCTTTTGAGTAATAACCTGATTAAAGTCAAGACGAGGAGAAGTAACACTTGGGGAAGCACACAAAGAATTAGATCTCGGAGAGACATCACAACTACCGATATTTCCCAGAATTGGAGAAGCATTACCCGAATTATGCTTTTCAACACTATTATGAAACACCAAATCAAGTTTATGAAGGGCACCAATAATCTCCTGATCATTCTTGGAGGAACTGCTATCTTCAACAATAATGGGAGAAATATTAGAACAGTCCTTCACACCAGCGTCATTCACAGACACAGAATCTTTAGGAGTAATTATAGATTTTAGCTTCCTCTTGTAAACTTTAGTAACTGTTTGTAACTGAGTAACTTTAGGATCTTTAAGATCTTGAGATGTATTAACAACATTCAGCGAATCTTTCTCTAATAAATTTTTCACTTCATTCGTCTGATCTTCATTAACTTTCTTACTATCAATCTTTCTACAATCTTTAACCATGTGACCCAGATGATGGCAATGTGAACAATAACCAGGAACGTTCTTGTAACTGATCCCAATCCATACCCCATCATTCTCACCAAACCCAACCCACATGCTTCTTTTAAGATCCATAGCAACATTAATCTCAACCTGCGCATAACAAGCATTCCTGCTTGCTCTATGCTTATCCGGAACCACAATACGATGGGCTATACCAAGTGTTGAAGCAAGATCATGAATGACTGAAACGTTGTACATGAACTCTGGTAATCTTTCGAACCTAACCCATAATAACAATTGGGTTTTCAACATTCTTATTGAAATCGGGACTCCATTTAAGCAGTCTCGTACTCTTCCCATCCACAGCCCAGACACTTCTAGACCAGAGAAGACTAACGTCTTATTTGAGGCAAAATTCTATTAACACATGGCGAGAGTCAATAGAAATAAAGTTGAATGCACCCCTAAACTTGAATGATTCCAGAAAATGTTGAAGAGAGGATCTCTTAGGGATTCCATCCGCAAACTTCCCAATCAAAGTAGTTCTACTTTGCATTAACAGACGCTCCTTAGTTTCCCCCGAATATTGAACAGAGATATGACTAGCAGAGTCTTTGACAAACTCTGGATACGTTTCTTTAATCATTGGTTTCTCTTTGACAGTTTCTAAATAAAATTTCCTGATTGTAGATGCATCGTTATTCAAATCTTTCTTTAGAGCCGGGAAGTCATCATCTTTAAAGACTCTGTTCTCCATGATCAGAAACAGAGCAAAGAGAACCAGGGAGGCAGGCCAATTGCTAAGAAAGCAATCAATAGCAGGGAAAAACAACGAACGACGAAGCCAATATAATGCCGGAGATGGCACCGGAGCCGGAAAGAAAAGAAGCCAGAAGAACTATGTTGGAGAAGACTGATGTAGTTGCACAAGCCCATGACTATATGGCCCTTTTGGACAAACGGAAACAGGCTTTATTTGGGGCCCAGATATCAGAATTAGGCGATGCGACCACTCAAATCGAACGCGTCGAGAAGCCCAACGATTTTCGAAAGCATCACAACGTGATGAAGTCCAGGCCCTAAATTTAGTCGTTTAAATCCTCGTTTTGCTGTTTTAGTAAATTTTCCAGCATTTTCCTATTTTATTTAGATTTTATTAAAATACTTAACCAGCTCCAATCGCTTTGAAATTGGGTTGGGCTTTATTTTATTGCATAAGGAAAAAAGCTGTAATTTTGGGCTAGGGTTTCGAGCACTTCTATAAAAGGCTCTCAAACCCTAGTTTTGCCGCAGACTTTTTTGAACAGAATTTTGATTTTTCTTTAAAGTCTCCTTTAATCTAACCTAGGATTAGAACTATCCATCGGTTGTTTTGTCTTCTTCCTCTTGATTTCTGTAGCCGACGACTGTGTTTCAAAACCAGTCGCCTCCACATGCTTTGATACCAATATGGAGGCGACTGGTTTTGAAACACGAAACCAGTCGCCTCCACATGCTCTGATACCAATATGGAGGCGACTGGTTTTGAAACACAGTCGTCGGCTGCAGAAATCAAGAGGAAGAAGACAAAACAACCGATGGATAGTTCTAATCCTAGGTTAGATTAAAGGAGACTTTAAAGAAAAATCAAAATTCTGTTCAAAAAAGTCTGCGGTAAAATTTAGGGTTTGAGAGCCTTTTATAGAAGTGCTCGAAACCCTAACCCAAAATTACAACTTTTTTCCTTATGCAATAAAATAAAGCCCACCCCAATTTCAAAGCGATTGGAGCTGGTTAAGTATTTTAATAAAATCTAAATAAAATAGGAAAATGCAGAAAATTTACTAAAACAGTAAAACGAGGGTTTAAACGACTAAATTTAGGGTCTGGAGTTCATCACGTTGTGATGCTTTCGAAAATCGTTGGGCTTCTCGACGCTTTCGATTTGAGTGGTCGCACCATCAATAAAAAAACTCATTTTTTTCCAAAAGTAGTACCGCTCAAAATAAAAGAATTATTTATTGAAACGGCACCCTTTAAAAATAGTATACTTACAAACAGTAACCTTTTCCAATCCAAAATATTATAGAAAATGGTCCAGATGTTCTGCGAAGAAGTATAGGTAACGAAGAATCGAAGAGAAAAGCTGCAGGTAGTGAACAGACCATCTTGAGAAAACAGAGCGAAAGGATATGGCGGGAGCCTGATGAATATACATCGAAGCAGACAACGCAGAGGGAATCATCATGAGAATTTAACACAAGACTCAAAAGATGGAATGCTTACTCAAACAGTAATATCATTCTCATGATCCTCCAATTTATTTGACGCAATTTCATCTTTCCACTTTCCCAAACCCTAATTTTTCTCAATTTACGCAGAAATCATCGAAGCTCTGAAAACAGCTCTTCAAGGCAACTGCCGCAAGGTTACTTAAACTTCTTCCCTCGATATACCAATTTTGTTGGTCACTGATTTTTGGCTTTCTTGGATTGTAGTCTGCGAATTGGATAGTTGTAGATATAGACTTAATGGCGATTAAGGATGTGGATGGGATGCTAATTTCTCTAGATATTGAGTACTAAGATATGATCTACTATATGTTTAGTTCGCCAATTGTTCATGATGCCATTTTTGTGTTTTTTACTTAGGAGAAAAACTATTTGCTATTCGATACACATTGTCTGTCATATACAGTGAAAAAATTTCAAGGTCTCACTATGGTTTTCATGGGGTTTACTTTACTTCGGTAAGAAGGGAAAGACTAGCATAGAAGTAAATGCCTATGATTGTACTGAACACTGTAGAAGGAGAGAGCTGTAGATTTCTGTAAAAACTATTTGCCGACAGATACAAATGTTTCTTTCAAAAGTTATGAATTATAAAGGAAAGATTTTCTTATAGGGTTTATGCTCTATTGTATCAAACATCTTGAATCTATAATAAATTTCTTCTACGCTGCGATTTTCTTATAATCTTTTGCACTCAACAATTACAATTGACTAGCACTGGACTCGAGTCAAGTCAATGGTGCTGTGAAGGAATTCTTAAAGCTAATTGTCATTGAGGTAGGGATCCTCTTGACGGTGGCTTGGAACTATAGCAGAGCAAGCAGCGGCAGATGATGCCGCTGCCGCCGCCAATGAATGGTGGTGGCATGAAGGACAAATTGTGAGAACGGGAACTGCATTCATTTGTGGCGAAAACTTCATTGCTCCAAGAAGCTCTTGACGCTCCTTCTGCAACCGATGATTCTCCTCGGTCAGACTCTCACATCTCATCTTTAGGTATGTGTAATCCTTTTCTGTTTGCTTCAATTTTGTCCTGGTACCAAGTAAGGGTTGTGATTAGCGAGTTGAAGTATATAAAATAGTGGAATAAAAACACTTGGTGATCTAAACCTCTAATTTAAAAATAAGAGTATAGGATATGTTACCTTGCCCTTCTGTTCTGGAACCACACTTCAACTTGCCTAAAGCTCAGCTCTAACTCTTTGGACAATTCCTGCTTCTGACTCTGGGGTAACGGAAAATAAAAAGAATTAGATACGGCCATGAATCAATGGAACTGATATTAGGTTCAGGTTCCATTGTTAATTTTAAGAGTCAGGGTCCAAGATGCTGGTTCAGCTATTATATCATATTCATAAGTATAAGGGGTTGTTTGATGCCAAGTTTATAAAGTAAAAAGTTAGCATCAGTTAAGGAGATAAAAAAGTTTTTTTTAGTAAAAGTCACATAAAGTGATTATAGAAGTTACAAACAGTATTACAAAATGAAGGCAAGAACTAAAGGAATTTAAAGTATGTTTTTTTCACCAGTTGAAAAATATCAGGAAAAGGAAAATTCAAAATTTTTAAAAGGCAAAAACTATTTTCTTACCTTCTTGGCTTATCGAGCTTTTTAAATATCTGTTAAGACTAAAAGGTTAAAACCAACCAAACATGCATTTTTCTTCTAAGCCATAAGCCAACAAGTCTTATGGCACCAAAGTCCCCTAACATGAAATTTTCTTGTAGAATTACATTGAAAATTTGCCAAAGTCCGCACGATTCCTTAAAAAAACACGAGTAAATTGGTCAAAATAAATTTTCTCATACTCAATTTGGTAAAAGAACAAACCCACAATGTTTAAAAGTTACCGGTAAATTAAATCCAACTATCTCAAAATATAAAAAGAAAGTAAAAAAAGGTCACTACTCACTAACCTGAGTAAGTGTGTCATGTTTCTTGAATGTTTCTTCAAGGAGCTCAGCCTGTCTATTAGACAGCCTTAGCTTTTTCCTCGAGCCATTGCAGCCTCCACCGTCTTCTGCATTATTTCCAAGAGAGCAAGAATCTCTCTCTCCCTCATTATTGTCTCCAGACGAACCATCCCTTGTATTTCGCTTCCCAATTACACTCGACTCAGGGCTGCAGTTTGCAGCTAATGGCTCCCTATTCACTTTTATTGCTCTCATGCAGGATTCAGTCTCGGATTTTTGTTCTGTGACAAGAGCTAAAATGCAGGTTAGAATGAGTTTAAGCATCTTGATAACAGGACATAATATTTGTTTAAATTCTTGTAAATTCGTAGATTCAAGGGTTGTTTGGTGCCTAATTTATAAGCGAAAAAGCTAGTTTGAAATAATAATAATAATAAAAATAAAAATAGTTTGTCGCAAGAAAAAAGAAACACTAGTTGTTTCTAAAAAACTAACTAAATCGTGTTACTGATGTTATAAGCCTAAAATCTCTGGGTTTTATGGTTTTCCAGATAAAATAGATAGACCCAACCAAACAACATTTATGTTCATATGTTTAAATGATAAATAAGTTGATCGCATCAAACAAAAGACTAAAAGTGAAAACTTTCAGGTGAATGTATGTCTTGGTATTAGGATTTGCTAATCTACAGTTACCTAATGGTTAATGAAGTCTATAAAATAGTCAAAAAAAAAATTATAAAAGAAACCAGGGTAAAATCATAGTTCTGTTCCAACCCCTACCTGTAGATTTAGCAAATCCTAACAATCTTACTGATATAATTACAAATTTACCATATAAAACATTATATGGAGTACCATCATTACATCATAGTCTATTAATCATTTATATATAAACCAGTAAACAAACCAGATGAGTGAAGCAGACGATTCCAAATGATCTTCTGGTGATGATTATGGTTCTGCATGTTTAGAGCAGCTGATGATGAACTGAGACTGAGAGACGGCTCAGTTTTGGGATATCCACCAAGACTTAGAGTTAGATCCAACCAGTTAAACTCTTTCTTATTCATTGTTTTTGCGTTTTCTTTCTTTCTGGATATTCTAGTGTTTCGGGTAGAAGATTTTCTTTCTGGGTTCTCTAGTGCTTTGTTTCAATGGAAGATATTCCACTTATACACTAAAGCTCTCCAGTGTGGAGAAAGAAAGAGAAGCCAAGCTAATATATATATATAGAGAGAGTGAAAGATGTAGAGTATCATAAGACTCAATCATATGACTTGTGTGCCTCATGTGATAGTAGAATCCAACTATTGTCTTAATGATGACAATAGACTAAAACTGAACTTTCACTAATCAGTTAGTTTATTTAACATTAAAACCAAAGTTTGATTGTTTTAACTATGGTCATATTATACATGTTTTGATTTGTTTAATTTATGTTGAAGTTTCATTTATTTACTAGTATTTGTTTTTGATGGTTTCATTATTGACCAACCAATATAAGATAATGAGTATCCAATGAGGGAAACATGGATTTTGCATTGGCAATTGAAGTCAGGAGAACTTAAATGCTCTTCTAATTAATTTCAAAGTTGTTTTTATTAGAGCATTGACTTCTACCTTCAAAATCAATAATAATATAAACATAATAATATAAACGTTTTTGTTTTATAACAACTATGTAACATTATAATCATGTTGACCTAATAAAGTACCTTTTTTCTTTCTAATGAAATTACTAAATACTTTTAATACTATTTACTACTCTCTGAATTTAATTATGGTGTTCATATTTTGTTTATGTTGTAAAATAATTTCGGTTTTATATTTTCAGGTCAGTTTGTTTATTACAACCCATACTTATAAACTATTATTTAATTGAATATTTCATGATAAATTAATTAGTTACCTTTATATTTCATGATATATTTCGAAACAAATAACTGGTCTGTAAGAAAGTTTTCAACGACATTTAATAATGGTTGTAACGAAATATTTTACTGCATTTATGTTTAAATTTAGTTTTTTTGGTTATTTTTACATGCTTGGAAATTACATTTAAAGTTTTATAGAAGACAATAAAAGTTATAAAAATAAAAAACAAGATTCTTTATAAAAAAGAAGAAGTTATAAATACTTAATATTTAGAAAATGAATGTAAATAATAAAGCTTATTAAATTATGTGAGAAACGGTAAGATTTTGTAGGAAAAAAGCTGAACCGATTTAATTTTGTTGACTTTTATAATTCATGCATTAACCAATAGATGGACGACGACGTGTGTATGTCATCACGTGGACTGTCACGTAGATGATAATTGTTCAGTGTCTGTTCATGACCAGACATCCACTTTGTCAATAATCATTGGCTCATCTATTCCTCGGATCGGATTGCATCCGGTTGTAAGTCACGTGCATATGCTGATACTATCACGTGCATCTACATTTATTCAACTAGATATCAAATTAAAAGTATTTTATGCTGATATATTATTTAATTTTTTTAGCCCGGTCGAGAGAAAACTATACATATTTGTTCGGCCGAGTCTTAAAACTTTGATTAGTCAAAATTAAAACTTTAATTAGTCAAAACCACATATAAACTTTTTTTACTTGATTTCCTTCATCCAATCTGAAGATAGGATTGATTTTAATCATTTGACCCTATTGAGTACAATTATAATAATTTTACTATTTATACAGTTATTTATTTATATATATTTTTAAAGTTATTTATCACAATTTTAAAAATAGTATTTTAGGTGAATAAAGTCATACTATTTTGTTTTTTTAGTTCAGGGTCAGATCAGAGAAAGAACACTTAAATTGATTAATGGCTTTTTTTTTGTATTGTTTAAATTTTAAAATATTTAATCATTCTTGTGTGATATGGTCGAGTCCGATTTTAAATTTTAATTAAACATAATAAATAAATCATATAAAAAAACGAATGTGCATAACAAAAAATGCTGGTAAATATATTGATTATTTAGATGTTTTTATCCTACTACATGGTACTTTGGATTTTGGATCTAAAAAGATTATGACCATTAAATTTTTGAAGTAAATCAATAATGATCTATTGGATTCTTTAAAGATATCTTTAAAATATCCATTTTTTTCGAAAAATATCATGAAATATAAAGGTAACATCGTTTTTTTACAACAAACAATCTTCTAGGTTTACATCGTTTTTTTAATTTTTAGTTTTGTTTTTACAACACGTATCTCAAATTAAATAAAAAATAGAGATAATTTTTGAGGATTTTGGTGTTATATTTTAGTCTATGATTCTCGTTTTTATTTTTTTATTTGAACTTATTAGAAATGTGTATAGATTTGAAGTAATTTAATTGTTTTTTCGAAATGAATCTTTGTTTTATTTTAGTTTTTTGTAGTTTAATACATGAAATATTTTATTCGATTATTTATTCTCAGTTTTTGCTTTTGGTAGTTCATTTTTTTTGTTTATGTTTTTCTTTTTATTAGAATTTATCTTTATTTTCAGTTTTTTTTTCTATTTTCGATAATATTTTTGTTAAATTGCATTAGAATTTTGTTTGGTGTGAAAATAAGATATGTTTCGTTGATAATAAATGATGTTAAAAAAATTGAAAGTGCACTTCATAAATGTTGCACTTCTAAAAACCGCAGTGCCTTCAAAATAGTAAATTTCAAAAAAACGTAAGGGTGCCTTGAAAATTAATTAAAATTAATTAACTTTCGACTAATTTTTAAACTAACTATTTCAATTCTAAATTACATGGAAACTAAATTTATATATTATACCATTATATTAAAATAAAAATAATAAAAAAGCAGGTATAATATAATTTTAAAATTAGGTGGTACATACAATCCGTGAAAACAGTTATATGCTATAGATAGAAAACAGTTTTATATGTAAATAAAATTTTAAAATTCTAAATTAATGGTTGAACAATTACTTCTATTACAAATTGTTAAGAGTATAAGATAAAGAAATCATATAAAACAAAATTTGCTTGATTAACGGGAAGAAGATGAAAAAATCTTTAAAATCTGGAAACAAATTTTGTTTTAAGAGTTTAAGGGATAATACATGGTTTTATAATGTAAAAAGTACGTTTTGAATGATTCAAGTTATTTTTTTAATGTCCGCTTAAATAAAAAATTCATCCATTTTGTGTATGTTTGCTAAGGTATATATTCATGTTTGATTTTTAACCGAAACAATTTATAATTGTGTCTCAAGAGATACGTTCTTGAACGATTTTTAACAGACTGTTAATAAGTAATGTTGTAGGGAAATGAATGTGAAAGTTAAGATGCTAAAAACTTAAAAGGTGGGTAAGTGAGCTCAAATTTTATGTAATGCAAATTTTATAAGATTTTTTTATAAGGAAATTCAAATTTTAAGGTAAAATTTTAATAAAGATTTTGTGTAAATTCTGTTATATTGGGCGGAGATATTTGAAAAAATAAATTTTTTTCTTTTAGCCAGCCAAAACTTGTTCAAAATTTTAAATTTTTGTTAGAATAAAATAGCATGGCAAAATTCATGCAAGACATATTAGATTTTACGGAAAACATGTTAAATTTTATCTAAGTTAAGGTCAGATTTTATAAGGCGTGTCAAAATTTTATATAAGATTTTTATGTTAGACATGTTATATTTTATAAGATTTTGTGAATATACTACTATATTTAGATAATTTGTTATAGGAAAAGAGATTTGAAAAAAATATTTTTTCTTTCTTAGCCAGATTTGAAAAATATTATACACACTAATTTTTAAAAACAAACTAACTACATACAAAGTTATCTTATCCTTAATTCAGTAATATATATATATAATCAATAGAGTATGAAACAAATCCATTTGAGAATCTAAAGAAAAAAACAAAACCTAATATAGTCCAAATGGTCCACTCTCTCTAATCCATATGAGGAAAATGGCCTTAACTTAAGAAAGATAAAAGTAATTCAAAGCTCATTCTCTTGTAAGATCTGGTTGAACTTCAAAAACAATAAAACTCTATGGTCAAAATTAATGCATTCAATATACTTCCCATCAATCCACCCCACCAAACCATATCCAAAGTAAAATACTTTAAAACTTGAAATTGATTAATCAATATTAGAGACAAAATTTCATATTTTAGAGTATTGGCAAAGGCAATATTGAATTCTGGCTAGAAAGATGGAGCCACACTCATTCAATAATCACTCTTACAAACACTGAAAATAACAATGGTATATAGCTGAAAAGATCTCTGAATTTTAGAAAAACGGTTCTTGAAATCTTGTCAATCTTCGAGGAGAAGTCGTCTAATCTTATATTGACATAATACTTAAATTCAACCTAAATAAAAACAAAAAAGACACTATACTATAGAAGGCCTCCACCGATGATTGTTTCTCTCTTAAAGATATTTGGAATAATATTAGACATAACTACAAAGAAATGCTCATTCACTCTTCGAATATTACTTAAAGGTATAATATCTGTAGACACAATTCTACAAAAAAAATCAATTTGGCCTTTAAATGTCAAAACTGTAACAATATTGAATTAGTTAACCATCTCTTTGTCTCTTGTAATACAACCTGGGAAGTATGAAAGTACTTTGCATGTCTATTTGGAATATTAATTTGCAATCATATGTATTTTAATCACTTAATTAGTTGTTGGTTCATGTCAACTAATAAAAATACACGTATCAGATCCATTATGCCACCAATAATCTGTTGGGTTATTTGGTCAGCTGGAAGCAATTCGAAATTCAATAACAAAATTATTTCTACCAATACAATAATAGACAAGTATTGTATATCCTATCTGAACAAGATTGCTCCAACTTAATAACTAAGATATAATGGTTTCGTGATGTTAAAACAGCAATGACCTTGGTTGTTTCAATCATATATCTTCTAGGAATATTACATATGTCAAATGGAATACTCATTCAAGTAATAAGCTGAAACTAAATTGTGATGAATCTTGTTTGTCAAATGGTGAATCAAGTAGAGGAATAATAATTTGTAACAACAAAGGATAATTTCTTAACTCAATTAGTAGATTGTATGGCAAACAGTCTCCTCTTATAGCTGGAGTTATGGCTCTCTTAGATGGTCTTCTCCTTTGTAAAGAAAATAATTACAAATTGGGAGATATAGAAATAGACTCATGGATTTTGTTTTTGAAATCATCAACAATGATAAAGCCCCATGTTATCTTAAACCAATCATTATGTGTTGCAAAAATTTAATAAAATCAACAATGAATATTAGACATATATGTGACTAATTGAGTTGCTAAATGGGTTCTCAAATGTAAAAAACAATTGTGAGTTTTCATTCAATCAAGCCCCTTCTCCTCTTAGAGCTATTGTATTGCTTGAAAGTATAAATATAGGATATATTAGAATTTCCAACTAATTGGATTGCTACTAATCATTCTCAAAGCAGGTTAACACCTTACTTTTTTGTTCAAAATATCTTGATGGTTGCGGGTACAAGGATGTTGATTCAAGAAAGCTATGACATTTTTTTTGGATTTAGAGTGAGTTGATAAAACAATAAAGCACCAACTAGAACATTTAAGAAATATACCCTAAGCATTCGAAGCTTTATGTGATATCAGGAGCCTCTACAATACAATGTTTATAGACTACCATCTTTGGCTCTTAATCTTTTTGTTTAATCTGAAACCTAAGTCAAATATTGTCTATAATTGTAACACTCATGCCTTAAAAATCCAATTATCAATGGAAGTTTATTTTTTATTAAGAAAAAATGAAAACAATTCGATTACATTAATTGGTTTCAAATTTATAATTTGGTTATATTTTATGTAAGGCAAGATTTTATAAGATTTACATGTTAGGGCATGTTAGATTTTATAAGATTTTTGTGAAGATACTGCTATATTTTGATAATTTGTTCACATATTAAAAAAAAATCCTTCCCTAAGCAAATTTTTTAAAAAATATGTATTATGAATATATATATATATATATATTTCTACACATTAGTTTTTAAAAAATATATTAATTTATTTAACATGTATAAACAAGGCATGTTATATTTTATGTAAGTTAATGTTAATTTAATAAGATTTGTATGTTAGAGTAGGTGATATTTTATGTAGGAATGTCTAATGAGGAAGCCTTCATGGACTGATACAGCGAACAATATATGAGCAAATAGAAACAACAAAGATACGCGAATAATACCAAACCGAACTATTTGTTGTTCAGAAACGAGGTGGATTAAAGATATGCACTAGTATAGCAACTAGTATCGAACGACCGAGGCCAAAACCGAGGGGCATCGATGTTCTAGCAAGAAATTGATAACCCATCAGAAAATTACGGCACCGGTAACGACGGTAAGGAAAAAGACAAAGGACATCGAAGCCATCTTATGGAAAAGAACAGAGCAGATGCCTTACCAAGCAGAGGTTGCGCATGAGGATACGACAAACCAAGCTAGTTACTGAACGGTGCAAAAATGGAAATCGAACAAGATTTATCATCAAAGATAAATATAGTTAAGTCTTTAACCAAGTAGAAGAATAAAACCGAGCAGAAGTCATAATTAAAGCAGATGTAATCATCAAACAGCTGCATAGCGGCGAAACCGATCGAGGTCGGTTATCAAGACGAGTGACTAAGGAAACAGTTGCAAATGAATTAAAGCTAGTTGACTGGTCAACCCACGTAAAGCATAAGGACTAGAGTAATGACCATAATTTTAGGGTTATTATCAGTATTATTGATCTACGTACATAATTAGTGGAGTCGTGTAATAAGTGGCAATTAGAAACTGTTATGAAATAGTATAAATAGGCAGATTATCTGCAAAAATATGTATTTTTTCCTTCCTTGTTCAATAAAATTTCTACTTGGCATTACGTTTGTTATATTTCCCCATAACAATATCAAATTTTATATAATGCATGTCAAGGTTTATATAGGTCATGTCAGATTTTATAAGATTTTGTGAACATACTACTATATTTAAATAATTTGTTCCAACATGGTAAGAAAGATTTGGAAATAAATTTATTTCCTTAGACAAGAATATTTGAAAAAATAAAATATTTATACACATCAGTTTTTATAAATATATTGACTACATTAATAACGTGTCATGTCATATTTTCTCATTATGAATAAATGTGACAGGATATAGTTTTTCATTGATGAATAAGTGTGGTCGGATAGATTTTCTCTATCGATGTAGAATGGGACATGGAATACTATCACAATGGGAGGGACAAAAAAAATTAGTTCCTTTACAACTTGGCATGACAAGTTTTTTAGTTCATGAATAACTTGGGGAACAAATTTTTTTATTGATAAATTAATGTTGATAAGGAAGAATAAAAAGACAAGGAGAAAAGTGTAAAGAAGAAACTTGTCAGGAGAAAATAGCAAAGGAAAAGTATGATATGAGGAAAATGTATAGAAATAAGTGTATAAGGGCTGAATTGTATTAATTATAAAGAGGTAGTCAAAATAGGAAGAAAGCAAAATATAGGGACCAAAAGATGTAATTAGTCCAAGTTAAAGCGTGTGGGGTCCGCAATTGTACTATAAAAGGACCACACACGCTTCACAAATCCCGAGATGAATAGTACGAGACTTTCTCTCTCTATATTATTTAGCAATCTAAACTTTCTCTCTCTAAATCTAACACTCAGATATTTCTGTATCGCAAAATCCTCTATCGACAATCTTCGTATCGCAAAATCACCCCTAGACCACCTTTAAACTCTTCAGTGGCGCCGTCTGTGGGAAACGAAAATCGCCCTGTCGATAATCGCTTCCTGGAAATAATTCCTATTCCGAGGAGGACCATGGAGGGCCAAGGGGATGACTTGATTAACCACTGCGAGGAAAACATGGAGGCAGATGACTTCCAAAACGATATAGAATCCGAAGGAGAAGGAGGTCGGCGAGTCGAGAACGTTTTCGATGACTCCGTCCTCCTGGCTCAGAGAAATGAATTGCTGCTGGAAATCGAAAGGTTGAAAGCAGAAAAGGAAGTCGCACAGAAAAATCTTCGATCCGAGATAAGGAGAGAAGCCGTCGTCGAAAAGGAGGAACGCGAAATTGAAGTTCGTCCCAAAAAGAGGGACGACAGATATCGGAGGCGCGAACGGTGGTCCCCGAGAAGAAGAGAGTCACACCGATCGGACTCGGCCACTTCAAGTGAGTACTCACGGTATAGCACCTCGGAATCATCCCCTCGGAGATACCACAGGAGGAAAAAGCATGATCATAGGCGAGCCGATTTCCGAAGAGGAAGAAGTTCGGAGAGAAAATCCTCGAGGGAAAAGAGTCGCCATGACCGAGGTGGTGATCAGTCTCATGAACAGGCCAAGTGCCCTGGCAAGAAAGATGATATGGGCCCTCGGAATTCAGAGTGGCAGCAGCAATACACTTTACCTTCCGAGGAGGGTTTGTACTTTTCGAACAACGACAATTTGAGGTCCAACATTTATCGTACAGGTCACAATTGGAGAGCCTCTCCCCTGTCCTCGGAGATCTTAGTGGGAAACCTACCGAAGCACTTTGATATTTCAAAGTTAGAAAAGTTCGACGGGACACAAGATCCGGATAATCACATCGAACAGTTCAAGAATTTTATGATCAATTTCGACGACGATGATAAGCTGCTATGCAGAGCGTTCTCTCAGACTTTCAAGGGAGTAGCATCTCAGTGGTACAACAGGCTACCTCAGGGCTCGATAAATTTTTTTGATATGTTCTGGAACATCTTCAGACAGCACTTCGTGGGTAGCAAGAAGTTCCGTGCTAACGGTGACACAATCATCTACTGTCGACAGATGGTGGGGGAGAGCTTAAAAAATTACATTAATCGCTTTGTAAAGACTAAAACGGATATGGAGTACTGCAAGGACTAGGTGGCACTTGCAGCTTTCAGGATGGGTCTGCTCCCCGGGTTATTAAAGGACACGGTGGCGGAAAGCCAGGCGATGACCTTCGGAGCATTGCTAGATCAAGTTGAGAAGAGAATCTTGGTAGAGGAAACCCAAGCTTCGGAGAAAGAGTCAGGAGAGCAGTTGGACCATAATCAATTCCAAAGGACTGAGTCGAGTACCCAGGGCCCTCGGTCGAACGCTCAGGCTAAAAGTACGGGTCAATATCCTCCAAGGTAAAAGTCGAACCCGCAGTACTATGGCAATCAGCAAAACTATAATCAAGGGGGAAGACTCATGTCAAACAAATGGGTTCGACCCGATTATTTCGCGGAGTTGACAGAAACTATTGTTGCGATATTTGATAAAGCTAAATCTACGGTTACGTTCAGGAAGCCTTTTCCCATACAGACACCGAGGGAAAGCAGAAGCGTTAACAAATATTTCAAGTATCATGAGGATATTGGGCATGACACCAAAGATTTCATAGCTTTGAAAAAGGAGGTGCAAGCTCTAATCGAGAATGGAATGCTGTTGGAGTTCGTCAAAAAATACTCCCAGAAAAATGCCGTGGTAAAAGCTGTCTCGAAGAATACTAACACAGTCATGGTAATTTCCGAGGGGTTCGACGATTTTGACATCGAACAAGAGTATCTGGACCCCAAAGTGGGGAGGAACAACGTTAACCTGATAGAGGAAGAAGTTCCGAAGGGGAGGGTGGACAGTCTTTGTGCATTTTTTGATTCCCTGGCAATTTTCGGGGGAGACACAATCGCGGGAAATTCTAACAGCTCTCGAAAAAGGCACATGGTCAACTTGACCACCCAGATTGAAGCGGGAGTCTCCGCGCAAATGCATCGCTCGCCTTCCCCAATTATTTGTTTCGATGATGATGATATGCGGAATGTTGGAGGCCCTCATGAGGACGCCGTAGTGATTGCGGCGGGCATCGCTGGGGATCAGATTCAGAAAATACTCATCGATACAGGGAGCTCTGCGAATATTTTGTTTATGAGTACCTACCGCCGCATCTCTGACCCACCGGTTATCCGAAGGTCCGACAGGACAATATTGGTGCCACGACAATTGTAGTAGGAGAGTTTCAGTTCATGTTGAGTTGGGCCGAGGACCATTTAAGAAAAAGGTGGAGGTACTTTTCATTATGGTCGACGCACCTACCTCATACAATGCCATCCTGGGTCGCTCTTGGCTGTCTCGGATGCATGGCGTAATCTCTACAGTGCATCAGTGCTTAAAGTATGTGATCGTAAACAATATTGGGACGGTCCGAAGTAGCCAGAAGATGGCACGTGAATGTTACCAGGTGGCCCTGTCCTCTAAGGGGGTTCGAGGGGGGACCTCCGACCCAGCATAGCAATTAAAGGGGCCATCCCCCGAGGTCATCCCCTGTGATGATCCGAGGGAGGCCCCCGGATTTCAGGTCCCAGAAGAAGATTCTGCGACACACGAATTTGCGACTGGAAAAGTTCTGAAAATAGGGGTCCACCTCTCTCCAGAACTTAAGGAGAAGTTAATTACTTTCTTATCTGATAAACTTGATATGTTTGCTTGGTGTGCACAGGATGTCACTGGTGTGCCAGCGGAAATCATATGTCATAAACTTGCGATACGAGTGGATGTTCGACCCATAGTCCAGAAAAGAAGGCATGTCTCCCCATAAAAGGCATCAGCGATTTTGTCGGAGGTCGAAAGGCTGCTGAGCATCGGTCATATTCGCGAGTCGCATTATCCCGTATGGGCGTCGAATCCAGTATTGGTGAGAAAGAAAAATGGCAAGTGGAGGATGTGCATTGACTTTACAGATTTAAACAGGGCTTGTCCTAAGGATCTGTTCCATGTGCCTCGCATCGATCAGTTAGTGGATTCAACCTCCGGAAATCGATTGTTGTCTTTTATGGACGCTTACTCGGGATACAACCAAATTTGACTGGCTGCTAACGACGAGGAAAACACCTCTTTTATTACTCGGCGAGGTCTATATTGTTATAAGGTCATGACGTTCGGATTAAAGAACGCAAGGGAAACCTATCAGCGCCTGGTCAATAAAACTTTTGAGGGACAGATTGGGCGGAACATGGAAGCCTATATCGATGATATGTTAGTCAAAAGTGAGCGAGACGAAGACCACTTTGCTAACTTGGCAGAGACATTCCACAATTTAAGTAGAGTCAATCTCAAACTCAATCCGGAGAAGTGCATTTTCGGGGTGAGATCATGTAAATTTCTGGGCTATATGATGAGCATAAAGGCATCGAGGCTGACCCCGAGCAGCTAAAATCTCTGATTGCGATGACACCTCCCCGAAATATTAAGGAAGTGCAAATTCTGACAGGGAGATTGGGCGCTTTGAATAGATTCATTTCTCGCTCATCGGATAAGTGTGCCCCATTCTTTAAAATATTGCGGAATGCGAAGTATTTCTGTTGGACCGAAGAATGTTCGACCGCTTTTCGTCATATCCAAGAGTATTTGACCTCTCCGGAAGTCTTATCTAAACCTGTGGTAGGGGAAATGTTAATTGTCTACGTAGCGGTATCTGAATGTACTGTTAGTGCCGTTCTCCTCTGCGAAGATGACTCTTTTCTAAGGACAATTTATTATGTTAGTAAGAGTTTGTTGGATGCGGAGAAGCGATATCTCACTTTGGAGAAGGTAGTTTTAGCTTTGGTAACGGCAGCTCGGAAGATGAGACCTTATTTCCAGGCCCATCCTATCGTTGTTCGGACAACTTTTCCTCTGAAGAGTCTATTACAAAGACCAGACATCTCTGGCAGGATGACTAAATGGTCCGTAGAGCTGGGAGACTTCGACATAACGTTTGAGCCTCGAACAGCAATAAAAGCACAAGTCTTAGCCGATTTTTTGGTTGAATTCCATTCAGATAGAAAAGAACAGGAGGTATACGATATGGTTGACGACGAGGAATGGGTGATACGGACGGATGGCGGGTCAAATATTTCAAGAAGTGGGGCAGGTATCCAATTGATTTCCCCGCAAGGGGTAGCTATGTTCCAAGCCATTCGTTTCGGTTTTAAGGCTACGAACAATGAAGCTGAGTACGAATCTGCTCTAGCAGGCTTACGATTGGCTCAAATATGCAGGGCTCGGCGGATAAAGTTGATCAGTGACTCTCAGTTAGTAATAAACCAAGCTTTGGGGGAGTCCGAGGCCAGGAAGGAAACACTGATATAGTATTTGAAGCTGATGAAAGATTTGGCATCTGGATTTGAGGGAGTCAAGTTCGAGCATGTTCGAAGAGAATTAAATGTTGTCCCGGATTCTCTCGCCTCCGCTTCGCGAACAGAAGGTTATCCATGGGTGTTGGTTCAGGCATGCCCTTCGATCTCGATTGGCGCAGAGCATGCGATGAACATCTTGGAGGAAAGCCTTGTGATCACGCCTGATTGGAGGACAGTTCTCATTGATTTTTTAGCTCATGACGTCTTTCCCGACGACAAACATGAAGCCAGAAAAGTTAGATTCAAGTCCCACGGTTACATTTTGTTGGGAGGATTACTGTATAAAACATCTCTGAGTCGGCCATTATTAAGGTGTTTGAGTAGGCCCGAGTCGCAGATAATCCTCTCCGAGTTGCACGACGGCGAAGGATCTACTCATTGTGGATATAAGGCTTTAATCCGCAGGGTATTCCTGGCAGGCTATTATTGGCCCACTATCACGGCCGACGCAAAAGATTTAGTCAAACGCTGCGACACGTGCCAGCGCTATGCTAATGTAATTCATAAGCCCGGGGTATTGATAGAAAGCATCTCGGAGGCAGTCCCGTTTGATAGGTGGGGCATTAATCTAGTTGGGCCTCTACCCATGGCATCTGGGGGCAGACAGACGATAATTGTGGCAGTCGACTATTTTTCTAAGTGGGTGGAGGCTGAGCCGCTCGCAGGAACAAAGGCCAAAGATGTGATCAAGTTTGTCCTATCTAACATTTGTTGTCGTTTCGGTGTACCATTGCAGATTACCACGGACAATGGGCCTCAATTTGATAACAAGGAGTTCCAGAATTTCTGTGTATCGAGAGGCATACGACAATGTTTTCGGCACCTTTTCACCCTCAGGCGAATGGACAGGTTAAAGTAACTAACCGCACCATCCTCGACGGTTTGAAAAATAATTTGGAAGGCAAAGCAGGGAAGTGGCCCGACTATTTACAGGAGGTATTATGGGCGTACCGAACGACTCCCCGAACGGCCACTACTGTGTCCCCATTTGCCTTAGTCTACGGAATGGATGCAGTGGTCCCTCCAGAGATCTTTTTCCCCTCACATCGAATAGCAACGTATGACTCGGACACAAATAACCAGAGTAGAGCATTGGCTTTAGACTTGGTTGAGGAAAATAAACAGCGAGCACAACTGACTTCCCTTCATTATCAAACTCTTATGAGGAGTCGCTACGCATCCAAAGTAAAGCATAGAGATTTTCAGGTGGGAGACAAGGTTTTACGCGAAGTTTTCTTGCACACTAAAGACAAGAGCTTGGGGAAGTTGGGACCTAATTGGGAAGGCCCCTACGAGGTCACCGAAAGGATAAAACCTGGCACATATCGGTTGAAAGATAAAAAAAGGGCGATACCTCCGTTTACCTTGGAATATTGAGCATTTAAAGTTGTATCTTGATTAGCAGAGCCAGCTGACATTGTATTTCTTTTTCCTCTCTATGTATCCCCTGGAACAAATTTTGGTGAGGACACACTTTTTCCTACCCTGTTAGGCACAGGAAGGTTTTAATGAGGTGTTTCGATGAGCCCCTTAAATACAAAGATTTCTTTGCCTTAACTATTTTTTGGGTCACAGTAACATGTGCCTCGAATCGTTTTCCCCCCGAACTATTTTTTGGGTCACAGTAACATGTGCCTCGAATTGTTGTCCCCTCGAACTATTTTTTGGGTCACAGTAACATGTTCCTCGAATTGTTGTCCCCTTGCACTATTTTTTGGGTCACAGTAAAATGTGCCTCGATTAGTTGGCCATTCGAATTATTCGATGGGATCATACTAATGTATGCCTCCAGTTTTTTGTTACTTTATTCATACTTGGGTCACACTAAGATGTGCCTCAAAGTTTTGGGACCTTCGAACTATTCTTCGGGTCACACTAAGATGTTCCTCGAAGTTTTGGGACCTTCGAACTATTCTTCGGGTCACACTAGGGTGTGCCTCAAAGTTTTGGGACCTTCGAACTATTCTTAGAACCACACTCACATATGTCTCAAGTTTCATTCTTACATTATATTCTTCGAACTATTATAATCCATATTTGTCTCACACTATGGTGTGCTTCGAATCCAGTCTCACTTTGTCATTATTTGATCACAATAATACGACTCAAGATATCATCTCCTTAAAAAATTTAAGTAGATTATAGTAAATGTTCGAAGGAAAATATAAAGGGGAGTTCGAAGACCTCATTGAAAACATAATACTTGTGAATTTATCCAAGTAATAGATGTTCGAAGAAAACTATTATGGGAAGTTCGAAGACCTCATTGAAAACATAATACTTGTGAATTTATCCAAGTAATAGATGTTCGAAGAAAACTATTATGGGAAGTTCGAAGGCCTCATTGAAAACATAATACGTGTAAATTTATCCAAGTAATAATGATTCGAATGACAATATAATTGAACGTTCGAAAGACTTGTTGCAAACATAATATATATAAAAGTGATAAGTGTTCATTGATCTCAAAAAATTGACCTGTCTCATACAATTAGAACAGCGCAATATGTTCAAGTCATTACAAAAAAAAGAGGCCCTATTGGGCCATGCACAAAAAACTGACTCATTCAGCACCTTTACTCGGTCTGAATGTTTCGAGGAATCACTCCCCTCAGCCTCTGAGTCTTCACTTTCACTTACAATTATATGAGGGGGGCGAAGTTCCGAGGGGACAAGCTTCCAAAAAGGCCCCAGGTTATATTCAGGATGTTCAGCATGAATTTGGGTCAACAAACCAGCTCGAGTAGTAGCATCCCGGGCCTGCAATTTACTTGTACATGTTGTTGCATAAGCATCCACAGCTTTGTCCTTTGCCTCCTCGACTCCTACAGGAAAACTCTCGATCCGTCTTCGCAGCTGATCTCGGTCTGCTGTCACCTTTCGAAGAGCCTCAGTACATTGGGTGAATCCATCGCAAGCTAAGCGATGTCCCTGCTTATACTCACTTATCATTAGCTCTTGAGAATCAGTCTTTTTCTTGTATACGTCCCTCTCCTCTTGACAACATCTCTCTAGTATTGTCACATAATTCTTAGAGGCAGAAAGACGCTCGTACAAAGCGTCAACTTGGCCCTCGATCACCGCACATTGCTTCTTGGCCTCCTCGAGCTGAGAGGCAGCCAACGATGACTTGAACTTGTAATGATTTTTGCATTTTTCAAGATGACGCATCTTATTTTCTCTGTTCACTGAAGTGTGCAGCAATATTCGAAGGTTCAATGAGAACTCATCATCCAAAGGGACCTCGAACGAGCTCGAGGGAGACCCTAATGTTGTAGAGTCAAATTCGGAGAACCCACCACAAGCAACCTCTGGATCAATAAGTTGAGGATGGTTGCTTCGAGGAACAGGGATATGAGCTAGTCTTGGGCTGTCTTCGAGGGGGGCTGGATGAGAAGCCTCAGTAAGAGGCGAGTGCAGGGATTGATGAGAAGTTTCCGTGGGAGATTGGCCACCCCTGTTCTCAGGCTCACTTGCACTCCCATGGACTTCTTTTTCAAGACTAGCCTCTTCATTATTGTCAGGAGTTTCTCCTCCCTCGGACTGTTCTTCGATGGGCTCGAGGAGGATACCCTTACCCTTACTATCTTTTTTCTTAACATCCTTCCTCGAAGGAAGGATGGGAGCAGGGGGGGGAGGAACGGGGCTCGTTGAGGCAGCAATAATTGGAGGAGGGGGTTGAGCGTTCAACGCCCCGACATCATTCGAAGAGGGAGGCCTTTGAGTATTAGTGGGCCCTTCGGTATTCAGTGGTTGGGTTGGCAGGACTTCATCTTCTGGAGGTTCCCCCGGGTGGCTCTGCGAACGGGAACGCTTCGGTAAGTATATTACCACATCCTTTTGGCTGCACCGCTCCATCACTTCTCGTTCTGAGGCGGAGTCATTAATCCTCTCATGCTGATACGATCGAGGGGATTGAGCCTCCATAGTCGACTCCTGGCCAAATTATTGTCGGTGAAGCAGAGACGAAATCGGTTGTCCCATTGATCTTTTGCCCACATGCGAAGATTGGTGAACACAGTTGTAGCGCCCTCGACGTAGTCAGAATAAGGTTTGGATATGGCAGTCATAGCTGCAACAAGTAACTAACTTCAAAACCAATTACAAGTACAAGTTCGAGGGAGCATGTTATTCGAAGGCAAGTAAGTTTTCGAGGGAGCATATTATTCGAAGGCAAGTAAATTTTCGAAGGAGCATATTATTCGAAGGCAAGTAAGATTTCGAAGGAGCATATTATTCGAAGGCAAGTAAGATTTCGAAGGAGCATACTATTCAAAGGCAAGTAAGTTTTCAAAAAAGCTTAAAATTCGAGGGAGTATAAATATTCGGGGAATATAAAATTCGCGGAGTAAAAAAAATTGAGGAAGTACTTACACTTCATAGTCCACTTTAGAGAAAGCTTGTGAGGATTTGAAGGAGTGGCTTCTGATCCGGTCTCCCAGCAACCAGAGAAGAAGAGAAACTGCTGCCTCCATTTTTTATCAGCCTCTAGTAAATCTTTCAATACTTTTTGCCCTCGATTGAACGTCAGCGAGTAAAAGACAAAGTAAGTATTTCGGGCCAAACCAGCAAGGCCAATGAGTTTCTCTAGTAAAAATTCTTGACCTGAGAGCCTCGAAGCCATGATACAGGCCATTAACGTAAACCACATATTGGGCCCAACCTGTGAGGGGCAAAGGTCTATCTTCGACAAATACTCAATGAAGAAAGGGTCTAAGGGATACCTTAACCCCCAATTCATGATTTCTGTGTATACCACCACCTCGTTGTCCCTCACAGATAAGGGTGTCTCTCCTTCGGAGGGAAATCTGATATTAACATAAGAGGGGATGCACCATCGAGTCCTTAGCATTGTCTCCTCCTCCTTCAAAAAATATTTGTACCTGACATTGGCAAGGGCCACCATATGTTTATTTTCGATGCCCCGAATATTATTGCCGACAATGCTGTCTAACTCCAAGGGCAGTACAATGTCCCCTTTAGATTTTGGAGTAATCCGACGAGCTTGCCCTTCAGATATTGTTGTGGATGAAGATGTTGCAAGGTTCGCAGGACCCAAGGAAGGGATGATGGGCACTTTTGGTTCGAGGGATTTTTTGAGAGGTTTTTTCCCTTTGACATCTTGAGTTTCCTTATGTCTAATGAGCATATCCTCCTCGGTAATAAGTGTTCTCGAGGGGGAAAATTGAGTTCCATGAATGGTCATGGATGGAGTGGAAGGCAGACTCGACGCATCTGCTACGTGTCTTCGAGGGGGGCTGCTCGAAGTATGTCGAGGGCCTGTGGTTCGAGGAGGGCTGCCAGAGGTTCGAGGAGGGCTGTTTGAAGTCCTTCGAGGACTCGCAGATCTCTGAGGGAGATTCTCAATGTCTGTTGGCAAAGTTGGTTCTCAAATAACTAGGGGAGCTTCCCTGGCCCGTTTTCGTTCGTGAGAGCTTTTTCTATCTTTGTGGGATTTCTTTCTCTTCCCGGACGAGTGCTTATGTTTTCTATCTTTACCCATCTTTCCGAGGGGGGCTGATTCACTGTGCAAGCTTTGTCGAGCGATTTCGCGGGGGATAATTGCGGTCTAATTGTCCGAAGGAGGCCAAGCACCGAAGAAGGTAGTAGTCGATTGTGGAGGATGAGGCCTCACGTCTTTACCGGCAGCAATCCTCTCTTCGAACCGCTAACTAATTAACAACCACTCAGGAATTCGACGGGGATTATTCGCCAGCTTTATCTCTCTAGAAATAATTGAACAGAAGTTGAATTAATGAAGTGAGAAGGTTGGTATTTATAGACAAGTATGGGCTTTCCTGACAAATCAGGCATGAGGACCTTTTTGTGATATTTTCCTAGGGACATAATGGTCCATGTAGGTGGGAATTGTTCTGACACTAGCCGCGGAGGAAGGTGAAGGGTTGTTTATGTCAGACAACGTCAGGAGAAGAGGAAGAGTTTTCTGACACACATGTCAGAAGAATTGGTAACGTTTCCTAAAGAATTTTGCTGACACAGGTGCTCGTTAAGTGACGTTATGACCACGATCAATCCTGGCACCACTTTTTCCGCCTGAGTATGAAATTATTCGGGGGCTGATTTATCCAAAGTGGTACAAGGATTGGGGGGCTACTCGGATAACAAGAGCAATTCGAGGGGAGACTTTTCGAAGAATTGATTTTGGCCTCGATAGTTCGAGGAGCGTTGTTGAAATTCGAAAAATTGATTTTGGCCTCGACAGTTCGAGGAGCGTTGTTGAAATTCGAAGAGTTGATTTTGGCCTCCATAGTTCGAGGAGCGTT
This sequence comes from Limnanthes douglasii subsp. nivea, assembly GCA_036936605.1. Lineage (NCBI taxonomy): Eukaryota > Viridiplantae > Streptophyta > Magnoliopsida > Brassicales > Limnanthaceae > Limnanthes > Limnanthes douglasii. The sequence continues at coordinate 125,767,909 of JAUPFV010000001.1, read as the reverse complement.
GTTGAAATTCGAAGAGTGATTTTGTCCCCGATGGTTCGAGGAGCTACTTATGTGATTCGAGGAGGAAATGGGTTTTGCCTGTCAAAAGAATTATTCAGTCCTAGTAAAATAATTTTTACTAAGACTGGGGGGCTACTGATAAGGAAGAATAAAAAGACAAGGAGAAAAGTGTAAAGAAGAAACTTGTCAGGAGAAAATAGCAAAGGAAAAGTATGATAGGAGGAAAATGTATAGAAATAAGTGTATAAGGGCTGAATTGTATTAATTATAAAGAGGTAGTCAAAATAGGAAGAAAGCAAAATGTAGGGACCAAAAGATGTAATTAGTCCAAGTTAAAGCGTGTGGGGTCCGCAATTGTACTATAAAAGGACCACACACGCTTCACAAATCCCGAGATGAATAGTACGAGACTTTCTCTCTCTACATTATTTAGCAATCTAAACTTTCTCTCTCTAAATCTAACACTGAGATATTTCTGTATCGCAAAATCCTCCATCGACAATCTTCGTATCGCAAAATCACCCCTGGACCACCTTTAAACTCTTCAAATGTGACATAACATACTTTCTCAATAAATTTAGAACATGATATGACATATTTTTTCAGTCAATGGATAAGACGTTATATGACAAAAAAAATAGTTCATGAATAAAACAACGTGGCATGACAAAAATTTTCCGTTCATGGTTAAAACTTGGGATGGCATATATATTTTTTTAATCTGCAAGTTTTGGTGTATATATCAACCTATTTCTTGTAGTTTATTCTAGAGTATTATATGTTGTAGTTTATTCTATAATATAATATGTTGTATTGTCTTTGGGTTATTAACTTCTAAATACTAAAGTGCACCCTTTATTAAAGGTAAATCCGTTTGGAACACTACTTTTTACCAAAACTTCAATATCATAGAAGAAAATTTTGCCAAAACATAATCTTATTCAATTTTATTTCCAAAAGTGATTCAAAAGTTTGCTGAATTAAACGTAAATATTTACACTTCTTAAGTCTTTATCCTGTTTAAGACGACTTTAGCACTTGTTCTTCGTTCTGGATTCGTTGTTCTTCTTGAATTTTTTTAAAAACTATGATTTAAAAAATCGATTTTGAATGAGAAATCGGTTTAAAAATTTGACGAAGTTTTTGTTTTGATACTTCCAAATCGTGAAACCATAATAAAAATAAATTTATTTGTTTAATTGTTGAAACTGCGAGTGAGAAGTTTATTTGAGAAAAAAAGACGAAAAGAAGAATATATATTAACTATTATTAGTAAATCAACATTATATATAAATCAGGGGTATATTTGATGTCTATACACCTTAGTGGTAATGTGTAGTCTATTTAGTATATGAATGGTCACAACCTCTTAAAAACATAAATCTGAGAGATGTTTCAAAATAATAAGAATTCGGCATAACAAAATTATATCGTATGACACATGATTTTACGTACACATTACATCCACACAACATGAAACATAGGAGTGTTACAATATAACAACACACCACAAAAACCTAAAATTATAGTTTGTTTATGTTTCGTAAATCATAACTTTGTGCTTTTAAACAATTTTGTTATGGTGGCAAGAAAATTTCTATGTAACCGTAAAGTTAGTCGAACGGTTAAGAAATCTATTATTAAAAATATTATTCATTTTTTCAAGGAGAAATAACAATCCAAATACGTTGTGATGGACAAACACCACAAAATAAATCATATAATGGTATCTATAATGGAAAGTGTAGAGAAATTAACTTTAGATATGAATATACAAACGAATTAATTCAAAGTTGGATCATATTGTTCTCTTATGAACGTTTAGTAAAAATAAAAATTAATGTAGAAAAATTGATCTTAAATATGAATATAATACCCAATTGATTCAATGTTGAATCATATTGAACTATTGTGAATGTTTTAATGAAAACTTAGTATCTATTTAGCAAGTTATCATCTCAAGGAATAGTATAATCGACATCGAGTGAGGTGAGACTATAAATTCTACAGCACTTCATTAATTATAGTAACATAAATTGACTATAATAATTAAGCAAAACGATTTCAACACATATACTAACATTATTCAGTAAGGTGAAATGCATTAGTCATTATTAAAAGTCATACATTTTTTTATATGATTCAATTTGAGTGTAATAATTGTCCCAAAAGTAACAAAAAAATTATAAGAATCATGCATATAAGAAAATAAAATGGTTATTATTCTCTTGATTGTTTGAGTTGTTCATACGATAATTCTCGAACAAATAAATACATAGTTATGATAATGTTAAATAAAAACTGAGAATTTATAATTGATGAACAACCTTATATGTATGAGGTCACTAGTTTATGAGAAAACAAATTGGTTTAAAATTTTGACTTCTAAAATTTCTTATAAAACTTTGTTATTTTTACACTAAGATTAGACTCAAATTAATATACATATTATTTTTCACATAAATAATATTTTAATAAAAAGTTAAAACATAATAAGTCAAAGATCTTTAAATTTTAATTAAATAAGTTAATAGAAAAATACTTTTTGATAAGTATTAAGAACATAAGCACGTGGACTAGAGGCGCAGTATTTTTAAAAGTAAACTCAAGACTCAAAATTATTTTGGAGCAAAAACGTTATATCAACAAAAAAAACTATATTACACGTCACACGTCGTATGTATGTTTTGATGGCTATGATCTGTCACCATAGCGTGTTATGCCAAAATAGAGTACATTTTTCTTAAACCTCTTTGCCCAACGATCTGAGTCACTTTTGGTATGCTAATTTTTACATTATGTTTTGTCATATCTAGGAGAATAAATATGTGAGGATATTTATTCTCCCACTATGTGAGAATAAACAACGATCTGAGTCCCACTTAGGGCAACCTCAATACAAAACAAGAATGAGGTAAACGGTCAAATAAGGACAATAAAACGGGCGGTAAGCAAGACAAAACAAGAAGTTCGCCAATTGGTGAGGATGATATCCAATGATTGAGTGTCGCTAAAATAACGTTTATTACAGTCGCGCCCATTCAGTAGGCGCCACTAACGAATGTGTCTAGTAACGGTTCAAGTAATGGATTGTGTATTAAATGTATCAAGGCATGTTTAAATAAGTAGTTATGTGATTTATAGTATGGAAGGTAAAGAAAGTAGATCGTGGTTAAAAACTTGTATAAATAGTTACAAAAGGAATAACGAAAATTGACATTTGACTTGAATATACTTTTTTCTTTTCAGATCATCAGAGTTATCACTTTGGAAAATGTTTGTGAGGATTTTCCCTAATAAATTTGGCACCGTCTGTGGGAACAATGTCTGTCACAAAAAGCTTAACTGCAAACTTTCCAATTGTGGTAACTAGATCCGGAATCAAAAGGGAGGTTCCTGAAGAGAACTCGCACGGTCGAAGTCATACAGTTTTCCTTGGCACAACGCGAAGCTTGCCAACCATAAAGAATCACCCACAAACTACCCCAGCGTTCGACTCAACGAGCCAACTTCCTATCGCCATTAACCCGGTACAAACGGGTGATGGCCCCTAACATACCGATCTCAACATCTTCGTTGCCCTCGTCGCCGCTGCCCCTGGGGGTGAGGGATTCGCTCCCATCCAGGGATAAAAATTCACGAAACAAGGTATATTAGTTACTTTTTATATTCTTCACCTACTGGAACCGTAGATCAAGAAGCTGAAGCAGGAGTAGCTTAGGGCGCTCTAGCTACAAGAGAAAAATGATCCGGAGGCCAATGTTATGCTGACCAAATGACTGATACATTATATCTTTTGACAAATAAAGTCCTTAACAATGACAAAGATAATCAAGGGCCATCCCGGGAGGCAAGCAAGGCAAGTCGAGCCGGAAAGGCAAATGAATGGGTGGAGAATAGTGAAAGAGAAGGCGAATGTGATTGTAATAAAAAACAATCCAGAGGCTAAGAACACCGTTACGGGTCAGATAAGGTAACGGTAAACCGACCGAAGGAGAGAAAGACAGTTTTATAGTGAACAACTATTGTTGATTTCCCTGATCATTATTTTGTCTCATTATTAGTCTCTAAAAATATGAAGTGTAATTTTGGAATTAGTGATTTATGAAGAAGACTATGTGTTTGTCGAATTAGGGTTTTAGATTTTTGGGGGACCAATAGTGAGATAAAATTTTGATATTTGGGTTACCATATATCATATTCTCAGTACTCACATGCGTAGATGGACTAATAATGCAAATTTCTAAAACATAAGGGACCAGGGGGAGATAAAAGTGAACAAAGGAGAATAGTTTAATACAAACGCGAAACATAAGAGACTAATGGTGATTTTTAACCGTTTATCTCCTTCTTGTATTGTATTGAGGTTTGCGCCAAGTATGAGACTACCCCAAGTAGGGACGTTAGTTTACCAAGGGGCGTGGTTTTACCATCCGTTCGGTAAACTTTTCATTATTCCGTTTGTAATCGGTCGATAATACCCCCTCGATTGGGTCTTACCTCGCCATGCCCTATGAACTTGCGTTGCTCGAGGGGTGCGGCCTTATCAGGGCTTTGTTTTGAGGTGAAGGTCAAGGTCTCGATAATTTTGGTAAGATGATCCATCGACTAATTACATTTCAATATTATTTTTTTGTCGCTTTCTCGATGCGGAGTCTACTCTTGACAACAATGGTTGATTTCCTTACCCCTAACAAGGAGGAAATCAACCATGGTTGTTCACTACGCGACTTAAATCATTTTTTTTTCATATATTTTTCCTTAATGATATACATTTTCCTATCCTTCTCTTACTAAACAACTCTCGTTTCTATAAAAAAAAATTGAATGTTATTTTTTAATGGCAGTCCTCCCAAAAGAATACCTATGAAAAATTGAGATTAGCTGGCCATTTAATCCAACTAAATACCACAAAAGATCCATTTAGACCGTCATTGAGACTCTCGACTTTATCGTAGATCCAAACAGGACCTTAAATTTTAAAGTTGGAATTAGTTACAGAATCAGTTAGAAAGTTCGTTGTATCAAAGTATCTCCGAAATAAGCGATATCATTTCAACAAACCCAAATATCATCTTCTCCTTTTTCTCTCTCTCTCTCTATTTAGTCTCTATCTGACTTGTCGTTTCTAATAGGTTTAGCAATGAAGCAATCATATCCAGAGGATACGTTGATAAGTTCGGCCATGGAGGCTGAAGATATGGAGTCGATGGTGCAATGCTTGCTGGAGCTCGGCTATGCGGGGAATCATACACTGAAGGAGGAAACTGATGTACTTTTCTTGTTTAATTTATATATATATATATATATATATATATATATATACACACACGGCTTTAGTTAGTTTTTCGATTCGATGATTTGCTTTTATTTAGCAGCTAACTGATGAAGAGGAGATCGAAAATCATCCTGATGCGAGGCAAAAACGTAATGCGAAGAAGATATCAGATTCTTCGGAGGACAAAACTGAGGTACTGCTCTTCGTTAGGTATTCGATTATGATTTAAATGAATTTTGGTCCTAATTTGCTATTAGCTGTTTATAAATTATTCGATTTCGACTAAGAAGATTTTTGTTCTGTTCATTTGATTATGATGCCAAGGAATGGATCACTATTCTCATATCTATCGGTTTAATATAACTAAGAATAAAGTGATCTAGATGCAGGAGATCGTAGCTAAATTCGAGTCGTTCGCTCTAAACCCTCGGGAAACTCATGTACTCTTTTTCTTCCTTAATTATTCGTTCAAGACTTTGGTTTATTTGTTTGTTAGCATTTTTCTAATTTCATAATTTATGATTCTGCTACAGCTAGTTGAGGAAGATAATTTTGATGAGGTATAGATTGCTTACTCTTCTTCTTTGCAATTGTAAGATTAAGATTAGGTTTAATTTTGTTTCTTAATTGGCAAATTTGTTTATTTATTATTATTATTCAGCTGCGTGCATATTTTGAGTTTAATGAGGTATTAATTGCTTTTAGCAATTCCATTTATTTTGTTACTTTTGTTGGACTAGAAGATGAATTGTCTCTAAAAACATGATTTGCTTTTAAGTGATCTTATCATGGTTTGCAATATTTCTCATATTGTAAACCATAAGGCATTGGAAAATGGGAATATAGTAAGGAAGCATGATGTATCTGAACATACAGACGCCATCTTCTTTAACTGTTTACATAAGAATCAGTTTAAAATTTGTTACCTTAACTTTCTTGATTATGCTTTGGCTGCAGCTACTTTCTGAAGATGAGCTTCAAAAGGATCTCGCTGTACTTTCTGACGACGGGCTTAAAGAGGTTCTGGATGCTATGCTTGCTAACTCTCTACTTTGTGAACTTAAAGAGAAACTCGCTACGATGATAGCTAAGTCTAAACTTTCTGATGCTGAGATTAAAGAGGATCTTGCTGCGATGATACCTAACTCTCTACTTTCTGAAGGTGAGCTTAAAGAGGATCTCTCTGCCATTTATAATAATCCGAAAATAGAGATAGCTAAGTCTCGACAAAAGGACCTTATGTACTCGTCTCTTCTATCCATTCACTAATTTTCTACTCATAAGCATAATAGCTGTTAAGGATATGTTTTCCATATTGTATATATGTTACTAGAGAAGAAGGGTTTTGTTTTCAGATGTTCATATGATTACAAGAATTGTTTGCAGGTTCAGGAAGTAGCTGAGTGTGAAAAATGGAGGTAGAAGGTGAAGTCTTGGTCCAACAGTCAAGGTATAGCTGAACTATGTTCTTGCTGTTTTCTTATTCCTCTGGAGAACAATTAGGGTTTGAGAAATGAGAATGTTATATTACTAGCAAGAATTTAGTGCCACTTATTTATCCAGCATCATTGGCACCTAAACTACACATGTTGCTTCTCAAATCTTTATTTCATCTTTATATAATTAGTGTCAGCCGAATTACTGTCACTCAATAGTGTATTTGTGTACATGTTTTGGTATATGCCTTGTCTGATTTAGATTGTATCTACAGCTGCAATTTTTTATCCTGCCTAATATAATTTTCTTTTGGGTTGTTTTTTCAGTGGTGATTCTACTATCAAGTTTCAACTAGATGCTGCAGAGCTTCGTATTAGATTTTTTTAGAAGGATGGATATGTATAGTGACTTTTACATTTTGTAATAAGGAGTAGTTTACTCACTTTGGGAATCTTTGTTTTACTGTGGCGATTCTATCATCTCGATATTTGCCAAAAACTGTGCTGAGACTATGATACATGAAGCCTAAAGAGAAAATTGTCCAAAAATCTAAATGCCTTTTATCATAAAATGGCTTGTGTTGACATTAAATTTATTTTTCTTTTTTTTCTGAATATAACAAATTTTCTTGCAATAAATTCACCAGGAACACAGTTTCTTATTTTGTTACACTTGTAGAAACAAAGAAATCTTTAATTCTTTGTAACAGAAACCGTCTAACTTTAAAATTGTACATTTGGATATATGGAACATAAAACAAAAGGGACAGAATGGTATAATCAAAATGATCAAGACCAAATTCTAATGAAGAATGTAAATATTGAAGCTCTGTTTGTATTCAATATCAAAACTGGGACTAAATAGGTTACACCTATAAATGTGAAACAAAACATTGATTTCCAATTAACTTAAAAAGAAGCAGATGTACAAGTTTCAGGCAGGTATATAAGATTCTAGGATAAGTTGGGCTGGTGTAGGTGACATTATCTCGACGATCAGGAAAGTGTATTTCCACTGTTTGTCTTCTTTGTCATGGAACATCTCTGTGTAAACTTTCCCAGCACCATGTGGCCCGCGGACAATGAAGTTGATCTACAAATGAATATCAACACTTATAAATGATATATCTAATCTGTAATCTCATTATATTTTATCATACAGAACAAACTGGTTGTTTGGAGCCACAGATGCATTTGGCCTTTAGGTTAATAAGCAAAACCCTTGTTTGTTTACTCCTACTTTTTAAGCTTAGTTAACAAAAAGCTAGCTTTTCTAGTGTTGTTTTGGTTTAAGGGTTGTCATGAGGCCAAAAAACTAGCTTAAAACTTTTCATAAAACTAATAGCTTCTCAGATAGTGTCTGTAGCTTGTTTAGTGTCCATATACGTTGTCTATTATGAAGACAATATATATTGCGAAAGATCCCTTCCAAAAATAGCTGAAAGCCAAAAAAAACTTAAAAAATGGCTTTAACCTGCTAGGGCTCTGAGGGAGACTATAAGGTGACACTTTCTGTTATCCCCGGTGGCCAAATCTTTTTTTTCAGAGATTACAAAATTGCAGCAGAACAAAATGAGCCCAATATCCAAACAACATTTTTGCTTATAAGCCTAAATAGCCAGGATTTTTTAAGATTAAAATAATAGAAGCGGAAGGCACCAAATAACCCCTTAATATAAAAGATAGAAAAGCCTGCTAAAGCTAAAACAATTGTGGTTTTTGTTGCCTTTCTAACTATTGACTTTAAAAAAAGAAGATATTCATATTCTTTTGCTGCTGCTTCTCTAGACATTGTTCCTCATCAAAGAACATGTTTTTTTCAGCTCTTATATTCATTTCTTACCATCCGTTTTTAGTTTAAAAGTCCTGTTTCAATCGTGCAACCAAACAACTTATAAGTTATAACTATTTCAAAAATGGTAACTTCTTTTATTCGCCTATTTTAGACTTGTATTCTAAGGTTATAAAAGATATGCCCCCAATAACCCCAAAGTTTAGTCAATGTAGGAGTGAGTGAAGAAACTACCTCGACGCGTTCTACGCCACTCTCATCAGTATAAATCTTATTGGGGATTCGTTGGCGAGCTGCCCGATTTCTCGACTCCTGTCCGTATCCTTTAATTGGGGTCCCGATCCTCATTCTCACCTAATACATATAAATTAAAAATCCGACCTGAGCAGCAAAAAAATTCAAAGCAAGGAGGATAAACAAACCTGACTGTCATCTTGGATTCTTTTCAATGCCTTATTAAAGACCTTATACCTGCAAAATAGTAGCTTAGGGAAAGACAAATAATAAACTAAATTAGAGATAAAATAAACAAGCATTCTATAAAAGCTTACTCTTTTGGCTGAAATATGAGCTCCTTGAAGACAGCGTATCCTGCAGCGGCAGCAACACCAAGCCCTGCAAGAATTACAAGACTGTAGGAGGCCCCTTCCGTAAATGTTACCGGCTTTTCCGGAATATTATATGTTGGAGCATCAAAGGGATCCTCAACAGTTGCAACATCCTTTTTAGCCTGCAAAGGAATATCGAAGATACTTCAAATCTTGAAATAACTACGACTGTGAAATTAAAACCTGGACTCGTTTGGTATATAGGGTTGTGACCAGATTTGAATACTTTTCATTTCAACCTGGTGTTGGGTGTGTCAACACATGATTCAAAATGATCCTCGAAGAAAATAGTCCTGACCATACCTTATAAATCCATGAAGAAGGTTGAGACTATGTATTTGTTTGTTGTCTAGCTTTTAAGCTAAAGACTAGTTTTAGAAAAACAAATAAATAAAGTTAGTTTTGAAGAATAAAAAACCATAGGTTGTTTGGTGCATGATTAAAAAAACAACTTTCAACGTTAAAATTGAAGATATAGCGAAGATGAGAGCTTAAAAAATGAAAAACAGTGTTTCAATGATAACATACTGTATAGAGAATAAGCCTTTGTGAGCATGTAAAAAGTCAAATTAAAAAGCCAAAAAGGTCTAATGGCAACAAACAACCCTAAATAATCAGCCTCGTTTCAATCCAATCCTTTATTCTATCTTATATATCCCGGTGTTTCAAATATACCTTTACCGTCTGATTATTTTCCATCACAAATACTTTTTCAAACAGCTAACAATAACTAATTTCACTCACATAAATGGTCGCCTAAGGCTGGCTGGCCGACAAACATGTTAGTCATTTACTTAGATAGGGACTTTTGCACATCAATGAAAAATATAAATTGGTCTAATAATCTAAATGATATTCAAATTTAACCTGAGATTGCGTCTGTTCCGATTGCCTCGAAGCCCTTGAAGCAAAGGATCTAGAAAAGGTAGGAGATGCAGTAGTCCTTGTTCCATGGTTAGCCGCAAGTTGGAATTGCGACCGAAGACCAACAACACCACATCGCCTTAAAACAGAAATTCCTGTAAAAAACAAAATATTGGTGTAAAAAATACAAAGCAGGACCATGAACAGCCTTTGGTAATTTGGTTAAATCAATCGTCAGTGGTATGAATTATTGATTATAGCACTAAACTTGAGTTGATACCGTAAGCGTTATAGACCTAGTTCAGAAAATTTAAATTATTCGAGTATTGATAAATAAGGCTTATGAAGATCATATAACTAACAGTATGAACAACAATTACTAATCCGAAGTAAATTATAAACGAGACACAATAACTACCATATTTTTTTCTTGCATTTACTACTGCATACTATCTGTAAACCTAGTCAAACGATATAGAACATAAGCAATTAGCCGATAGATATGTTGTAATGGTCACTAACCATTAAATCCGGCCGCATGCTGCATAATGAAACAAACAAACCATCAATTTTTGATCCATGAACCCGGGAAATATAAAATGACAAACAATTAACAGCTTCACCTTAGTCACACTATTTATATCAGTAGCTGGGCTTAAGGATACCGACCTCAAAGCGGTTTCCAACTGCAAGATAATCACAAAGTCATTTGGCTTATAGTAATCATTTTCTTATAAGAGTTAATCTGGCTTTCTGCTAACAAAGCCATATGTTTTTCATAAGGTTCACACGGGATTTGACGTTCCGCACAGATATTTGGCAATGTGTGTAAATGTACTTGACAGATAGGTCTAAAACTAAACAAACTCAACAAGTTAAAACAACTGACAAAGCTGTAAACCTTTCCAAAGTTTTTCTCTATAAGCGAACTAAAATCCAAATCTAAATTATACAAAGAGTACGAAGGACCCCTAAGCCATATACTAGTGTAGTTAACTTAAACCTGCTTAATCCACTTTAAGACAGCAACATGAAATACAAAACTTTAACAGCAATAGTGTTTTTTTGCTCGAGTGGTGTCGTTAGTCTTATCATTATCAAGATTCGATAAATAAAGAAACTACGTCTTTCAACAAAAAACATCAAGAAGAAACACCGAATTGCTTATCCCGAACGAAAGTGAAGATGAACAAACACACAAGAAAAAAAGAAGTAATCAGTAATGAAAATGACCCTTTTGGTTGATTTCTGGATTGAGGTACACTCGTTTGCTGATGATGAGAACGGAGCCAAACCCACATCGATCGCGGACTTTGACGAGCTATCTTCGAGAAGATAACGCAACGAGCACTGGGATTTCAATTCACCAAACAAGTATTTGCTTCTTGAAGAGATCGCACTTCGAATTTGGTTCATGTCTCTACAATAACAAATAAATAAATAGAGGTTGAAGCTAGAGAATGATTTTATTATAGTAGTGTTGTTTCTGGAAAAGCACAAGAGTTGCGAGAGAAAGAAACCCCGGCCTTGTCAATTTGTCATTGACAAGTGACTGATTTTTGCGAGAGAAAGAACCATCCGTGTAGAACCCGTTTTTGTTTTCGGTTTGGGCTTTGCCGGACTTGGATCAGTCATTTGTACACAAAAATGTTTACGGGCTTACCCAACAAAATTACCTTAGACTAGGCTTAAATGACTCTTCTTTCTAATAGAGAGGCTCGCTATAATGACATCGGTTTTTCTTACCATGATATCCCATTATTTCCGATATGGTCATTTATATAAATAGTTTTTTATTTATAATTTCAGCCAACTTTTTAAAAAAGAAACTAATTTTTTCAAATTTGATTTTTTAAACTTTTTAGTTTTTTCAAATTCAAGTTTAGAAGGTATGTTTTTTCAACTTGTTGGTATATTTTTTTTAAAAAATTTAGATAGATAGTTTTAATGATATTTAGAGTTTAAGGTAAGTTAGAAAAATCTAATTTTATCATCTTTGTTGTTGTGTTGTTTTTTCGAATGGTAGTTAGTTATACATGTTAAGCTAGGTCTATATCTTTATTTTCATTAATGTATGTTATTTGCATGATTTGTGGTAAGTTAGATGAATTTCGAAATATGCAGGGATGTAGCATGCTCGTGCTAATTCGTGCATCCTAAGCGCTATATGAGGGTGTTGTTGAATTGTTTGAGATATATTTTGGTATATACTAAGATGATTTTTGTACTTTCAGCATGGCTCATTTTCGAAAAAACAAGGCTCATTCAGTATCAGACAGCGAATCGACTGATGATGATCGCATTGAGCAGCGTGGACCCAATTCAGGTTCCATCATGGTTCAATGAAGCTCTTGTTTGCCCGTCGTTCAACAGCGACGTTGGAGTCCATATCATATTTTCGGAAGGTCAATCTGTATGTGTCGGAATTATGCTCAAACATGTCGATTACAAGCTTCATGAGACGTATAACGTCTTCAACAACGATGTAAATTAGATTTGGTGGTTTAACATATAATAATAATTATATTTTGTTTAAATATTTTTAGTATTGTGTAGGCGAGACTGTCGTTGTGCTGCTACGCGATGTACTCTACCTATCGCGCTTGGGATCTTACTTTACATAGTAGGATTATAGACGAGGTTATGGGGACGTGCTTTGGTTCGTTCCTTGATTGTTTTACGCGTTGGGATACCAATGTGCGTATCGTACAGGAATTCTTAGAGAAATGGCTTATGGAGACCAACACGTACCATTTTTATTTTGGTGAGATGACGCTGACCCTCGACAACGTCCACACCATCACCCGTCTTCCGGTTACAGGTCAGGGTTTCAACCTATTTACATTTCATAGCAAAGGTCAACAAATTGCTTGGTATGCTCGTTAACAAGGTATACATAGTGATGATCTTAATGAGGAGTTTGAGGCTAACAGTGCGAGTAGTGATAGACATGTACACCTCTATTATTTTTGTGAGATTACATGATCCCCGAGTTGCTAGATGATACGATTTCAAATGATATGATTTTGTGTGTGACGAGGGGTTATTTGCTCCATATGTTTGGTTGTTCTATTTTGACAAATAAAATTGGGAATAGTATACCGCTCGACTATCCACAGTTCATTGATAACTATAGGTCAACGTTTAGGTATAATTGGGGTCAATTTATATTAACTAAGTTATATACCAGCTTGGTCGGGCTTCTTTACATGCGATATCAGGTTTTACTGGTTTCGTTGCATTGTAAGAGATGTGGATTTACGATCACTTACTTGCCCTTCCGACTACGGTTAATAGTTCATATTTTATTTCTATGTCGAGTATGTGTAGAAACACACTCCTCTTTTTTGTTCAGATTATGAAAATCGAATCAATATTCGACATACTTTATCTTCGTTGAGGGAACAAGATGTAAGTTTTATCGTTTATGTTTTTCTTTGTTGAACAAAAATTTTATTTATTTTTACATAGATTATTGTTTATACTGTAGGTTGGTTCATGTCATACGAGCATTTACGCAACATTAGACCTTTCTGTATGGTAGCTTGGTTAGACCATACACTGAAGTTATGGGACATAGTCAAGGTTTATTATCCACTACGCGTCGCTCGACGGTTAGGGCATGTTCAGGATATACATGCTTCGCTGCAACCTATTTCGGAGGCATGTAGAGGTAGGCGTGTTAACACGCACTATTTGTAAGGTGAGACTATATGAGAAGCATAAGAGTCACATATGCTTGATCCCAGGATTCATTGTGATAGTTACAGTATAGGAAATCATAGTACGACATCTTTATACACTTTACGGGTCTAGTCTCACCTATAGTATGTTTTGACCAATCCAGATTCTCACCCAGCGGATGCATATGTTGAGGTCAACCCAAACAACGAGCATATATTAGGCTAGTTTATATGACTTGTCAGATCGTATTGTCGAGGTACATTCGAGGTCATATGCGATAAGTTTGGAGAAGATTCGTGAATCGTTGAGTGAGTGTTTAACAGCGGTGCGCTAGTACCGAGAGCGTGACTGATTTTACATTATGTATAATATGACTATGTTACTGTATTTTAGCATATATCACGACTATTTTCTACCAGCTACTTTGTTACTTAAGGTTTTAGTTTTTATTATATTCTATATTTTATCAATTCATTTATGTTTTATTTAGCCGTGTTACATTATTTAGCTAGTATTGAGAGCATAACTAATTTTACGTATGATTTTCTGCATACGTTGTCTTTTACTCTAAGTATTTATTGCTAAAAAAATTATAACGCTATAAATCAACCCATATATATGTTATAACTCGACCACCAAATCTAATGTTAAAACTGAAGAATTCAATTATTTAATTATAGATCTTGCCAAGAATATGTTCGTAGGGGAGTGTTTGTTTAAGAAATATTCGTATGAGGTATTTTTAGAGAGAGAAAAAGTATTAATAGAAAGAGATAAAGACAAAAGGAAGAAATTTAACAATCATTGACTAATCATTAACCATTTTCCCAAAAAGGGAATGTTCTTTACATAGTAGATGAGCTAAGCAATGAAATTACATAATTATCACTGTTAAAGTGGATCTCTCACCTTATTTTTTTACTATTCATTAGGGATGGCAATGGGTCGGGATGGGTGCGGGTATAGCTAAACCTGTAACCCATCCCGTCTATATTTTTTTTTCCAAACCCATACCATAACGCGTACCCATCGGGTAGTAATATTTGTTTTCCACACCTAAATCTGCCGGGTTCGGGTACCATGCACGAGTAACCATTGAAGTTAGGGTTTTCTTTATAAAAAAAAACTAACCACTGGTCTCTAGATTTAAGTCAATTATATAGAAAAATACTCCAACCTAATGCTAATTGTTATCTATTAATAATTAATACATAGTTTTGGTATATATTAGTAAATGATTTTCTTCTAATTTAATTAGTTATATTATCAGTTCCTCTTGAGTTTGATACTAATAGGAGAAAAAATAAAAAATTTGTTTTAAAAGTATAAATCATCAAATTTAATATTTAAATCTAGAATATTATTTTGTGATCTATTAATAATCGATATATGATTTTGGTATATGTTAGTAATTTTTTTATTTAATAAATAATAATAATATTAATATTAGAAAAAAATTAAAAAGGAGAAATTAAAAAATCAAATTTAATATTTAAATGTTGAAACATATCTTTGAAAATATACAGTACCTAGTGACAATTAACAAATATTTTTAATGTTATTAATAATTAATATATCATTTTGGTATATGTTATTATTTTTTAAATTTAATTAATAATATTAATAATATTAGACGGTTGAGAGAAAAATAAAAATTATTAAAAGAAGTTTTTTGAAAAACTAAATTTAATATTTAAATAGAATAATATTTTTCCAAAATATATTCTATATATTAGTAGATAATATATGGTTTCAGTATTACAGAATACAAATATTAATAACTTTATTTTAAAGTTTGATAAATAATATTAAATAATATAATATTTTATATAATATTAATTTAACGGGTACCCATCGGGTATTATCCAGTGGGTCGGGTTCGGGTTGGGTATCCGTGGGAAATATCTTAAACCCATAACACATCCCATACCCGGCGGGTAGTAAATTTTCAAACCCACAACCCATCCGTGAGAAATTTTTAAAACCCATAACCCATCCCATCGGGTCGGCTCAGATCGGGTACCCGCGGGTTCGGAAAAAATTGCCATCTCTACTATTCATAAACAAGTTTATTAGTTATTACATTTGACCCTCTTATTCCTTATGTTTGCTTTAGGTTGGTATTTGGCATGTAATTACACCAATTTGACCCTTGTATTTACTATATTAAAGCTTATTTATCACCATATTTTCCTTTCCTTATCAGTAGCTCCCCTAGTCCTTATGAAAGTATCTGAGGAAGGGCTGATTTTGGGGAACAAATTTTTCTTCGTGTTGAGCTACCTCAGATTTTTCTTTCTGTTGAGCCTCATCGGAGTTTTCTTCTTTTGAGCCTCCTCGAACTTTTTTGTTTCTGGGCTTCTTTGCATGACTTCTTGCAATATCCCATGGATCATTCTTACTTTATATTTTAGTCGGATGATTCGACTACTTGTGTTTCCTGAGCGAATCTTCTTAAAGGACTTCCTCGAATCAAGTCTTGTAACCTTATTCGAATTCGTGACCTCACTTTTGGTTATGGTGATCTCATCATATCCATCATTTCTTTTAGCTTTGCCTGCATTATCTATATGTTGTGTTGTCAGAAATAGCTTAGGGTAATGACATCACTTCTGTCCATGTGTTGATCATCTCCTAGCACACACCAACATGCTTTTTGAAACCGTTTGTGAGGAAGATAACGTGTCGAATAGACCCTTGAACCTAACTATTCAACTTATGCTTGGGAAAAACCACTATTATACTATAAATACCTATATTTTTTCATAATTTCAAGTTTACACACTTTAACTCATCTCACCAGAGTGAAGAGGAAGCCTGTTCTAAAGGAATAAACAACTTTCCAAACTAAGTTATTCTTTCAACCTTTCATACCTAAAGAGTTTGTGAATCTTGAAAGATATAAACTTTGGAGGTGGTTTAACATTTCAAATAGAGCAGAAGAGATGAGAGCTTCCGGTATTAGAGAGCACCCTACTCCTCATAAAAAATTTCAAACTACGTTACGTTATAACTAGTCTCATCTTTGGTCGCGTTTTGACGTAGTAGGATCTTCTAGTAACAATTCCTTGTTTGTTTTATCTATCACCCCTGTTTCACCCCTCGCCCAACCCTTAATAAATCTTGTTTAGTGAAAAACAAGGGTGAACTTTCACCTTCCAAAAGCAACCACAAACCCTTCATCTTCTTATCGATGGGCGGTGATAAAGATAATCTTACCAAGACGGGTG
The DNA here is from genome assembly GCA_036936605.1 of Limnanthes douglasii subsp. nivea. Taxonomy (NCBI): domain Eukaryota; kingdom Viridiplantae; phylum Streptophyta; class Magnoliopsida; order Brassicales; family Limnanthaceae; genus Limnanthes; species Limnanthes douglasii. The sequence continues at coordinate 125,751,017 of JAUPFV010000001.1, read as the reverse complement.
AAAAGATCAGGCTAAAAGAAATAAAATCTCCAGAACCTGTTAAAAGGTCTATCAAGATTAAACTTTCCTCCTCGGTCACGACCCCGCAGGTGACTCTCCAATGAACCCCGTAGACTACTCATGAAGTTAGTCCGCGGAAACCTTCTTCAAAAAATGCCAGTCCTGGGAAAGTTTTAAAGTCCATCTCAGAATCTCAAGAGAATAAATTAACTGATGAATCGGATACTGACCAAGGGGTGGACCTTATGGCTCCAATAGAAGTGGAGCCTATTCAATTATTCCAGCCTTACCATCCTCCCCAGAACATCCAGTGCCAAATCGGGAACCTTCTTCTCCTCCATCCAATAAACCACCATTTATTCTACTCACTGAGGAGAGACTTTCAAGGGAAAAAATAAGAAGCAAAAGAAAAGACGTACCTCAAATCTACCTTCGAACATGAAAGATATCTTAAGCAACAATCTTTGCGAGATCGAAACCAAACACTTACTTCTGCTCTAAAGGGTAAAATACAAATACTTCCATCTAACCGAGAAGGTGAAACTAAGGGACTGATTGATGATCCTTGACAATGTTATAATCTGATTCTCTACTGTTGGAGAAACACCCTTATCTGTTCGTAACCATGAGTTAGTTCTCTACACGGAAGTCATGAACTGGAGTCTTCGCCTACCCCTTGATCCTGGTTCGGTGGAGTATTTTAACCTACTCAAACTATGTACATCACAGGTTGGCCCTAATATCTGGTACACACTTATGGCTTGCATCATAGCTTCCAGGATATTTGAAATTGAATTCTCAATGGAGCAGCTTGTTTCAATTTATGGTGTGCCCAAAACTTCTCACTACCCTTTTTACTCTTTGGGGTTTGCAAGGCAGTATAAGGTAGTCAAATATTTCTTAGAGACGAACAAGAAATGGAAACAACAATTGATCTTTATTTTCGGGCTATGGGAGACCAGTTTTGAGAGTTCCAAAGAAATGCCTCATCGGCTAACTTTGGAATGGACTGAACAAGGTACTTGTGTGCTTACTTATTGTATTTTACTTGTTTTAATTAATTAACCCAAAGCATTTTCTTGCGGACAGCTATTAAAAGAATTGCTAAACCCTTCAAAGACTATGTTCAATCTACAAAGGGTATTTTTGAGAAGTTAAGCCTTTGTGCACGTGCCAATTGGAGTTACAAATTCCATAGGTGCTTCACACCGTAAAACTTGATTAAAATAAATCTTTGGAGGTATGATCCAGGTGAAAGGAAGTCCTCAAAGGAGTTCATGATACCCCATCCAAAAGATGTTGTTCTCAAATGTTTGGAAGGCGTAGACAATATGCTCTTTCTTCCCATCATAGCCAGAGCTCTAAGTCATCAAGATGCTGAAGATAAAGAAACTAAGGATGATGCTGGCTCGGAGAATGATGTTTGGGAAGAAAAAAGATCCAAAGTCCAAGAGAAACAACAGACTGAGGTCCATGACCGACAGCCGGTTGAGGTTCGAGAAGACCAACGAGTTGATGTCCAGGAAGAAAACCAAGTAAATACTGACTATAAAGATGTAGTCGATGTGAGACCAGTCGGGAGGGAAGGTGGTATGAGGCCAATGAGATTATCTTCTCAAGAAAAATAGAAGAAAGTTATTGATAATAAGGAAGACCATGATAACACAGCGGGTCCAAGTCTGCCTCATGTAAAGACGGTTGTTATTGTCGACTCGGACTCTGGCGGGGAGTTTTTCCAATGTAAGAAATTTGTTGGTCAAAGGGATTATGAGGAAATTCCTCGGGAAGGAAAAAATTTGTCCCCTGCCTCAACTTATTTTGATGTCTACGAAAATGACTTTGTTGCAAATGAACTTAACATGTTGCTTTGTGCTTTTGCTCTCCTTGAAAGGAAGGCTAACCGCAAAGATCGTTACAAGAATGAAGTCATTCAAAGGAAAACTGAGGTGAGAAACTTGACCGTTGAGGTGAAAAACTTGAAAGATGAGCTTGCCCGCTTAAATGAGGCAGCTGAAGATAAAAGAAAAATTGAATTGAAGAAGGTTGAAGATGAGCTTGCTCGCAAGAAATAAAAATCTGTTGAGCGTCTAAGGAATATAACTTCTTTGGAGACTAAACTTTATGAAGAGAAAGCGAAGTACGATGATGAAATGGAGCGTTTTATCACCAAGGATATTGAACGAAACACCCTTATTGATGGTCTCTTTAATTGAAGTAGAACTTTGAAGCTGAGGAGAAAAAAAGCCTGGATGCTTATGCTGCCGACTACGTTTCTCGTCTTGAAAAAAGATATGCCAACCTCAAATCAACTTTAGTTTTGGAAATGCATGAACGCGTTCCTGACTTGAAGCTGGGAAGTCTTTGGCAACGTATTTTAGAAAGATATAATTCAATAGGCGTTTTTCTGTAAGATTTAGGGACTAGTAGTGACTCGGAAAGTTCTTCCTCCGACTCTGACTCCTCAGAAGATAGTAAAGAGGAAGTTCTTCCCGGACAAAATTAGTGTCTATTACTTTTTTATGTTTAAACTTTATATTTTGTGTAACCTTTTTTGCTAATCCATCTTTTGGAGTCCCTGGTCGGACCTGCTCAAGGATTTTGTTTTATGGAAATTCTAAATGGAAAAGTATTTTGATTATGTTTTATTCTCTAAAACTTGATAACATTTCCTTCTTCTTCCAACTTTTTTGATGTCATCATCATCTATTGATTTATAATGAAGTCATGTTTCCAACCAAACTTTATCATATGAAATATCTCTTAGCTAAAAAATACTCATTTTCTAGCTCCATAGTTTTTCATATGATTAAGTAATTTTCTGATCAACATTTATCAGTTGACCTTTCGAACTCAAAAAGATGAGCATTAAAAGCTGCCATTATTTGGATGGACATTATTTATTGGCATGCATCAGAAGACTGTCTTAGTTCATAATCATGAATATTGCACCTCAATAGTTGTTGGACGACCCCACTTACTCAAAAAGATGAGTATTATCATCCAAAAGGATATTCTTTTAGGTTAAAAAAGATGAACACTATCATCTAACGTATTTTGGAATGTTTTTCAAGTTCAAAAATATGAACACTTATGGAGATAATTTTAAGATGGAAAAGAATTTTTTATATATAAGTCGGCTATTAGGACACCTCATTAAAACCTTATTGCGCCACCAGAGTAGGAAAAAGTATGCTATTGATACTTACATAAATTCATAAATAAAATATTTAAAACTTTACATATTCATTCTAAATAAAACTTGAGGTTTTTGATGTTCCAGGGGTGGAAAGTTCTCTTTCTTCTTTATCTTTGAGTTTGTATATCCCCAACTTAACTTTGTTCGTTACCGTATACAGAGCTTTCTAATTAGGAGCTAACTTGCCAAGTTGTTTTTCTTTCGTATGAAGGAACACTTTCCTCATAAATTTGTCTCCTGCTTTAAATTATCGTCACCTAACTATTGAAGCGTATCGACTTCTCATCAAAGTCTGATAGCGTAGAGAATTTAGATGTGCCCTTCTTATTTTTTCCTCCACCAAATCTAACTCTGTGTGCTTTCCCTTATCATATTTCTCTTTAAAATATTCACTGAGCCTAAATGAGGGGAAGGTTGTTTCTGATGGGACCACTGCATCCATCCCATAAACTATTGTAAACGATGACTCTTGTGTTGCGGTACGTGGAGTGATTCTGTAAGCCCATAAAACTTCTTGTAAATAATCCAGCCATTTTCCAGCCTTACCTTCGAAGTTATTTTTTAAGCTATCCAAAACTCTCTGATTAGTCACATAGACTTGGCTATTTTCTTGGGGATGGAAGGGTTCCGAGAAACATTGTTGTATCCCCTTAGAAGTATATAAAGCTTTCATCTTTTTGTTTTCAAACCGTTGTCCATTGTTCATTGTTATTTTCCTCAGAACCGTAAAACGACAACAAATGTTATAAACGATAAATCTAATCATATCTTTAGCTTTTGTCCCCGCCAAAGGTTCAATTTCAACCCACTTAGAGAAATAGTCAACTGTAACAATGATTGTCTGTCGACCTCCAGATGCCATCGGTAAAGGCCCGACCAAGTCAATGCCTCATCGATCAAACGGTAGAGACTCGTGTATCGATTCAAAGGGCACCCATGGTGCATGGATTGCAGAAGTAAATTTTTGGCAGGTATCACATTTCTACACTAATTCATTGGCATCTGAAGAGAGAGTCGGCTAGTAATACCCTACAAGAAGAACTCTTCATATCAATGTTTTGTAGCCATAGTGCGCTGACCCTTCCCGTTGTGTAGATCTGAAGATTCAGCTCTTCCTAAACATCGAAGTAGAGACTGAGTAAAATATTTTTTATATAATACATCTCAGAGTACAACATATCCATATGTCTTAAATCGTATTCTTTTAGCCATCACCTTATCAACTGTAATATACCATTCACCAAAAATTCTTGAATCTCACTCCTCCAATCTTTTAACACACTTGTAGAAATTTGAAAAGCCTCAACAGATCCTTCAACTGTTTAAGATCCATTTACTATGGAAGGGTTTTCTTGTGTAATAATCTAAGGGTACTCTTCTGAGTAAAAACATTTAGCCAAAGAATTAGCCACTGAATTTCTAGTCTTGTGAACATGTTCGTATCTAATGCCTTCGAAAGAAAATGTTAAAACCTTAAAACCCCCCAAATATTTCCCTAAATGATCTTTTCTTGCTTCCGACTGGACATATGCATGGTTTATGAGAAGCTTTGAATCTCTTACCAACCTTAATTTTTTAGCTCCGTATATTTTAGCAAGTCTCAAGCCCACCAAAACAGCTTCATCCTCAGCTTTGCTATTTGATGCTTTGAATCCGAATTGGATGGCTTGATACATTGTAATTCCTTTAGGAGAAACCAACTGCACCCATGCTTCATATCCTGACGAGCTTGAACCCCCATCAGTTCAGATTGTCCACTCTGCTCCAAATGTTTCCTCATCAATTTTTGTACATGTTCGCTCAGAGTGAAACTCGACTAGAAAATCAGCTAATGTTTGTGCTTTAATGGCATTTCTTGGCTCAAACTCAATATCAAAGTCTACTCGTTCAACCGACCATTTAGTATTCTTCCCGAAAGATCAAGTCTTTGTAACATAGTTTTAAATGGAAAAGATGTTCGTACGATGATAGAGTGAGCCTGAAAGTAAGGTTTCATTTTTCGTTCAGAGTTGACTAATCCAAGGGCTATTTTTTTTAACTTCAAGTATCACTTCTCAGCATCTAGAAGACTTTTACTCACGTAATACACTAGTCTTGGAATGTTTTTCTCTTCTAGGATCATAACCGCACTCACAACGTAATTTGACACTGCCAAATTGATATATAGCTTATCCCTCATAGTTGGCTTTGTCAATATTTCTGGTGAAGAAAGGTACTCTTTGATTTGATGCAAAGCTTTTGAGCATTCTTGGGTATAATCAAAACAATTTTCTCTTCACGACACTTGGAAAAAGGGAGCGCATTTATCTGATGACCGTGATATGAACTTGTTTAAAGCTGCCAATCTTCTTGTTAGGATTTGCACCTATTTGATCGCTCTTGGTGGCGCCATAGTGCTCAGAGCCTTTAGTGTGCCAGATCGACTTCTATACCATGCTCGCCAACTATGTACCTAAAAATATTCCACATCTTACACCAAATGTGCACTTTTATGGGTTCAGTTTGAAATTTATCTTAATCAAGTTAGCAAAAGTTTCTTCTAGGTCTGCCAAATGGTTCTCATCTCTTGAACAACATGTCATCGATGTATACCTCAACATTTTTCCCAATCCGAGTCTCAAAATCTTTGTTTACTAAGCGATGGTACGTGGCTCCAGCGTTCTTTAACCCAAACGACATTATCTTGTAGCAGTGTGGACCTCTTTCAGTGATGAAAGTTGTACTTTCCTGATCTTTTGGATCCATTTGGATATGATTATACCCGGCATAAGCATCCATGAAAGAGAGTAGTCAGTTCCCGGAGGTCGAGTCAACTAAATAATCTATTCCGGGTATAAGAAAATGATCTTTGGGACAATCTCTGTTTAGATTGGTGAAGTCCACACACATTCTCCATTTGCCAACTTTATTTTTTACTGGGACCCGGTTAGTAGTCCATAAAGGATATTATGACTCGTATACGTGTCCCACTTTAGTTAAATGATCCACCTCACCATAATAGCTTCAGCTTTTTCTTGAAAAAAGAACCTCTTTTCTGTATGATCGGTCGAATATTTCTTCATATCGCAAGCCTATGACAAATAACATTTGTTGGAACCCCTGTGGCATCCTCTGTACACCATGCAAACAAATGGTAATTTCGTTGATAGAAAATTTATTAAACTTTCTTTTACCTCCAGAGATAGTTTCGTGCCGATTTTGAGGCTTTTACCCGGAGAGAAGACATGATCCTCATAGATTTCATCTGGGACCATGAACCCTGGGGCTTCTCTCGGATCATCCACAGGATCGGATCCCGAGGAAACCCCTGTACCTGCTTAGGGGGCAAAGTTGCTTGGTAACACTCTCTTGACATCCTCTGACTGCTTCTAACTGTTCCCACATTGTTTCCGACAACGTATTTTAAACATTGATAAACGGTCAATGGCACAACATGAATTTTAGATAACCAAGACCTTCCGAAGATAGCATTATAAGATGTAAAGGCCTCTACAACTACAAACAGGACTGTGACTATTTTTTTTACGGTTCCCGACCCAACTCAACCATTCCCTTGAATTTTCCGACTACCTCAGTTGTAGCCCCGATAAATACGACTATCGTTCGATCGGATCGTATGATTGTTGTGGGGGTTTTGATCTGGTTGTAAGTAGTCATAAACATAATGTTAACCGAACTACCTGTCTAAACCAAGAGTCGGTCGGACCTACTTATTTGACATGGGTCAGATATACTATTGAGTGTTGACTACTGGTGCATACTATTTCACTCTTTGAGATGCCTGACTTATAACTTGAACAGGTGCCCGAGGTCGGACTATACTTGTTGGTTGTGATACATGTTGTCGAATATTCGCTGGTGGTGCACTGGTTCTTGTCATTATTATATCCTCATAAAACTGATTCGGATTGAATGTTGACATCGACTCTAATTATGATGCCCTAGTTTCTTCTACCAAGATTCATTTTTCTATCTGATCCAGTAATGCTCCAAACGTCATTGCCTGTATTTCTGCTGCATTGTCCTTTATGACCCCAGTTAGCAAACCCATTCAGAAGACACCTAGAGCCCCTTTGTCTTCACATAATTTAATGTCTGTTTTGACTTGGATGAAATGTTTTGTATACTCCTTGAGATTTTACCCTACTTTCTGTCTACAATAGATTATAGTATCCGCGTTGGCTCGAAACTTTTTACTTCCTACAAAATGCTAGCGAAACATACTCCAGAACATGTCAAAACTCTTGATACACCCTTGAGGTAAACGATTATACCACTTCTACGTAGCATTCTTGAAAGTTTGAGGGAAAGCCATACATAAAATCTTATTATCATCGTCATAGTTGATCGTGAAATTTTTGAACTGTTTGATGTGGTTATCCGGATCTTGTGTCCCATTGCACGTTTCTGGTGTAGAAATATCAATCCACTTTGGAAGATGACCATAAAAAAATTTCAGGGATAGTGGAGATGATCTCTAATTATGTCCCATCTTATACGCGCTACCCCTCAGACCTTCGCTTGCAGTCGCATACAGTCCTTCCTCGGACAGGAACGTAAACTGATTACTACCATGGTAATCTTGATTATAGCTATTAGATTGAATTTTTCGTTGAGGAGTTACATGTTCTTGTCGAGTTACATTTACCACTTTATCAGGCTCTTCGGAATACAACCTTTTCTTCCTATGATCACGCTTTTCCTTCCTCAAACCTTTAGTTCTTCGAACAACTCGATGAGAACTTGTATGCACCCTCAAATCTCTTTTCTGTAACTTATTTTATACCTAGTATTTGTATCCGGAACAAAGATTCATCTGAACTAAAAGAAGTATACTCACTAGACTATGTTGATTCATAGCATTGCCCAGATCTTGCTTATCTTTTGGAAGAGCGATGATTTTTTCTCTGATGCCTCTCCTCGGATTGAGTGACATCTTGGCCTTGATCTGCTATGGTTCGTTCTCGTCGGATTTCTAACTTAATTCTTCGCGAATTAATTGTCGCTACCTTTTCAGCGTTTGGCCTTTCAATATCTTCTAACAATTCTTTTCAAGCTACCAAGATAGACTCTTCAAGAAGCTCTTCAACATATCGATTGTTATTATTTCCTTCATTTGTTACTTGTTCCTCCATAATGAGATCTTTAGATGATTTTTTTATCACATTTTTTTTTCACATCTGCCTCTAACTCTCCACATATTTCAGTTTACATTGAATTTTTTATGTTTTAAGATTAATTTTGTGGTTTTGAAATGATGATTATGAGTACCATTCACGTTCCCACAGATGGCACCACTGAAGAATTAAATTATTTCTTAAGTATGGCACCTGCCAAGAATGTGTTCGTAAGGGAGTGTCTATCTAAAAAATGTACGTAAGAGGTATTTTTAGATAGAGTAAAAATATTAATAGAAAGAGAAATATACAAAAGGAATAAATGTAGCAATCATTGACTAATCATTGACCTTTTTTCCTAAAAAGGGAATGTTCTTTATATAGTACATGGGGTAAGCAATAAAATTACGTAATTACCACTATTAAAGTGGATCTCTCACCCCCTCCACTCTTTTACTATTCATAAACAAGTTTATTAGTTATTATATTTGACCCATTCAGTCGTTATGTTTTGCTTTAGATTGGTCATTGGCATGTAATTATACCAATTTGACCCTTGTATTTACTATATTAAAGCTTATTTATCACCATATTTCCCCTTTTTTTTATAAAAAACATCACATGAATTTATCCTGACACACAAAATGATATGTTATGTTTTTATCTTATAAGTGTTACAAACTGATTGCTTTAGGGGATTACGTTATGAACAACTAATACTTGTCTAATAGTCATGGGTCTATTTGGATAACATTATCTAGGGACAAAAGGTCAATAAATATAGGTTCTACTATTGTAATAACACAATCTAAAAAACTCAAACACATCAAAATCTAAAAAAATGTCTGGTTGGACTCAATTAGAAGATGACTATTTGACGAAAGCCTATGTTGAAGTGGCTAAAACCTATAATGACGAATGAGGTAAACACTACTGGGAGGAAATACTATGCGAAATATATTTCCTATATGGCAGGGATTGCGTCTATCCACCTAAGATTTTTACTCGTTTGGACGAGGTTAAAACTAGGTGGACATATCTAAAGAAACGTCGTGTACACCTATTTTCCAACCTCAACAATGATGAACGCCATACTGTGTTTCAATTTTTCAACTGTTTGGTCACTGATAGCTTAATTAAAGATCAGCTAGACTTTGTTTGTGCCCAAATGGATACGAAGAGGGAAAAACAAATGTGTGATGATGCGGTGGAATATCAGATAGCGGAAGAAGAAAGAAGTTGATGAAATGGAACTGACCTGACAAATAAACTTCGATGACTTACAGTTATCGAAAACTTTTATGGCCTTACTCAGTACTAAGTTGTTGTATGAGTTTTATATTTCCTAAGTTGTTACTTGATTTTCTGAATTCTTAAGTTGTTGTTTAAGTTTATGAATTCCTAATTTGTTATTTCAGTTTTAGACTTCGTGTATTATTTTTCAACTTGATTTTAGTCATATTTAAGTTTTTTTATCTACATTTATTTTTTTTCGTCATGTGTTTCTAATTACTAAAGTAAACGGATCATGAAAAAATATTTAAGTTCGGAAAAATTTCAAGTAGGCTTTGCGCATTTAATACTCGCAAATATGCCGATTCGCGCACATATATGTTGGTTGCCCAAATGTTTATGCTCGTTAATATGGATTTGAACAAATTTTTGTTCATAATTTTTTGTCCATTGTTTCATGACATAACCAATAGCAATCTGGCAAAGAAGTAGATGTATTATAACTTGGCAAGATTTTTGTTATATTCTTCAAGTATCACCGAATGTGCAACTGCTTCATAAAATTAGATAAAATCCTCGGCCATGTTCGCTTTGAGCAAAACGTTTTTAGCGTGTAACAAAATATTCTTGTATATATGGCAAGTGCATATCATATGAATGGCATTCAGAAATACGTCCTCAATAGCTCTCTTTAACGCCAACCCCCTATCGATTACAATAATCTTAGGCAATACACAAATATTATTCGTCAGTGCCGTCCTTAGAAAACTTAATGCCCATGTGTAATTTGCTTGATTCTCGGAGCTCAAAAAACAAAATCGATACAAAATGTATTATTTGTCGATGTTTAAGCATAACTTCTAGGAAATACATCTTATACCTTGTAGTCTTATATGTATTATCCATTACAAGAATGTGCGAAAATATGCGCGAAAACTCGATGCTTGTAGGATGCGTGAAAAACAAGTCGAGGATCTCGTCTGTTGCTTTGTTTGTTCGCTCCCAAAAATGTATGTTTTGTTTGTTTTAACTTATCGAACAAGTATTACATTTGGATATTTCCCGCTTTATCGACCAAATGGTGTTTTTATGCATGTTTTATATCGTATGCATACTAGATACATATTCCAAGTTTCTTATCTTCAAACCACGATATCTCTCTCTAGGCCGAGAACCGATTGTCGTGAGTTTACGAACAAACTTCTCTTCGTCGAATTTTAGTCTAATGGCTCGTGAATGACCATTCAAGTGTAAAAATGGTTTGTTGTTGTGTTTCTCATTTACCACTACCAATCTTCAATAATTGGTTAGTTCTACTACCGTACTTATTTTTAACATTAAGGGGTAACTACATTTTTTCGAAGAAAAATCTCGACGCTTCTTCACAAACCCTGGTTTAGGATTAGGTTTACAAACAACTTGCCTGTGACACTTGAAATACATCCTTAGATTTTCCCATTTTTGTTATCGTCTTCGTCTTTAGTGATAAAAGTAATAAAACCTAACTTGGTGCTATTGAAATCAACCTATGCGACCAAATTGGATTTTGTATAATAGCTATCGGTAATAAACATTTGTGTGTAACCGGTCATGGAACATAGTGGTTGTTCTGGTTCTTATAAAACACATGAAATTATATCAAAACATACGTAATTCTAACTAACTATAATCTACTTAAATTGTGCATGTCAATACTCAAAATCGCACTCACAACACAACCAAGTTTAGCAAAATTTCACAGCCACATTACCCTAATATAGAAACAAATCGCGTACAAACACACCATGAATTACACAAAATCACGCGCACATATGTAAGACATTTGATTAATTTGCGCAAGAACACTAACATAATTTATGGTGAAATCGAGTGTCCTAGGTGCGATATTCATCCATAATAGTGCGGGATGCGTGCGACTTAACTACTGATGCCAAAAAAAACTTTAAAATATACATTTTTTTGTGTTTCGAGATGACCCGTTAAAAGTCATCCTCCTCCGATGCAAAATCGTCGATGTTGCAAGAACATTCATCATTTAAGTCGTTCAAATCCATAATCAAGATATATTTGAGAATTTTTTAGGTTGAAATTAGTGTTGGGAAGTTGTTGGGTTGGAAAAAAAAAATCTGGGTATTTAAGCTGAAAATTGAATATTTATATGTTAGGGGTAAATTGATATTTCCAAGTTTTAGGAGAAAAAATAGAATTTAAGGGTCTTATTTTATAAATAAGGGATCTCATTTTAGTCATGCCCACTTACTTTCAATTTTGGGATTTAACTATTATGTATTTTGATGTTAAAAACTTTATAAATTAGTATTAGACTTAGTTTTATTCAAAAAATTATTATTTTATCTATTTTTATTTAGAAATAAGGTGTTAAATTAGTAATTTTTAGAATTATTTTATGATATTTTTATAATTTATATAGACTCGTACAACAAATGAATTAATAATTTATTTTATACTACGTATTGATTTTATATTATATTATATTTTTTATTAAAAATAATTAGTTATAATGGTAAATTAAAAAACAGAGTTTTGGTTGTGAGGGAATAAAAAAATGGAATACTCGTACTAAATGAGTGGAACATGCGCAAAGGACAATGAGAACGTAGAGTATTGAATTTGGAAAAATATGGATAAACAATAAAATAAAAAAATCGAAAGAGCGTAACTTATATTTTTAATAATATGTGTCCTTCAACATTAGATATAGTAGTTCTGTTATTAGGTGCTACATTAGATATTGTATATTTATGAGTATGGGGCTTAAATTCTAAAATGTTGAGTGTACGGTTTTTCGTAAAGTCTTATTAGGCTGTAGGTCTTCTTAAGTCTTATTGGACTACAGTTTTGCTTAATATTTTATTTACAAGCTCATACCGAATAGACAAAACTCTTATAATTAATATATTTATCAATAGCTATGTTAGTCTTTCCGAGAGGATCGAGGTAGGATTATAACTTGATATGATTTGTTAACGACATGACGGTTTTTTAGTTTGATATTTCGAATTTAGTGCTAAAGCTACTTGCTGAACTACGTCTGAATTGGTTAAGTAAATGGAGAGGTCCTTACCAAACATCGGTATCCATTGAATTGAGCTATCAAGCCATGGTTACATTTCTAAAAGTTTTAAGGATCGGTGTTCTCACTCATCGGCTAAAAACATTCCTTGAAAAAAAAGTTTATTTTATCTAAAAATAAAAGCTATAAGCACAAATAATATTTCATTTATTTTTATTATTTCCTAGTACTTGTCATCTTATAGTAAAAATAGAGCTAGATCCGAAATTAAAGTAGCTTGAAATTATGCTTGAAAATTCACACTTCATAGTCTCATAGTAATATCATCTCTAGTTCAAGTATGAGGAATAACTAAAGAAAAAAACAAAGTCAATTGGATGACGATAATAAATCAAAATACTCGGAGTCTCATATCTCAATACTAATAAATCAAACATTGGATGCAACAGTTTAGTCGAAACATGGAGCGACCAAACTATATGATGGTTAAAATTATTTGATTCTGAAGCATTAGTAATATTGTATGGCCTAAACTATTTAATATTGAAACGTCACGGAAGGGACAATGTTTAGCTTATGGGAGTAATGATTGGCCTAGTGAGCATGGTTGGCATGCGCTAGTTAACTGAAAATATCATTAAAAAGTGTACTCATATGTGCAGACATTATTATCTTGACAACACATATTGAGGTTTCGAATAGTAAGAACGATCGTCGGTCCAACTCTTTCAGGGATGCTTCTGCCAATATTTGTAATGAAATTGAATTGTCTTATGATAATAACGAACAAATAGAATCAGGTTTATTTTCTAACCAAACTTCTCATGGTTTTACCTATAGGTCTTCATTTCGTCCCTCCGAAACCACAATGCCATGACTTGTGACCTTTGGGTTGTGCGGCCTAGTTGGGGATATAGGGAGTTAATATAGAGTAATTTATTAGTGGTGCTTGATGAAGCTACTTAATCTACACATAATATAGTAAGAGATTTGGAGGGTCTTAACCCTGCCAAACCTCCTTCATGGAGTTGATCCGGATGGATCTCGTACTACTTATATTGTATCAGAGAATGAACAACATTTAATTGAGGTTCTAAGATCTACTAAACGTTCAGGAAGAATGGGTAAATCGAGCATATGTAAGATGTTTGGTTCCTAAAGGAGAAGGAGACTACAACTGATGTCTTTAGCCATGAGGTTGTTGCATTTACCTGTCTTTTTTGATATAGTGGTCCAACTACCCCTTACACCCCCGTCTTATAAACTTCTTCTATTATACTTAATGTACCCTAGTTAGGCAGTGTCCAACAAATTAAGGTTGTTAATCACTTAGATAGTATTTTATAGTATGGTAGAGAAAGCTTTCGAGACGAATAAGTTTATGGCTACAATTATATACATATCCAACATTAAAAATCGTTACTTTTACTTAACAATGCAAAATCTTTAAAAGGTTGTTGTCGATTTTCCCAACTTGTAAATTATGTTAAAGTGCTAATTTGTGTTCTTAAGTATAAATGGGAGATTGGCCAAGCTCTTTGCCAACTAATGGTACATTTTCATTGTTCCTATTAAAGTAAGTATTCTTACTTTCTATTTTACTTTCCATTTGAGTAATTTGTGAGACATGTCCAAACATGTGCCGAAGTGGGGTTTGTGTTGTATGTTTTGAATTTGTAGAATTTTATATAGTTCTATGACACCTAGATGTTACATGAGAAATATTTACCACCTTTTGGGACCTCTCCACTATGGGATGTGAGAAATATCACCAACTCATGCTCACCCTATGATAGTTCATTAAATCTGGCTTATGGGCGCAGTCAAACCAAACCAGTATGACCCATGCCTTTTGAATAATGTTGAAATGACATGTGTGGTGAATAAAACGCATGTTATCGTGTCTATCTCCAGTAGTGAAGGTACCAAACCGACGGCGTGCACCCCTTTTCCATCATCCAAAAGGAAGTTATAATTTAAAAATGCAGTCTCGAAGATGAAAAAAAAAGAGTAGTTTCACCTGCTATAAAGGCAACGAGGTAATGAAATATGGTTTGAACACCAAAAATAAAAAAGTTGCTAAGCAAGCTCACAAGACTGTTTATGTCACCCAGATGGTTAGGGATGGAAATGGGCCATTTACGGGCCGGCCCGTCAGGGTCCATTTTTCGGAGACTTAAGCCTGAACCCGATTCGACCCGCTTCGGACATAATATTTCCAAACTCGAGCCTTTCCGTTCAAATCCGTGGATAAACCTCACCCACGGACATCAATTTTAATATTTTTAATATATTTTATTTTATTTTAAATATATTATTTTATTTATATATATTATTTTATTTTATTTATAATATAATATATTTTTTATATATTTTATAATTTTCAGACGGGACCGGGTCAGACAATTTAAAAATCCGAACTCGGCCAGACCCGTTTGCTGGTTATTATTATTTATAAACCCGTACCCGACCCGTCATATGTTTGTGTCAAACAAAATCCAGCCGGACCAGGTCAGACCGGGTCAGATCGGGTCGGATTAGGTCGAAAAACACCCGCATTGCCATCCATATATGTGGCTCAAACCATGGCGCAGGCAATCCAAAGAGCGAAAGAATATTGGACCCAAATAATTTTAAAAAGTGCATGATTTTGTCGTTTAGAGCGAGATCGAATACATCTTTTTGAATATGGTTCTTGATACAATTGAAAAGTTAGTTGAGCTTATAACTTCATAAATTTTGGTCGATTTTGTTTTTCAGAAAATAGCAGTCGCGACCGAGGTGGTGGCCCAAGAGAAGGTTCATAAGATAATGATTTTGTTCTAGAAAATATATACCTCTCAATTGAGAAAATAAGAAATGTTATTGCAAGTTTGGCCGTTTTGGCCTGGTATGTCAATACACCTCTAATCGATCTAATGAGATGTTAGATTGAGCTCATTGGTGATGTAAATGTATATTCCTCTTGTATTTTGTTTCTTAATTGGTTATGCCCCAACTGTGTTATTTTTTTCATACCATGTTCAATGTTTTCGTCATCCTACATAAGGTTGTGTTCGATCGTGCTCTTATTATTACAAACTTTATATTTCTTCTGGAGATGGTGGTCAAAATCTATGGCGAGTATCCACCAAGTTAAGCAAAAGCTTATGAGTGTGGTCGTTCAATTGTTGTTCAAATGAAGACTAGTGAAGATTTTTTCAAAATTTTTACTTCCTTAGAAAAGGCACGTGCCAAAATACAGAACACTTGTAGTTGATACAAGAGTTGAGGGGGTTGAAGATGTTGTTGGAAATTTATGTTACTGTGGTTTCCAACAAGAATGTGAAATGAAAAGGTTCTTCAATCTTGTAGTAACGATGACTATAGGCGATAATTTCATGAGTTCGAACTGCTAAAACTTGAAGAGGTTAAAAAGAATAATTGTTAGAAAATGGTCTAGATTCTAAATCTACTAGTGCAAGCTAACCTAATGCTTGAAATCTATTAGGTTTTTACTCTACTTGGACTGATCTTGGTCATATATCTCTCAGGTATGGCGACTCGAGGGGATTTCTTTTACCTTTAAAACTAAAATATTATGCACCAAAGTTAAGGTTGAGGGCCACGATAAAAAAGGAAAGTGATATTGTTCTTCCTCAAGGCGAGACCAATGATAAGAACTAATATTAATAATTTACCATTTTTATTGATTTATCAAACCTTTTGGAAATATTTTCTTGTTGTATAAAATATAAGTCCATGTTCTTCATTTTGTGTACATGATTGTTTTGCCCATTTTTATGATGCTTTGCTTCTTTTCACCTATGCTTCAAGTTTTAAAATTTTCTAAGTGTTAGCCTCTTCTTAACACTTTAACCAGAAATTTTATCGATCTTAACATGATAACTCTCATAGGTTCAATTGTTGATCATTTTTAGCTTTGAATCCCATAGGACAAAGTTTAGATTACAAACTTATTCAGCTGAACCCTTTTTATTTTTGTTTTAAATAAATAAATATTTTTAGCTTGGACACCCTTAAAGCATTAAGGACTTGAACTATCCTTGATGGAGAAGATAGAAAAGTATTATTAATTGTTTTGGTTGAAGTTTTCTTGGTGCTTTGTGTGAGTGACGAATTTTAGCTTCGGTGCCCTTAATATTTTTAATTATTCATCTATACTTTGTAAATGAGAAGCAAATTATTGATATGCCTCTTTAGGCCTAACATAGTAATTATTCTGAAGGTTATTATGGTGGTTGAGAGCTCAAAATCTCGCTGCACACTTTGATTTTGGAGCTCAGGCCCTATTGCATTGTTTGAAACTATACTTAAAGATTATTACTTGGACATAAGTGTTAGTGCGCAAGCTCGTGTCTCATTAAACCATCTCAAGCTATATATAAGAAGTATTTACTCCAACATAGATGAAAACTATCAAATGAACTTTAATTAAAAATGTATACCTCGTTAATACTTTCACGCACCATTGGGTTAAGAAAGAGTGCACTGATAATGTAAAATTATTTACAAATTAGTGTGATGTCATGTTATAAAAGTAATAAATGTAAACATTTATGTGTTCTATGTTCCAATAATGAGAAAGTAGTCAACCTTTTTCATCAAATAGTTTATGGGTGTCTGACTTGACCTGTGTTGATATGGTGTAGAGTCTAAATTCGGACTAGAGTTTTCTATTTTGTTGTCCTTGATGTAGATGAAAATGCGTTTGAGCACTTGTTCAACTATCTTGAAGCTTTGGAAGTGGACTTTAAAACTGTAATCTCATTATATGTTTTTAGTGTTTTATGTGTAATTGATCTTTCATTTATTTATTTTTATTAGATTGGGATTGCTAACAAATGAGTAACATTTCTACTAAGATAGTAAAAACTCAAAAAAAAAAAATGAAATCACCAATTTTTTAAACAAATCCAAAAGGTGATGCAAATATATGTTCTAAAAATTTATCCATGAGATGTGTTAGTTTCCTAACAAAAACTATAATCAGTTTAAAATTTAATTTAACATCAATTGGGAATATTTAAATATGTATAACATACATGGTTGCAAAAATATAAACGTATACAAAAACATTAGACAATATTATGGTTTTCTCATAATAATCTTCAAAATTATCAATGATATGATTTTTTATTAACAGAATTTGGATGAGGTTTATGCTCACAAAGATATGGAAGTCTAGTTTCAAATGAAAAAAAATCAAATTATAAGAAAATTATAGATAAAATTATGTTATTTCTCGTAACTTTTGTTGACTTCATATAGTGAACGTGTAAAAAATGACATAAATAATGTTACTAGTATAAATAACATGAATATATAGGATAATGACATTCTTTGTAAAGTCAATTAGGTTTATTTTATCGGTGTAATAATTGTATAACGTGAATAAATATGTTAGAGATGTGTCTTTTAGTGTCAAATATGATTGTTTCCTTAGTTTAATAAATAAATATATTGGACATCTAAGGTTGTTTTATTGATGTAATACATGTATAACATGAATAAATATATTACTAATGTGTTTTTAGTATCAAGTAAGATCATTTTTGTTTGTGTAAAATTTATATAACATGAATACAAATATTTAAATGTATGTTTGCAGTTTCATGTATGATTGTTTTGTTGGTGTAATATCTGTATAATGAGAATAAAAATTCTAAATGTATCCTTTATAACATAAAAAATGGTTGATTTCTTGCTTTGTAATGTACATCAGAGTTGTTTTGTTGACGTAATATGTGTATGGAAATTATCAATAAGATAAATATGTGTATTGAGTGTTAAATATAGTCATTTTGTTGGTGTGATGCATGTATAACATGAATAAATATGCTGATGAATATGATTTATAGTGTAAAATAAGGATTTTTTGTTAGTGAAAAGTGTATAATATAAATAAATAAGACATGAGTATGTTTTTCATGTTAAACAAACTTATTTTTTATGACATAGTTGGTAAGTGGAAAATATTTTTATGAGAAAAGTACCGGTAAATACCTTCTCAACTATGGTATTACCCGGCGGTACCCGCTTTTTGGATAGTGTAAGTGGGTACCTCGAACTGACATTTGGACAAAAATACCCCCGACTAAACAAAAGGCGCGCGCTGGTAAAAAAAAAAAAAAAAAAAAAAAAAAAAAAACTGGTACAATTCTCAGGATGCGAATTGCTTGCAAATTCTCAGGATGCGAATTGCTTGCAATTTCTGAACGATTCTCATGATAAGATGCGAATTGCTTGCAATTTCTGAACGATTCTCATGATAAGATGCGAATTGCTTGTAATTTCTGAACGATTCTCATGATAAGATGCGAATTGCTTGCAACTCTCAAGATTTCTGAACGATAAAAAAAAAAAAAAAAAAAACTGGTACAATTCTCAAGATGCGAATTGCTTGCAAATTCTCAGGATGCGAATTGCTTGCAAATTCTGAACGATTCGCGCGCTGGTAAAAAAAAAAAACTGGTATAATTCTCAAGATGCGAATTGCTTGCAAATTCTCAGGATGCGAATTGCTTGCAAATTCTGAACGATTCTCAGGATAAGATGCGAATTGCTTGCAATTTCTGAACGATTCTCATGATAAGATGCGAATTGCTTGCAATTTTTGAACGATTCGCATGATAAGATGCGAATTGCTTGCAAATTTCTGAACGATTCTCATGATAAGATGCGAATTGCTTGCAACTCTCAGGATTTCTGAACGATATAAAAAAAAAAACTGGTATGAAAAAAAAAAACTGGTACAATTCTCAAGATGCGAATTGCTTGCAACTGGTGAAATTTTATTTTTAAAAAAAAATCAAAAAATATCATAAATGGATCTAGTTTTGTTCATTTTTAAAAAACAAAAGTAATGGTACTTTCATTTATTTATTTCGAGCTCCGGTTCGAAAGATACGGATCTTTTAAAAATAAAATTAAAGGAAAAGTAGGAAAGAGAAGGAAAGAGAAGGAAATAGAAATTTTGGTTACGTGGCTGTTCATGAATGGTGAGGGTAGTTAGGGTATTAAAATAAAGTTAGGTTGTAAGTGACAATAAGGTAGTTGAGTTGGGTATTAAGTAACAATTGATCAAACCTTGGGTGGTAAGTAACAATTGAATAGTTGAGTAGGTACCTTTGGTACAATTTCCCTATTTTTAATGCAATTAAAAAATTATATGAGTAATTCTAGAGAGTGGAAGTAGTAGTTAAGTTGTAGTGAGAGAATAAATAACCAGCCTTATTTATAGGAATGATGGGCGACTAACAAAAGTAGTTATACTATTGAGCAAATTGTCTTCTAACCCCCTTACATGTATAATTAATATTAATCTCCCCCAAATATCTTTATAAAACTACTTATTACAACATTTCTCTAATTTCGTTAAGCCCTTAATAATTTGTATGTTTATCGGTAGCCCCCCTAGTCTTTATGAAGAATGCTAAATAAGGACTAAAATTATTCAGAGTCACTCCATACTAATAATTTCAATCTGTCATACTTTAAAAAATTTCAAATAAAAACCACCCATCATTATATCTTAAGTCGCCTCTAATCAAAACTACTTATTTCCATACTTAAGGCCACCTTAAAAAAACTGGTCATTATTATATCTAAGGTTGCTTCGAATAAAAATTGGTCGTCGTTATTGATGAGGGAGAATAAAAGACATGGTAAAATTGCAAAGAAGTTTGTTAGGAGAGAATTATAAAGAAGAAGTTTGTTAGGAGAGAATTATAAAGAAGAAGTTTGTTAGGAGAGAATTGTAAAGAAGAAATTATATTAGGGGAGAATTGTATAAACTATAAAAGAGATAGCTATTATGAGAAGGTGAAAAGATATAGGGACCAAAGATGTAATAAACGGGAATTAAAGCGTGTGGGGCCCGCAATTGTACTATAAAAGGACCACACACGCTTCACAGAGCCCGAGATGAATATAATACTACTTTCTCTCTCTACTTAAGCTGGTACTTACTTTCTCTCTCTAAAAAGATTCCTTAGCTAAGTTCTTAAGTCTATTTTGGCACTAAGTGATCTTCGTAACACAAAATCACCCCTGAGCATTCCTAAAACTCTTCAGTGGCGCTGTCTGTGGGAAGCAAAGATTGTTCTGATGACAATCGCTTCCTAGAAATCATTCCTAATCCGAGGGAAATTATGGAAGAGAAAGGGGAAAATTTTGTTAACAATTGCGAGGAGAATCTGATGGGTGACGACTATCGGAATAACATGTGTTTACGAGGCTCACGGGGGTCAGCGCGTTGGAGACACTTTTGATGACTCGGACTTGTTGGCTCGAATGAACAAATTGTTGCTGGAGATCGATAGATTGAAGGCGGAAAATGAAACTGTTCAGGCGAATCTTCGCTCTGAGGTGAGAAGGGAGCCAGACAGTGGAAAAGAGAAGCGCGAAGCCGATTTTCGTCCTAAAATTAGGGATGATAGATATAGGGGATATGAACGGCGATCTTCGAAGAGGAAAGAAAAAACGGCGTCTGGAGTTACCTGACTCGATCGATTATTCCTGTTACAGCTCGTCGGAATCATCTCCCAGGAAAAATCAGAGAAAGAAAAGACATGGTCGAGGACACGCAGATCACCGGAGGGGAAGAAGCTCGGAGAGGAAATCTCTGAGGGAGAAGAGTTATCATACTCGAGTTAATGAGCAGGGTTATGGCTAAACAAATTTTCCCGTTGGAAACCAAAACGTTGGCCCGCAAAATTCGGAGTGGCAGCATCAATATACTTTACCATCCGAGTAGGGATTGTATCTTCCGAGTAATAAAAACTTGAGATCTAATGTTTATCGGACGTGTCATAATTAGAGAGCTTCTCCTTTGTCCCAGGATTTTTGGGTGGGCAATCTCCAAAATCATTTCAATATCTCGAAGTTAGAAAAGCTCGATGGGACATAAGACCTTGATAACCACATCGAACAATTCAAAAACTTTATGATTAATTTCGATGACGATGATAAATTGTTGTGTAGAGAGTTTTCTCAAACCTTCAAGGGGGTAGCTTCCAAGTGGTATAATAGGCTTCCGCAGGGCTCGATAAAGAATTTCGACATGTTCTAGAATATCTTTAGACAACACTTTATGGGGAGCAAAAAGTTCAGAGCTAACGGAGATACGATAATCTATTGTAGACAAAAATTTGGGGAAAGCTTGAAGAATTATACCAATCGACTCGTCAAAACGAAAACAGACATGGAGTATTGTAAGACTCAGTGGAACTTGCAGCCTTCAGGATGGGCCTACTCCTGGGACTATTAAAGGACACAGTGGCAGAGAGTCAGGCCATGACCTACGGAGCATTGTTGGATCAGGTTGAGAAGAGAATTCTGGTGGAGGAGACTCAGGCATCTGATAAAGAATCCGATGATCAATTAGATCAGAACCAGTTTCAGAGATCTGAGTCTAGTAACCAAGGGCCTCGTGCCAATGTTCAAGCCAAAAGTATGGGTCAATATCCGCTGAGGCAGAAAATAAACCCACGATATTATGGCAACCAGCAAAATTACAATCAAGGGGCTAGACCCATTTCGAACAAGTGGGTTCGACCGGACTATTTCGCGGAGTTAACGGAAAATGTCGCCACAATATTTGATAAGGAAAGATCAACGGTACCGTTCAGGAAACCTTTTCCTATTCAAACTCCGAGGGAAAGCATAAGTGTTAGAAAGTATTGTAAGTATCACGGGGATATCGGGCACGATATGAAGGACTGTATTGCTTTGAAAAAAGAAGTGCAAGCTTTGATTGAGAATGGAATGTTTCTAAAGTTTGTGAAAAAACATTCTCAGAAAAATGCGGCGGTAAAGGCTGTTCCAAAAATCGCTGACACAACTATGGTGATTTCTGAGGAAGTTGACGTTTTTGATATTGAGCAAGAGTATCTGGATCCCAATGAGGGAAGGAACAACGTAAATATGGTGGAGGAAGTTATTCTGAGGGGGAAAGTGATCGACCTCTGTGCTTTCTTTGAGTCACTAGCAATCTTTGGAGGGGATACCATCGCCAGGAATTCTAATAGCTCATGGAAAAGGCATATGGTGAATCTGACTACCCAGATTGAAGCAGGAGTGTCGGCACAAATACACCGATTACCCTCCCCCATCATATGTTTTGATGATGACGACATGCGAAATGTCATGGGCCCACACGAAGACGCGGTGGTGATTGCCGCGGGTGTCGATGGTGATCAAGTTCAGAAGATACTTGTTGATACAATAAGTTCAGCGAACATCTTGTTTATGAGCACTTACAAGAGAATTTATGACCCACCGGTTATACAACGATCAGACAGAACCATTGTAGGATTTACCGGTACCACAGCAGTGGTGGTTGGAGAATTTCAGTGTGTGGTCGAGTTAGGTCGTGGGTCGTTCAAGAAGGAGGTGGAAGTATTGTTTATTATTGTCGACGCACCAACTTCGTATAATGCAATCTTGGGTCTCTCTTGGTTGTCCTGAATGCATGGTGTGATTTCGACGGTGCATCAGTGTCTGAAATATGTGGTAGGAAACAACATCGGGACAATCAGGAGCAGCCAGAAGATGGCCCGCGAATGTTACCAGATCGCTTTATCTTCGAAGAGAGTTCGGGGAGAAATATCGGACAAGGCATAGCAATTAAAGAGGCCTTGCTCGGAAATCATTCCATGTGATGATCGAGGGAGACCCCCAGATTTCTGGTCCCAGAAGAGGATTCCGAGGAACATAAATTTGGAGATGGCAAATTTCTGAAGATCAGAGTAAAACTTTCTTTTGAGTTCAGAGAAAGATTAATTGCGTTTTTATCTAACAAACTCGATATGTTTGCTTGGTGTGCACAGGATATTACTGGAGTACCATCAGAGATGATATGTCATAAACTTGCGGTACGACTTGATGTTCGACCCATTGTCCAGAAAAGGAGACCAGTTTCTCAGGAGAAGGCTGCAACTGTTCTGTTGGAAGTAGAAAGGCTATTAAGCATAGGCCACATTCACGAGTTGCATTATCCTGTATGGGCCTCGAATCCAGTCTTAGTCAGGAAAAAGAATGGCAAGTGGAGAATGTGTGTGGACTTGACGGACCTAAACAGAGCTTGTCCTATGGATCCATTTCCGGTGCCCCGCATTGATCAGTTAGTGGATTCGACCTCGGGCAATAAAACCTTTTAGGGACAAATTGGTCGGAATGTCAAAGCGTATATCGATGATATGCTTGTCAAGAGTTTGCGGGACGAAGATCATTTTGATGACCTGGAGGAGAATTTTAATAAAGGACGTCATCTCGGTCAATTTGAAATTGAACCCGGAAAAGTGTGTTTTTGGGGTATGATCGGGCAAGTTCCTTGGATATATGATAAGTGAAAAAGGCATCGAGGCTGACCCAGAACAGATAAAAGCTTTAATTACTATGAATCCACCTCGGAATATCAAGGAATTCCAGATCTTGATAGGAAGATTGGCAGCACTGAATAGATTCATTTGTCGGTCCTCGGACAAATGTGCACCTTTCTTTAAGGTATTACAAAACGCGAAATAATTTAATTAGAGATTTTAGATTGTGCAGTCAGTGCTGTTTTACTCCGAGAAGAGGAGACTCTTTTGAAACCTATCTACTATGTCATTAAGAGTTTGTTGGATGCAGAGACACGATATCTCAAGTTGGAAAAGGTAGCTTTGGCAACAACTGCCCGAAAGATGAGACCTTACTTCCAGGCACGTCGTATAGTTGTTCGAACGACATTCCCCCTAAAAGGTTTGTTACAAAGGCCCGATATCTCTGGGAGGATGACTAAATGGTCAGTCGAATTGGGAGATTTTGACATAGCATTTGAGCCTCAAACGGCGATAAAAGCTCAGGTTTTGGCTGATTTTTTTGATTGAATTCCACTCAGACAGAGAGGACATGAAGGTCATTGACCATTTTGATGACACAGAGTGGATGGTTTGAACTGATGGAGGGTCGAATAACTCTGGAAGTGGTGCGGGGGTCCAATTAATTTCTCCAGAAGGGATTGCCATGTTCCAAGCTATTCGATTCGGTTTCACGACGACTAATAATGAAACAGAGTATGAGGCGACGTTGGCAGGTCTGCGCTTAGCACGAATATGTGTTTACTATCATATACCTTAAAATATCTTCTCTTTACCTTCGAATTATAGCATTCATCATCAAAGTTTGGTAGTGAGTCAAGTTCAGATGCGCTCTAACCCTCTTCTCTTAGATCAAATCAAGGTATGTCCTCATTGCTTCTTCATTTGATTCTTTGGAATAATGATGTATTCTATAAAAATAAAATTTGATTATGAAGGGCTCACAACATCCATTCCATATACTAAAGCAAAAAGAGTTTCATGAGTAGCTTCTCTTGGAGTTGTTTTATAAGCCCACAACATCTCTTATAAATAATTTAGTCATTTCCCAGCAACACCTATCATTTTTTTAACCCTTCTAAAATAGACCTATTAGTTGCTTTCACTTGACTGTTTTCTTGTGGATGAAAATATGTAAAAGAATATTGTATAATATCCCTCAAATTTAAAAAATAATCCATTTTCTATTGTTAAATTATGACCATGATCTATAATAATCTTTCGAGGAATGCCAAAAATGACAACAAATATTATTCACAATAAACTTGATAACATCCTTAGCTCTTGTACAGGATAATGATTCAGCTTCAACCCACTTCAAAAAATAGTCTACTGCTACAATAATCATTTGACGTCCTCCCGAATCCATATGTAGTGGCTCTACTAGATCAATTCCTAATCTATCAAAATGAACCGTTTTGGATATGGAAGTAAGTGGTACTACTGGTTTATGAATAGAATTAGTGAAACCTTGACAAGTATCACAGCCTCATACCAAATTCTTAGCATCACTCATAATCGAAAGCTAATAATAACCTGCCAACAAAACCATCCGCGTCAAAGACTTGAATCCATAATGAGCTTAACCTTCCCCATTATGTAATTCATATAATATTTCTTGAGATTCGTGTTTACTCAAACATCATAATAACGATCTACTTGTAGACTTCTTATACAACACCCCATCTAACAATGTATAATCATGAGCCTTGTACCTTAATCTCTTAGTTGACTTAGCATCTTGAGGGAATGTTACTCTAAGTAAAAACTCTACTATGTCAAATTGCTAGTTGCCTCGAACTATTTCTGGAGTGATAAATACCTCCTCGACATACTTACATTGTTCTGATCTTGTCAAATTCAAAGGACTTTCATGTAGTATTATCCATGGACATTCTTCTGTGTATGCAATGGTTGCTAAAAAAAGCAGTAACTGTGTTATCTCCTCGGTTGATATGCTCATCAATCACTTCATCAAACAAAAGAATTAACCCTTAAATTTCAAGAAGATATAAAACTAACTGATCATTTTTAGCCTCGAATATTCCTGTCATATGATTTGCCACAAGTTGCGAATCTGTCTTTAATCAAACTGTTTTTGTCATACAAATATTTGCAGCCCCACGGACTTCATATTCATCATTTGAAAAAACGGCAAGCCTTAAACCAGCTAATGCAGCATCGCATTCTGCCTTGTTATTTGATGTATGAAATCCAAATCGAATAGATTGATACATAACTTCTCTAGAAGGAGCAATCAATTATACCCCCGCGCTTGATCCCATTATGCTAGAACCACCATATCTTCTAACCACCCATGTTGAAACTTCTGCCATTGACTCTTTATCTATCCTCTCATCTGATTGACTTGAATGAAAATCAACCAAAAAATCTGTTAAATTGAGCCTTAATTGCTATTCGAGGAGCAAAATTTATATCAAAGTCTCCTAACTCAATTGACCATTTGTTCATTCTACCAGAAATGTATGGTCACTGTAGTAAATTTTTCAGTGGAAAAGAGGTTTGAATAACAATTATGTGAGCTCAAAAGTAAGGGCGCATTTTCCTAGCAGCCACCACCAAAGCCAGGGCCAATTTTTCAAGCCTCAAATATCTTTTCTTTAATGCCAACAAAATTTTGCTCACATAATAAGCTGCCTTAGAAGTTCCACTCTCATGTCTTATCAGAACAATGCTAACAAAAAAATCTGACACAGTTATATACAAAAACAATTTTCTCTCTTATTCGATCTTGAATAACATTTGGGCGACAACAAATGTTCTTTAATCTTCGAAAATTCTATTTCACACTCTAGTGTCCACATAAAATCTTCTGGTTGTCGTAAAACTTGTCAAAAATTGAGAGATAAACCGATAACCTTCATGTCAGGATTTCCGCCTCTTTGATTGTTTGAGGTGATGTCATTGATACCAAAGATTTTAACTGATCAAGATAAAAAATCATTCTTTTTCTGGATTAAACATTAATTGAATGGATTTTAAATTCAAAAAAGTTTCCTTCAAATATTTCAAGTGTTCACCATCTGTTGGACTCTTATTGAGCATATCATCAATGTAAACTTCCATGTTTCTTTGAATCTAAGAAACAAATCCCTTATTCACCAATCTTTGGTAAGTCTCCCCTGCATTGTTCATTTCAAATGGCATAACTCTATAACAATGCAATCATCAATCAGTTATAAACGTAGTACTCTCTAGATCATTTGAATCCATCTAAATTTGCTTATAACCTGTGAATGCATCTATAAAAGAGAGAATTTTATTTCCTGAAGTCAAATCAATCACTTGATCTATTCATGACACAAGAAACGAGTCTTTAGGACATGCAAGATTCAAATCTGTAAAGTTAACATACATTCATCATTTTCCGTTCTTATTTTTATCTAGCACTGGATTAGCAGTCCATAGTGGATATTTTACCTCCTGAATATGTCTGACCCCAGATAAATAATACACCTCTGCCACAATGGCCTCAGACGTTTCCACAGAGAAAGCTCGCATCTTCAGAATAATAGGCTTGACTTTGGATTTAAATCCAAACTATGACATATCACATCAGATGGAACCCCTACTACATCCTCTGTTTTCCAAGCGAAAACATCAAAATTATCAAAAAAAATACAGCAATTGATAATACAAAGTAGGTGAGAATAATTTCCTTATTATCAGAGATTTCCCATTGGTAAATGTATAATCCTCGGCCTTCTCGCCTACTGCCAAAAAACCTGAGGTTTCACTCATATCATCCACCTTATCTTCATCCGAGGTTAACCCCCCTGATTGTTATTCAGTCATCTGGTTATTAAAAGTGGGTCTTCAAGAATGAAGAGTTGTTGCATATCACTATTTTGCTACTTGTTGATCGCTTCAAACTACCCCAACATGATCCCTATTAATATATATCAAACAATGATAGAAAGCGGAGACAATATCATACATTTTTTATAGCCAAGATCTCCTAAAAATAGCAACATAGCTGGTTAGGCATTCGACCACCGTAAATAAAACTTTGACCTTTTTTTAGATGGGCCTTTTCTCAAACATACTTCCCATTCGAATCCCCCAATCACTTGAGCAATTACTCTTGTAAACCCAATTATGGTATGACCAGATCGAAGAATCTTAGGTGGATTACGTATCCTATCATATGTAAACGTGAACAATACATTTGCTGAACTTTCTGTATCTATCAAAATACGTCGAATTTCAACCCTAGCAATGCCTGCTCCTATAACTATTGCATTTTCATGGGTTCCTGTTACTCCCGTTAGATCACTTTTGTCAAATAATATAAAATGAATTTCCATATTTCAATATGAATGAGTAGATATTCTATTGTCAAACTGGGCAGCCAAACTCACTATATACACTTTTCTCAAACTATTTGTATTACCAGCCATATTGGGTCCCCTAAAACTTTTTAGAGACTCAAAATATTCACATAAGCTCATAACTAGTCCCTAAATAATTATTCCATCCACTTCTAACAACACCAAACAATTCAAGTCCGAATCCAGATATTCTGATGTTACATCAAACTTATCAAATTTTGAATCCATGATCATCAATTTATTCTCTTGCTTCAATTTTTTATTAACAATCTGTTGTGATGACACGCTCGAAGGTTTATTCCCACTGCTTTGGCCTTTAACGGAAGCTGTTAACTTGCCAATTTTTTAATCAAAATTTGTATTTCTTTCTTTAACGCAATACAATATGCAATATCATGTCCAGTGTCATTGTGATACTTGCAAAACCTATTATTGCGTTCTTCAATTAGCTTATTTATAAGCGCTGGATTTTTAAAATTCACATAATATTTAGATTTCTCAAAAATAGTAGTTACATTCTCATTTAACTCGACAAAATATTTCGGTCTTATCCATTGATTGGGTCGCGGTCGATGAGGTTGATAGCTAGAAACTTCAGTATGATAACCTCCTGTTCGAGAAGGAAAATTATTGTTCGTCCCCGGACGAGATGATACTTGAGAATTTGATGTGTTGCCTTGGTTTCCTTGGCTAGTATATATATATATCCTGAATTTGTTTGAATGAAACTAGACCTTCCTCGAACTCTAGTTGACTTCTCTATTTTAATTTCTTCTTTAACCTAAGCCATTAGAGATCCAAATGTCAAATCTATTCCTTTAGTAGTCTCATTTTAGAAATATCCTAGAAGCAACCCTTGTCTAAAAGATGCCATAACAACAAGTTCTTCACAGTCATCCAACTCTGCCTTTGTTAATATGAACCGTTTAGTATAGTCTTTTAACGTTTCCCCACGACAGGTTTGCACTGTATGATTGTATCACCATTGGAACATATTTCCTTGCTTCCTAAAAATTGTATTTGGAAAGCAGTGTAAAAAATCCTAAAATTGGTTATAGAGCCCCTCAGAATCCGATTATGCCACTTTAAAGCAATGCCCTTAAAAGTTTGAGAAAATGCCCTGCACACCAACCTATTGTCATTCTCGAAATCCATCACATAGTTCTCGAACTGTTCAATGTGACCATTAGGATCTTGTGTTCCATAAAAAATTTCTACCTTTGAGATACCAAAGCGCCTCGGAAGAGGTATTAACTTAATTTCAGTAGACAAAGGAAAGTTTCTCCAATATACTCCTTGCATATACTCGTCATTTCTCTTGGTTCCCATAAATGCATACAAGTTTTGGTATGCTGTATTAACATACTGGTTGGACATATTTCCCTCGTACCATAAGTTATACCTCACGTTTCAAAGTATACTTTCGTTCTTTGATATGTACTGTTTGCGTGATTTTCGATACCGACTTCATTCTCCTTTCGAAGAATTTTGGTACCTCCTTTGTTTAAATAAATTTGTACTCAGAATTCGATTTATAAAAATCGCTATCACTGGATTATATATATATATATATATATATAATCGATATTTATCCTTATATTTTATCCGCAAATAACGATGTTCTCTATTGAAAAAGCTCTTTCTTACGATCACTTCGAATTCGATGAGTTGTGTAAGACTCAGCAGATTGGTTTCCCAATTCAAGTTTATCCTAAATTAGACGTACTTTGGATTTTAATCTACCATACTGAATTGGCTGCTCTCTTCGAGCATACTCATCATTTAAAACAGTTATCTTCTCTAACAACTAATTTATTTGATTTTTTATATCAGATTGATCATGTTGCTTAGCAATATGATTATTATCTCGACTTTTTTCCCTATGAAAATCCAATTTAATCGCTTCAATTTCTTCATGAATTGTAGGATAATTTCTTGTTTTCTTTGGTTCCATTATGATCAATATCGCTAACTATGAATTTTGTAATTTCTAGTTTTAGAATTGTAATATAGGTACCTTGTTTGCTCCCACAGTGGTCGCCAATGTTAAGTAGAAAATATTTCTAATGCAAGAATCTAATTGTATCAGCAATTCTAAAGAGAGAAAGTGAGTAGCTAAGTTATAATGAGAGAAGCAAATTAAAAAACTCGATTCAAGAATGAAATTTCTGATTTGTTTATTCATAATTCCTAGCCTTATTTATAAGAGTCATGGACGATTAAAGTAGTTATACAATTGGAAAAATTTCCTTCTAACCCTCTTACATTTATAATTAATATTAATCTCTCCCAAATAACTTTTATAAAACTACTTAATAAAAAATTTCTATAATCGTGTTAAGCCCCTCATAATTTGTATACTTACCAATAACATGTGTAAAACAGGAATACATATGTTAGAGATGTTTGTTACAATTAAGTAAAGATGTTGTTGATGTGATGTATCTATAACTTGAATAAGTTATATGATTTGTTTTCTAATGTTTTTGTAAAATAATATATTTATAACAATAATTAATTATATTCTTGTTATTCATGTTATAATGTTGTGGATTATGAATATAAATAAATGTTTGGTACGACATGTGAAACTAATACCATATTAGAGATTAGTATAAATAAAAATAATTCAATCAATTAGATAACACGAATAATGTTACCGATGTTAAATGACATAGATAAAAATACTATTATTCATGTTATATTACAAAAACAACAGTATTCGTCAAAATGATGTTGAAATTTCTCATATTGAATAGACCATCACATATTTATAGAAATGCATTTGACTATAGTTAATACTAGTCCAGTAAAATTAATAATCTTATATGAAATGACGGACTTATAGATAAAATATGTATCATGGATATAATTGTACAGATACTGGATTTATTCCAAATACTATGAATGATTTTATTTGAAAATAAACAGCTTAAGTAAAACAAAAATATTGGAATTATTTTTTTAAGAGTTCCAACTTAACAAAGGTACATTTTCATTTAGAATATAGTTTGAATTTTGGTTTTAAATTCAAAATTCAAATACTATATATATATATATATATATAAATGTATTTTTTTTAACAAGTTAACCGTTTTAAGAACTTTTTTAAAATAACAGTTCTTTATTTGTGATAAAACTTACAAATACATAAAACTAATATTGAGAAATGATTATATTTAATTTACTCCTTCGTAATTGAATCACCAATAGGGATAAGATTGTAAACTTTTAAAAGATCATCAACTTCGGAAATGTAGAAATTCGGAATCATGTCTTCACCATTTAACTATTATTTTTCGTTTCATATAGTTAGACTTATTATTCATGGGTGTTAAGTTTATGAATAGAAATGTAATATATAGAAAGATGTTAGTTTTTTTTCTTTGTTATTAAAGAGATTATATGAACTCATTGTATGCATACCTAACTAATCTTACATTTTTCACTTTGGTTTTATTTCTATTTCTTTTGTTTTTAATTATATATTCAAAATTAGTGTTTTGAAAAATAATCTGAAATTGTCGATTGATACTTTAGCTAAAGGAATTCTTGTAATTATTTTAGCTTTTGAAATTTTTAGTAATGCAGTACTCAACTCATACATTATAAGAATTTGATGCATTTATAAAATTGGATTAACTTATTTATCCTTATCCATATTTTTTTGTAAACAAATTTAACAAAACCTTACAATTGTAATAATTTAAGATTTTTATCAAATAAATGAATCAAAAAACTCTTCTGATTTGAAAGAACGAACGATTTAATTATATTCCAATAAAAAGAGTCATAGTTAAAAAAATGTTGTATTTTTAATTACGTAGAAACTAAGATAAACATATTTAAAAAATATTAATATCAACGCCAACCACTAATGCAACTTTGGATCAATTTATCCAAAGTTACATTCACGATATTGAGTGGTTGTTTGAAAACACCATAAAAAAAATACCGAAGATGATTTATCCTAATCTTAAATTTAAAATTTTTATATTAAAAATAATGACCGTTTTATTTTATTTTTTAAAAAGAGTGGGTTGGGTGTATTTATAATTAAAATTTATTGTGAATTTTTTTGAGCGTTGGTCCATCCTTATAGCATACTAGTATGAAGATGGAATTAGTCCATATTTATATAGACAAGCGGAATATGGAGACTTCATATTCTCAATAATTAATATTAAAGCTTCATGTTGTATGGAGGATCACGTGGGGTAAAATTCTTAAGTAAACATATTACGCATAAAAATGAGACGTATTCCTTATAAAAATAATGCTAAAAATTCATGTAAAAATAAGCATATATGTCCACTACAAAGTAAACTTATTTAAAATAAAAAAACTTGTAATCCTAGTATCCCTCAAATTATAATCAAATTAAAAAGTTCCTTAAAATCCATGAAAACATTAACTATAGACTCACAATTCAGTTTTTGTAATATTTGTTATTTGTTTTACAGAAATCGACCAAAGCTACTCAAACTTTTAATATATTATCTTTAACATTAAGTATTTTACCTCCAAGAACAAAGTTTAGTCCCATACTTACCAGAGCTATTATACTATCATCTGTAACGGGTTCTTTTGATCCTGATAAACTCATAGGCTTTGTTGGGTTTCTATCTTTGCTGAAGCTCCTATTTATCTCATAATCAATGGTCTCTCCTCCCCCTTGGTCTTTTTCCTATGCTGAGTGTTCATGATGTTGTAGGAAATCCCATTCTGGTATATTCTCAAGCCAACTCCGTGCCTTTAGTTTTGGCAACCCATTTTCACATCTCATATTCTCAACAAAAGCTCATCGGTGAGACGTTAGCTGAGGTCCACGAACATTTGGAAATAACGTGTTTCGCTCCAGCAAGCTTGGATGGGGGTTAATTCTTCCTAGGTGATATATAGTTTATCAATATGCTTATCCATGAAGTGTTTTACACTATATTTACGCGGTCCAATAAAAATCTTGGTAAGGTAGTTATCTCTAACTTTTCGGTATGAAACTCGGCGGATGCAAAAGCCTTCTCAAATCTGATTGAAAAGTAGTTGAAGGGCAAAGGAATTTTGGTTGACACCAGATCAGAGGTAGCCGATAAATTTTAATGTAATTTGGTTGCCACTGTAGAGAAAGGAAATAGACATAAATAAATGGTTAGTGTTTATATGCCAACCGATTTACTGGAACTCTTTAGCGCTTCGATGGGAGATCGGGGTTTCACGAAGGGAAAAATGATTCTATAAAAATTTCTAGATATGTCAGATATAACCTATTTCCATTGGATAATAGGGTTATATACCCTAATCTTAGGTCTGATTCAATTGGGTTCTCTTGCCCATTATTAGTTGATAGTTTGCTTCCCTTAAGTATCAGTGATGGGTCAAGAGCCCAGTTCCCTATAAATATATTGTTTAATATGGGCTCAACGGATTTTTCTAGATTCAATTGAGAACTCATATTCAATTTTAGGTTGGGAATTTTAAAAAGGGTTGGAGATTTTTTCCACCGTTTCTTCCGAATTTTATTATAAACCCACCTAACTTTTTAATTATATTCTTAAGGAATTTTCCAAAAGTAACTCATCTTTTCTTGAATAAAATCATTTCATATCCACCATGTTAAAGCCCCATCCCTAAAAATCTTTATCCTCTTTTGAATATTACCCATTTCCTCGCAAACTCGACCCTCTTGGAATTGATCTAAAAGGACTGAAACTATAAAAACGGTTACTACCTACTACTAACAAGCGTCCAATTATTTAATCATCCTCACTTGCCTTCTCTTCCCATTTCCAATGCCACCTTTACTTTGTTTAGATCTTCTCATTTGCCTAAGACGACCCCATCGCTAGGATCCTCACATAGATCCACATCAACGGTTTGACTTATCCTAAATAAATCAATTCTTATGTTAACCTTTAATCCAAAACCCACATATTTGGGATAATATAGTTATGGGCCACCAAGACAATCAATCCATGTTGGTTATGAGTGCTCATCCTAACAAATTTGTGGTTAGGATTTTGATGATTCACGACTCTCCTATTATGGTCTCTCCAGAGTATGGGAAATTATATCTTGAGATATTTATTTGGCCAAGTTTTAACTTTGTGTAACTAAAAGAAAATATTTAAGCTATGTGGGGGCTAATTTTGACTCAAAGAATTCAAAATAATCCCAAAAGGGTATTTTTTTTATTCAAAATTTGTTCCTATGATTTGGCTAAGGATGTATTGAATAAGGCCTCATGGCACTTAAGAGGATCCTGATGGTCCTAAAAACTAGGAGCCTATGGCTTCCTTGGTAAAGGACCCCTAGAGATCTGGACTTTAGAGGGTCTAACTACCATTGGATCAGTTCTTTGTATTCTTTTGTTTGTTAACAAGATGACTGATAAAAACGTCAAATGAAATTTGTACGCATATTTGTTATCATTAAGACAAGTACTAAGATCTTCTCGGAGGATGAATTCTACTGTATGAAGGGGTTCGTTATAGTAAGGATTGAATATCAGGTTATTCTCTGTCCCACGCTAACTGGATAGTGTTTAGACACATCACTGTCCAATGTAAATGGCCTTCATTAGCAAGCCAGTCCTCGATCGTGCCTCTCCTCCAATAAAGACAAGACTTGATACTGTCCGTTTCAGTGGAGACTGACCCTACTGACCTCGAGATAAAGATTAAGAAAAAATCTATTAATGATGCGGTGGATTTCCCACTTCAAAAGGACCACACCATTGGTGAGACCTCAAATGGTATTTCAATTTTGTCCCTCGACAAGACTACTGATTGATCCAGTATAAGTTTTATATCTTAATTTTTATTGTTTCATATAATGTATATTGGTTAAATGAACATATAATGCAAAAATATATCATTTACTTTATTATCGGTAATAATATCTCTATAATGATCCCCGTGGGAACTAGGCTTCACCAACCTAAATTTTATCAAATTATCATA
Organism: Limnanthes douglasii subsp. nivea; assembly: GCA_036936605.1. NCBI lineage: Eukaryota > Viridiplantae > Streptophyta > Magnoliopsida > Brassicales > Limnanthaceae > Limnanthes > Limnanthes douglasii. The sequence goes on along the minus strand of JAUPFV010000001.1, from coordinate 125,715,763 downwards.
TAAATGGCCTATTTTTGGTATTACGCTACTAATCATGCATCTCAACCACATGGTCGCATCTTGATATTATGGAACTCTAGTGTTATATCCACTTCCATTATATATTCCTCCTCGCAATACATTCACTATAAATATGGAAGTCTTAACTATCCATTATTATTTTTTACTCTGAAATTTATACATTGCGGCCCTAGATAAAGGAACTTCATGGTCGGATGTAAAAGCGATTGCGATCCTAGATTAAATAACTTCATGGGTTACAATGGGGACTTCAACATTCTTCAAAAGTCGAAGGAACATATTAACTCCTTGAAGGACTGAACTACTACAGTTCAAGGTTTCAATAATTGATGTTACGAATGTAAACTTAGTGAACTCCATTTCATTAGCTTTTGGAACTCTTGGATTAACAAAAAAGCTAATGATGTAGCCCAGAAAGTCCAAACACAAACCTTATTATTTTATTCAAATATTTTATATTATTCAAATCAAATCTAAGTATATTAAGATTTTATTTTATTTTATTTTCAAAATATTAGTTTATTTACTTTTATTCAAATTTAGGGTTTTGAGAAGCTCTTATATAAAGCCTCATATATCTTAAGTTTTAAATAAGTTTTTGGAATAATATATTTTTTATCTCTGAAAATTTCACTCTTTGTTACCCTTAGATTAGGGTTTCATAATGTTACCCTTGAATTAGGGTTTCATCTATCGTTACTTATTCTTCTATTTCTGTCGCATCATCAGTTTGGTATCAGAGACTCAGTTCCTGCTACGGGGCAAGCATGGTTTTTAATACTGATTTCATTTGATTCAAGGTTTAAAGGAGAGAATAATATCTATCGTCATTTGGATCTTGAAGATCGTTTGGTATGCGGGGGACACACCAAGCGTTTCGATATCGATCGTATTGACCAGTTACTGGAGGAGTTTAAATTGACTACCAATCTTCGGATCAAGGTAACAGTTACTTATCGAGATGTTGTTCCAGGCTATGAAGAGGTTTTCTAAACCAAATTTTTCATCAACTGGACATGGGGTGTTGTTTTGTGGCTATGAAAAGGCTTTCGAAACCAATTTGTTTTCATCAACTGGATGGCTTTGTGACTTCTAATAAGGAACACTCGAGAATAATTTATCTTATTATGATAAGTTCAACAATTATAATTCTCAATGTAACAATAAAATAAAATAAAATAATTTTGGTTGTTGATGGTGATGGTGATGGTGCTGTGAATTCGAGGACGAATTCTTGTCAACCAGGAGAGGATGATGTAGCCCAGAAATTCCAAACACAAACCTTTTTATTTTATTTTTTTATTCAAATATCTTATATTATTCAAATCAAATCTAATTATATTAAGATTTTATTTTATTTTATTTTCGAAAAATTATTTTATTTCCTTGTATTCTAATTTAGGGTTTTAAGCAGCTCTTATATAAAGCCTCATATACCTTAAGTTTTAAATAAGTTTTTTGAATAATATATTTTTTATCTGTGAAAATTCCAGTCTTTGTTACCCTTAGATTAGGGTTTCATAATGTTACCCTTGAATTAGCGTTTCATCTATCGTTTCTTCTTCTTCTATTTCCACCACTTTGCCACCTAACAATCTTATATCTTTCAAAATTGACCAGGTTTTAGTAAAAAACGATTGGGACGAGTATTTTCCAATGTCTTTTGCTTACTATGATTTTCCCCACTCGTCTGATCATACCATAACCACACTAAATTTTGGCAGCTCTACTCACTTAAGAAAGAACCTTTCAACTTTCTTACCATGTGATTATCACACCATTAATTCAAAGATATTTTCACTAATTGCTTGAACCTTTCTTCAGATGCTCAGGGTATGAGTTTGGTTTCCCAAAACCTTATCCATATACAATTCTTACTCTACGTAATCAACCCTAAGGAATACAATGGCATTTGTTCCATGGTATTCAACGTTAGAAAAGACTTATTCCATTCTTAGTCTTCTTGCTCAGGATCCTTCCAATCCTAATCTTGTCTAAAAATAAAGTGAGGTTTCCTCTTCTCTACATCTTCCTCGGTACAAATGAAGAATTTATATTTAAGAAATATCTAGAGAGTTTTTGCTCAAACTCACAGTTATAAACATGAAACGTTTTCACAACAATAGTAAACGTGTATATTACGTAACAAATTCGTCTCAATCTCTAACAATAGAGGAGAAATTATAACCAATTCTTCATATGTGACTAATATCCTAGAGAACTACTCCAAGAATTTCATTTGCACCAGACATCCTCTTGGCTACCCAAGTTTTGTTAGAGTTTTGGCTCGAATTTGTATTAATGATAATCAACTGGATAAAACATATATTATTCACACGATAGCATTTGAGGAGATTATAAATGATTTATTCAATATTGATAATTATAAATCTTGTGGACCTGATGGGTACAATGCAAGCTTCTTCAAATATTCTTTGTAAGTTGTGGGTAATGACATCTGCAATATGGTCATTAACTTCTTTGATTTTTGGATTTTGGAGTCTTCTTGGAATTCAACTCCTATAGCCCTCTTCTGAAAAAAGACATCCTTTCTTACACCACATATTTCAGGCATATTATTTACTGTAACGTCCTATACAATATAATCTCCAACATTCTTGATAACATAATCAAGAAATCATTCATTTATTTGATTGATAAATCTCAATCAGCTTTTGTCTCAAACATAAGCATATGTGACAATATTATTCTCTCTCAAGAACTGCTCAGTGGCTATCATACAAAAAACAAAAGCAATAGGGTCTCAATAAAAATCGATCTTATAAAAACCTCTAATAATGTTGTTTGGCACCTTATTCTTAACATCCTTGTCGTCATGAACGTCCCGGATTTGATGATCACTTGGATTATCTAATTTATATATACTCCTTCATAGAGTGTCAACATTAACGAGGATCTGAGTTGAAACTTCCAAAGCATACATAAGATCAGATAAACTAAACCTTTTTATTCTAGGGTTATAGAACCTGTGTCTATACAATTATTATGAGTTAAAGTTATAATTTTAATTTTGTGTTTATATTTTTTTTATAATATTTTTAGTGAACATAATATTTTCAGTTACCTACACCTCCAGTTAATTGATAACAAATTTATGTTGGGATAGAGAAATGATGTCTACTTCATATATGTACTAATATGAATGGGTTATATGAGTAGTGCGTTACGGCTATGATCCATTGAAGCCTGAAATATGTTTTTAGATCTTATGACCGATTATATGAGGTATGAGACTAGAGATATAATCGGTCATATAACAAGGTTAGTTCCAGTGATCGAGGAATAAAGACAACATTCTGAAAGATAATCAAGCTTTGAAAAAATATAAATTTAATTAAATTAATTATCTATAATATTAATAAATTGTATATACGCGTCCTAATGATCCTCATATTATTTTAATATTGATTACTCTCACTTTTATTTTTATTCATAATTTTTTGACCATTTGGATCGCAAATTAAAATTTATTTTTTTGTTGATTAAGTAAAACATTTATTAACTAGTAGGATAGAAAATTAGATTTCCATATAGGGTTTGGTAATTCTCAAGTCTAATACTCATCAAAACTACAACGGAAGTCATATAATTGTGTTTTTTTATTATGTTTTCGGTACTGTTGTTGGGGATTAATATTTATTTTCCAAGACTTATTAGTTTGATATATTTTTGTGTTAAATATTTTTTTTAAAATATATATAAAAAAATGCTTATTTATTTTGATTTGGAGATCTAAAGAACCTTCCGGACATGAAAACTTGAACTGAAGATGGCGGAAGAAGTTATACAAGTAGGTCCTGATATGAGAACGATCAATGATTTTGTTAATCCATAATTACTAGAGTTTAACCCTTACATCTTGAGGCCAGAGGTGATTACGCCTTACTTTGAAATCAAGCTGACACTGATCATCATGATCCAGAATAACTGCATGTTCGCATGAGATCCAGAGCAATATCCAAATAACCATTTTTCTGTCTTTTTTTAGATACGTAACATGTGTGAGTACAATAACATCTCCTTCTTTGTGAGAATACTTAGACTTTCCCGTTTTATCTGAAGTTAAAAGTCAAAGCGTGATTACAATCATTGCATTCACACTACATAACACATGTGAGCAACTACCTTAACCTATTTTTGGCAAAATACTTCCCACTGATGAGGTCAACCAAGTTTCATCAAAGATATCACAAACTTCGCACAAATAAGTGATGAGTTTATGCGGGACTCATGAGACCATTACAAAGAATTATTGCGAAGATGCCCTCATCATGTTATCCTAACATGGCTAATATAGGTTGATGGAAAACAACAAGCTGATGGTAGGTTTCGCAAATAGAGATTCTCTAACTGTAAAAATGTTGTACGAAGCATACCAAATAATTGAAGTACTTCCCGACGACCTAGGTATTTAAGATCGCGACAAAGTCCTATAGGCGGCCCAGAACCCTTTATTCTTAAAATATGAACATAGAATTCCCTATTTAGGATAAAAGAATAAAAAAAACACTAATAATAAATTTTACAAATTTCTTGAGATCTTTTTGCAATCTAGAGACCAATAAGCATTTTGCTGATTTGCTAAAAAAATCATAAATAGGTAAAGTTTCTAAAGTATATCCTTTTACACAAAAATAAATTCAAAGACTTCAAAAACGTTACGTTGAAATTGAAATGCATAAAACAAATTCAATAAAAACTATAATGCCCAAGGAGTTTTAGTATCCCTTACAAAATTGGTGATTTAACTTTTAAAAAATGTTGATGCGATTTAGGTGCTAACATCAATTTAATGGCTCTCTCTATCTAAATAAAATTAGAGATATATATAATAGAAGCTACAATTTTTTCTCTATATTTAACTGATATGTATTTTGCATATCGTAAATGAATAATAAAATATTTTTTTATTAAGGCTCACAAACTTATATATTTTGTAGATTTTATAATTTTAACATGAAGAAACGTATACTTGTACCTTTAGTACTAAGAAAATACATTTCAGAATTATTGTTAGGAATACTTATTGATGTAAAATCTAGAAATTGATTATCCAGGTAGGAGATTAACGAGTAAAGTTCGGCATATTATATGTTTTAAACTTTCCTAAGAATGCTAATGCCTATTTGACATGTAGATGAGTTTACCGATAAATACATGCATGAACAGTTTCCTCAATATACCTTAGAAAATTCACTCGTACGTGCTATACTAGACGCAAAAAGAATTAATAATGAAGCAACTATGGTATGTGTGAACACTTAAATAAAATACCCAATCAAAAACTAAAATTAAAAATTCTTGAAATAAAAGATTAAATGAATAAATCTGGATTTTCTAAGTTAAAGATGAAGCATTTACCTTCTTATACGTTATGTATAATTGGAGGTATCTGGAAAATTCAATGTGATTATTAATGCTTCTTTAAGTCATGTAGATGAGAATAAAAAAATTCAGGATATTAAGATAATTCAAGGAAGCAACTGGGTCGATAATATCTGACATCAAAGGGATCAAACCCTTTATATTCCAACACAAGATCTTGATAGAAGAGGTCTATAAGCATATGGTAAAACCTCAAAGACGACTGAACCAACCTATGCATGAAGTGGTGATGAAAGAGGTTTTAAAATTATTATATGCAAGTATTATATATCTTATTTCAGACAACACCTACATAATTCTAGTATATGTAGTTCCAATGAAACGAAAGATGAAGGTAATAAAAAACAATAAAAATGAGTTGATATTGACTAGAACGGTTACATTGTTGAGAGTGTGCATTTAGTACAGAAGATTAAATGATGCAACACATAAATATCGTTTACCACTTCCATACATTGATCAAATGTTGGAAGGATTAACATGTTATGTTTTTATTGTTTTCTTGATGGTTACTCTTGTTACATTCAAATCTCTATCCGACCGGATAACCAATATAGTAACATTTTTAATTTTCTTTAATAAAAATATTATGTATAGGAGGATACCATTAGGTTTGTGCAACGTTCTTGCCACTTTTTTATAATGCATAATGTCAATCTTTTTCTACATGGTTAAAAAATCAACTGAGATTTTTATGGATGATTTTTCTGTTTTTTGTGAATCTTTGATAATTGTCTAGCTAATCTATATATTGTGTTGTATGGATTTCTAGATACGAATCTCATTCTTAATTGGGAGGAATGTCATTTTATGGTACATGACAGGATTGTGGTAGGACATCAAAGTTCAAAAAAGAGAATAAAGCTAAATCAAGCCAAAATAGTGGTCTTAAAAGCATTATGACCACCTAATTTGGTCAAATGAATCCTGAGTTTTCTCAGTCATTCAGGTTTTTATAGGCGATTCATTAAATGTTTTTCAAAAATATATAAAACTCTGTGTGATTTTTTTAATGAAAGATGCTTAATTTTTATTTTTTCCTAAGTGTTTAGATGCATTTAATTTACAAAAATCTAAATTAATTGTTGCGCATATTATTATATCATCCTATTGGACTTTTTCATTTGAATTGATAAGTAATTCTAGCAATTATGTGATAAGTTTAGTATATATTATGCTAGCAGAATATTTTTCAATGCGCAGTTGAATTAATTATGAGAAAGAATTCATAGCATTAGTTTTTGCATTGTATAAGTTTTGACCATATGTATTAGGTATCAGAGTAATAATACACACAAATCACGTTGCACTCAATTATATTTTAAATAATAAAGAATTGAAACCACGATTATTAAGTTAGGTATTATTTTTGCAGGAATTCGGTCTTGAAATTCGAGATAAAAAGGCTTTAGATAATGTTGTAATTGATCATTTTCCTGATGAACAGTTGTAGGTCGTTACAGTTGAATCTTGGTTTGCATACATTGCAAATTTTGTTGTAGATCGTGAGGTCCCAAAGAACATGGATTATCTATAGATGAAGAAATTCTTTCGAGATCTTACAAAATATTAGTGGGATGATCCATACTTGTTCCAGCAATGTGGCGACCATATTATCATATGGTATGCACTGGAGGAAATTTTTGAAATACTAAATCATTGTCCCTCTTTAGAGATCAGAGGTCACTTTAGTGCAACAAAAACAACGACACTTTTTTTATAATTTGGTTTATTTTGGGCAAACATATTAAAAAATACTCATACATATGTTATGAATTTTATATAAATGTCAAAGAATAGGGAACATATTTATATAAAAAAAATTCCATTAAAGAATATTCTAGAGGTAGAGTTGTTAGAGGTGTGGGGTATCGATTTCATGGCACATTTCTCATGATTTTTTTTCAATAAAAAATATATTTTAGTCTTAGTTGATTACGTCTCCAAGTGGGCTGAAGAGTATCCTTACCCACAAATTATGAACGGTGTAGTGATCAATTTGGTCGAGAAGAATATATTTTTGCAATATGAAACCCCAGAAGCGATCATCATTGATGAAGGATCATTCATACAACAAAACTTTATATGTATTCAATGTAGTCTTAGTTTGATCATTTCTACTATCTTGTAAGTAGACCTCCAATTAAGTGAGACCAGTTAAGAATATATAAGTAAGATTCAATTTTATAATATTCTTAAGTTATGCAACATGATAGATTCATGTAATTGATTGTTGGGATATCCCAATTACTGATGCATCTATTTGCGACTTTTAATGCATTAAAGATGACTTTAGTATTATGTCGTAAATTATTACTTACAAGACCGTTAAGGTTATCATTGTGACGATAAAAATTGAGAATGTATTAAGTAGATATATCCTATAGTAGCATATGATGATCCAAATGGGAAATTGTTTAATTTTTCCCTTAATTTGGACCGTCGCATGTTTTATCGATGTATTGGACTATCGTGAATATTAGTCAATCAATAATCATATAGAAATTCACGAACTAGTAGATAAAATATGTATCATGAAGGTAATTACATAGATACCAGATTTAATTCTGAATACTATGAAGAAGTGGATTCAGAAATAAACAACTTAAGCAAAACATGAAATTTTGGGATTATTTTACAAGAACAAAATAACTTCGGGATATAGTCCTTAAGAGTGGAAATTAAAAAGGTGTGATTTTAATTTATTTTATATGTTTAATATTAAATCAATAATTCATATTAAATATTATATTATAATTTAGTATTATGAATTGTTCAGTAACGAGATGTTACTTCGAATAATATTAATTTATTATAAATTGTTAAGTAAGAGAACATTACTTTGAGTAATCCTATGAATTAATATTATGATTGGAGTTACAGAAAAGTTAATTTAAAAAATCTACTCTCCATCAAACAATTCATTAAGTGAGAAACACGAAATTGAATGTAAAGAGAAAACACAGAAAATACCTAAAGAAATCGATTTGATCATAATCCTTCAAGATCAAATACAGAGATGGCTGTCATTTTTTGAAAGGATTCATTAACCAGTATTCAAAGCATCAAGATCAATCAAGGAGGAGCACTATCAAATAACAACAACCTAAAAACCAAAAATCAGTTCTACATCATGTAAGTTTATTAAACATTTTTCTAATAGGATTAACTCTACTTATGGGGTCTTATGGTAATTAAAAAAAGATGTTTCTAAAAGTATAATGTATGTTCACGTTTGAAGTAGAACATATATAATTTGTACCGTTAGAATTCTATGGATATGTAAGTAACTAAGAAATTAAACATTTGAATGCGGTCAAAAGAGTGCATTATTTACAACAAATAGAACATAACATGTTGATGTATATTCAAATAATCTAAAGATCATGGTGTATGTCGTCTTGATTTTTTCTGAGTGTTTAGATACTCGTTGAACAACTTCGACTACCATTTTCATTTTGGTAAGAGGTGGAATTTATAAGAAAATGTAAAACAATCACTTATTGCATCTTCCGCGCTATGGTAACCAGAGAATTTATTGTTGGAATAATTATGAGTATGCAAAGTATATTTTCTCATTGCCTTAAGGTAGTTTTATTAATAAGTAATCTAGGGTTTCATGGACTAATTATGAGCTTCTCATTGCCTTAAGGTAACAAGAGAATTTATTGTTGGAATAATTATGAGTATGCAAAGTATCAAATCTCAACACTAAAGCATGAACTGATAATTCATGGACTAAATTGGTATAAAACATTAGTGGTTGTGGTCCCCAATTACAAAGTGGACAAAGTAAATGAGCTTTATACAACTAGGGTTTCTAGTTGTATTTGTCTATAAAAGGAAGATTCAGGTTCAATTATTCATTTAACCTAAACCCTAAAAGATCATTCACCGTTTTTTTGAGAGGCGGACTTACAACTATTTTCACTGCAAAATGTACTGAAGAAAGATTCAAACAAGATTGTGAATAGCAGCAGGTAAAACCGTAAGTCTATTTTATTCTATGTAATTAGTTAATCATATTGAGGGTTTCATATATTGCGTTTGAGATAGACTAACTTAATTTCAAATATTATCGGCTCTTTAGTGGGTTAACATTTGGATTTTGTTAACCATGATCTGCATAAAATTAACTCAAAATTTATCTGCGTGATTATTCAATTAGGAGAAATCAGTCATTCGGGGGTTTTCACCGGTTCTTAAGAAAATTACATTATTCCTTGTATTTATTTTATTTAAGTAGGCGAAACCAACCTTTCAAAGGGTTTCATCGGTAGTTAAGAAAATTTAAATAATGATAAATGGTAATTTTCTCTAACTTATATATATATATTAGTATGATAAATCCTTTGGTATCCTATTACAATGATATATTATGTTTTACGTGTAAATATCATGTTCAAGCATGTTAAGTTGTTATATATAAAAAAAATTCTATGTGTTGTGTTATATTTTCAAGTTTATATAATGGTTACAGCCTAATGGGGAATAACCTCGAATGCATGATGGCTCAGATTTTAACCAATAGAAAGATGATATAGAGCTTTACTTAAATTTTCGTGACTATGGTCACACATTAATGAAACCCAAACCGTGTACTCTTACTTACGAAAGTTCATATGAGGAAACCAAAGAGTATGAAACTGTGAATGGTCTAATCAATTGTGCTTGGCCATTATGCTTCAAGGTATACCAGCTATATTTTCTAAGGTTGTCCCAAAATATGCTACCAATGCTTTGAATTTTCTCATATAAGTTGAGAAAACATTTGTCAAAATTGATAAGGTAGAGGTAAAACTTCTCATTAATGAGATATTTACCAAGAAATACACTCGCATAAGTGTTATTCGAGAGCACATTCTGGGCATGTCTATGATTGCAACAAATTTGAAGGTAATTAATGTATACTTTTATGAATAATGTGTGGTGGGGTTAAATTTTCAATCTCTCACGAGAAAGTTGAAGCATTTTCAGTCCACTTATAATTGCACGCAGAAAAATAATGAAATGATTGCACACGCTGCACATGAGAATGAAATGCTTAAATAAGAGGTGTCTAAATTGAACATGATAGTTTCTAAGAAGATGATGGGGAATAAGCAAAAGATTGATGGCAATGGACCATAATTTGGTCCAGCTAAGAAGAAAAAGCCTCATGAATTGATGGTTGGTCGATTATTTTTATGTAAAGAGAATAGACATCTCAAGAAGGACTGTGATAAATTGTAGGCTTACATGCTAAGAAAAGGTAATATCATGTCTTTGGTTGCTTCAAAGGTAATCCTATTATTGTGAAAAATCATATATAGTGGGTTGGTTCGGCTGCAATAACTCATGTTTGTATTTCTTTACACGGTACACTAAGGAGTTCGAAGATAAATGAGGATGCAAGATTCATCTTCATAGTTGATGAAATCTCCTTCCAAGTATGAATATATTTTTATTTGAATTTAAAATGTACCACTTAAAATGTATTATTTTTATAAAATATTATGCTTGTTCCCACATTTTGAATGAAATTAATTTGTTTTCTTGATTTTAGACATGTATGGTCAATTTTGTCTTTTGAGAAACAATAGATTAACTATCTCTTATAATGATATGATTATTGGTCATAATATTTTGCAAAAGGAACATAACTTGTATTTATTAAATACTATGAATAATCATAAAGTTGTCATTAATACACAACTTGTAATGAATAATATTAATATAACCAAAAAATCCTCTAACTATGACACATACAGTTAGGTCATATATCCAAAGTTAGGTTAGATAAGCTTGTAGATTGAGGTTCATTGGGTCTTCTCTGTTACTCCGATTTAGGTACTTGTATCGAGTGTCTCAAAGAGATACATACCAAAACCAAAATGGTAGAGGCAAATAGAGCGATTGAAGCCTTATAATTGATTCATACCGGTTCATATGGACTGTTCCCAAAGGAATCATGCAATGTTCAATGGTACTTTATATCTTTTATAGATGATTTCTCTCGTTTCGGGTACCCTTACCTCCTTCTTGAAAAATCAGAGACCTTGGATAAGTTCAAAGCTTTTAGAATCGAAGTTGAAAAAACAATTAGGTAAAAGCATTATGAGCGTTAGATCTGACTATGATGGTAAATACTATGGTAGATATGAGGAGTCATATGAAAAATGTCAATGAATATTTGCAAAATACCTAGAGGAGTGTGGTAGTCACTTAGTATACAATATTGGGTTCACCTCACATGAACTGTGTATCTGAGAGAATGAATGGTGCACTAAAGGATATTGTTAGAATTATGATAAGTAACTCAACTATACCAATATATCGTTGAGGGGAATCTATCAAATGTGCCACATACATACTTAAGAGAGTACCCACTAAGCCAACCATTGAAACCCCATGTGAGCTTTGGAATGGGCGCATGCACAATTTAAAGCATCTGCATATATGAGGTGTCCATCTGAGGCAAGGGCATACAAATCTCAAGAAAAAAAATTGGACCCAAAAATTGTTAGATGTTTCGCTATTGGTTAATCCGAATATTCTACGGGTTTTAACTGTTAGGATTCTCTTACTGATAATCTTTTTTAGACGAGAACGAGAAAGTTTCTAGAGGATGTTGAGTTTTGAGGGAACAATTCTAGAATAAATATTTATTTTAACGAATAATTAATATAGACTTATGAAAGGTTTTAATGGATATACTCGGGTTTTAGAATATCAGACTTTAATGCCAATTATTTTAGTCCCGTTAAAACAAGGTTATACTCAAAATAACATTGATGTTCCACTTACGGGTTTTAACTAAGACATAGATATGATCCAGTTTAAACAAGAAGAATCTTAAGGTTATCTTCCACCAGAAGATCAATATGATATTTTTCATGAGCATGAATTACTACCTCGTGCAATAAGTGCAACAAAAAATAATGATGCTCTAAAAAGGTCCACTAAAGTAAAAAAGAATGTTATACATCCATATTATATAGGATATCTTCAGGAATATGAATAGTCATGTTCTGGAACTATAGATGATCCATCATTCTACAAATAATCCATAGAAAGCTCTGAATCTCAGATGTGGATTGATGTTATGAAGGAAGAGTATAAACGGATGCAAGACAATACGTATTAGGAACCTCTCCTATTACCAGAAGGGTAAAAATAAATTAGTTGTAAGTGGGTTTACAAAACCAAATGTAATTCCCTATACAATGTGAAAAGACATAAAGCACGCTTTATAGTGAAAGGTAATACCCAACATGAAGAGATTGATTTTAAAGAAACATTCTTTCCAATATCGATAAAATATTCATTTATAACAATCACGATATTGGTTTCACAGTTTGATCTTGAGTTGTATCAAATGGATATAAAGATCATGTTTCTAAATGGTAATACTAATTTTTTTATATATGGTATAACCAGAACACTTTGAAATATATAACTCAAGTAATCGTGTATAAAGGCTAAAGAAATTCAATTTATGGGCTCAAACACGCTTCTCTTAAGTGAAACAAAATTTTTATTTATGTGATAGTCTCTTTTGACTTTAAGGTCAACTCGGTTGAGGATTTTGTGTATCACAAGTTCAGTGAGAGTAATTTTATATTTATGGTATTATATGTCGATGTCATATTGCTTGCCTCGAACAATAAGTGATTGTTACACACTAAAAATAAATTAGTATTAAACAAGTTTGATATGAAAGATATTGTTGATACAAGTTTTTTGTTATGAATCCAACTACATCGGAATTTGCTCTCATAGTATTCATGGATTATCACAAAAGGCATATACTGAAAGTGTTTTATAATATTATAGATTGGCAAACTGAATACCCCCTATTAAACCTATAGCAAAGGTTGACAGGCTAAGTTTGGTCAATGTCCAAAGACAACACTTTATATTGAGAAAATAAAAATGATTCTATATGTTTTGGATGTTGAGAGTTTAATGTATGGTCAAGTTTGTACTAGGCCAAACACTGAATTTTTTTTGTAAATATGTTGGGAATGTGTGTAAGTAACCTGGACATGGACCACTCGACAACAATAAAAATGGTATTTCAATATGTGCAAGGAACAAAAGGGCACATTTTGACATATAAGAAGTCATAAAGGTTGGAGATTATTGGATATTTCCACTTAGATTTTGGTGGATGTATGTACACACTAAAGATCACCTCGGAAAACATTTTTTTATTGATTGGGGTGCAATATCTTGGTAAATGTTAATGCAAACACTTATTGTATCGTCCCTCATGGCGGTAGAATGTTGTACGCTTTGAGGCATTAAACTAGTCATTATGACTATAGAATTCGATCACTATTTTATGTATTGTACAAGGAATAGAAATTCTCCTGAGATTGTATTTCGAAAACAATTCCACAACGCTATAGTCTAACAATAATATTAACTCTTCTAAATCCAAACACATGGATATAAAGTTTATGTATGCTAAAGAGATAGTTCAAATAGGTCAAATAAACACAAAGCACATAGGCATAAAATCCATGATAGCAGATCATCTTACAAAGGCGGTATTTCCTAAGGTTTTCCAGAAATACACCATCAAAATGAGTGTAGATTATTTAGAGATTGTTAGTTTCAGTGAGATTTTCTATAATAAGATTCGAGTAATATTTGTAATACTGTATAGATTTAGGTTTATTGCAATATTTGACATGGTTAAATTTATTGACATTTATTACTCTATTAGTACTCTAAAGATAGGGGGATTTAATAGTAGATATGTATGATTACATTTCATATTATTCTTAAACTACACATCAGAATGGCCAAAGTAATTCATTGATGGTAATAATGTAATTATTATTGCATCATATTCTTCACGTTATAAAAATAGATCTTTAAAATCTTATTATATATTGATCACGTACATGGTTGTACCGTTCACCAATAGATAATAAAGAAGACCCATTGAAGTTAAATAAACTCTTGAGTAACATATGATAATCCAAGTGGGAGATTATTGGAATAATTATAAATCATCATGGTAAATATATATATATATATATATATATATATATATATATATATATATATATATATATATATTCCATTGTCATAAGGTAATCCAATTAATAAGAAATAAGATCAGTTATATTATATATAATTAATTAAGAATTAGGCATATATGTGAAAAGGCATTGTGGAGGTACAAGTGTGGTAACCGGATTTAATTTGGGCACTATGAACGATTGAGCTCAAATCTAAACACTAAGTCCTCAAGTGATAATGCATAGACTAAGTAAATGAGCTTTATACAACTAGGGTTTCTAGATATATTTATCTATAAAATGAAGACTGGGTTTTGTCATTCCTTCAACTTAAACCTTAACAGATCTATCTTTGCTTCTATGAGATGAAGACTTACAACTATATTTAATCTAACATGAACTACAACAACTAGTCTTAATTGCTTGGATACTATCGTATACAATTTGAGATTATTTTGGTGTTTTCGATTGGGTTTTGTATTGTTTAGTTTTCGGTAATACTATTTACAATTATGATTGTTGTTGGTGTATGAAGTTTCAATAATGGATGGGGTGATGATTCATTGCAATACATTGGTGTTTCATTATAGGAGGAAAAAAATAAACATTAGAATTTAAATATTTAGATTTAAATGTTATTTGGATTTGGATTTTGGATTTTGGATTTGGGATTTGGGATTTAGGATTCGGGATTCAGGATTCAGGATTAGAGGTTTAACATTTAGGATTCAAGATTCGGTATTCAGGATTCAATATTCAGTATTCGGTTATGAGTTTTGGATTTAGATTGGGATATTAGTTTTTATTTAAGATTTGGTTTTTGGTTTGGTTTTTGTTTTTGTTTTAGTTGGATTTTGACTTGGATCGATATTTTGATTATAATTATTTTAATTTGGATTTTGTTTTTGCTATTTTGTTTTGGGATTTAGTTTTTGGTTTTGTTTTGGTTTTGGATTTAGTATTGGATTTGGATGTTGGATTTTTTGAATTTTTTTGATTTAAAATTGGGAATTGGGATTGAAGATTTGAGATTTGAATTAGAATTTAGAATTGATTGGAAATCATGAATTTTGAAATAACATTTGAGATTGAATATTTTAGATTTTAGATTGAGATTTGAAAATATAGTTGAAAAATGTGAAGAAAAATATGTGAAGAAGAATGCGCTTGAAAGATATGAAGAATATGACGTTTGAAGGTATTTTCAAAGGCATTTGAAGAATGAAGACAACTTGTAAATATAACTCTCTTTTTTTACAAACTCTTGATATTTCTCAGTAAACCATCATGAGTTTGGCAAAGTGAGCAAGGTTGGGTTTGAAATAACCACTAGCAATCGGAAAGAAAGCGAGTTTCAGTGTGGAAAGTCAACCTATTTCCCTAAACTGGCATTTGTGCTTGTGGATTAGGTGTTATCTGCAACCCTATTTCATTCTAACATTCAAGCCCAGTATGGCTTTCTCTTAAGTAAGAGACTGGCCCTAAGTTTGCAATTTGGGGACTTTTAACGACAGGCGATATTTTTGGGAAAGTCTTAAAAGCTGCTAACAAGAATAGTTTTTCTCTTGCTTCACTTTGGTCTGATCTCTCTACCAATTACAAGGGTTTAGGCGGACTTGAATCTAAACTTGATTCATCATATACATGCGTGTGAGGCTGTCAAACAGATATTTCGGATACGAATCTGCCTATATCTGAATCTGAATCCGAAATCCGAAGTCACTATCGGAATCCGAATTCGAATTCGATTTTTTTTAAAAAATAATATCTGAATCTGTATCCAATATATATTATCCGGATACGGATAATATCCGAATCCAAATATCTGAATTTCCACTAACTTTTTAAACTAATTACACTATTGGTTAGGCTATTTTTATAGGCACCTTAGTAGAAATCCATATTCTCATTTTAGATGTGGGATAAGGCTAAGAAAAATATACTTATTTTGAAAAGTCACATGTCCTTTATGAGAAAGTTCGGTAGCAATTTTTTTTCCACATTTTAGATGTGGGATAAGAGTCATAGGATTAAAAAAGATATATTTGTTAAGAAAAGCCACCATGTGTTTTATAAACAGTTTGGTAATAACTCTTTTTCCAACATTAGATGTGGGATATGATGCAATTTTTAAATAAGCAACCCTCCATATTTATGACCAACTTTGTTAGTAATTTGTTTTGCTTTTTACAATGTGGGATAGCTAAAAAACATGCTTAAATAAAAAAATTATATATATTATTTATAAAATTTTGGATATCGGATATTTCGAATATGAATATGACTATATCGATATCCGCTATTTTCGGATACAAATTCGGATACAAATATTATCCATTTTCTTTGGATTCGATATCGAATATTTCGGTCGAATATCAGATTTTTCGGATTTTTTTGACAACCCTACATGCATGGGACAGTGATCATTAGAAAGAGAACCCTTCACAAGGTCCGCTATTTGTTTAGTTTTGTCAATATTTGAAAGATGTTATTATTCTAAATAAAATTCTCCAAGTTATATTATACGTAGCAAATCTATATTTTTTTAATAATTTATTATGGGTGTCTTTATTAGGGATGATAATGGACTGGGCTCGGACCGAGTTCAGGCCAACCCTCTCAGACTTACTTTTTTTTACTTGAATCCAAACTCGGTCCGGTCTGTTGTGGGTTTAATATATTTGGACCTGACTATAACCCGTTCGTGTCTGTGGGTCAGCCTCATCCGGTTCACAAATCCGGTCTGAATCTAACTCAAACTTGACTTTATTTTCAATTTAACAAAAATCAAGATACATTTTTTTCTAAACCAATACAAACATAAGATAATAAACAATTAAATTTTATTTTAAAAAACAAACATAAATCTTAAATAAACAAACAATCTAATAACATGTAGTTGAGATAAAACATTTTTTAAATTTTTTCGAGTTTCCAATATCATAATCAATCATCCCTTTCATTTATTATAATATTTTTATTTTCACCTTCATCGTCAAAATCTTAAAAAAACATTGAACTATATCAATATTTTTGGAATAAAACATAACAAATATCTCGATATTATGTTAAATAATAAAAACTAATAGTAGATATATATTTAATAAAATAAATATATATTTAATATATTTGGCTTCACTTCAGTGTCATCTTCAAAGTACAGATCCAGTCCTACATGACAATTTCGCACATCATCATGAGGTGGTATTGGGCTGCTCAAATGAGTTGTGACATTCTCAGAATCCTTCCTGCAATAATTGTTTGGTCTATCTGGTCAGGAAGAAACAAAAAGAAGATTGGTAATGAAAATACAAACGCTGCTTCTATCATTAGACACATTATCTACATTTTAACTAGTCTGGATCATTCTAAGACTCTAAACATGAAGCACTGGGGAAGATATGCTAAAGATGGTGCTAGTATTGGTTGTGTGAATCAGACTAAAGGTTTGAATAAGCCGTTGTTTTTTAAATGGAAGAACCCTAAACAAGGCAGGTATAAGATAAACATAGATGGAGCTTGTACCTTTACTCATGAATCTGCTGGTGGTGCTTTGATAAGAGACTGTAATGGTAGTATTATCAGAGGTGTTGGCAGGTTGTATGGCAAATGTACGCCATTGATTGCTGAATGTCGTGCTTTATTTGATGGATTGAGACTGTGTAACAGTCCGGGATTAAATAGAGTTGATATAGAGGTTGATTCCCTGATCTTGGTTAATCTCTTGTTATATGGTAAGTCTGCTTGGTATCTCGACTCTTTGTTAAGCTGTTGCAGGAAGCTTATCAAGTCTGAAATGGTGGTAAAGCATGTATTTCGCGAGCAGAACCTTGGGGCTGATTGGGTGGCTAAAGAGACCTTGATGGTTCAATAGAACTTAGATTTCAATGATATGGAGGCTCCTTTGAAGTTGAAAGTCATTACCTTCTTGGAGAGTCTTAATTTGGGATTGTTACAAAAATCCTATTGGTCTCCTACTCCTACCGTTACTTTTCATTCATTTAAGCCCTAATTGATGTCTGTTTGGTTCTCTTTATTTATGACTCTAAATCTATATGTAAGAGAGACATGAACTCCGAAAAGGCATAATCCTAATTTCAAGTTATTTTATCTTTCTCTCTATTGTCTATTCATATACTCATTGAAGAGAATTTGTGTTCTTAGAGGTAATCTTCTTACTTACAACATTATCTCCTAGTCCTTATTCTACCATTCTTCGAACCTTTCGTTGGGTTTCTAGTTTGGATTTATCGTGCCCAACGAGTCCTGTAACATTGGTATCAGAGCCATCGATCTTCCGGACCCGGATTTTTTTTTTCTACTTCAAAATAAGCAGTGGAAACTAGGGCACAAACTTTGATCGAGGTTAACAAGCAACTTGAGGAGATGAAGCAAGTTCAGGCCGATCAAGCCAAGCAAAATGAAGAAAATCGTGTGGCTCAACTCAAACAAAACGATCTATTGAGGAATGAGATGACTGCTCGATTCAACGATATTAAGAACATGTTTGCGGAGCTACGCCCTATTACACAGAACCCTGAAAAGCGTCCGCTGGTTGACGACGATCCTTCACATTCCGGCGTTTTCACGACGCTTCCCCGAACATTCTCTCCGGAACCACCTGATTTGCTGAACCTTGTCCCCGGATCGAATCGTGGAACTAATCAGGAGCCTCGTACGACACCAACAAACGGTTTGCTCACCCGCCTTACTAAGGTTGGGTTTCCTATTTTTGATGGATCCGACCTACGCGATTAGGTTTTTAAATACGAACAATTCTTTGCGCTTGACGGAACGCTAGATGAATCGAAGGTAAGACTCGCTACTATCCATATGACAGGAAAGACATTGCAATGGCACCACAACTATATTGCAGAACGTTTCAATCGATACCCACCCTGGACAGAATATGTTCTTGCAATTTCTACTCGCTTTGGAGGTTTGTATGTCGATCCATTATCGAAGTTGGTTAGCTTACAACAAGAGACCGATTCGGTCGAGGTGTTTCATGATAAATTTGAGTGTAAACTCACACGGTTATCCCTACCACGCGCCCATGCGTTAAGTATTTTCTTAACTAATCTAAATCCACATTTGCAGCTTCATGTGAGACAGTTTCAGAATGTGGAATCCGTTGTCGAAGCAGCAAAAATTAGCTATGATGCATGAATCATATTTACGCCTACTCCCTCACAAACCACAACGACCCTCATTCAAACCCAACACCTATTCTTCTCCAAACGCCTATCAAACACCGAAATGTCTGAATCAAAACACCAAGCCACCTCTTTTACCCACTGCCCCTAACAACACACAAACACATCAGACGCCAAATTTTATCTCAAGAAACAACAACCAAACACCCCGAAAATTTACTTGGCAAGAGATGCAAGATCGCAAACAAAAAGGTCTGTGCATGTATTGCGATGAAATCTTCACTCCCGGCCATCAACAAACCCATCGCAAGGCTCATATATATGTCATGGAAGGTGATGCAGAATCTGAACTTTCCGATGTAGATGAGGTTCATGACGTCGTCAACACGACGGCTGTTGAGTCAGAGCAAACACAACCGCCTATGATATCGCTACACGCCCTGACGGGGAACACAACCTTCAATTGTATGCGTTTGATAGGACAAAGTGGTAAGCGAAAGATCCATATTTTGATTGATCCCGGGAGTACACACAACTTCTTGGACCTAAAGGTTGCCAATGAAATCGGTTGCCCTCTCGAAGCGACTAAACCGATGGTGGTTTCCGCCGCCCTGGGAAGCACAATTGTTACAAAATACAAGTGTAGCAGTTTTTTTTGGAAAGTACAAGGCTATGATCTCACCACCGAGGTAAGAACTCTAAACCTTGATTGTTGTGATTTTGTGCTAGGTATTCAATGGTTGCACACCCTCAGTCCAATTTTATGGGATTTTCTCAACCTCCGAATGGAATTCAACCTTAATGGTTTGAAGCATGTGTTGCGTGGGAATTTAAACAAGGGTTGTAAGGCGAGATAACAGATGACGTTTTAGACGACTTAAACCCAAACACTCTTTTGTCTCATATTTCAGCGACCAAAACAGAATATTCTACAGATTCTACGCTGCGTGAGTTGATCAGTTCGTACTCTGGAATTTTCATCGAACCCACAGCTTTACCGCCTTTTCGTGAAGGGTTTAATCACAAAATTCCTGTGGTAAGCGGTTCTAATCCCGTTAATCTCCGACCCTATTGCTACTCATCCCTTCAAAAGGATGAAATAGACAAGATGATAAAAGATATGTTAAACCAAGGAATAATCGAACATAGTTCGAGTCCGTATGCTTCCCCAATTGTTTTAGTAAAGAAGAAAGATGGTACTTGGAGGTTGTGCGTTGATTATCGCGGGTTAAACAAACAAACCATAAAAGACAAATATCATATTTCACTGTTAGAAGACCTGTTAGATGAATTGGGTGGGGTTGTATACTTTTCAAAATTGGACCTCCGTGCGGGTTTTCACCAACTACGAATGTCACCCGAAGATATCTATAAAACAGCATTCAAGACTCACTCCGGACACTATGAATATGTTGTTATGCCGTTTGGTCTCACAAATGCCCCTTGTACTATTCAGAGCCTCATGAATCACATTTTTAGTGAAGTTACGCGAAAGTTTGTACTTGTTTTTTTTCGACAATATCTTGGTGTATAGCTCTACTTGGGAAGCACATCTCACCCATCTACAAACCGTTTTCGAGATCCTCCGCCAACAACAACTTTACCTCAAAGAAAGCAAATGCATTTTTGGAGCAACCATAATTGAGTATTTGGGACACTTCATTTCGGCAAAGGGAGTTGAAACCGATCCGGGTAAAGTTGACAGTATTATGCAATGGCCTACACCGACCACGCAAAAACAGTTACGCAGTTTTTTGGGACTTGCTAATTACTATCGGAGGTTCATCAAAAGATATAGCATGATCGCTAGGCCCATGGCCAAATTGTTAAAAAAATATGGTTTCGAATGGAATGATGAAGCAAACGCGGCTTTTACAGCTTTAAAAAGAGCTTTATCGTCTACTCCTGTTTTAGCCTTACCGGATTTTGCCAAAACTTTTATCGTCGAAACCGATGCTTCTAACGTCGGGATCGGAGCAGTTCTTATGCAAGAGAATCATCTGATATGCTATATTAGTCGAGCTTTGGGACCTCGACACCAACGACTTTCGGTTTATGAAAATGAGTTACTTGCGGTTGTGTATGCAGTCCAACAATGGCATGCTTACCTTGCTCATGGCTTATTCATCATCAAAACCGATCAAAAGAGTATCAAATATATGATGGAGCAAAAAGTCACTACTCCTTTTCAGCACATGTGGCTTTCTAAGTTGATGGGTTACAATTTTGTTATTGAGTACAAACACGGAAAAGAAAACCATGTTGCCGATGCTCTATCACGGGTTTCCGGTTCACAACTCCTTAGTCTTACGTTGTCTACGGTTCATTCGGGTTTTTTTGATTCCATCCGGCTTCTTTGGCAATCTGATCCTTCCCACAAACAAATCATCGACGATATTGTTGCTGGTACGAATGTTCATCCGCACTATACGTACACCAATAACGAACTGCGCAGGAAAGGAAAGCTAGTTATCAGAAACCACAAAGACACCAAATTATCAATTCTTCAGTGGTTACATGATTCTGCGGTTGGAGGTCACTCGGGTCGTGACCCTACTCTTCATCGTGCTAAAACTCTATTTTATTGGCCGAAAATGAGTACGGAAATACAAAATTATGTATGGAACTGTGCGATATGTCAACGAAACAAATACGACAGGACAAAACGACAGGGTTTGTTACAACCACTGCCTATACCGGACGGACTTTGGGAATCAGTTAGCCTTGACTTTATCGAAGGACTTCCAAAATCAGTCGGGAAGCATTGTATACTTGTCGTTCTCGATCAGTTAAGCAAACAGGCGCACTTCATCGCCATCTCGCATCCATATACCGCTTTTGATATTGCTCACATTTATCTCGATAATGTCTTCAAACACCATGGTATGCCAAAGGAGCTTATTAGGGATCGCGACCCTACTTTTCTAAGCGAAATTTGGCAAGAACTTTTTCGAGTACATGGAGTGGATCTTCGCCATTCTTCCGCCTATCATCCACAAACCGATGGCCAAACAGAGGTCACCAATCGAACACTTGAGACTTATTTACGCTGTATGACAGGTGAAGCTCCAACCACATTGTCCAAATGGCTTTCCTTAGCCAAGTGGTGGTATAATACGACCTACCACACCGCTACACGCATGACGCCGTTCGAAGCCGTCTACGGATACCCGCCTCCAACCCACCTGCCTTACCTACCCGGAGAAAGCAAGTCACCCATTATCGATAAGACTCTACAAAAGCGAGAAGATATCCTCCGGATGTTAAAGTTTCATTTGAATCGTGCCCAACATCGAATGAAGCAAACTGCAGATTTACACCGCTCCCACCGCGCATTCAACCTAGGCGATTATGTGTACCTCAAGCTCCAACCATACCGGCAGAATTCGTTGAAAACAAACAAGGTACCGAATAAGCTTGCTCCAAAATTTTATGGTCATTTTCGTGTTACAGATAAAATTGGGAGCGTTGCCTACAAGCTGGAGCTTCCGGCCACCGCAGCCATTCACGACGTTTTTCATGTGAGCCAACTGAAGTTTTGCCCTAACCCACCGTCAACAATCTCTGTTCTGCCTCCATACCTCGTCGACTTGGGAAATTCTAAAGAACCCGAAGCAATCTTGGAACGCAAAACAGTCAAGCACCGCAACGCCGCTGTCACCAAAGTTCTCGTTCAATGGAAGGGTTATCCGTCATCGGCTGCTACTTGGGAGTTTTACCAAAACTTCGCCGCCAAGTATCCAAATTTCAATCCTTGAGGACAAGGATGGTCCGAAGAAGGGGGCAATATTACAGAGATCCTATTGGTCTCCTACTCCTACCGTTACTTTTCATTCATTTAAGCCCTAATTGATGTCTGTTTGGTTCTCTTTAGTTATGACTTTAAATCTATATGTAAGAGAGACAGGAACTCCGAAAAGGCATAATCCTAATTTCAAGTTATTTTATCTTTCTCTCTATTGTCTATTCATATACTCATTGAAGAGAATTTGTGTTCTTAGAGGTAATCTTCTTACTTACAGCATTATCTCCTAGTCCTTATTCTACCATTCTTCGAACCTTTCGTTGGGTTTCTAGTTTGGATTTATCGTGCCTAACGAGTCCTGTAACAGGTATATCTGAGATTTTCTGATTAGGGTTTGGTTCGTTGATTAGGGTTGGTTTAGGGAAGAAGATGAAGTTCCCGTTTTTTTATTAGGGTTTAGCTTTCAAATTCTTGTAATATTGCCCAAATAGGCTCGTTCTTTTCCAATTATTCAATAGGCTTGTAAAATTTAAAAAAAAAATATTTAATAAAATAAATTACTAAAATAATTTATATATTATTAATAATTATATTTAAAAAAAAACTATTATTATTTATATTATTGGAAAAATATTTTAAAAAAATCGAATTTATATATTATTAGAAATAATTTGCCCGTTACTTTTAGTAAGTAATAAACTTTTATATAATATTTTTATTTTATATATATAAGAAGCTATGTACCTATTGTATAATACATTACCTTTGCTTTCTCATAATAATAATAATAAAAAGAGATTTCTTCCTCAGGTATTCGATTATATTTAATTGAATTCTGGCCCTAATTCGCTATTAGCTTGTTTCTAATTAATTGATTTCTACTTTGTTATTGGAGTATGAAGATTTTTGTTCTGTTCATTTGATTATGATGCTAACGATTTTATTGGTGCAATGTGATGCAGGAGATCGTAGCTAAAATATGGAGTCTTTTGATTTAAACCATCTGGAAACTAATGTACTCTTCTTCCTTAATTGTTCATTCAAGACTTCGTTTATTTGCTTGTTAGGGTTTTGCTAATTTCACAAAGTTTATGATTATGCAACAGGTAGTTGACGAAGATAATGATAAGGTATCGATTGTTTACTCTTTTTCTCTGCAATTCTTAGATTAAGATTAGGTTTAATTTTGTTTCTGAATTGGCAAATTTGTTTATTTATTACTATTATTATTCAGCTGCGTGCATGTTTCGAATATCCTGATTTGGTATTGATTGCTTTTAGCGATTCGATTTATTTTGTTACTTCTGTTTGACAAAAAGATGAATTGTCTCTAAAAACAGGATTTTGCTTTCAGCGATCTTTTCATGGTAAACCATCGGACATCGGAAAATAGGAATATAGTATGAAGCATGATGTATATGAACATACTGACGCGATCTTCTTTCATTGTTTACATAACAATCAATTTCAAATTTGCTACCTTAACTTTCTTGATTATGATTTGGCTGCAGCTACTTTCTGTAGATGAGCTTAGCAAGGATCTCGCTGCGATTCTTAAGATTCCGACAATGCAGATACCTAAGTCTCTACTTTCTGAAGATGAGCTTAAAGAGGTTCTCAGAGAGATAGTAGCTAACTCTCTACTTTATGAAGCTAGAGAGAAACTCATATTTAAGTTAAGACTTTCTGATGCTGAGATTCAAGAGGATCTCGCAGCGATAAGGGCTAACTCTCTGCCTTCTAAAGGTGAGCTTAAGCTGGATTTCACTGCGATTTGTGATAATTCAACAATGTAGATAGCAAATAAATAATTATTTGATCAGTCAACAGTAGTCCCTCTAAGACAACTTTAAATAGTCCTAGCATTAGTTACTTACACAATGAAATGGCTGCACTGAGGATTTGGACCCATCATTGAGCTTTCAAGCTCAATATACATACTATTCTAGCCATCATATATATTGACATACGATAGATTCGGCTTTAAGGATTATAGTTTTCATTGTCGTACTCTAAGACTTTAATGTATAAATGCATCAAAAGAGACCATGTAATGCGGTGAATAAGATGTGTGTGTGTGTGTGCTATACGCTTCTAACCTTATAAGGAAAATTCTAAGTCTTATCGCATATGAGGAGACGTTGTTGTGCTGGCAGTTTCCACGGTCTGATGTACTAGCTATTACAGGAGACCATAACTTTTTTTGGAATTTTAGGATCCAATAATTAAAGTGTTAGACATTAATAGGTCTTCCCTCAAACCCACAATCAATCCAACTAGTATAGGCACTAAGTCTCGAGAAAAAGACCTTGTATACTTTTCTCTTCTATTCATTCGCTAATTTTCTACTCATAAGCATAATAGCTGTTAATGATTTGATTTTCATATTGTATATTTGTTAGTAGAGAAGAAGGGTTTTGTTTTTAGATGTGTATATGATTACAAGAATTTTTGTAGATTCAGGAAGTAGCTGAGTGTGAAAAATGGAGGCAGAAGGTGAAGTCTTGGTCCAACAGTCAAGGTATAGCCTGAACTATGTTCTTTGTGTTTTCTTATTCCTCTGAAGAACAATTAGGGTTTGAGAATTTTATATTACTAACGAGAATTTAGTGCAACTTATTTATCCAGTATCATTGGCACGTAAACAACACATATGGATACTCATATCTTTGTTTCATCTTATATAATTAGTGTCAGCCGAATTGCTTGTCATTCAATAGTGTGTTTGTGTACATGTTTTGGTATATGCCTGGTCGGATTCAGATTGTATCTACAGTTGCAATTCTTTATCCTGCCTAATATAATTTTCTTTTGGGTTGTTTTTTCAGTGATGATTATACTATCAAGTTTCAACTAGATGCTGCAAAGCTTCGCATCAGATTTTTTTTTGGAAGGATGGATATGTATGGTGACATTTACATTTTGTAATAAAGGGTAGTTTACCCACACTGTAATAAAATCTCTTTTTATAATGTGGCGATTCTATCATCTTCATATTTGCAATTGTTTTGTACTATTTCAAATTCCTCATAGACGAGGTTTAGATGTGGAAACCCCTCACAACAATGAAGAATAGTGTTGACGTTCATATAAGATGAGAGTGAATAGCATGTCACAGTCTAAAAAAGTATACAACGGTACTAAAAACTGTGCTGAGACTATGAAACATGAAGCCTAGAGAGAAAAGTGCCAAATATCTAACTGCCTTTTAGCATAAACTGGTTTGTGTTGACATTAATTTTTTTTTTCTGAATATAATAAATTTTCGTGCAATAAATTCACTACGAACACAGTTTCTTATTTTGTTACATTATAAAGATCTTCGATTCTTTGGCACAGAAACCGAACCGTGTCTAACTTTAAACTTGTACATTTGGATATATGGAACATAAAACAAAAGGGACAGAATGTGGATACATGGAACATAAAACAAAAGGGACAAAATTGTGTAGTCAAAATGATCAAGACCAAATTCTAATGAAAAATGTAAATATTGAAACTCGGGTTATATTCAATATCATGGGACTAGCTAGGTTACACCTATTTAGTTAAAAGGATTCTATGATAAGTTGGGCTGCTGTAGGTGACATTATCTCGGCGATCAGGAAAGTGTACTTCCACTGTTTGTCTTCTTTGTCATGGAACATCTCTGTGTAAACTTTCCCAGCACCAGCCCGGACAATGAAGTTGATCTACAAATGAACATCAACACTTATAAATAATACATCTAATCCGTAATCTCGTTATATTTTATCATACAGAACAAACTCGTTGCTTAGAGCCA
This sequence comes from Limnanthes douglasii subsp. nivea, assembly GCA_036936605.1. Taxonomy (NCBI): domain Eukaryota; kingdom Viridiplantae; phylum Streptophyta; class Magnoliopsida; order Brassicales; family Limnanthaceae; genus Limnanthes; species Limnanthes douglasii. The sequence goes on along the minus strand of JAUPFV010000001.1, from coordinate 125,688,637 downwards.
GATATGCATTTGGCTTTTAGGTTAATAAGCAAGACCCTTGTTTGTTTACTCTTACTTTTTAAGCTAGTTAACAAAAAGCTAGCTTTTCAAGTGTTATTTTGGTTTAAGGGTTGTCATGAGGCCAAAAAACTAGCTTAAAACTTTTCATAAAAAGAATACCATTTGGTCTTCGAGAATTTTGCAAATGAGGAGAATTCAAGGATTGTCTGTCTTTTTGTGTTTTGATGACATTAAATGAATTGTGCCAACTCACATTTAGCATACTTTGATACATGTTGTAAGATTAGTTTTCGGATTCTTTAGTCAATTTGAGTTTTGTATTATAGGTAAAGACGATATTACTTGGGCCTTAAAAAGTTCTATTTGTTTACATTATCATATTTTCAAATGATGTTGGATCTTCCCTGCAGTTAACCAGTTTTTGGGAGCAAAAATAGTGAAAACTCAAATTGACTGTATGGAGGATCCAACATTATCTGAAAATATAAGATGAAAAAGCAAAGAGAACTTTGAAATATAAGACAATCCTTGAATTCTCCTCATTTATAAAATTCTCGAAGATTGAAGCAATTATTTGAAATGCATCAACACTAAGGGAATGTTTGGTACATACTTATATAAATGCTTAACCTACAATAAAAAGTAAAAAATGGTAAGCTTTTAGAAATACATTGTTTCGCATGAAGGACAAAAAGATGATATCAACTAGATATTTAAACAAGTAAATATTATATGTTGGAGCATCAAAGGGATCCTCAACAGTTGCAACAACCTTTTTAGCCTGCAAGGAATATCGAGGATACTTCTAAGTTCTAATCTTGAAATAACTACGATTGTGAAATTAAAACCCGGACTCGTTTGGTATATAGGATTGTGACCAGATTGGAATACTTTTAATTTCAGTCTGGTGTTTGGTGTGTCAACACATGACTAAATGATCCTCGAAGAAAATATTCCTGACCAGTCATACCTTATAAATCCGTGGAGAAGGTTGGGATGGATAAGACTATGTAGTTGTTTGTTGTCTAGCTTATAAGCTAAAGACTAGTTTTAGAAAAACAAATAATTAAAGTTAGTTTTAAAGAAAAAAAAACCATAGGTTGTTTGGTGCATGATTAAAAATCCAACTTTCAACGTTAAAATTGAAGATATAAAGTGAAGGTGAGAGCTTAAATTTGAAAAACAGTGTTTCAATGATAGCATAATGTATAGAGAATAAGCCTTTGTGAACAGGTAAAAAGTCGATTTTAAGAGCCAAAAAGCTTTTTATCTCGCTTTTACCATTCTAATCTTTTAAAACCTATACAGTTAAAACGGTGACATTTTTAGGCCTAGAAAGCCAGACCAACCAAACAGTTTTTTTTGTTTCAAATCCTGAAAGCCAAAAGGTCTAATGGCAACAAACAACCCCTAAATATTCAGCCTCGTTTCACTCCAATCCTTTATTCTATCTTATGTATCCCGGTGTTCCAAACATCCCTTTACCGTCCGATTATTTTCCATCACAAATAATTTTTCAAACAGCTGACTAAAACTAATTTCGTTAACATAAGCTTTTTCCCAGCAGTAAACCGACAACATGTGTGGCATTACTGAGATCATAGCACACTACTTAGATAGGGACTTTTGCATATCAATGAAATTTATAAAATGGTCTTATAGTCTTGATGATATTCAAATTTAACCTGAGACTGCGTCTGTTCCGATTGCCTTGAAGCCCTTGAAGGAAAGGATCTAGAAAGGGTAGGAGATGCGGTAGTCCTTGTTCCATGGTTAGCCGCAAGTCGGAATTGCTAAAAGACCAACAAAACTACATTCCATTAAAAACAAAATATTGGTGTAAAAGATACAAAGCAGGACCAAGAACAGCCTTTGGTAATTTGGTTAAAATGAGAGTCAGTGGTATAAATTATTGATTGAAGCACTAGAATAGAGATGATACCATAAGTCATAGACCTAGTTCAGAAAATTTATATCATTCGAATATTGATAAATAAGGCTTATGAAGATCATACAGCTAACAGTATGAACAACAACCACTAATCCAAAGTAGATTATATAAACGAGACACAATAACTACCATAATTTTTTCTTGCATTTACTACTGCATACTATCTGTAAACCTAGTCAAATGATATAGAATATAAGTAACTAGGCGTTAGATATGTTGTAATGGTCACTAACCATTAACTCCGGCCGCATTCTGCATATTAAAACGAACAACATCAATGTTTGATCCATGAACCGGGGAAACATAAAATGACAAACAAGTAACAGCCTCACCTTAGTCACACTATTAATATCAGTAGCTGGTCTTAGGGATACCGACCTCAATGCTGTTTCCAACTACAAGATAATCACAAAGTTATTTGGCGTATATTAATCGTTTTCTTATAACAGTTAATCTGGTTTTCTGCTAACAAAGCCATATGTTTTCCATAAGGTTCACACGGGTTTTGACGTTCTCAACATGTTAAAAGAGCATATACTAATGTAGTTAACTTAAACCTGCTTAACCAGCATAAAGACAGCAACATGAAATACAAAACATTAACGTCAACTCTTTCTAGGGCAGTGTTTCTTTGCTCGAGTGGTGAATTTAGTCTTATCAAGATTCGATATATAAAGAACCTACATCTTTCAAGACAAACATCAAGAAGAAACACCCGATTGAAAATTAAAGAAAAAACCCAATGCAGTGATCAAACATTATTTATCTGTGGCATCATGACTGGAAAATACAAAAAATGGGACACATTATCTAAGGGGCAATGCGACATAGGGACAAATCCTTCACTCATCTGTCCGCTATAACTAAATTATGTAAATCCTAGGGAGTTCCTATTGCCAATCTTGAAGAAAAGACGAAGTCATAGAGTACACTTACACTAGGGCGATTCAGAGATGAGCCTAATAGAGGGGGACATCGTGGTCAGCACCGAAGCAATGAGGGGGCTTCCCGGGTGGCTGATGATTTCATACTATCAGCACCTCGAGACTCTCATTAACCGATTGTATGCGATACCTTTAAATCTACAGCGGGCTAGTTTACTTTGGACCTGTCATTTTTCACTGTTTTCTTTGTATCTAATTTTTATTGGTTTATTACTTTTTTCTTTTTCTTTTAGATACGGGGCCGGGCTAGAAATAAGATAGGTGGATCTTTCGCTCTATCTTTATTTTTTTAAACTCAAAATTGAAATTCTCAAATTATGATTTTTCTTTCTAGATTACTACATTGAGGCCATTTACTCTGAAAATCAATCCAAACTCTGAAATCTATCCGTCGTTATCCTAAATTCACAAGCTTTTCACCAATTTTATCAATATTTACTACACTAAACACATTAAACCCCAAAAGTTACCTTTTTACCCAAACTCATAAAATCCACCACAAACAACATAAAATCGGAGTATCCATAGACAATGATGAAATGGACGTCTCTTTGGACGACTTACTAGACGAGGAGGAAGCTTACCGCATGGAAGTAAGAAGCTTAACTCGACTTTTGATTTTGGCCTTGTCGCACGAACGTGCGACGACATTGCCTTACAATTCGCATGCGACCATATAGCCTTAGTCGTCGCATGCGACGACTATGGAGACATGTCTCGTGCGACTAGACTTTAGACAAACTTATAGTTTCCTATTATATATTTTGTAGGAGGAACCTGTCCAGCCTCCATATATGGATGCGGACTACAATAGAATATTCGAAACGGATATCGTTTATTAACTAAAGACGAATTGGATGCTTTTGTGGACACTGAATCGAAGAAGATTAAGTTTGTCACAATTACAAAGCTCTACGATAGCGGGAAATGGGGAAGGACTCCTAGGTTAGAGTATGTTTGCGAGCGGTACGGTGTATTCGTATCAAAAGCGAAGCCAGAAACTTTAAGAAAGCGGAAGACATCGACGAGGAAATGTAATTGTCCATTTGCGCTAAAAGGTCATCCGATCAACGTACTAGCCGTGAAATGGCGTTTGGAGATGATAAACGGTACGCATAATCATGATCCCTACGTTCTCCTAGACGGTCATTCTCGCGCTTGTAGGCTAAAACGGGATGAAGAAGAACTAGTTCGTAGTTTGTCTCACCTCGGTTCGCGTCCTAGGGAGATATATAGTGGTTTGAAGTACCAATATCCCGAGAACATTTCGAACATGCGTGCAATCTACAATTACCGCCAAAAACATCGGGTTGTTGAGCATGGGGGACAAACACAAATGTAATATTTGTTGACGAAGTTGAAGGAGAATGGATACTCCACGTGAGAACGTTTGAAAGACGATTCAAATGTGATCGCTGATTTTTTTTTCCGCACATCTTACTAGCATAGACTTATTACGTACATTCCCCAATGTGTTATTCATGGATTGTACGTACAAGACAACTAGGTATAAATGGCCTTTTATTAGAAATTGTCGGTTTAACGTCGACTTCCATTACATTTACCGTTGCGTACGTGTTTTTTAGCGAAGATAATATTGGAAACTATGTATGGGCTTTGGAAACTCTTCGTGGTTTGATGATGGATAGCGTGTGCGCATTTTCGAGCGTTATTGTTATTGATCGAGAGTTAGCCCTCATGCGAGCAATCGACGATATTTTTCCGGGCACACACCAATTATTATGCATGTGGCACATTAGTAAAAACATTATTGGGATGGTCCGAAAGATATTGCACGATTGAGTTTTACGGCTACGTTGCGGGGGTGAACACGGTTGAGACTTACCAAAAAAATATAGATACATTGAAGGAGATGTTCACCTCTCAACCGAAGTGTTTTGCGTACGTTGTGGACGCGTGGATAACAAAATATGGTGACAAGTTTCTTGCGTACCGAACGAACAAGATTAAGCATTATGGCCAAACAACTACAAATAGGTTTGTCCTTTTATCCAATTTTTTGTTTACCTATTATATCTCTATTCAAATAAGTTCATTATTTTGTACTTGTACAATGTAGGGCGGAGGGTGCTCACTCATCCCTAAAAAATACCTTGGGACGAATCAATGCAACTTTGAGCTATTTTGGGAAAAAGTTCACAACTTATTAACAAAGCATCATGCGGGGATCGTCGAATTATTCGAGCGAAGTAAGTTTAGGACAATTCCCGGTTTTTATGTGGTTTTGACCCAAAATCTTAAAGGTCATGTGTCACATGCGGGTCTAAAGATATTGATGTTTGCTATTGTTCGTGCTAGAAATATAGGAGTAGATCGAGTAGTATGTGGAGGATGTTTCCTTAGGAAAACACATGGTTTACCTTGTGCATGTGAAATTGTGTTTATAACTAGAGATGGTAGATGCATCCCTTTAGAAGATGTGGATGTCTTTTGGAAAAGAATAGATATTGTTCATAGAGATCCTAGTTCTCGTGAGGAAGAATTGCAGAAATTTTTTTCCATAATTGACAACTTCATTCGTAGTTTCCGCCCCGACCAACAAAACCACATTATCAATAGGGTAATGCAAATTTTAAGGCCCGATACAAGTCATATTAAAGATCCTAAAGAAGCGGTTAGAGCTAAGTGTAGGCCAAAGGGAGGCGTTGATAAATCGACTAAACGGAACCCTAGTACGTTGGAATATCCCATTGAACAAACCGCTAGTGCTAGTACTCTGGCTAAATCGATAAGTAGTACACCCGTTAACACGTTAGGGAGCACGGCCGCATCCAATATGGTTCCCGTCGTACCACCCAAACCTCCATTAGCAAAAAAGAAAGTTGGAAGACCTAAGAAAATTACTAAGGATGAGAAGTTAACATTATATCTGGATTGCATCCCGGCACACACTTACATTTTAAAGTTAGTTGACGTTCTTCCGGACGGACAATGCGGATATCGTTCCATAGCGCATTCAATATACAACAACGAAGATCGATGGGAGGATGTTCGACGCGAATTGTTGAAGGAGTTACGGGACAATCGTGCTTCTTGGTTGGATGTATATGGTTCGCCGAAGGTGTTTGACGATTTGATACATAGGTTAGATTACTTCAAGCCTAATCCTAGTAGCCACTATTGGATGAAATTTCCGGACATCGGACTAGTAATTGCGACAAGATATCAATGCATGGTATACCATGTATCGCAAACAGCGCCGTTAACGTATTAACTAATCCGTGGAAGGCCACCCGTCAACAATTTAACAATCATAGAAGTTGGGATTGCTTTCGTACATGGATGTCATTTTGTTAATGTAAGTATATGTCATTTTTTAGCCAATTTCTTAAGCTACCATTACAAGATGCATTCATTTCTTCTTTTTTATTGCAGATCACTACTCCACCCGATGGACCATTGCCTCCATTATACCCTTGCTGGGGTGCTTACGCAACCGAAGAAGCGAATCAATGGGCGCATCTGTACTACCGTCGGTTCAACAAATATACATAAATAATACCAGCTACGAAAATCAACTTGAACAAAAAACCACATGTAACGGATTTGACAAGAGACGACGTTTGAGTTGATGTAATTTTGTAATATTTGATGTAGTTTTGTAACATTTTATGTAGTTTTGTAACATTTGATGTAGTTTTGTAATATAGTTGATGTAATTTTATAACATTTGATGTAGTTTTGTAATATAGTTGATGAAATTTGTATGTTGTTGGTTTTTTGTTTAATTAATAGTCTTTGCGAGCAATTATTTTTTATTTAAAAGCGTGGTCATGATAAAATATTACACACGTCGCACGTGATGCCCTATGGCAATGGTCGCATGCGACGCAAGGGCAATTATTTGGCTATTGTATTTCAACTAGAGGGCTTGTATCACACAGCCAAAATGCGGCGACAGTGGTCGTATGCGATGCAAGGACAATTATTTGGCCTGATGTTTCAACCAGAGGGCTTGCGTCGCACGACAAAAATGCGATGCCTTTTGTCGATGGTCGCATGCGACGCAAGGTAAAATATTTGTCCCTGAATTTCAACCAGAGGGCTTGCGTCGCACGGCCAAAATGTGACGCCTTATGTCGATGATCGCATGCGACACAAGGCAAAATATTTGGCCCTGGGTTTTCAAACAGAGGGTTTGCGTCACACGGCCATAATGTGACGCCCTATTTTAATGGTCACATGTGATGCTAGCGTGGCCCTTGTTGGAGCAATTTGAGGTCATTAAAAAGGGGAAATTTTAATTTTAGAGTTCAATTTCAATAGAACACCAAATAAGACACTTGAAGTAAATACAAGAAGACGAAATCAACAAGTTAACACCTTAACTTAAACAAACATAAGAAAATAATTAAACTACAACATGCAAAAATGCTCAATCGTCGAAGTCGTATCCCAAGTTGTCGTCGGAATCAATACCCTCCTCCCTTTCCGTAATCCTATTTGGAAGATACGCTACCATATCCCTAGTGATGTAGTCTACCACCGTCATGTTCCAGACGTAAACCGCTTCTTCCTCAATTTTATATGACAAAAACAACAAACGATCCATCGGTTTGCAAAAAAGGTACCTCTGCTTGATTTGTTCACGGTTGCGCATGACTAGACCTCCAGTTCCTAAACGGCCGTAGTTGTAGTACATCTAATTAAGGACTCACTCAAAAAACGCATCGTTAGTATCTTCCCCTAGCTCTCAGCGGGCAAGCTTTACCGCCTAAAGCAAATGGTAGTCTTCATGAGGCGTAAACTCTATTTGTTAAATTGTTTATGTTTGTCCAAATGTTTGAGAATGTTTGATGGTGAGAGATTTGTAGCTGTTTTCAGTCCCGTTTTATAGGGTTTTTAGAGCGGGAGTTTTTAATAAAGTTGAGTCAAGTTTTGAGGGAGTTAAGGGCGGGAGTTTTAACTTTGAGAATTGGCGGGAGTTTTTTTGTTAATGAGAATAAGAGGTAGTTTAAAATTTGGCGGGAGTTTTTTTGTTAATGAGAATTGACGGGAGTTTTTAATAATTGTCTGTCCTTATCCATCTACTTCGTCATATTCACTTTACACGTGTCACGTTTTCATTCGTCTAAGTGGATTACGTTATCTGAAAATGAAATTGTCTATAAATAGATGTTGTATCCACATTAAAGGGTAAACTAGTTGGTAAATTAAGCAAAAAATGTGTCCATAAACTGAGTTAGAAGATCAATATCTGATGAAAGCATCAATTGAAGTTGGTAACACGAAATTGATAGAGGGGCGTAAAACATACTGGAAGGTATTGTTATGCCATATATACTTCCTATACGGAAGAGATGGTGTCCAGCCACCTAGAATTTCAAGGTGTGTTGATGAGGTGAGAGATGGGTGGTCAGTCCTAGTCATGTTCCGTCTACATCTAGTTTCTAGCCTCACCGAATTAGAACGTCGTGTTGCGTGTAACTGGTTTAACTGCCAGGTCACGGATTCTATAACAGATGAGTAGCTGGATCAGGCTCGTTCTGACATTATTGACATCCGACTAGAGGAAATGCGTGACCACCAGGATAAAAGAAGAAGAAAGGAAGTTGATGAAATGGAAATGGCCTGATAAATAAACTATGATTTGAGTATGTGTTTGAGTGTGAGTTTCGGTTGATGTTTGAGTGTGAGTTTCAATTTATGTTTGAGTGTGAGTTTCAGTTTGTTATTTAGTGTGTGTTTCAGTTTTAGTTTGAGTGTGGGTTTCAGTTTGTGTTCGAGTGTGTGTTTGAATTTGTGTTTGAGTGTGTGTTCCAGTTTATGTTAACGTTTGTGTTTCATTTAACACCTTATATTTTGACTATGACATACTTTTATTAGCTAGCTTGTTCAAATAAAATTGGGAATGAGGTATAAAAACAAAAAAAAAGAAATACAATAATACCAGAGGAAATCTGGTAGCACAATCGTGGCGACCACGAAGACCGAACCCCAAATTTGGAAACCCACCAAAGCAGCCTCGTTTCACACAAAATCAAAGACAAAAGCATAGATCCTAGTAAAACTAACAAGAATACAACACTAATCTAACAAAACAACAACTAAAATCATGCAAAAATCGAACTTTTAAAATCGAAACCTAAAACCCTAATTTTTCAACAATTTATACCCAACGAAATCTAAAAACAATTATAGCAAGAGGTTTGTATTTCTTACCTCTATGTTTTGCTCAGTTTAGATTCTTGAAAAATCGATTTTGAATTTCGGTCGATTCTTGAGTGATTGAGAGGTTTCTAGAGAGAGAGAAAAAAGAAAAAAATTATAAGAGATTTATCAAACCCTTTTATACCTACGTTTTCTGAAAAAGACAATTTTTTTCCAAAATTAGGTGAGAGATATATCAAACGGATATAAGATCCAACGGTGTTAATTATTTTCTTGTATTTCGCTTTGCTTTAATTGACTATTTAATCATTTTCTTTTTATCATTATTATCTTATGGCGTAAGAAAAAATCCCATAACTAGTAAATGTCCAACACAAAATAACAATTAATGTTATTTATTATATATTTTAGGATTTTTATATCTAATTCGTGAAGTGAATTTGAGTTAAAAATAAGTTAAGAAAGGATGTTTAGATTTTTATTTGTTTAAGTTTTAAAAAGTTATTTATAATTTATTAAAATCAATTATATTACAAATCTACTTTAAATACACCATTTTACCTAGAATAATTAATGGATATAATAGATATGTTTATAAATAATAGTTGTCATATGTATAAAAAATTATTTAGAAAATAATATATATATATATATATATATATATATATATATATATATTAATAAAAGATTGAGTAAATATTAATTGAGTAGCTCAGTCTCATTTATAATCAGATGGAGATTCACATAAAAAGAAAATGTGTGTTAATTTTCAATATGTGGATTGTTTCGTTTGTAGCCTAATTAGAGTAAGAAAAGTCATTAAAAATATTTAGTCATTTAATGCTCTTAACCAAATAGAAGAGATGTCATTGGTTCAAATCTTATTGAATCAATATATATATATATATATTAAAATTTTCATTCAATTTCTAAATTGATATGTCATTTGGCTGCTCTATTACTTTATGACTTAAGTCGATTGATTTGGGATTATTAAATGTCAGGTAGAAAAATAAATGATATAAATATAAATTTAATAATAAATAATATTAAAATTAAAATTTATATTATCTTGGTTTGTTAACGAACATGTGAAAATATTAAAATAAATAACATATAGTGTAAGTTTATATTTATGGAAAACAAATTTAAAAAATAAATTTCTTCATTTTTCTGAAAATAGATTTCTTCATATTTCTGTCAATAACATGCGATTATGAATTTTTTGCACTTGTTTCATTGGTTTTTTTCACTAGGAAATTTGGTATTAGTTTATACCATTTGACAATATCGTTTTATAATATCGTTTTAAGATACTTTTATATTATGATATTTAGTTCTTTGCTTCAATTAGCAAATAAATAATATTGGATAATTTGATCAAATAATATTTATCTTTGATTTTATATTACTTTTATACTATGTGATTGTTAATTCTAATTAATAATAAATATAACAATCTCATTTGTTTTATTAGTAAAATTGAGAAACAAAAGAGTAAAAATAGCTAAATTATAAAAATGAGCTATATTTGAAGAAATTGATAAAAAAACAAAAACTTAAATAAAATAAATAAAAAGAAAATACCAAAAGAATTTTTTTTAGTTAAAGATAGAATTAAATAATAAAACAATGTGATCTCGAGTTAATAAATCATGATCTTATTATTTAACTTAAAATAATTGAATAATTTATTTTTAATTTTTTATTCGATAAAAATTAAGATTTTATTTTTAAAAAGTAAAGTTTTATTATAGTAAGTAAAATTTCAAAAATAAAAAATCATCATTTTTATATAAATAAAATACATATACACCCATGACGTAACCCTACAAGTTAAAAAAAGTACAGATTTTGACTTATTCACATAATATTTTATTTCTCTTTTCCATCTTTCTTATAAAAATAATGTTCAGAATGAGTTAAAACGTTTTATTATGGGGGTTATGGGAATTCTGTACATACAACCGTTATGAATTAAAATTTTATTTTAATTTTAAATTTATTCAATTTTTCAGTAGTAGTAGCATTAGTTATGACGCGTTCAATTACATATGAGTTCAATTGATTGATAAAATATTTAAGTTGTGACCGAGAGATGATGTCTATTTTAGATTTGTACTAATATTATTGGATTGTATGAGTAATGCGCTATGGATATGAACCAGTGAAGTCTGAACTAGGTTTTAAATATAAATATAAAAAGTCATACACGGAGGTTAGTTGTTGGTAACTGATAGATAAAGGTAACACCACAAAAGAGAACATGACTTTCAAGAAAAATATGTTTACATTTAATTTAATTAATTAATTTTACAAAAATTATTTGTTGTACATACATATACATGTTCTAATGTCCTTATGATTGTTTTAATATTAATTACTTCCAACTTTCAATTTTAGTTTTATTTTATTTTACAAAAATCTTGATCTTTTGGATTACAAATCGATCTTATTATTTTGTTAATTAGTAAATAGTTTCATTAACTAGTATACTAGAAAAAATAGATTTTTCTTTAGGGTTTGATAATTCTCGAGTCTAATACTCGTTAAAAGTACAGCAAAAATCGTACACTTGGAATTTTTCCATGAGTAACTTAATATTCATCAACTTAATCAAATAGATTCTAGATGAATTCTTTTAGATTTCGGGTCTTAAAGACAAACCCGATAAAAGTCATATTTTACTTTTTGGGGTAAACCCTTTTTATTTTGAAATGACTTAGTCAATATTTTAGAATTCAAGGTTAACTCTTATCTTGTAAAATATATACGAGTTCCTCTTCTCACAGTTTGTCTTTCATATAATGATTGTCATCCCCGCCTTCGAAATATCACATCTTCTATAAGTTTATAAACTTTGAACACTTTTTTTATGCAAGACGACTTCATCTCATCAAGTATATTCTCTGTGCTGGCCAAGTATCATGGTCTTCAATCTTCATTCTCCCACTAAGGGTTCTCAAAAAACTTCTCTAAACCCCATGACACTTTCTCTAGTCATGCTATGAAATATAGGTTTTCGGGGATAAGGTGGCTCGGGTCAATGTAAATTGTCCACAATGGAATGCGATCTTGGGAATTATAGGCCTAAAAATCTGAAATCAAATGGTTATCTTTAAATATTTGTGGTCATTAATTGGAAAAAACAATAACTCAATCAGTCAATCTAGTGCGACTAGATTAATGCTCAAAAAATATAAGATAATGACTTTGGGCTTTACATTATTGTTTCTCTCCCTTATGGACATGAACTAAAATTTTATATCTTAAACCTTTAGGTAGCAAAATGTACATGTTAGCAATCGATAATTGGGAGCCTTCCTTATTCTGGTATCATTTATGGTTTCCTTTTACCTCATTGAAAACCCATTATGGACAAGGAATAATTTATGACTTAAAACTTGACAAAAATCTCAAATTTTCAGCCATCATTCAAGATGGTCTCTGGAACTGGCCATCCTAAATTCAATCTGTAAACGATACAAATCATCGCAACTTTCAAGAGACTAACAAACTCATCATCTTTTTCCTTCCTCTTACCATCAATTACAACGACGCAACCTTCAAGAGATTGATAATCTCATCCTCTATCAACTACAATGACGTCTGATGTTAGACCGTCAATGATGGAAGCACAAAGTTCACTATTAAAGACATATACAATTTAATTCGAGCGTGCATCCCTTGTGTCGGTGGGTCTGTTACTATGGTATAAGTACAATATAATTCATTATTCTTTTATTTTATAGTTTGCAATCCATAGAAAATTGACTACCCACGATAAACTTATAAATTGGGTTTTAAATACCCGTATGGATTATATCTTATACAGTTCTTGCACCATATCCATCAATCATATTCTCTATGATTATAGCTTCCCTCGAGCATTTGGGTCTCAACCAGTTCCATGTTCGGTTCACTTTTAGTATCTATAATTGGCTTTCTTAGATAGGAGAAGTGTCACTCTAACCTTCATCTCATATCCATCACCTTTGAAGTTCTTGCTTTAACACGGTAGTATACCACGTATGGAGGGAGCAGAATCCAAGAATGTTTGATTTCCCTCATGTCCTTACCTTTGCGGTATCGCACCGTATGGTATATGACATTTGTTTTAGATTCTTTGATACCAATATTGTCTCGCCAATGTAATCTCTACGAGAATTCAAACTTATCTTGTTGTTATTTTGTTGTATTACAATCACTTATACCTTCATTTTGTGATCGGCGAAGATGATCGTTAGCTCGCACTTTGACTATGTTCTTGTTTGCACCAACTACATGAGACATTTGGTTCATTCCACATTGTCCAACTATTTCATTAGAGTTTTGTATAGGGTGATATCATGTATTTTAAAAATCTCAGGTAAAACTTTCAAACCAATCTTCTAAATATATCCCAAATAATTACAAAAACTTTTACAATTTATTAATGATATTTTTAAAAAAATAAATTAATTTTTGAGTGATTAAAAAAGTATATATATATATATATATATATATATAATAGTAAAACTAAACTAGATTATTTCATTGATAAATAAATATTTAATTTCGGCAAAACTTTACTTACAAGAAAGGTCATATATGTAATTTTACTCGGAGTTTGAAGAAGAGGGAAAGACTGGGAACATGGATGTTTTTGTGTAGACGATCGTGGTGCAGTAACCGCTATAACCGCTACCATCTTCATAATCCCAAACGCACAAACATACTACAAAAAAAAATATAAAAACATTCACAGAGAATATATGGACGGCAAAAGAGACGACACTAGGAAAGGTCCATGGAAAATCGAAGAGGATGAAGTTTTAATCAACCATGTCAAGAAGTACGGTCCTCGTGACTGGAGCTCCATTCGATCCAAAGGTCTTTTACAGAGAACCGGAAAGTCTTGTCGTCTTCGTTGGGTTAACAAACTCAGACCTAATCTCAAGAAGTAACCAAACTCTCTTAAACTCTTACTCCAATCCTTCATCGTCATTGTCGCTCTTGTCTTTTATTGAACGATTCTCTTTCGTGTTGATTTCTACTACTAATCGAATTTCTAGTTCCGATTTAGTTTTGAAGTAAGTTTATGTTATGTTCACCATTGACATAGGTTCTGTTTGAAACCAGACTCGTAAGTCGTAAGTCACTTACTGTTAATGTCTTCGTTGCAAATCTGTCATTCCGTCGATTATTATTACGTGGTATTCTTCTGTCGATTTTCGTTGGATGTTATGTTTCGGATTTGTGTGCAGTTCATGAATGTTTGTTTATGTTCTTGTTCTGATTTTTGTTGTCGGATTAGTGGATGCAAGTTCACCGCAGAAGAGGAGAGAGTGGTGATAGAGTTGCAAGGGCAATTCGGGAACAAATGGGCAAGAATCGCTACTTATTTACCGGGGAGAACCGATAACGATGTTAAGAATTTCTGGAGCAGTAGGCAAAAAAGACTCGCTAGAATCCTACACAATTCTTCTTCCGATTCAAAATCCCGAAAAATTCAAAGGACTGTTAATGTTAATGTTAACGTTAACGTTCCTCAAGAAACTACTAGATCGGAGGTAGAATAATTTCATCACTAATTTTGTCCATTTTTATTGAATCTGATTTTTATTTTTATTTTTTTATGGTATTAGGTTACGAACATGGCTTCTTTAGGAGAAGAAGAAACATCACACAACACCATGTTTCCTCATCAACCGATTAAAATGGATCCGTTTCCTCAACTTATTAGTCCGGACATGTTTAGTGTTGTGGATCCAATGGGGCAGCTGATTCAAACCGAGACGAATATATGTGGTGGTGGTGGTGACTGTGACAATGGTTCTTTGTCACAAATACCCTTTTCTTATATCCCACAAAGCCAGCCTATAAACACTGAATTATCTCCTGATAGTCAAGAGCTTATTGCTAGACTGGATGACCCATATCTATTCGATCTTCTCGGACCTGATGTTCCTGATTTTGGTAAACAGATGTTTTTGGAACCGACGGAAAACTGCTGTAGTAGAAGTGGGATGAAAGATGAACGTGATGTGTTTTTTGATGATTTCCCTGCTGACATGTTTGATCAGATGGAGTATCCTAGTCCTCCTGATTGAGTTCGTTAGTGATTTAGTTTTAATTAGTATTGATGAAGTTATTAAGTAATTTGTTTAGGACTAACTAACACTAACAGTCTTTAACTGGATTGTGTGCTTATGTTGTTTGATTCATGTAATTGATGATTATTAATTTATTATTATTATGTCGCTCTGTTTCATGTAACTGATGATGATTATTATGTCGCTCTATGAGGAAAACTTTCTGAACCAAACACTCTAGGTGGATCGTATTGAAATAATTTCGTGTGATTTGGGTATAGTGTCTTTTTCTCCTTATAAAATACATTAAATTTGCTACGGATCAAATGAACCATTGTAAAAGAAATGGAAATTGTGTCCCCAATCATTCATACATGAACTAACTAAAATTTCTATGTGGCATCATATTTAACATAAAATATTTACAACCTCTATCCAAGAACTTGCATGAACTATAATATAAAGATGTGCTAGAGGTAAAAGAATGGACCGAAAGTTATTTTTCTTTAGAAGGGATTAGGGGTTTATCGGTCCTGTATGGGTTTCGGCGCAACCAGATCGGATCGCTAAACTTATCGGATTGGATTGGATCGGATCGCTATGCTTTCGGTTTTATAATTTAGAACTGGATCCGGTCCGATTCGGTGCCTGTTCCAATTTGATCCGAAATCGATTTGATCCGAGTCCAGTCCAATTCTATTGCGATCCGTTTCGGTTTGGTCCGGACAGTTGTCGGTCCGGTTAAAATAAATTAAATTTAATTATAAATTAATTTTTATTTATTTAAATAAATAAATAACATAAAAATTAAAAGGGTTAATCTTTAATTTTTTATTAGAAATTGGTAATTAAGTATTAATTTTGGTAATATAATATAATGTATAAAAAAAAAAAAGTTGATGGGTTCTAATATGTTTCATATTTTATCGATTTTACTGATCGTTCAGTTACTAATAGTAGAATCCTAATTTTTTTTTTCTGATTTATCGTTTTTATCGGTTCAGTTCCTAGTCAATTCTAGTGGTTTATCGTTTCGATATCGAACTGAAATTTTATTTTAACTTTTTATCGGTTTTGATTTTTAAGGTGGAACTCGAACCAAAATATTAAAATTCGGTTTGATTCGGTTCACGTCTGTCCCATTCTCAGAACTGTTGGCCGCCCCAGAAGAGACATTCAATATCGTTTAAAATATTATATAATTTTTGTGTGATATAAAAAGTTATTTGTTTGTTGAAAAATATTTTTGTATTGATTGTTTTTTTTAATGAAGTTATTCTCTGGTTTGCTAAATTTGAATTACTTTTTTTTACTGGTGTACCATCAATTTTTATCATAACCATTGTATATATGATTTTAATACAATGTTTTAAGTCTAAATGATAAAATCATATCACCTGAAAAGTCATACCTCCTTAGTCCATAATGAAATATATAATAAGACCACTATCATAAATAGTCAAAGAAGAGAAACTACCGTTCAAATAATATAATACTGTATGTATTTATATTTGTTAAAGTTAAAATACTCACTATATTCATTTGCAAGATAGTAAAATTGTTTTTAAAAAAAATTAATGATATAAATTTTGTTTTTAAAATAAAAACATTTAATAATAAAAGTGTCTATAAAATATGAATTATATTCAAGTTCAAATTTTTTTGGATAATCAACTAAGAATTTTGGATTTTTTTTATAAAAAAAAAAAAAAAGAAGAAGAAGAGAATTGAGAAAGGACAACAAATTGGCGAATTGAAAAGCATAAGAGATAAGACAAGTTGGGCTAATTTACTTGCCCAATTGGAGATGGGCTTAGTATTTTTAATTAGCCCAAAAATAAAGTAAGTAAACAAAAGATACTCCACATTGAGGTTCGTGCCGCCTCCAAAACTGAACGAGTCAAGTACGCTGTCTTTCGAGGCAGCTCGCCTTACACGTGTCAACATCACGTACGTAAATAAGCTCTTCCACATATGATGAGATCATGAGACAGGCTTAGGCTTCTCCTTGAAACCAAAAACACTATCTCCACACCAAGTTACTTTTCCCTATTCGAAGTACATTTGGAAACACATTGGTAATAACCAATAATTTTATAAGTGTATAAAAATAACCAATAATTTTATAAGTGTATAAAAATAAATTATTTGTGTTATATTTTGTACCACAATACAATTTTTGTTCATTTTTTCTGGTTTCGTTTTACATTTGCAGGTAATCACATATACAAATTAAGACAAATAAAAGTCACCAGTTTTACACGAAATAATTATCTTATTATAAAAATAAAACTAATAACATATTAAATTAATCTGAAATCAATTTCGATGACTAATTGTCATTAGCTAAGTACATTCTTTTAAGGGTATTTTTATTGAATTATGAAATATATTTTAGGAGCAATATTATCTCTAGACCTCATTTGGCTATAATGAGACCTTAAGTCAAACTTTTTATTTTATTTTATGTAAAATGACCATTTTACCTATCATATAAAAGTTTTCAACCAAAAATCTAAACAATTTTCTTCCTCTTCTCCAACCAAATTTCTCTCTAAAACTAATCTAATACCCAAATAATGAATTAGATTAAAATCTAACTATTTTCTTTCTTTTCTTTAACAAAACTTCTCTTTACTTTTTAATTATATTATTTTCTTCCTCTTTATTAACAAAACTTAACTTCTCTTTACTTTTTAATTATATTATTTTCTTCTTCTTCATTAACAAAACTTCTCTTTACTTTTTAATTATATTTTAACATCGCCTTGTGGAACTTTCCGACTTTTCGTTAGCGTAAAAAGAATGAATCGCACTAGTCGAAGAGCCATTTTTTTTACAGAATTATATCACAATGAAGTAATATGTGGACCCAATAATTTGTATAATTTTCTATTAAGAAATAAACTAGTAACTGTGAAAATATTTCCCACCTTGATGGTAATGGCAATCTTGTTCGAAACGCAAGATAAGACGCGAGCTGCATTTTTTTTTATAAAAAAATTCAAAGAAATCAATATTCGAAATCAAGATCTTTGATTAATAGCGAAATCAGAAACATCAATCAGATAACAAAACCACAAGAAAGAAAACAACACATCGATTTCTAAGTTTGAATTAAATTTACAACCAAAAACCCTAAATCCCAAAATTTCATAACCTAAGAACTTGTAAACTTTGTAATAGCCTTCGTTCCTTCAGGTACAGCATGTTTAGCCAATTCACCAGACAACACTAACCTCACCGCAGTCTGGATTTCCCTTGAAGTGATAGTCGGTTTCTTGTTGTACCTCGCAAGCTTCGCAGACTCACCAACCAATTTCTAGAAGATATCGTTGATGAAACTGTTCTTGATTCCCATAGCTTTGCTGGAAATACTGATATCGGGATGAACCTGCTTCAAGAACTTGAAGATGTAGATCTTGTAGGTCTCGACGCTTTTCTTGGATCGTTTCTTCTTTTCATCAGCTCCGGCGCCAGCTTTTTTTGGTAACTTCTTTCTGACATTTGGTTTCTTCTCAGCTGCTACAGCGGCCAAGGGATATTTCTTGGCGACCTTCTTCTTAGTCGGCTTCTTTTCTGCTTGGGGTGCTATTGTTGATTTTGATTAGGAAATGAGTTCTCTAGAGAGAGATTAATTGGAGAAGATAAATAATTTTCTAATTTTGATTAGTGAGATGCGAGCTGCAACTTGAATTTGATAAAAATAAAAAATAAAAAAGAGAAAAGAGAAAAGAGAGATAGCCGGCCGAAAAAAGTTTATATATTAAGGGTATTTTAGTAAAATTTGAGGTCTCATTATAGCTGAAGAAGGTCTTATTATAACGAGGTCTCATTATAACCAAAACGGGTCTCGGTTTAGCGTTGCCCATATTTTAGTTATTTGTTGGAATAGATTTTAATAACGTGGAAGTAAAAAAAATGAGGATGTCCATTTATATTATTTTTAAAAATAGGTGATTATTTCGTCAATTTTTAAAATTACTGATTATTTAATTAAGATAATATTAATTATTTAAAATATAATTTTGTTTTATTTTACAATATGATTTATGTACATCATTATCATTTTTTTTTCTTTTTAAAATTATACTCCAATATTAAAAGTTGGAATAATTATTAATCGAATGCGTTTATATATTCGGTCATTTTTATAATATAATCGTGATTACAATGATTATATTATATATAATTAAATAGGAATTTGATATATAGGTGAACAAATGTTATGGAGGTATAAATGTGGTAATCGGATTGAATTTAGGCATTATTGAGGATTAGACTCAAATTTCAATATTTGAGCTTCCATTGATAATTCATATAGTAAATTAATAAAAAAAATAATGGTTATGCACCCCGATCAGAAAGTGGTTAAAGTCAAGATATTCATTCAATCTAAATCAATTTAGGTTTTTTTATTGTATTTTCTTATATAACTAAGGCTAAGGCTAAAGTTAAGATATTCATTCAATCTAAATCTAAAAGGTTAGTCGTCGTTCTGATAAAAGGAAGATCCACAACCAACGCACATCTAACATGAGCTTGAAGTGGGATTCAATCAAGAATATGGACATCATGCAAACTCATAAGTGCTTTATCATGTGTTTATTAGTTAATCACAAGAACAATGATTTACTATTCCATAAATTAATAAATTTATATCAGTTGATATAATAATCAAAACTCTTTTGTGATTCATAGGACAACTGCACGTATATGTTGTATTGAATAAATGGATATAGGATTTACATAGAAGATCTATACAATTTGAATTAATTTTTAATTAACATGGTAAAAAATAGATCTAGGATTTATGTGAACACATTATTAGATTAATTTGTTCATAAGAAAAATATATTCAAATGTTTAAGTTTTGTGGATAAATATATTATTTTGATAGGATTTAGGATTTTTTGTCATTAAATAAGGGTTTTTTAGCTCTCAAATTTTTCTCCTAAATTTAGAACCAACCAAACCCTAATTTAACGTAATAAATCATACATACCTATATAATAGCTCATCGACAATATAATCATAGATGTTATTTTTATTGAAGCTAGCTAATGTCGTTATGGATGAACTTCGTAGCTTGGCAAGAAATGACAACCCATTGATATCGCGGTGACAACATCGAGAGGTTGTTGCTGAGAGGCTAGCCGAGTGATAGTAGCAAGAGGTTGTAAATTATTTTTTCCTCGAGAAATATATAATTGATTTAATACTTTTTCTGATTTATTTTACACGATAAGTGTTTGGACATGTTTTATATATTTGTGGAATAAATATTGTATATGCTTATAGGATTGTATGGATATGCATGAATAAGGTTTAAGATTTTGGTAGGTGAATCATGGAATCATTTAATTGGCCTTCCGAAAGGTTAATTGATCTTTTGAGTATCATAGGATTTAAAAGGTTCGAGGGATTAATTTAAAATTTCAAATATTTTCTGCCTTCCGGAAGATTAGTATTTGGATTTGGTTAATCACAAACTAGAAAAAACTCAACTAGAAAATTTATCCTTATGATTTTTTTATTCAAGTATGTGAAATCAGCCTTCCGAAGGGTTTCACTAATATTTGAGAAAATTAAATTAATCATTGTATTTATTTTATTTAAGTATGTAAAATCATCTCTCAAGAGGGTTTCACCGGTACTTAAGAAAAGTTGATGTTATTTTAATTTATGTAGGTAAAATCAGTCATCCATAAGGTTCCACAAGTACTTGAGATAGTTAAAATAATGATTAATCGTAATTTTCTCAAACTCATAAATATGTGTTAGTATGATTTGTCCTCTGGTATCTCATTACCATACTATATTATGCTTTACGTGTATATGTCATGATCAAGTATCTTAAGTTGTCATATGTCAAAATTACTTATGTATTGTGTGTTATATATGTTACAATCTGTTGAGGAAAAAACCTTTAATGTTGGATGACTCGAAATTTAATCAGTGCAAAAAAGACATTAAGTTGTTCTTGAAGTTTTGTGATTATGACCTTACACTAATGAAACCTAAAACAGATGCTCTTACTCATGAAAGTTCACATGAGAAAACAATAGAGTATGTAAACTGGAAACAGTCTAATCGGTTATGCTTGACCTTTATGTTTCAAAGGATACCGGTTTTTTCTTGTGAGGTTATCCTAAAGTATGTTACCAATGCCTTAGAGTTTCTCACGAGAGTTGAGAAAGAATTTCAAAACATGACAATATAGAGATATAATGTCTTATGAATGAGATCTCCACCCAGATATACATTGGAAAATGTGTTATCCGAGCGCACATTCTGGGGATGCATATGATTGTAGCCAAAATAAATGTAATCAATGTATACTTACATGAATAATGTATGGTTGGGTTTATTTTTGCATCATATCTCCAGAAAATTTTAAGAATTTCCAGTCTACATATAATTGCATGCGGGAAAAATTAACAATCAATGAACTGATTGCACATGTTGCACTATATGAGGGAAATCTTAAAGGGGAGTAGATTGAAGTGAACATGATAGTTTCTAAGAATATGATGGGATAAAATCGAAAAAATAATAACAAATGACAGGGTTTGGTCCGACGAAGAAGAAGAAACCTCATGAATCGATGGTAGTTCGACACTTTTTTCTGCAAAGAAAATGGACATCCCAATAAGAATATGGGAAATACTAGTTTTACTTACAAAGTAAAGGTAATCTCATGTCTTTGGTTGTTTCATAATTTAATCTTATCCGTATGGAAAATAATACATATTGGGTTGATTTGCGTGGAATGACTCATGTCTGTATTTCTTTGTAGGGTAAATTAAATAGTCAGAAGCAAAGTGAGTATGTGTTAACATGCACATGTTCTAGGTAGCATCTCAGTTGTGTCTTTGTTAAAAACAAAGAGAGAAGTAGCCGCCAGGAAGTGGCCAGGGTTTTGTGTTTATTAGAGAATCTCTTTTTTTATTATAATGCAAACCCAAGTAAGGCTCTCAATATATAGAGAACTTAAAGGCCTATACAAGGAAACTTAATATACTGAATCTTCTAACACTAAGTGCTTTTTCTCTTTGTAAAAGTGTGTCTCCTAATTGCTTCATCAGCTATATATTCTAACACTCCCCCTCAAGTTGTGTAGTGGGATCAACAATACCCAACTTGGATAAAACTGATTCGAATGTTCTTGCAGCAACCGCTTTTGTCAAGATGTCTGTCAGTTGGTCTTCAGATCTAACAAACGGAAGTTCGACTGTCCCATCTTCAATCTTTTATTTTATGAAGTGTCTATCTATTTTAACGTGCTTTGTTCTATCGTGTTGTACCGGGTTCTCTGAAATCTTAATCGCAGCTTTATTATTGCACATTAACTGAGTAGGACACTTCAGAGGGGATCCGATTTCTTTCATTATCTTCTTTAACCAAAGTATCTCGGTAATCCCCTTAACGATTCCTCTAAATTATGATTCAGCACTTGATAGTGATACTACTTTCTGTTTCTTACTCCTCCAAGTCACCAAGTTACCTCCAAGAAGAGTAAAGTAGCCAGCAGTTGATCGCTTGTCGTTAGGATTCCCTCCCCAATCAGCATCTGTGAATACTCTACATCAAGGTGTCCATTTTTAAAAAAAATTATGCCTCTTCCTGGTGTGCCTTTGAGATATCGAATAATCCTCATCACTGCCTCCATATAGTGTTCCTGAGGATGATGCATGAACTGGCTAACTACCCCCACCGCGTATGCAATGTCGGGTCAAGTGTGAGCCAGGTAAATCAATTTTCTCACCAACCTTTGGTACCTTTCTTTACTCGTCGCTATGGCCCCTTCAATTATCTTTAGTTTGTGATTCACAACCATATGAGTATCATTTGGTTTTCAATCCACCATGCCAACTTCAGCTAATAAATCCAATATATATTTCCGTTGGGAGATATAAATCCCTCATCTTGACCTAAGAACCTCGATTTCCAGAATCACACGTGCTCTGATACCATGTTAACATCCACATGTTCTACGTAGCATCTCAGTATACGTAGCATCTCAGTTGTTGTCTTTGTTAAAAACAAAGAGAGAAGTAGCCGCCAGGAAGCGGCTAAGGTTTTGTGTTTATTAGAGAATCTTTTTTTTATTATAATGCAAACCCGAGTAAGGCTCTCAATATATAGAGAACTTAAAGGCCTATACAAGAAAACTTAATATACTGAATATTCAAACACTAAGTGTTTTTTCTCTTTGCAAAAGTGTGTCTCCTAGTTGCTTCATCAGCTATATATTTTAACGGTATGAGAGGTCCATATTCACAATGGATGGAGCTTATGCAAAGTTTTAAGAATTTATGATTTAAATTTACAAAAAACCATATGACATGTATTATTTTTAGAGAATGTTGTGTACGTTTATACGTTTCGAATGAACTTAGTTTCTTTTCCAGTTTTAGACATGTATGATTATTCTTGTCTTTTGGAAAACAATGGTTTAACTATCTCTTATAATAATGTGATTGTTGGTTATGATAGCTTGTTAATGGAATATAGTTTGTTTTTATTAGATACTCATGATAATCACAAAATTTCCATGAATTCACAACTTGAAATGAACAAGATTAATAAAACTAAAAATCCTTCTAAACTGTGGCACAAACGATTAAGTCATATAGCCAAAGTAAGGATTAATAAGTTTGTAACTAAAGGTTTATTAACTTTTCATTATTACTCTAATTTTGGTACATATTAAGTGGAAACATACGAAAACCAAAATGGTAATGGGCAAATAGAGTGACTGGAATCTTAGAATTGATTCATACCCATATTTGTGAATTGTTTCAAAAAAAATCATGGAACTGGAAGCGGTCTTCATTTCTTCATAAGCAATATCTCTTGTTTCAGGTACCTCTACCTCCTTCATGAAAACTAAGAGGTTATAGACAAGTTTAAATATTTTAGGATGTAAGTTGAAAAACAATTAGGTAAAAGAATTAAGAACGTTAGACCTGACCGAGGTGGTAAATACTATGGTAGATATAACGGGTCAAGTGAAAAATGCCAATGACCATTTTTAAAATACCTATAGGATTATGACATAGTCACTCGGTATATAATATCGGTTTCACCTTGCATATGTGATGTATTTGAGAGATGGAAACCTTACACTAAAGAATATTATTAGATATATGATAAGTAACTCAACTCTAGCATTATATCTATGAGGGATCTATTAAATGTGTCACATATATGCTCAATAGAGTACCCATTAAGGAAACCATTAAAACCTCATATGAGGTTTGGAATTGGTGCATGCCTAATTTAAACCATATGCATATATGGGGGTGTCCAGCTGAGGCAAGGGCATACCAATCTCAGGAAAAAAATTTGGAGCAAAACAAACGGTTATATGTTTCTTCATTGGTTATTCTGAATGTTTAATGGGTTTAATTTTTATGATCCTCACACTGATAGTATTTTCGAGATGGAGAAAATTTTTATAGAGGATGTTCTATTTGAAGGAAGAATTTAGGAACAAACGTTCATTTTGACGAAGAATTTGTAAAAATTCATGAAGGTTCTAGTATAAATACTCAGGTATCATAAGACTTTTTAATTCCAATCATTTTGGCTCCCGTTTGAACAAGATTATAATCATAATAAAATTGATGTTCCACTTGAGGGGTTTAACCAGAACACAAATATGGGCCACTTAGAATAATATGACACTCAAGGTAACCTTCCACCGGAAGATCAAAATGACCATATTATTAGGATCAAGCTCTACCTCCTTGAGAAGTACAATAAAAATTAAAATATCCTTAAAAAGTTCCACGAGAGAAAATAAGAATGTTATACATATTGATTATGTAAGATATCATTAAGAACATGAAGAGTCACGTGTTGGAACTGTAAATGTTTCATTGTCTTACAAACAAGCCATAGAAAGCTCTAACTTTTGGATGTGGATTTACACTATGAATGAAAAGTATATATTGATGTAAGATAATACGATATGGGAACTTGTCGTATTACTTGAAGGGAAAATTCCAATTAGCTATAAATGGTTTTACAAAACCAAATAAAATTCATTGGATAATATGGAAAGATATAATATATTCAACCTAACGAAAGCTTATACCTAGCATGAAGTGATTGATTTTAAAGAAACAATCATGGCATTAGTTGCGCACTTTGATCTTGAGCTTCATCAAATAAATGTAAATACTGTGTTTATCAATTATGATAAACGATCTATATGGTGTAATCAGAACACTTTAAAACAGGTAACTCAAATAATATTGTTTACAAATGTAAGAAATCCATTTATGGGCTTAAACATTATTCTCGTTATTGGTACTACAAATTCCTTGAGGTGATAGTCTGTTTTAATCTTTGAGGTCAATTCAATTGAGAATTGTGTGTATCACAAGTTCAATGGAAGTAATTTCATATTTTTGTTATTGTATGTCGATGGCATACTGCATACCTCGAAAATAAATAATTTTACACACTAAAAAGAAAATTATCGGATAAATTTGATATAAAAAATCTTGGTGATATTGGTTTTATGTTAGGAATCCAAATACATCGGGATCGCTACCGTGGTGTTCTTAGATTATCACAAAAGTCATACATCAAAAGTTTGTTACAACG
Source organism: Limnanthes douglasii subsp. nivea (assembly GCA_036936605.1). Classification (NCBI taxonomy): domain Eukaryota; kingdom Viridiplantae; phylum Streptophyta; class Magnoliopsida; order Brassicales; family Limnanthaceae; genus Limnanthes; species Limnanthes douglasii. The sequence goes on along the minus strand of JAUPFV010000001.1, from coordinate 125,662,916 downwards.
TCATGGGTTGGAAAACTGCATGCCCCTAAGTACTCATATATCAAAGGGTGATAGACTAATTTTGAGTCAGTGTCCAACAAAAATACTTGATATTAAAGAACCGAAAACGATTTGTTATGTTTTAATAGTTGGAATTTTAATGTATGCTCAAGTTTGTACTTGGTCAGACATTGCATTTGTCGTGAATATGTTGGGAAGGTACGTTAGTAATCCAGACATCGATCGTTGGAAGGCAGTAGAAAAATAATTTTGATACCTATAAGGAATGAAAGGACACATATTGACATATAAGAAGTCGAAAATGCTGGATATCATTAGATATTCCGGCTCAAATTTTGGTAAATGCATGGACACACTAAAAGTGACTTGGGCAACATATACTTATTAGTTATGGTATAATATCTTAGAAAATATACAACAAACACTTATCGCATCATCCATTATGGCGGTCGAATTTGTTGCATGCTTCGAGGCATCGAACCTATCGTTATGTATGCAAAATCTTGTCATTATTTCATGCGTTGTATACAAGATTGAAGGTCATATGGATTTGTATTCCACATTAACCAAACTTTACGTAGTTTTTATTTATTTATACATAAATATAAGAATCTCGAACATGTTTTTTTATTTATTAAGTAATATGAAAGTAAAAAATATTTTAGAACATATAGTTTCATCGTCATATAAAATCAAATACTCTTACCAACTATATAAACATTTAACCACCCGAATAACTCACAAATTTAATTATTTTTTCACTTTTTTATTTAGTTGATAATTTTAGAAGATTCAAGAAAATAAATAGGAAAATTGTATCTTTCTTTATTCTTACTAGCCAATGCTTTACTAAAAAAGCCATGAACTCCTCTAAAAATAAACCTAACAATATTGAACTATGCATTTTTATAGAAGTGAAAATGAATTAGTTTATAAATATATATAAGAGGACAGCTCGTCTCATGTGCGTTATTTAGGAGTTTTCATAGTGTATTTTAGGGTTTAAACTAAAATATGTTTACATACAATCAACTATGAGAAAATGTCCAAACAATAACATCATTGCATATTGATATCGTGAGCACATTTATAAGTGTCATGTCTCATTGTTTATTGACACTTTAAGCTGAAAGTAGACATTGATACTTAAAAAAAACCACGTGAAGAATTAAATTCATAAGAGGGGTAAAATAACATAGAACGAGAATAAACCACTAATCTTTACGATTCTTCGATTCCTACCTAACATAATAACCAATTACACCAACCTGTTATATACGTAAGTTTATAAAATAATATAGGATTTGCAAACATCATGTTAAAATATTTTATTAGCTTACATTTGATTGCCAAAATAAATCACATTATATATATATATATCACCACAAAACAGTAAAAAATATATATGAGAAAAATGTACACATAAATTATTATTTTTAGTCTTGTATCGATATATGAGGCATTGGAAAAACTAATTAGCACTAATTCATAAATAATGATTATTGACTTATCAATTATATCCTTTGTAAAGACAACAAATGAAATTTTATGAATTTTTAAAAATAAAATAGTAGACATAAAAAAAACAGGCCTTACGAAAACAAAAGGCTCAAAATTATAAAAAGGAGAAGATGAAGGGATGAGTTATTTGTGACACTAAGTTTATGTTTACACATTATGTTAGGCAAAACAATACAGCTGAATAATTTAAAAGTAAATTTTTAATAACTCAATATAAGAGACAACTAAATCTACACGTGAATATTATCTTAGGTAAACAAAATATAGTTAAATGGTTAAGTCATTTGTGAATACACAATTTGACTATTTTGTTGATGATAGTTAGATGTTTAGGATCATATATACTTGACAACTAAATATTAAACATCACGTATATAAACAAACTTAATATATGTTTAACATGTAACTAAAACAAAGTGACAACTAAATCTATGTTTATACATTATGTTAATGAAAAAAATACAGCTATATATTTTACAGTTAAATATACGAGACGACTAAATCTACATGTCAACATTTATTTAAGAAAAAAATGAAAATTAGATAGTTAAATCACATGTGAATACACAACATTTAGTTATTTTGTTAATCACACCTAAATGTTTAAAATCACATATACATCTAAATGTTTAGAATTGCATATACTTGACAGGTAAAACGAATAAAATTGACAACTAAATTTATCTTTACACATTCAATTAGAAAAAAATAGTTATATGTTTACAACTAAATGTTTTATAATTGAATGCAAAATGTAGCTAAATTTACATGTGAACACTCTCTTAGAAAATAAAATATAACTGAATCTTTTATGGTGAAAATTAAGAGACAACTAAATTTAAATGTAAACATTCTTTTGGTAAAAAAGAGAGAACTAAATAGCTAGATCGCATGTAAATATACAACATTTAGATTTTTGTTGATGATAACTAAATGTTAAGAATCAAAATGATAGTTAAATATTTGTTTACACATTTTGTTAAGTAAAAAAATAATAACTAATTTGTTGATAGTTTAATATAAGACACAACTTAATTTATATGTGAACATTTTTTTGGAAAAAAATGATAGTTAAATATTTAAAGTTAAATCTAATATACAACTACATCCACATGTGAATATTCTTATAATAAAAAGAACAACTAAATTGTTAGTTAAGTCACATGTGAATATATAAAATTTAATTATTTGTTGATAATATATAAATATTTAGGTACACATATATTGGACAACCAAATGTATTTTTCATAACACCTGCAAAGTGTGCAAAGTGATAATATATATTCTTTTAAGAAAATTATATATTAAATAATTACAACTCTATCCAAGAGACGTGCAACTATATGTTTACATATTTATAATTATAAATATTGTTAAACTCTGAACTGGTCAACTAAATATATTGTCTTAATGTTGAATGTATACGACTAAAATATATCAAATCAGTCTAGTTAATATGTTAGTGTTTAAACTTAAATTAAAATTTATTAGAGATACTTAATCCATACTTTGTTTTAAAGATTATCGATTAAAATTCTTGATTAATTAATAATTTTAAGATTTTTGGTTGTCTTCATGTTTTTTTATCGATTTTACGTGTTCAATTTTAAAAATTTATGGGTTCGTTTGACGATTTTTATTGCTTATGTATTTGGAGAAATATATTTTTTTAAACCGAAGAAAACAAGTTAGAAATAAAAGTGAGGCTTTATGTTTGAAATCAAAAAAGAAAGTTAGAAAGTCTGTAGAGGTTATATAGGGTTATTGAGGTAATTACACATAATGTATCTTAAATGGTTTAAAAAATTGAAGTGTCTCAAATTGTCATATCCATAGTATTTGTGACCCAAATGGAGAGTGCACTTTTTTAAGGTGGAATAAACTTCAATAATTACGCACATATAAATATAAAAAGTATTAAAGATAAAATGTTAAAAGCCTATTTTTAAATAACAATTGTGTACCAAAATATAGTCTATTCCATTTTGAAATAATATTTTAAATTTGAATTTATTTTTATTTTAAATATAATATTATATATTAATTTAAAAATAACACAATAAAAAATATAAAATTTGAAAATTAATATATAATATAACACAAAAACTACCATTATAAAACATTAATAAATAATTTTCAATACAGATTGCAAGCGAGGTGATGATCAATTAGGATACAAATATTATTAGAGTGACCATTAAGAACATATATAAAAATGATCAATAGAGACATACTAAAGTAAAATAAAAATATGAACTCGTATAAGAAATTATTTTGTCTTAATTTTTTTAGTCAATTTCAAATGTCAGAGTTGTTCTTTTTTCATTTAATTTGTTATTTGTTTTGGTCAACGATAAATCTCAAATCCAATAAAGATTAGACAATGACAAAAATAAATATTAAATTTGATAAAAAAAAATACAAATTAGTATTTAGGTTTTTTATAATTATATTGTATCACTTGACAAAAATAATTTATATTTAAGTCGAAATATTTTAGTTAATTTAAGTGTTTCTTAAATATTTTTCACAATTGTTTTTATTAACAAATATTAATCATTCTTAGCATGTGACAACCCAAATTATTATCCATAATGTTTCAATAATGATGATTTATGTAAGTCAAAAGTTCTTAAATTTTGTATCATCATTTCAAAATTCATATCACCGTATTTTTTTCTCAAAATCTTATCAAACATCATATACTTCCGAATAATGTACATGATAGTCTCAAGTCAATTAAAAGATGGTTCATGAGAATAAAGTTCTTATGCATTAGATGATATTGATAGTGTAAACCAACTAAATGTTATTGCTGGAAAAATATAATTGTTGGATGATAGGACCGTAATTGTTATTAACACCCTATACAAGAATATTTTACAAAAAGATTGAATGAATAGTCTATAAAAAAATGAAAGAATAGATAAAATATGATGACATAAAGTTGTTTAATCATCATTCACTTAAAAAACACTAAAATATTGAAGCATTTAATATGTCCAAACAAATTGTTTATATTATAGGAAGTTCCCAACTATCTTGCTAAGTGTTTGATTTTATTTTTATTTATACAATAAGGAATAAAATAAATGCAAAATTCATCTGAAAAAAATTAAAAATGATAGACAAAGGCTCTTGGGGATAAAGTGAAAATAACCTTCGAATGACTAGATTTTGAAGTGTAGTGTTCATTCTTTATATCGTTTATTTGTTTTTACAATAAGGATGAAGGGATGACGTAATAAAAATGTAATGAATGATTTTAAAATCAAAATTGAGATATTATTATAGTCCTCAAAGAAAATATCCCACTAAAATATATAATGTTAAGAAAAGTAAAATCTTCATATTGTCAATGTTTAAATTTTAGTCGCAGGATGAGACTTTGCCTTTTTGGTGATAAAACACCTACAAGTGTGGCATGAAGAAATAAATATTCAAATTTGTTTTCCAAACAAAAAGTTAAGAATAGTAATATAATATAAAATCAGTCACAAACCATCATAATTTAACGTGGTTTAAATTGTGAAGAAATCATATATCCATGAGAAATGAAATATTGATTTTATATAGAAGAAAGATTACAATAGAAACTTAAAATTATATTCACAAGCTTCAACATGCATAATTCATTTACCTAAGTTCCAACATGTTATGTTCTTGCACTTTGGTTTCAGCATCTAAGTCATTGCACCTAAGTTCCAGAAGATAATATTCATGTACTTAGGTTCCAATAGTTCATTATACACATAAGTCTCAACAAAGATCATACGTTTAAGTTTTAGCATACATATCTACACTTAAGTATCGATTAAGCTCATGTTTCAGTTACTTTGATCCTAACTTTAAAAATTCTTCATCTAATCTTACATTGACTCTAGTATCCACTGTATGATGTCTCAATTACTCTTTATCAGATACATTTAGTCCACATGTTTCCCATAATTGAACAAATATCATGTAGTACATGAACTTTGAAAATGACACTACATTGATCATAGAATCCAGAAGGGTTTTCCTCACTTGCAACATTTACAACTTTCACTTAATCTTTATCCACCACAGCTCAGACAAAGTAAAACTTAATATCTATATGCTTATTTTACTCATGGAACTTTAGATTCCTTATTAAATGACGAGAACTTGTGTTATCACAAAATAATGTCCGTTTTTGCTATATGCCAATAATATCACTTAATATTCATTTTATCCATATATCTTCATTCTTTGCTTAAGTAATAGTCATATATTTAATTTCTATAAATGACAAGGCAATAAAATTATAAAGATAATATTTCAAACTATCCACTCCTCAAAGCACATTACATATATAACATGAAGTTGATGTTCTAATGTCAATGCAACATGAATAATCAAAGTAAAGATAGCCTCTCAAAATCTCATTAGTTTTGTACCTCTGATTATAACATGACCCAATGTTAGATAAACCCTCTAACTATATCAAGATCCATTTAAAGGTCTCTCATTGTGGTTCCTGGTCATCCATAAATATGCTAACAATAATAATTTAGTATTAATGATCAAGTCGCATGCGTATTATGACGTATATGATACTTCTGACGACATGAACAATGGATACCTCTTGCATAAACTTATTATATTTTACTTTAGTATGTATTGTAATACTAGTGACTCGGTAATGGGAACTAATTAGAATCCTAACATTTTGGACTTTATACATGACTAACTTCTTGAGAGCCTTATGTATGTATTCTTGTTGAGATAAGAATACATAACTGATAGTGTGGCGGAATATTAGAAAAAAAGCAACGATAAAACCCTTACCCTAGGTTAGAGAAATAAAGAAACTCAAAGAAATAATTCCCAAAATTTAATTAATCAAAGTCTGACGCCAAAATAGTGTATAAGATGCTTTATATAGCAATACCCAAAACCCTAATTCAAAATAAAGGAAATCACATAAATGTTTTAAAATAAAATAAATAAAAAAATTAACGCTAAAATATTAAAACTTGTTTTTGAAGGAATTCATATAAAATTATGGAAATGGAGCAAGGGATTTTTAGGGCTCCAAGAACCTAAAAATCGAGTCTTGAAAATAAGGCCATGGGCCTTGCCTTTGGCTTAACTGAGAAGCCTTCTCTCTAACCCTAGCAGTGGTATCTCACAGCCACTCATTCTTTCGCCTCTCTCAGATCTACTCACAAACCCTCTCATCCACTCACGCCGAAAATGATTCCAGTTCTTCATCAAGAAGAACGAAGCCATGTACCAAATCGAGCGAATCTACCATCAGAAAATCTCGTACACTCAAATTGCCTTTCATCAAACCTCATTTCAGAGACTCGTTTCTTCAAAAACCCAACATTCGAAAGGGATGAGTCTCTGAATAAAGATCTTCACAATGTCGAAAAGGATTCTTGCAAGCAGCTGGTTCAAAGATCATCTTCAAAAACTTATGCAGAAGCTGTAAAGATGGGAAAGGAGGCGCTACCTTCACTAGCAGGATCTGTTGATGGTTTCAAGCATGACAAAGTGGAGATTGGTGCTGAAGACGGCTACACCTTCGTTAAATTTAGCGAAACAGATAAGTTGCATCTTACTTCTTTATCTAAATTTACTTTGATTGCGAAATTTTCGTTTGGCTCACCTTCTGCATTAGACTTTAGGACATATTTAGCATCTTTAAAACCTTTAGGCAACTTCAGTATATATAAATGGGATTATAGACATATTTTTGTAGAATTTGAAAATATTATAGATGTTAAAAGTTTATGGAAGTATAATGTTAGGACGGTAGGTTAGTTTACATTTAGGATCTTAAAATGGACCCCTGATTTTAACCCCAAATGTAGTTTACATTTAGGATCTTAAAATGGACCCCTGATTTTAACCTCAAATGTGAGTCTCCTTTGACTCCCGTTTGGATTTCTTTTCCTAAAATGCCTGAAATTATGTATAATAAAGATACAATTGAACATTTGGCTAAAGCGATTGGTTTATCTTTAAAATCTTGGGTACCTAATAAAAATAGAGCTAGCTTTAATTTCTGTGAAGTATGGACTGTAATTGATGTTTCTAGTATTCTTCCCCAAAGACTTTGGGTTAGCTTTGGGGATAGGGATGGTTTTTGGCAAGATGTGTTGTATAAGGATAAACCTGCTTATTGTAAAAAGTGTAGACATTTAGGGCATAAAGATAGCATTTGTAAAGCAGATGACTTAGAATACAAGAAATCACAAAATTTAAAAAAGAACGAAGTTATTGTTAAGGATAAAAAGAATACTAGAGAAATTTGGATGCCTAAACCTATAACTAATAAAAATCTAGTCTTAAGTGATCATATAAACAATGTGCAATCTAATAAGGATATGCTTTCTGGAAATCTGAATGTTGTATCAAGTAACACAAACAATATAGAAAACCTTGTTACACAGATAGTTGTTGTAGAACCTGGTATTGATCATGTATCTGATAAAGCATCTAATATAAACATGGCTACATAAATTATTCAGTGATAGTAATAAGCAATTTGAATGTGTGTTTGGTAAATTGGATGATGCATCTGATAACATAATGGATACAGAAAACCAAGTAATACAGATAGAGAAAGCATGTAATAATAATATGACAGTAGAAGACATTAGTTTAAATAATGATGTTATTGGTAAAGATAGCAGTTTATTAGCAGTTAAGCAATTTGTAACAAGTGTTAAAGGACCTGATATTGATAGTAAAATAGAAAAAGCTCCTAATATTAACATGGATGTAGAAAACTTTAATATTGATGTAAGCTGTGATGTTAACAATTTATTTGCATGTAAGCATATGGATTCTGGTGTTGATAAAGTAATATAAAAAGTTTCTGATGATAACATGATAATAGAAGCGATTAATTTGCATGATGCTGTGATTAGTGAAGATAACAACTTATTAGCATTTAAACATTTTGAATCTGGTGTTGTCTCAGAAAAAGACATAGAAGATGCAATTGAATCTATGAATGTTAATAATCCTTTTAATGTTTTAATGAATGAAGATGTAGATGAAATTAATGAGTCTGGATATCCTTCTTTGATTAGAAACAGATTGAGTCTTTCTCCTAGTTCACATAAAGATAAAAAATTTGGTGATAACTTAAGTATGTCAGTTTCTCCTAAACATAAGAAAATTAAGCCTTCATTGAATAGTTTACTAAGAAGAACTTCTAGAAATAAACTTGTAATTAAAACCAGGAACAACAAAGGATCATTAGGATCCTCTAAATAACCCTTAAAATGACTTTAAAACTACTAAACTGGAACGCAAGAGGTGTAGGCAATATAAAAACTGTCAGAAGATTAAAGAATCTATCTAAAAAGCATTCTATTGATATATTAGATTTGCAAGAACCTATGGTGTCTGTAGATAAAATTCAAGAAATTTGTTTTAAATTGGGTTTTGAATCCTGTTAGGCAAATATAAACAATAAAATTTGGATTTTCTGGAGAAAGGGTTTTATAATTGACTTTATTGATAATTTTGAACAGCTGTTAAGTGCTAGGGTTAGTCATTCTGTGTATAGGGAAGTTGTTTTGCTTACTGTTGTATATGCTAAGTGTAATATTAGTCATAGATTAACTCTGTGGAATCAGCTTAGGACTATATCCATAATTAATTTACCTTGGTTGGTGGTTGGAGACTTTAATACTATCTCCAACACAAGTGAACAAAAAGCTTGTAATAGTTTGCATACTAAGAGTTTGGATGATTTTAATGAAATGATATTTGATTGTAAATTAGAAGACCCTGGATATGTAGGATCAAACTTTACTTGGACTAATAAACATAAATATCTAGAAAACATTGGGCATCTGACTTTAATATAGCTAAGCAGTTAGGTTGCTATAATCATGTAAAGTTGTCTAAACCTTTCTTGTATGTTAAGTGGAATAAGCCTATAGCTAATCATTTCAAACTAAACTGTGATGGTTCTACATTAGTCAATGGTGAGTCTAGTTTTGGATTTATAGTAAGAAATGAATTAGGAAACCTAGTAATGGCTAAAGGGAATGTAATAGGTAAAAGCTCTCCTATATGTGCTGAAATAACTGGTTTATTAAATGGCTTAATCTACTGCAAGGAGGCTAAACTTAAGATTGTAGATATTGAAATAGATTGTTTACCTCTATTTAACATGTTAGCATCTGGTCTATTTCCCTGGTATTTAGAAAAGAGTTTAATATGTTGTAGACAGCTGATTACATCGCAAATGACAATTAGACATGTATATAGGGAACAAAACTTAGCTGCAGACTGGTTAGCAAATCATGCCTTTAAAATTAGGAATAGTTTCTCTATTCTTGCGGATCACACTTTTCATGATCTGTCTGCCATTTTAATACTATATGTTGTTGGTTTAGGACATATTCGATACTCTTAATAACCTGTTAGCAAGTTGAAAAACTTGACTACATACTATGTTTTGTTTACAGGTTTAGATATCTAGGAAGCATCTAAGGATGGAAGGATAAAGGAGATACAGCTAAGGTTGAAAGGACTCAAGATATCGAGGAGGCTTGTTGCGGATGTAGATGAGAGAAGAGGACTGCTTAAGTCGATGGGAAGAAGCTGAGTATAGGTCTTTGTCAAAGATAGGGTATAATTCACTATTTTGTCATCTGTAGTTATAATATAGGCTTGCTTTTGTCTATATAGGCAGATGAAGTTTGCAAAATGTATCAATAACATTTGTATTAATCTTTAACATCAATAAAAATTATCTTTCTTAGGAAAAACAAACTTGTTTTTGAAGGCTTTACGGGTCGAATTTGGGTATCAAACTTTGTGACAATTCACAGTTATTAAATCACTCGGGCTCATCAAAATCTTCGATTTAAGTACCTGTTTGACTCAATTCCGATACCTGAGAGAGAAATCAGTCTGTCCATAGTCTTCACTACATTAATAACCTCTCAATATTTTAATATTATTATCAATCTAAAATATCTTCTTAACCTCTCACATAGCCTTTATGTCAAATTTTCCCTTTAAACTTGGTCTTCATAGTTTCATTTCATTTCTCAGCTATCAGTATTTCATCCACATATAATAGCAACAACATTTATTTCTGTTGTAAATGAGTCGAATAGTGCCTTGACAGTGTACTGTGTCCAGCAGTACAAATAAATGTTGTGACAATATCATTTTCAATCTTGTGGTATGAGTCCATTAGGCCCATTGTCTAGTAAATCTATTAATTCCCTATAAATAGGCTACAAGGACTACACAAAACACAATCTGGAATTTGTAACCTTTTCTGTCATAGTGAAACTCTTTTCTCTGGCGGCGCCCGTGGACGTAGAAAATTGTCGAACCACGTTAAATCCTGTGTTCATTTAAATCTTTTATTTTGCATATGTTTTGTGCTTGAGTCATTTTGTGATAATTGCATAGTAATTTAATAACAAAATTGGTATCAGAGCCACGTGGTGAAATTAGGGATTTTGCAATTAGGGTTTCACAATGGCGTCTACAACAACAAAATACATGATTGAAAAATTTGATGGGGGATCTAGCTTTGCGTTGTAGAAGATTAAACTGAAATCTTCATTGGTACTGCAAGGGTTGTGGAAGGCTGTGGAGAATAAGTTACCAGAAGAGATGAAAGAAGAGGAGAAGTAAGATCTTCAAGAAAGGGCTTTGTGCTGGATTTTAATGAGTGTGAAAGATAATGTGCTTTGCGAGATTAGTGGTGAGAAGACTGCTGCTTACGCATTTAAAAAGCTAGGAGATCTTTACTCAGATAAATCAGTAGTAAATCGATTATACTTGAAGAAGCGTTTGTACGATTTCAGACTGAAAGAAAGTATGTCCATAACAGAGCACTTGGATAATTTCAAATCAATTATAATGGACTTGGAGAACATAGATATCAATATTGAGGTTGAGGATCAAGCTTTGTTTGTATTGAGATCGTTACCAGCTCCATATAAAAACTTCGTAGATACCATTATGTATGGTAAGGATAAGTTATCGCTAGCAGATGTCAAAGGGGCACTAAAATCAAAGGAGATGAGACAGTTGCAGCCAGACAATCAAGATGAAGGGGAAGGTCTTATGACTAGGGGAAGATCTAGAAGCAAATCGAGTTCTTTAAAAAGGAAGAACTGGAGGTTCAAGTCAAGGGTAAAACACTCAAACTGTTATTAATACGGTGAGCAGGGTCATTATAGGAGAGATTGTCCGAAACTGAATGATAAGAAGGGAAATTAAAAGGAAAATGCCGCAAACATTGTTGAAGGTGTGAACGATTCCGACAATAGTGAAAATAGTGGTACAAGAGATGTATTGTCCGAGAGTTCAGACTTTGGGAAAAAATCTTGGGTACTCGATACTAGCGCTACATATCACATGTGTTAGTTCAAGCAGTGGTTTGATACGTACAAGTCAATGTTGGGAACTGTCTATTTAGGGAACAATCATTCGTTGACTGTTGGTGGTATTGGTAACGTCGGAATCAGAATGTTTGACGGGGTTGTTAGAATCTTGACGTGCTGGCATGTTCCTGGGTTAAAGAGAAACCTGATTTCTCTTGGGACTCTAGACTCTCGGGGTTACAAGTACCATGTAGAAGACGGTGTAATCAAAGTGACAAAAGGCTCAATGGTATGCATGAAAGACAGTTTGCAGAATGGTCTTTACATTCTCCAGGGGAGTGTTGTTATGGGTGATGCTGCAGTAGCATCATCAGGGAGTAACAACCAAAGTAGGCAGGATCAAAATAAGTTGTGGCATTGGTGTCTTGGTCACATGAGTGACAGAGGATTAGCTGTTTTGGGAAAGAGAGATTTGTTGAAAGGGTATAAAGCAGAATCATTGGGATTTCGTGAGCACTGTGTGTTTGGTAAACAAACTAGAGTTAAATTCAGCAAATCAGCTGTAAAAAAGACTAAAGGGACAATGGACTACATTCACTCAGATCTTTAGGGTCCAAACCGAATTCAATCCAAGAGTGGAGCCATATACTACATGAGTTTAATTGATGATTATTCAAGGATGGTGTGGGTTTGTTTTTTGAAAACAAAAGATGAGGCATATTCAACCTTTGTCAAATAGAAGACGATGATTGAGAAGCAAACAGGAAGAAAAATCAAACGTCTTAGGACAGATAATGGGTTAGAATATTGCAGTCGTGAGTTCAACAAAATCTGCAAAGCTGAGGGAATAATGCGCCATCGCACTTGTTCTAGAACACCACAATAAAATGGAGTCGCGGAAAGAATGAACAGAACGCTTTGTGACAAGGCACGAAGTATGCTCTCGCATTCCGGTGTGGGAAAGGATTTTTGGGCTAAAGCTATCAATACAACGTGTTACTTGGTGAATCGGTCTCCATCAACGACTATTGATTGTAAAACTCCTTTTGAGATTTGGTATGGATTGTCGGCTGATTATGAACATTTGAGGGTGTTTGGTTGTCCTGCGTATGTTCATGTGAGAGATGGTTAGCTTGAGCCGAGGGAAAAAAGGTGCATATTTCTAGGATATGCTACTGGAGTGAAGGGATATAGGTTATGGTGTACCTCTCCAAAGTATCCAGGTTTTCTCATCAGCAGGGACGTTACTTTTAATGAGTTTGCTTCGATAAACAGTGAGAAGAAAGTAGGAGAAATGGTCGAATCAGGATCGGTTATGAGTAAACAGGTGGAGCTTGAAGTAGAATCAGTTCCTTGCAGGTCCAATAATTCAAGTGGTTCTGAGGTGGATCCAGAATTAGGAGGTGAAGCGTCAGCATCGGATGATAGTGAAGATGGTGCGCCCGAACCAGAATAACAACCTTATAACATAGTATTGGGCAGATAAAGAAGAGATATTAGACTTCCAAAAAGGTATGTGAATCTAGTTGCATATGCTCTGTCAGTTGCAGAAGAAGTTGAGATGCAGGAACCTAGTAGCTACAGAGAAGCTATAGCGATTTCAGAGGCAGATCAATGGATTGGTGCTATGGGGGAAGAGATTGAATCTCTTCATAAGAATCAAATATGGAAGCTTGTTGACTTACCTAAAGGACAGAAGAATGTAGGCAGTAAATGGGTGTTCAAGAAAAAGGAAGGTAATCCAGGGGTTGAGACATCTCGATTCAAAGCAAGACTGGTCGCTAAGGGTTTTACTCAAAGGGAAGGACTCGACTTCAATGAAGTGTTTTCTCCAGTGGTGAAGCATAGTTCGATTCAAGTTTTGTTAGCCATAGTAGTTTTGCAAGATTTAGAGCTTGAGAAGTTGGATGTGAAGACTGCGTTTCTACATGGTGAATTGGAGGAGCAAATCTACATGAGACAACCAGAGGGATTTATCGAACCTAATATGGAAGACAAAGTTTGTCTGCTGAAAAAGTCACTATATGGTTTGAAATAGTCACCTAGGCAATGGTACAAACGTTTTGATACATTCATGGTATCAAAAGGGTTCATGAGGAGTCCATATGATAGTTGTGTGTATCATCAAAAGATGCCAGATGATTCTTATGTTTACTTGTTGTTGTATGTGGATGATATGATTATTGGTGCTTGTAGTATGTCACACATTGTGCAGTTAAAGAAGCAGCTTAGTGCCGAGTTTGAGATGAAGGATCTGGGTAGAGCAAAGAAAATTCTTGGTATGAAGATTATCAGGAACAGAAATTTAGGATCGTTACACTTGTCTCAACGAAGCTATATTGAGAAAGTGCTGCAACGATTCAACATGTTTGATGCTAAAGCAGTTAGCATTCCTTTTGCTACTCATTTCAAGTTGTCTGCAGTAGGAGCGGCCAAGGACGATGCTGAGTTGGAACAAATGTCAAAATTTCCATATGCAAGTGCAGTTGGTAGTATCATGTATGCTATGGTATGCACACGCCCTCATATTTCACATGCGGTTAGTGTAGTTAGCAGGTACATGGGATGTCCTGGGAAAGAACACTGGCAGGAAGTGAAATAGATACTTCGGTATCTTAAGAATACTGTGAACATTGGCTTAACTTTTAACAAGACCGATATTGGTGAATCGCTGAATAATGTTGCAGGATCATTGGTTAGTTTTGTTGATTCTGATTTTGCAGGTGATATGGATAAAAGAAGATCTCTGACAGGATATGTATTTACTCTAGCTGGGAGTGCGATCAGTTGGAAAGCACAGTTGCAAGCTACTGTAGCTTTGTCTATAACAGAGGCAGAGTACATGGCGGTAACAGAAGCAATTAAAGAGGCAATATGGTTGCAAGGTTTGGTGGCAGATTTGGGCTTGGATAGGACTAATACAAAAGTTTTTTGTGACAGTCAAAGTGCCATACACCTTACAGGGAACCAGATGTACCATGAGCGTACAAAGCACATAGATGTCAGGTATCATTTTATTCGTGATATAATATCAAAGGTAATTGTTGATGTGAAGAAAGTGTCTACACACGATAATCCAGCAGATATAGTGACCAAGGCAGTATCAGTTCGAAAGTTTAGGGAGTGCCTAAACTGGATCAGTGTTCGCAGTATAGAGTGAATTCCTTAAGGGCATTTGGTGAGTCAGAAGAAGATAAATTTCTTTGTTGATAGTGAAGAAAGGATATTCGCCTCAAGGGGAAGATTTGTTGTAAATGAGTCGAATATTGCCTTGATAGTGTACTGTGCCCGACTGTACAATTTTGTGTCTGTGATAATGATATTGTTCCTTGACAGTGTACTGTGTCCGGCAGTACAAGTAAGTGTTGTGACAATATCATTTTCAATCTTGTGGTATGAGCCCATTAGGCCCATTGTCTAGTAAGTCTATTAATTCCCTATAAATAGGCTACTAGGACTACACAAAACACAATCTGAAATTTGTAACCTTTTCTATCATAGTGAAACTCTTTTCTCTGGCGGTGCCCGTGGACATAGACAATTGTCGAACCACGTTAAATTCTGTGTTCATTTAAATCTTTCATTCGCATATGTTCCGTGCTTGAGCCATTTTGGGATAATTGCATAGTAATTTAATAACAATTTCTCTGTATGTGTTTCTACATTAAAATATATACATTTTTCATGGCAGCTTATCACATAATTGATTGACTTCTTGAAAGAGTAAAATACTTTAATTTATTGTCTTAACGACTATTTTAGCTCATATATAGGCCTATTCAACAAGCACACACCACATTCTCCATGTAGTAAAGCATTAACTACATCTATTTTATCTAATTCAAGATCAAATCTAGCAATACTTGATAACATAACCCTTATAGAAGTGTATTTCACATATGATAATATTTTTTTATTGAAATTGGCACCTGTATTTTGTGTAAGTCCTTTAGTCACCAACCTAGATTTATATCTAGATAGTTCAACTCCATGAATGCCTTATTCCATCTTGAATAACCATTTATATATAACAAGGTTATGGCCCTTCAAATGATTCATAAGAACCCAAATGACATTATTCTCTAACAATTTTTATTCTTGTATCATAATCTTTTACCATTTTAGCTTATCATCGTTTTTCATAACATCACGATAGCTCTCAAGTTTAAGAACATATCAACGTATTTTCATAGATGAATTATAATCCATAATATCAATATATTTGTACTTTTATGTGAGTTTAATATGTATTTGTGTTCTATCTCTCCCAAATTTAATGCTCTTAGTATCATCATCTTCCTCTTTAATACAAGAATCCAATTTTTTTGTATCATCAAACTCTTGGCCAAGACCAAACTCATGATATAATTGAACTTATTTTGTATGAGTTAACACGTATCAAGTATGAAACCATCTTCTGTATAAACATCTTTAGTCTTACTCTCTTGTTCAAATTTAATTTCAACTTCATCTTCATCCTCGACAACAATAGATGTAGTCATCACATTTTTAAATCACATCTCAATTTCATTGAATATCACATTTATGCTTATTAAAGCTTTCTTATTCCAATATTCTAGACACCAAGACCTATACCATTTTACATCTTTTGGATAACCGATGGATAAATATTTTGGTGGTCTCGGTTGAAGCTTTTCTACTTCACATGTGCATAAGCAACACATCAAAACATTCTCAAATATTCAAGTATTAGTTTCTTTCCAGTCCATTTTTCTTATGGAAACTTGAACTCCAGTGCTAGAGATAGACTCATGTTGATGACGTATAAATATGTCTTGACATCTTTTTTCTGGAAAACAAATTTGGTCCATATCATATGTCATAAACGCACACCTTACCGGTTATAGTGAAGTTTGGTTCATCCTCTTAAAAAAAACACAATAGATAGTGAATGGTTCATTCATATATTATAAACCATATTAAGTCATTAACTTCTTTAACTTATTTATAATTTTATCCTCCACAAACTTCGTTTAGTCCTTAAAAGCATAAAATGATTCATCTTTAGTTTTCAGGTATAACAAATACTTCTCTGGAATATTCATCAGTCGGAGACATAAATTCCATGACACCTCTAATTGGAAGGCCCGCACCGATGATGCAGGCCCAACGCACCGGTGGGGTGCTATGGCGCACCAATTACCTTATTTAAAATTAAATATAATTTTGAAATTAAATCTAATTCTAATCTATATTTTTTTACTAAAAATCCTAACAAAATCACAAAAATTAAAGTCTAAACAATAAAAAATCTATAATTAAACAAGAAATTAAATTTAAAAAATACTTATTTCGCCGGAAAATTTAGAGAGAGATATGTTAGAGAGAAGGAAGAGTGAATATGGAATCTTAGAGAGCAAATGAAGTGGAGAGATTTAGTAAAAGAAAAAAACTTATATACCCCCAAAGGGGCATTTTCGTCTAAAATAGGGTAAACTTATACCAAAAATGGGTAAACTCAAAATTGGATAAACTTAAACCAGTTTTGGGTATATATAGCTTGACCCTATATTTAATTTTATGGACATACCTCGCAGTTGTTATCACTCTCTCAAGTTTTTTAAACAACTTGAGCCAAATGTTCCTCATTCATTCACACCATAGTGTTCATCATTTCATAATATGATATTTACATCATAAAACAACTTTAAATCTTCAAACCACTGTTTATTGGAATTCATGTAGAATAAAGCTCGTGAGTCCAAAAACTACTTGTTATCATACCTACAAGTCGAAGCCATTAAAAATCGGTATATTCATAATCATTCAATATCTATTACCAACATATGCAGTTTCTTATTGAGATATAACTTATTTACCAACTTATTTCTTCATGTAAATATCTTACACCCTATTCAATATCCTCATGAATGAAGACTCTTCATACACATCTCGAATTACTTCATCCCCCAAACTCAAGATCATAGCACTGCAGGGTTCGGACAATACTTTGACATCAATATCTTTTACAACTCTCTCATCAATATCAACAACAACCTTTTTATGTACAAGGGAAACTCTGATATCAATTATTAATACATTAAAGTCGTGATTAAATTTCATGGAACTCATATTTATGATTATGTTAAATTTTCTAGTAAGATGTGAATCTCTACACTCAAGATCTGAAATGATCTTTGTTGCTCCACTTTATGTTTAACCATTTCATCAATAAGATATGAGTTAATTTTCTCAAACTATTTTATCGAATTGTAAATATTAACATATGAGTAAAATAAGTTTTGTTTTAAAAAAGCTTATTTGGGAAAAAATAAAAGTAATTGTTTGGTTAAATTAGTTTCTATAAATATTCAGTTATTTAATTAAATTAATCTTTATGGTTAAGTTTCCTCTTAATTGTTTTTATTGTTTGATTAGACTAGTTCTTAGAATTACTTTACTATTAGGCTATATATTTAGTTGTTAAGTTATACACCCAAATTAAATATTCAACTGTCATGTTTGGTATTTAGTTGTTATGTCACAAATTAATCTTTCAAAGTTAATTATTTAGTTTTAGGTTAAACATTTACATATCAAGGTAAATATTCAGTTGTCAAGGTAAACATATAACTACTATATTATAGCTATTATTTTTGGACATTTTATTATCATGTTAAATATTGATTTGCCACGTTTAACGTTTATCTTTCAAAATAAATAGTTATTTATTATGGTATATATTTAGCTATCAAGGCGAACGATTAGTTATCATGTTAGATATTTAGTTGTCATGTTTAGATATTTAGTTGTCACATTATAAATTTAGTTGTCAATATAAACATTTAATTGTCAAGATATATTTAGTTGTCAATGCAAACATTTAGATGTTAGGTTAGATATTTGTTTTTAAAGTAAAACGTTTAGCTCTTAAGGAAAATATTTATTTGTCAAGGTAATGTATAAGAGATTTCATTATTGTCAACCCATTAAATTAAAAAAAATGCTATTGTTAGAAAAAATGCTTGTTTATGGAAAAATAAACATTTTTAACTATTTGGTTAAATTAGTTTTTATTAATTGATTTAACTCAACTCTTATAAACTTTTAATATCTAGTTAAATTGATTCTTAAAATATTTAGATGTCATGTTAGACATTTAGTTGTTATATTAAAAATTTAGTTGTTTGGTTACAATTTGTTTCCTTTAAGGCTACACATTGACATGTTTGGTCATATATTTAGTTGTTAGGCTATAATTTTACCTTTCAAAGTTTAATATTTAGTTGTTATGTTACAAGTCTCGTTCTTAAAGTTAAATATTTAGTTGACATGTAAGATATTTAGTTGTCAAGTTACAAAATTAGTTGTTAGGTTAGACATATAATCGTTAGATTAAAGATTATAACTCAAAATTTAGTTGTTAAGTTAAAATATTTAGCTTTCATGACCCATCTCCATGTGTTAAGTTGTTTGGCTAATATGCATGGCATCTAAACGTTATCAGTTAAACATTTAATTATATTTTATCATATAATTTTGTTAGTTCAAACATTAAATGATCAAGTTTAACATTTAGTTTGTTTATTACAACTATCTATTTAAAATTGTAAATATTTAATTATCTAGTAAAAAAATAACATTTTGTATGTAGAACATCATTTTTATGTATTTTTGAAATAAATAAATAAATCATCATATCTTAAGATATAAAGTTTGAAAATAATATGAAACCGTGATATTTTTGTTTTGCCAAAATAAATCAAACTATTTTTATTTCAATTATCTTAAGAAACTTAATTTTTAAACTTAAAAATAAAAAGCATATATGTTTTTATCGATTTTTAAAATTTATCAAAATAAATTGAATTGAGATTTGTAATACATTTTGTTAATCCTATCAATTGGATGGTTTCATATTATTTTCCGAGGTTTCAGTATGATAATTTGATCATATAATAAAAAGATTTGTACAAATTAAAATAAAATAATAATTTGAACATGAAATATATTGTATGGATACTTTGAAATAAGAAACAAAATTTTGACTCAAATGTCAATACTATCACAAAAAATGCTTAACTCGACATATATTATGGTTCTTACCTAAATAACTATATACAGTAGAAAATAAATTGTTATCAATAAATAAAAAAATATAGGGTATTTACATAAAATTTTGGTTATATATCCTAATTATCTATAACTACAAATAAATATATATTATAATTATGAAAAATACAAATAGTTTTTAAAATAATGATCAAGACGATACTGCATGGCGTCCACAGTTTATAAATTATGTGTCATTAAAATTCAATACCGTAAATTTATTAAATTTTAAATTTGGTGAACGACTTAAACTAACTTACATTATCTTTAGATAAACTTGACTTTCAAAACAATTTAATTTTAAAAATCTTAATTAGTTATAAGTTTCTTTAGTTATATAAAATTATAATATATTTATTGGACTTTTATGTAACTATCATTTGTTTGAGTATTTATAAATAAAAACACTATAAAAATTTTACCTAAATTATGGTTTTCTTTATACATGAATACTAATCTTATCTTAATTTTAAAAAATATATTTTCATTTTAAGTAAACGTTTACAAATATATATATTTAAAATCAAATAATATATATTTAAAATCAAATAATATATATTATAAATATTTTTGAATATAAAATCCTTTATAAAAAACTTAAAGAATTTGTTTAAAATAAAAAACTTATGGTACCGTGTCAAAAACTTAAAAAACTTATATTTTTCCATGTTTCTGTCTCTTAATATTATCCTCAAAACATATCTTAGACAGATAATCTCGTTAAATAATCTCTAAAACTATGTTTGGCGCCATCTGTGGCAAATGGTTGGTACCCTAAATTTATTTTTCCAAAAACCATTATTGTATTGTCAAGCGTTTTAAAAGAGTTTGATACAAAAATTATAAGGGAGCCTAGTATGGGTACTGATGGTCTTATGGTCGGAAAATCATCTAGAGATCATCATATCAAAGACCAGATAATGAAGAATGACACGATGATGATCAGTACACCAAAAAACTACTCGAGGAGTCTTCCTTAGTAGCTTAGAGGAAATAACTTCTAGAAGATATAGAAAGGTTAAATGTAGAGAATTATGCGGTTTTGAATTAAAAAAGGCTCGGGTCGGAGGTTTGAGGGGAGCAAATAACTAAAAAAAATGACTTACATGATGCTCATTGAACCAGCGATAGGCATGAAATATGTTGGATACAAAGCTATTATTCTTTAAGAAAAAAATAAAGCGTAGACGTCGGTATGAGTCCACTAAGTCTAGTGACTATGCTCTTTACGAATCAGATAAGTCGTCCTCTTTGGAGAGGGATAACATACATAAATAAGTTATAAGATAAAGGATTTGAAGTGGCATAGGGATGGCCATCAGACTAGATATTCGAGGAGAGAATGAAATGATCAATAGAAAAAAAGTTTGGGTCCCAGAAATGGGATAAGGTTGTAATTGTCGCTAAAAAGGAGCAAGATGCGCCTCATGTACGAATCCCATAAAAAAATCATAGTTTTAAATATCACATGAGTAACTAGTTCATGTACCCGTCAGAAGAAGGACTGTATATTGTTGTCCACGAATCCCCATGGGGAAATTTGTATAAGACTGTTCACAATTGGAGGTCCTCTCCTCTCTCTCTCTGAAAATCATGTAAGGGCACTTATCGAAGTGATTTGACATCTCAAAGTTAGAAAAGTTTGATGGGGCTCAAGACCTAGATAGTCATATCGAACAATTCAAGAATTTTATGATTAATTACGATGATGATAATAAATTTATGTGTAGGGATTTCTCCCAAACATTCAAAAATGTTACCTCAAAATGGCATAACCACCTGCCGCATGGTTGTATCCAATTTTATGACATGTTTTGGAATATCTTTCGCCAAAATTTTGTAAGAAGCATAACGTTCTGTGAAAATGACGATACGATAATATATCGCAGACAAAAATTGGAGAGAGCCTTAAGAATTATACCAATCATTTCATCAAGACTAAAACCGACATGAAGAGTTGCGAAGATCAAGTAGCGTTAGAAGCTTTCCGAATATTACTTATCCTTGGTATTTTAAAGGATAACATCATGAAGAAACAAACCATGAAGTGTGGGTCAGTGTTGGATCAGGTAGAGAAGAGAATTTTAATGGAAGAGACATAAACGTCGAAAATGGATTCCATAGTAAAAATTGAGTGGAAACAGTTACACTACTCTCAGATGGTGACACACAATAAAGTGTCATATAGATGTCAAACAAGCGGGTCCGACCATCTCATTTTGCTGAATCGACAAAGTGTATAACAATAATTTTAACAAGGCTCGAAATCACATACAATTCCGTAAACCTGCCCCAATACATAATCCTAAGGAAATGAGGAGTAGTAGGTATTTCAAGTACCATGATGATGTTAGGCATGACACGAGGGATTATGTGGAATTGAAAAAAGAAATATAAGTGTTGATAAAAAATGTAAAATTGACAATAATTGTTAAGAAAAATTCGATGGTAGCTCTGAAGCAAAAGAATACTTCATGTTGGTTGAAGAGATAGTTGTGAATAGAAAATGTAGGAATTATATGCTTTCTTTGAATCACTGACAATTTTTTGAGGTGATACAGTTTCAGGGATGTCTAACTACTCTCGGAAAAGGCATATCGTGAGCCTAACAACTCAATTAAAAGCGAGATTTTTGCCACAATTATATAGAAGTCCATCTCTACTGCTTTGTTTAAAGATGATGATATGAGGGAAGTATTTGACCTGCATGAGGACACTGTGGTAATCGTGGTAAGAATTGTCAAGGATGAGATAAGAAGAACTTTGATAGACACTGGTAGTTCTGCTTAAATATAATGATCATGACGAATTATGAGAAGATAGAACCCCCCGATAACTATTCGGTCAGATCAGATGATTGTTGGGTTTAGTGGGATGACTACCGAAGTAGTTGGGGAATTTGAAGGTATAGTGGAGTTGGGTCGGTGACCGTTTCAAAAAGATATGACGGTGTTGTTCATTGTAGTGGATGCGCCAACATCATATAATGCAATATTTGGAAGGTCTTGGGTGGCTAGAATGCACGCAGTGGCTTCAATTGTTCACCAATTTCTGAAATACATTATGGGAAACAATGTATGAACGATCATAAGCAGCCATATAATGTTACCAAACAGCTTTTGCCCCAAATCAAATTAACGGGGGCAAGTCGAAGAAAATATGGCAGTTAGTGGGAGCCGCCCTAGGGTCTGATCATGTTGATGATCGAGGGAGACCCCTAGATTTTTAGTCTATGATAAAACTTTTGAGGACTATTATTTTTGAATGGGAAGAGTTTAAAGATTGGTACAAAGTTATATCTAGAGTTGAGGAAGATGATAATTCAATTCTAATCAACAAGATTACAGATGTTTGCTTGGTGCACCGAAGATGTAACTGGGCTGCCTGTGGAAACCATCTGTCACAGACTAACAATTCGAAGAAATGTACGCCCAATCATTCAAAAAAGATATATTTTTCTCAAAAAAATATGAGGCCATTATGGCTGAAGTAGATTGGTTAGCCAAAATTGGACATATACGAGAATCACGGTACCCTTTATGGACAACTAATCTGGTCTTAGTAAAAAATAAAAATGGTAAATTGCGAATATGCGTGGATTTTACTGACCTGAATAGAGCATGGCCAAAAAATCATTTTCCACTCCCTCAGATAGATCAGTTAGCGGATATACGTTGGGAAATAGATTGTTTTTTTTCATGGATGCCTACGCAGGGTAAAATAAGATAAATATGCATCTGAAGGATCAAAAGAGCACTTCGTTCATCACTGGAAGGGGCTTGCATAGTTATAATGTTATGTCATTTGGGTTGAAAAATACCGGGGTGACTTACCAATACTTAGTAAATAAAACCTTTGAGCCTCAGACTAAACAGAATATTGAAGTGTATATTGATGTTATATTAATGAAAAGCATAAGGGATGACAACCACTTTACAAATTGGAAGAAACCTTTTCCAACTCAGAGAATATAAACTTGAAGTTGAATCCGAAGAAATGTACATTTGGGGTGTATCCGGAAAATTTATTGGGTACATGGTCAGTGAATGAGGGATAGAAGATGGCCCGGTACAACTAAACGCTTTTAGTACTATGGCTCTACCTTGGACAATCAAGGAGGTGAAAATTTTGACAGGGAGGCTGAGGACCTTGAACAAATCCATATACAGGTCCTCAAATCAGTGCGCCCTATTTTTCCAAGTGTTGAGACAAGTAAATTGCTTTAACTGGACCAAAAAATATGCTGAAGCATTTGTACAGATTAAAGAGTATTTATCCTTCCTGAAAAGCCTGGTTTGGGGACAGGTTGGTCATCTACATAGCGGTATCAGATTATGCTGTGAGTGCCTTATTTATTTGAGAGGTAGATAAATGCCCGCGACCAATGTATTATGTTAGTAAAATTCTTTTGGATACATAAAATAAACATTTGAAGTTATAAAACTAGCCCTTACTTTGGTTGTTGCAGTTCGAAAGATGAGACCTTACTTTCAGGCTCACTCTATTATTGTTCAAACATCTTTTCCGTTAAAGAGCATGTTGCAAATACCTGATGTGTCGAGCAGAAAGACTAAATGGACTTTGTAATTAAGCGATTTTAGAATTGATTTTGAACCTCACACTGCAATCAAAACATAAGCCTTAACATATTTTAAGTTGAATTTCATTTTGATCGGCCATAGATGGGTGTAGATGAAGAAAATTCAGAGGCAAAGTGGACAGTCTAAACAAACTGGGGTTTTAGTGCATCGGGATGTAGGGGAAGGGGTCCAATTGGTTTCTTAAGATGGAATTGCAATGTATAAAGCTATACTTTTCGCATTTCAAGCATCAAATAATGAAACAGAGTGTGAAGTTGCTTTGGAAGAGTTAACACTTGCTCACATTTGTGGAGCAAAAAGGGTTAGATTAGTGAGCGACTCACAACGTTTTATAAATCACGCGTCTGGCCAATCCGAGGCTAGAAAAGATAATTTAGTGAAGTATTTGAGAGCATTAAAAGGCTTCGAATTTGTCTTCAAAAGTATCAAGTACAAACATGTTTATAGGGATGATAATATTGTGGTTGATTTTCTGGCTACTGCTGCATATTATGAAGAACTTCCTTAGATTCTTACGCAAGAAAGTCTTCCAATAACAAAGGGTCTACACTGGTGGAAGAATTAGCTGAAGCTTTCCAAATTTATACATGTACTGGAAAAGATTGGAGGTACGCCATCAAGGAATTTTTAGTTAATGACATTCAATAGCAAAGAAAATACGGTTTCTGGCACATGATTATGTGGTACTTGAGACATTTTGTATAAAACATCTTTTAGCAGGAATTTTCTTTGATGCTTAGGGAGAAACAAATCACATATGATTCTATCTGAGCTAGATGATAGACTAGGGTCTGCCCATTTCAGGTACAAGACTTTGATACGAAAAGTTCTTTTGGCAGGATATTATTGGCCCACAATCGCTTTTGATACTAAAGAGTTGGTTAAAATGTGTGATACTTTCCACAGATTTGCTAACACGATCAACACATCCAAAGTACCTCTTGAATCAATATATGAGGCATTATCTTTTTATCAATGAGGTATTGTCGTGGTCGGACCTTTACCATTGGCATATGGGGGATGCCAGACAATAATAGTGCAATAAACTATTTTTCTAAATGGGTATAAGCTGAACCATTGGCACAAACAAAAGCCAAATATGTGATCAAGTTTATTGTTTCCAATATTTGTTTTCGCTTTGGTGTTCCAAAGAGAATGGCGATGGATAATGGCCCACAGTTTGACAACAAAGATATGATGGCTTTTTGTTCTTGTAAATAAATATGATAATGCTTCCAAACACCTTTTCATCTGCAAGAAAACGACCAAGTCAAAATGACTAGTCAGATAATTCTTGAAAGGCTTAAAAATAATTTGGAAGGTAAGGCTGAAATGGAAAGATTACTTAAAATAATTTATATGGGAATATTGAACCGCCCCTCGAACAGCAACTCAGGAGTCTCAATTTTCACTAGTATATTTAATGAATTATATAGGACCATCTGAAGTGGTTTTCCCCTCGTATCCAGTTAGTGAATATTCTGAGAAGGGTAACGATGAGGGAAAACGTGGAGAGTTAGACTTAATCAAAGAAAAATGAAGGCGAGAACAGTTAAATTCTTTGCATTACCAAAGTTTGATGAGAAACAAGTACGCCTTTAAGATTAGACTGTGAGAATTCAAGATAGAGGACATGGTCCCGAGAAAATTATTCTTGCATACGAAAGAAAAATGCCTTGGTAAGTTGGGACCCAACTGGGAGGGTCCGTACATAATAACTCAAAAGTTGAATTCGAGGATGTATCGACTTAAATATAAAATGGGAATGGATCTTCGTCACCTGGGGAACATGGAACACCTTAAATTGTATTTAAAATGAATGTAAAAGTTTATACATATGTTTAAACTTGTGTAAAGGTTGGTGGCATACTCTTTCCTACCCTGGTGGCGCGTAAAGGTTTTAATGAGGTGCCTTTATAGTCGATTTTTATATATATAATATATTTTTATCATTTTAAAACAATTCTTCCAATCTTTTATTTTCGGACCAGAAAGGCCTTCCAACGAATGTTGATCAACACTCTTTTGCTTTTGGACCGAAAGGGTCTTTTAACGAATGTTGGTCAACAATATTTTATGTTTGGACCGGAAGGGTCTTCCAACTAATGTTGGTCAATAATCTTCTATTTTTGGACCGAAAGGGTCTACCAATAAATTTTTTCAACAATCTTTGGAGTTGAAGGGTCTTCCAATGAATATTGGTCAACAATCTTTTTTTTTGGACCGCAAGGGTCTTCCGACATATGCTGGTCAACAATCTTTTATATTTAGACCGGAACGGTCTTCCAAAAAATACTGGTAAATAATCTTTTATTTTTAGACCTTAAGGGTCTTCCAACGACTGTTGGTCATCAATTATTTGTTTATTGATGAGGAGGGTCCTCCAATAAAAGTTTGTCAATAAAAATCGTTTATTTCTTATATGATATGTAAAAGTTGGTTCAAGTAAAGTTATCTGAAGATTAGTAGTTCTATTGATATAATGGTAAATACCGATAATATAAAAGGACTCGAGAAACTACTACTCAAAAACAAACTCCGAGTCTACAGGGATAGAAATTCCGGATGTCCAAATCGACCACCTGCATCAACAGGGAATACGGAGAGCCCGAGGGAGGAGAGACATGCAAAAAAGAAAAAGAGTACCGAAGAATATGTACCGAATGTCAGAAAAGATTCGGTGAGACACCAGGGAGGCATTGGACAGGGAGGAACTGAAGATTCGTGAATTCCTCTCCTTCCAGACGTGATAAATGATCGCGCCGAAACAAGTACACCAAATGTGATGGTTTTGAGAATGAGACCAGTTTGACGCCTCATTTACCCAAAATTGCCAACTATTTACATCAACAACAAAAAAGTTGTACACTTGCATAAGTCCAGATACTCTGGTGAAACTGAAGTAAATGAGGAGATGAGTTATAATGGTAACTAAATTTAGTTGTACACTTATTTCGGCGCGACGAGGAATATTGAATTTATTCCAAACTAACCCGACCCACCCCACTATCGGGGCAGGCTGTCAAATCGAGTTGTAGGTATCATTGATTGTGAAAGTGTTGCATCCAGCCTTCGCACTTCAAAACAGAACGTCCTTAGCCATGATGTTAGGATGGGGGAGGGTTAGGATGAGTCGTTTGATCTCTCGAAGATTTGATCGACTTCTAGCTTTAGTCGATCTAACGTTAGACGACCAGTTCCAATTACCACTGAGGATGATATCAGATACCATGAAATGTTTCCCGAATCTTGAGTCATCGACAATGTATAGGCCATAATGCGTCACCAGAGAGTTTTGTAAAATCCATGGATCGTACCAAAAAGAGGTACTCATACCATCACCTATAGCCACCTTGTACATTTTACTTGCCAATGGGCGAAAACAAAGAATTTTCTGCCAAATCCAAGAGTGGGAGGATCCCAGATTAAGATTCCAAAAATTATCATTTTTTATTTTTTTCATTTTAATCCATTCACACCAGATTGAATGGTTGTTATTACTGATAATAGACCAAAGGTGTTTAAGGACAACCGCCTGATTCCAGATTTTTAGGTCTAGTTACCCAATGTCGCCCTCCTTAGTGGGAGTGGTTATGTTAGACCAAGAAACTTTCACCCCATGGATTTTCATGGCAGAACCCGACCAGAGAAATCTACGAAGATATTGCATGAGCTCTTTGAGAATCCTAGAAGGTAGGATAAAGATGGAGGACCAATAGACTTGTCCAACAAATATGACAAATTTGATGAGTTGGAGTCTACCCGCATAAGATAGGTACTTGGAGGTCCAAGAGTCTATTTTGGAGGTAATCTTATGAAGAAGAGGACGATAGTCTGTGTGGGTAAGACGACCCGTAAGAAGAGGAACTCCCAGATACTTAATTGGGAGAGATCCTTCTACAAAACCCATAAGAGAGTGGAGACCAAAGAGCTAGTAAAAATCATCGAAGACCTCTTTGATAAGGCGTAGGGAATTGATATCACCATGACAGAAAATCATAAGGTCATCTGCGAAACAAAGATTGGTGATTTTTAATTTTGTGGCACTTCCAGTGGTATTTGAAGTTTTTGTCAATACACTTCTCCTTAAGAATATGGGACAGAACTTGCATGACAAGGGCAAAGAGGAAAGGAGAAAGTGGTCTCTTGTCTGAGACCCTTTTTTCCTATGAAGAAACCATAAGGATCACCATTGATGTTGACGTAGTAGGAAGGGGTCGAGATACAGTTGATACTCCAGATGATCATTTTTTCTGGGAATTCCATCACAAAAAGGATATCAAGGATAAGATGTCATCTGACATTATCAAAAGCCTTCATCAGGTCAATTTTAAGAGTTACCCTTTTACCATGTCTGTTGGTATGATAACCTCTCAAGAGTTCCTGGGAAATGAGGATGTTGTCCGAAATATTTCTACCCGCGAAAAAAGCCGATTGGGAGTTATCAATCAGATAGGGGAAAGATTTTTTAATTTTGTTAGCTAAGATTTTAGAAATAATTTTGTAAACAACATTGCAAAGAGCAAGTGGACTGAAATCTGCAGCTACAGAAGGGGTGTCTTTCTTGAGGATAAGAGCAATAGAAATGGAATTCCACGATGTATTGATACATCCTGAGTGAAAAAAAAAATACACCATTGCAAATATCCTCCCCGACAACAGTCCAAGAGGATTTGAAGAAGCTAGAGTTGAAACCATCAGGTCCCGATGATTTATTACTATCAATACTGAACATGCCGATTTTATTTCCTCGATGGTAATCTCACGGACCATGGAGACCATGTCGGAATTATTGACTTTAGTGTCAATGAGAGAGGATACTTTATCCAACCCCGGGTAATCAGCGAGATGTCGGGTACCAATGGAGTTTTCAAAATAATCCACAATAACCTTTGAACCACTAGCTGGGTAAGAAACCGCCCTGATCATTATTGATAGAAATAATTTGATTGTGGAATAGACGGGTTTTTATACTGTAGTGAAAGAATTTGGTATTTTTATCTCCAAGCTTAATCCCGTTTTTTCTAGATTTTTTCTTGAAGAAGGATTCTTCCGCTCGACTTAAAAAAATGAAAGTCTCTGAAGGTTCGACTTTTTTGAAAACAAGAATAGGGTTGAGAGGGTCACTACCAATTTGGATTGGGCTAAAAAATGTTTTTTTGAGCGTTGTTGACCCTGACACTAATGTTGCTATACTCCTTACGAATGAGACAAGCAAGTTCATGCTTAAGTCGTTTGAGCTTATCAGTGACCTTAGCCATACCGGAAGAAGATATGGGGAGGTTCCAGCTATTAGCCACAATTGTTTTGTACTGAGGGTGTGACTATCACATATTAAAGAATTTAAAAGGTTTTTTGCGTCTATTTCTAGAGAGACCCAGGTTGAGGGTGACAGTGCTGTGGTTAGAGGAACACATGAAACCAAAGTGGGTAAAGGACATGGGAAAAAGATTATCCTAGTCAGGGTTGACAAGAACACGGTTAATTCTAGAGAGGATAAGATGAGAAGGTTTCTTATTGATCCAGGTAAATTTGAATCCAGTGGATCTAAGATCACTAAGTTCGCTCTGATAACAACAACTGAATTCGTGTATAGCTGAGGTCTAATTTTTAGAGGAACCTAATCGCTCCTCCGGATGAAAAATGGCATTGAAGTCTCCCAAGGCGACCCAAGGGTTGCCTTGATTCAAGTTGGATATGGAAATTAAGTCATTCTAAAGATGGGTACGATCTAGAGCTTCATGAAAACCGTAGATTGCAGTGAATCTAAAAGAGACAGAGAAGTTATAGCATTTTGCCAAACAATGGATGAACTGGGAAGATTGAGACAATCTAGAGACAGTTATTACACTAGGGTTCCATATAATCCATATTCTACCTAAGGAGTGGGAGGAATGGTTGGTTAAGACATGCCAAAAGTGTACCATAGTCCTAATGATAGAATCTACTTTAGCAAGCTGAACTTTTGTTTCAACAAAAATTGAGAAAGAGATACTATTACTAATAATAAAGTCAGTAACATCTTTTTGTCTAGCAGGGTCATTAAGACCCCTCACATTCCAAGAAGCAGTATTCATTAAGAAGTAGACTTACAGTGTATCAAACGATGGTCCTGTCGGAGGACATAACCTTTTTATCCTTTTTCTTAGCTCATATTGATCGAAGCCTTTTCGGAGGCGAATCCACTTCCTCACCACTATCGTTCTCATTTTCCTCATGCAAGGGAGCTAGATGAAAGCCAGTATATAACTACGGATCAATCTTGGATGGAACTAATTCCTCAGAGGGTAGGAATGGAGTGCTCCAAGAAGGGGCCTTGAGGACTTTTTTGCAAAGGCGAGTAAAGTGGTCAAATACAATACATTTCGCACACTAAGGGGGAAGCCCTTGATATTCGAAATTCACCTTGATGGATTTGCCCATAATTTTAAAAGTAAGATCCGATCGAATATCTGAGCTCGCAAAAATCCTGATGCAAATGCGAGCAAAAAAGAGTTTATCCTTCATCTCAATCTGATGTTCAACATAAAGTGGGGTTCCAATAACCGTAAATTAAATACCTTGACCCAATAGGAACTTTAGTGTGGGGGTCTTTGATAAGCGGGAAGAGTGGAACCCAATTCTTTAGAATCATCAAATTAACACCAAAGTGTTAAGGTGCACCTTCCTATACTTTTTTCGCCATCTCCACTAAACCAAATTTGAAAAAGAAGTAGCCTTCATAAAGAGGCTTGAATTCCAAAAGCCCAAATTTACCCCACAAGGATATAACATTGGATTTGAGTAAGGAAATATTGTGAGGTTGAGATAGGAAGTATCCCGCAAGGCAAGCCTTCCATAAATCTGATGCTCCCATAGCGGATATATCCATAACAAATTCATCTCTTTCTTGCTCCATTTGATTCAATCCAACTTTCAGCGAAGATCGATTATCGAGATGACCCGCAACAATACTAGCATATGAGGATGGGGTTTGAAGGTTAAGACGGGAATCGAGTTTGAGTTACTAAAATGGATGGGTTTTGAAGACTTAGAAGGAGTGGTATGGAAGTTGGCTTGTTTATTTAAAAACTTTCTTCATTTTGGGTCTTTTCCGGCGTTCCCGAAGTTCCTTAGCTTGGTAATAGGATCGTAAGAATATCCGGGTCCAAACATACCATTACTATTATTTTTTGTTGGCCTATTAATTGTTATGACCGCTGTTGGGCCAATGAAAGTAGTCTTGCGGCCCACAGTTACCAGATTAGCCTGATTCCTTAGCCCCGTGTCCCCTTCTAGAGAGTCCAGCGAGGCAAATGTTCCGTTCAACCCAAATTGCCTTTTAGCAGCCCAATTCGAACCCGAGTCATTTCTAGTAGAAGGGTCAGAGTGATTCTGCCCGATAAGCCTAGCAGTCATGGGTGTAGAAACAAAGGGAGAGGAATTACCAAAGTAGTTTAGTTTCAGGGTCGACCTAGATGGGAAACCAATCGTTATTCCCAGTGACTCGTTAAGAGACTCTGAATCGGTGTTCTGAGAAGCAGATGAGGCATGGCCATATTCTACCCTAGGTTCCCTCTGATTGGAAGAGTTTTCTTTAGGGGAATGCTCTCGGGAGGTTTGACCATAAGTTATGAGGCCTACAGGGTAGGTTTCCTGATCGTTCCTATCGCCGGTGTTGGATGTGAGGCTACGTTTCTCGATCGGAACACCAGAGAAAGCGGCAGGATTTGGCTGAGGATGGTTTCCTGTGGGCTATTTTATATTAGTCTGATATACATTTTAGGTCTGTGTTATAATGCATATGGGCTATTTAATAATAGTCTGATTTACATCTTAGGAAGACACATTAAATCTTTTGCGTTACTTTTTGCCACATTGTATATATACATTGTAATTGTGACCTATTATGAGAGATTAAAGATACGAGACACAATTATTTTAACATGGTATGAAATCCCTAGCCTCAAAAACCCAAGCATTTAAAAGTTTTCTATAGCGCCGACGTTTTTCCGGTATAGCCTTTATGAGTCGGTGTTTATCCGGCTTTTGTTCTCTCGAGACCGACGTATTTTCTCTATTTTTCCTCTAGCGCCGACGTATTATTACAGTAGTCTTGTTTTTTTTCTCATCACTGATGTTTTCCTAGTAGTTTTCATGGCAGCAAAATCATATTCTGTGGTAGACCAGACAATCCCTTTTGCGTCACGTGATGAGACAGTTGGGTTTTAGAAGATTGATCTGACTCCCAACTTTTATCTTGGTTCCAATTATAATCTTGGTAATATTGTTTTCACTGTTAAATTTGATGGCTCTAATTATTAGGTTTGGTCTCGTTCTCTACGTTTATCTCTGAAATGTAGAAAGAAGCTTGGTTTTTTTTATGGAAGTATTATGAACCCGTGGATCCAAAATCTCTGGAGGATTAGGATGTTGTTCAATTCATATTCGTTCAGTGGATTATGAACACTATTGATGAGTCTCATCGCAAATATGTTCCATATTTTGCAGGGTCGCTTTGCTGTTAGCAATATTCCACAGAAACATGAGTTGCAAGAGTTGGTTGCTTGTAAATAGACCTTTACTATGTCTGTTTTCGAGTACTTTGAGAAACTCAAAAAAATATGGGATGAGTTGAGTGCATATTCCTTTGCTCCTACCTGTATTTGTGGTCGGATGGCTGAAGCATATTAGCAGATTCAAGATGAAAAAAAGTTACATGTGTTTCTTTTTAGTCTCCATCGGGAGAGTTTTGGTGCTATTCGCTCTTAGTTACTTGCTCATGATCAGACTCCCACTCTAGAGGGGGAATTCAACAAGGTGCGTGGTGAGGAGCGATTACAGGCCAGTACACCTGTGTAAAAGCCTATCTAAGAGGCCTTGATGGCATTTTCGGTTCAGTATACTCCTCGAGCTACTTCTTTGTTGCCCCACGTTATTCTCAGCGTTTTTGTACTTATTGTCATAAAAATGGTCATAAGGAATCACATTGTAACGCCAAACATGGGTATCCTGCAAGCTGGAGAAATCCAACTTCTCGTCCGGGCACTACACCACCTTACGACCGTGGAGATGGAGGTTCGTGCGAACCGCCAGGTGGCGGTGGTGCTCCAAGCCAGCACAACGGGACAGCACGAACAAACACCGTGGGTGCATCGGCTATTACCGAGTTACCTGCTAATGAGGCTTCTCGTCTTTCTGGTCAGTTCTAGCAGTTGCTTCCCTTTTTTCAACAAACAAAGTTTCCCAGACCGATGAGCTTCTGAATGATAAGTTGTTCAATACTCCTTGGGTTATTGATACATGGGCTTCTAATCACATGACATATGATATATCTCTATTGCACAGTGTTACTGTTATGCCAGCCTGTGTAGTATCTCCACTCAGTGGTTCTTAGGTTACTGCTACACATTGTGGTAGTGTGCGCGTGTTCTGTCAGTTGTCTTTACATAATGTATTTTTTATTCCCAAGCTTACCTGTAATCTGATTTTAGTATCCCACTTGACTAATGATCTCAACTGTATTATTTACTGTCTTAAGTTTGGTTGTGTTATTCAGGACCAAAGATCAGGGAATGTGATTGGACTAGGTAACCGGAGAGGTGGAATGTACTACTTCAACAGTATTGTGAAGACCGAAGTTTGTAGTGTTGTAGTGGTCGCTAGTGATGCTGAGTTGTGGCATTGTAGGTTGGGACATCCCTTAGCTAAGCTAGCTCAGTCTTTACCTTTTGTTTTTAGTATTGGTGATATGAGTTTAGATCACCCGTGTGATGTTTGTTTTTGAGCTAAACAGACTTGTAAATATTTTTCTAGTAAGTGATTCTGAAACGACTATTTTTTTTAATTAATTCATTGTGATTTATGGGGTCCTTATCATACTTTGTCTTCCCGTGGTGTGCAATAGTTTCTCACTATTATTGATGATTACTCTCATGTTGTATGGATTTATTTGCTGGTTGAGAAAACAAAAGTAACTTTCATGTTTTTGTATTTTCTCGCAATGGTTACGAAACAATATGATGGGTTTATTAATATAGTGCACAGTGACAATGGTACTGAATTTTCCTCTGCGCGTCGTGTTTTTTATAAGTTAGGTATTGTTTTTCAATCTTCATGCGTTGGTACTCCTCAACATAATGGTAGGGTCAAACGGAAACATAGATATATTTTGAATGTTGCCCGTGCTCTCAAGTTTTAGGGTAAATTACGTGTTAAATTTTGAGGGGAGTGTATTTTGATTATTGGGTATTTGATTAATATAACTCCTTCTCAATATTTGGGTTTGAAGACTCCATTTGAGATGCTTTTTGGTGTGCCTTCTGTTTTATTTGCACTTCGTGTGTTTGGGTCTATGTGTTATGTGCATGATCAGATGTTGAAGGTGACAATTTTGCGGGTCGTAGTCGTTGGTGTATTTTTGTGGGCTATCCGTATGGCAAGAAAGGCTGGAAAATATATGATTTAGAGAATCAAGATTATTTTGTTTTCCGTGATGTGAATTTTTTTGAACATATATTTCCATTTACATTTGTTCTTATGATCTCTAAGTTGGGTTGTCCTGAGACTAAGGTCGCTACACCTCTTACTACTACTCCAAAGTTTTGGGAAAATATTGAGAAGGCCTCTATGATTGAACAGGGGGAGTCACCAAATGACGGCATCCTTAAGGTAGCGCCACTTGTGGAGGTTGCCGAGGTTGGTGATGCGCAACCTCCACCTTAGATTGGTGACATCGGTATCTCAGATCTGCCAGTTGTTTTGGATGTTCAGATACTCCGAGCATTTCTTTAGATCTTGGATGAGGCTAACGTAGTAAAATTCGCTACTTGTTTGAAGGATTTTGTGATGACTACAGTAGTACATTTAGCACCATCTGCTCATATTGTTCCCGGTTCGAGACCATCTCCTAATCACGGTATGCCTTATCCTCTCACTCATTATATAGACAATTCTCGTTTTTTTTTCATTGGCACACCGCTCTTTTCTTGCAACTGCTACCTCTGGGGATAAGCCTAAGTCATTTTGAGAGGCTATGCGGAACCCTGGTTGGCGAGAGGCAGTATAACGGGAGATTCGGGAACTAGAGGATAATCATACTTGGACTTTGGCGCATCTACCTCCAAAGAAGAAAGCTTTATGGAGTTAGTGGATTTTTAAAGCTTAATATCACGCTGATGGGAGAGTAAAGCGCCTCAAATCTCGTTTGGTCGTGTTTGGTAATCACCAAGTATAAATTGTTGATTATACATAGAGTTTCCCCCTATTGTCAAGATGGTTATTGTACGTCTTTTCTTAGCGTTTACATCATCTCAGAATTGAGAGTTACATCAAATGGGTGTATATATTGCATTTATGCATGGTGATATGAATGATGAGGATTACATGAGAATTCATCCAGGTTTTTACAGAGGGCGCGAAGGACAGGTATGTCGCCTTCACAAATTTTTGTATGGCCTAAATAAGGCACCTTGGTGTTGGTTTGCCAAGTTAGTTGTTGCACTGAAGAGGTATGGGTTTCTTCAGTCTTATTCAGATTATTTTTTATTCTCTTATTCCACGAGTGGTTGTCGTATGCATGTTTGGTGTATGTTGATGATCTTATTTTATCTAGGAATGACCATGGTGTATTGGTGAAGTTTAAGAAATACTTGAGCACTCGCTTTCATACGAAGGACTTAGGTCATCTCAAATATGTTCTTGGAGTTGAAGTAGCACAGAGTCTCACGGGTATCTTTCTTTGCTAACGTAAATATACTATGGAAATTATTTATGAGACATGTTTACTTGGAAGCAGGCATGCACTGTCTCTCATGGAGCAAAACCACCAGCTCGACAAGATCGAGTAGACGCTACTCCTTGACGGGTCCGCGTACCGCAAGTTGGTGGAGAGACTTATTTATCTAGAGTTACACTGCAAAATATTTGTTTTTTTGTACATATTTATCTCAGTTTATGCAGAAACCACATGAGGATCACTGGCATGTTGCATTACGAGTTGTTCGTTATCTGAAAGGGATCCCAGGTCAGGGAATTCTTCAGCTAAGTAGTTGTAATCTCACTCTGACAGGCTGGTGTGACTCTGATTGGGCTGGTTGTCGTAAGACGCAGTGCATTGTGAGTGGTTGTATGATGTTCTTTGGTGATTACCCTGTTTCTTAGAAGACTAAGAAACACGATATTGTTGCATTGTCTTCCGCTGGAACAGACTACCGGCCTATGGCGGGATTGACTTGTGAGTTGAAGTGGTTGCATAGTTTGCTCAAATATTTCGGGGTCTCACACTCATGGGTTATGCAAGTTTTCTACGATAGTCAATCGGCTTTACATATTTCCCACAATTCTATTTTCCATGAGCGTTCAAAGCATATTAAATTAGATTGCCATATCCAACAGGATGCGATACTTGATGGGGTTATTTGTGCATCTCACGTGCCCACTCAGTCTCAGCTTGTATACATATTTACCAAAGCACTACGCAAGCAACACTTTGCGTTTTTTCTTGGCAAGTTGGGCATTCATAATATTCATGCTCCAACTTGAGGGGGTGTTAGAGTGTCATGATTAGAATAAAATGTATATGGGTTATTCAATATTAGTCGGATATACATTTTAGGAAATACGCATTAAATCTTTTGCGTTACTTTTTGTCACACTTTATATATATACACTACAATTGTGACATGTTGTTGAATACTGAAGATAAGAGACACAAGTTTTTCAACATGAAACTTTTATATGTGGTATAAGTTCGATTTTAGTGAAATTAGTTGAAAATTGAGAATAAAAAATTAAGAGAAAAGTACCAATACATATTCATTCAACTATCTCATTACCACATAATACCCAAAAATTGCATACTACATAAGAGATTACAAAGTAACTCTTTTTCTTTCTTTGAACCAAATTTCTCTTTTTTATTTTGTATTTTTATTTTTATTTTAAAAAGTGAGTATTGATGAACTCTGAAAATCCTTAGGTAAGTTCAGAAGCGGAAATGTTTGTTAGAGAGGATCTGACTAAGAAATGTTTGCATGAAGTGATTGTAATAATTAAATCAATATTTTGTAGAGAGAGAAAAAGACAAAAGGAATAAATGTAGCAATAATTGACTAATCATTCGCCATTTTCCCAAAAAGGGAATGTCCTTTATATAGTACATGAGATGGGTAGTAAAATTACATAATTACTACCATTAAAGTGGATTTCTCACTCCACTCTTTTACTATTTACAGATAAGTTCTTGGGGTATATCATTTCACCCATCTACTTCTTATGTTTTCTTTACTTTGGTCATTAATCACTAAATATACAAGCCTATGCCTTTTACTTGGCATAATTAACCTAGTGATTACCTAAATTTTTTTCCCATTATCAGTAACCCCCTAGTCCTCACGAAGATATCTTCATGAGGACTGCATTTATTCTTCGAACTTGCTCGGATCTTATGACCTCCTCGAATCGGATGGCTTTACTGGTTATGCCTCACTTATAAATTATTTAGATATTGTTCCTCTAATTATTTGGATCAAAACTCTTTAGAAGTGATGACCTCACTCTTGGTCATGATGACCTCACCTAAGTCATCATTCGGTTTGAACGCACGTGCTTCTGTCTAATCGTTATGGAGTCAGAGATTTTTTAGATAGCGAGGTCACTTCTGGCCACGTGTTGCATCCTTCCCTAGCTTGCTAGCGCGCCTTTCAAAACGGTTTGTGACAGGGGAGGCATGTCAAGACTCCTTTAACCGTTCGCTTTATGTTCCCTTTCACTATAAATACTTGCTTCCTTCTCAGAATATAGGTTCACATTTTTTATCTTTGTTTAACTTTGAGTCGGGAGTGTCTGTTCTAGAGAGATAAAATCTCAACTCCAAATTCCCTCTTTGCACTTTCATTCCTGAAGAATTTGTCAATCTCGAACGGTATAAAATTTGAAGGTGGTTTAATATCTCGAATCAGATTGCTGCTCTCAGACTTTCCAGTGGAAGATGGTATCCCACACCTGCAGAAATCTGGGAATCGAAATTTCGCGACAATTGGTCCTCTATTTGAGAACTCTCCTTTGACCTCGTTACTCAGCCCCCCGGTCGAGCTTGTTTTAGTGATAAAAATGTTGATCCTTCGACGTCTGATCTTCCTTCCAAGACTTCTCCCTTCATAATCACCGGTGATGAAAAGGGAAAACCGACTAATACAAATATAGGGGAAAACATTAAAAGGAAAAGGTCCTCTGACCCATCAGTAAAATCTATTCGAGTGAAAATATCCTCTTCTACTGCAACTTCTCAAGTGACTCCACAGGGGTCACCAAAAACGACTCTAGAAACGACTCTAGAAATGAGTCTATTTCTGAGCTAATACCTTTTGCTCGTTGGGGATTGAATTTAGTTGGACCTCTGTCTGTGGCGTCCGCGGGGTGCAAAACTATTATAGTTTCTATTGATTATTTCTCAAAATGGATAGAGGAAGGTCCTTTGGCAGGAACCACTTCGAAGGCTGTCATTAAATTTAACCTATCCAATATATGTTGCAGATTTGGGATTCCTCAAAAGATTACCACAAACAATGGGCCACAGTTTGATAACAAGGATATGAAGAATATTTGTGCTTCCAGAGGCATTCAATATTTTGTTCTTCTCCTTTCCATCCACAAGCAAACGGCCAGGTTGAAGTTTCCAATATAACCATTTTATCTGGATTGAAAAAGAATTTAGAAGGTGCTGCAGGGAAGTAGCCAAGCTATTTACAAGAAGTATCGTGAGCCTACCGAATTACTTCTCGGGATGCTACACAAGAATCTCCTTTTGCCTTGGGGTATGAGATGAATGTAATTACCCCCATAGAAGCTACCTTACCATCGTACATAGTCCATAACTATTCCAAACAAGCTAATGAGATAGCAATTAGGAGTTAGTTGGACTTAATTAAAGAAAGAAAGGTTAAAGCACACTTAAGAACAACTCACTACCAAGGTTTGATGAGGAGCATATTTACCTCCAAGGTAAAAAAAAGATATTTTCAACCAGGATATAAGGTGTTAAGAAATGCCTTCTTACATACCAAGGAGAAGCAGTTCGGTAAGTTGGCTCCGAATGGGGTAGGCCCCTATGAGGTTTGTGAAAAGCTCAAACGTGGGACATATAGACTCCAAGACAAAGAAGGGAGAGTTTTGAAGCACCCATTGAATATTGGACATCTTAGGTTATATCTAGAGTAAAAATTTTGTGTAAATATTTACTTGTTAAATACCGATGTAAATATTAGGGGGCATACTCTTTCCTATCATGACGGCACGGGGAGGTTTTAATGAGGTATCCGGTATTTTCTTCAATAATATATAATGCCTTCTTAAAAAATTTGAAGTGATTTTACTACAATTTAATTCAAAAAAAATTACTTGTTTAATACCTTGGATCTTTAGTGGATCAGAAAAACTTGATGGTTGATTATGACTATTAAATACACGTCATCAGAGATATTAAACACTCTCACTTCAATACTTATGAAATGCTAGAGGTTACTTAAACATTAGCCATGAAAATTTTAAAGAAAGGTATTAAACAAAAAAGAAAGTTTAATAAATTAAACTTGTTCGGACTTAAACCGAACAGTAATACAAAAAATGCCTTGGCCATCCAAGGACTTTAGGTGTTCAAAGGACTTATTCAGACTTCAATCAAATCGTAATACAAAATGTGCCTTGGACATCCAAGGACTTTGATTGTTCAAAAAGACAAAAAATAATACATGATAAAACCTTAGGGCTTGTTCCCTTCGGACATTCCTTCATTACCGCCATCACCTTTTTAGGACTTTTGAGTTCGGCACTCGAACTCTCACTTGTTCCTTCTTCATCATCGGTTGTGGAATCTATTCCACTGGACTAGTTTCACTTGTCACCATCTGCTAGAGTATGGAATGGGATGTCCTCATACTCTACATACTTCCATAAGGGACCAAGGGTTCTCTTAGGGAAAGTCTTATGGAACAACAACACCATGTCAGACTTAATCCCATAATCTCTTTTCTCTAAGGAGTCTATTAATCCATTGACATACTCATCAATACCTGCCTTGATAGCCTGCTCTTGCTGACTCTTGAGGACCTCATTTTCCTTGGTCATCTCCGAAACGATGCTTTCTAACTTAGTCTTTTCACTGGTCAGGGTCTGAATGGCACCATCCTTAGTCTTCAACTCCTCCTTCAACGCTGTGAGGTTTTATGAGGAAGAAGTTTCTAAGTCATAGTACTTAGTTTGGAGCTCAGTTTTGGTTGCTTCTGATGCGTCTAGCTTAGTTTCCAAATCCTCCTTCTCTTTTTTTAGTGCCTCTATACTTTGTTGAGCGCTTAGGAGACTGCTTGACAGAGATTGTTTGTCAGAAGTGAGGGAGTTGATAAGGTTGGTCTGACTTTTCACCTGCCTCTCTAGGTCAAGTATTGGCCATATATAACCAAAGAGGATGTGGCTTAAGACATCTTGCTCTCCGGATATAGAGAATGATTTCCCCTTGTAGGTCACCATGTTGGAGGAACTTGAGGGACAATAGAGACCTGCAAAATCATCCTTCTCAAAATCATCAAAGTACAAACCAATATCTTGAAGGGCAATGAGGTCCAATTCATCATTCCCTCCACCAGCAATCTCTCAGGATTGAAAGTCTGTTCGGATCTCCTCTTGCAAAGTAGGGTCGGCAGGGGCTGGTGGTGGTTGGATTTCTGAAGAACGAAAGATTATTTCTTCCACTAGGGTGACCTTCTTCTTCTTGGCAGCTTTCTCATCACTACTGGCCTTGCGCTTCGTGTCATTTTTAGAGAGCTTTGCTGTGTTCTTTGATCCTTCAGCTTCCCTCATTGTTTCAGCTTCTACTGCTTTGATCACAGTTGCATCAATGCCCCATTAATTCCCCGAACCAGTCCCTTCTGCAGTTGTTTGAGCCAGCTCTGTTGCAACCTTCTTCTTATTGTTCTTCATTTTGTTAGGAGCTTTAGCCCTGGAAGGTAAGAACAACTTGGCATCTTTGGCTTCTGTCCTTTTGAGAATCACATCAGGAGGAGAAGGGGTAATTAGCTCTTCACATAAAAGATCTCTCCGGCCTGTGGTGTTCCACAGGTGAGACCTCACAAAATTTCCCGATATAAAGCAACTGTGGAAGGCATTCCCCCAGCGTTCTGAAGCCCATGCATTGACCTTTGCAGAAGTCTTTTGCCCTTATTCCAAATGGCTGGTGAACTCCTTCGGTAGAACTAAAGAGAAGTAACAAACTAGTCAGAATAAGAAAGCTTATAGTTTAAGAAGGAAAACTTGTAGAATAAGAAGAAGAAAGAAAATTACCAGTGCTTTTCCACATACTAGTCAGCAAGCTAGGGTTGGTGTTGGTTTTAATCTTCCTATCGTTTTCCCATATTCCACTAACGAATATGAACTGTGTCTTCCAAGTTGTTTCGGACTCTAACAAGTCATCCACAACTTTAAAGTCGTTCCCCATGTTGTGGTAGTATAATGGAATCTGATGGTTCTTGCACAAGCTTACTACAGCAGCAAACTACTCAATCAGAAGAGGGATCTTTGATAACCTGGATGCCATGATACAGGAAATGAGTTTGTACCATGCATTGGGGTTTAACTGGATGGGACAGAGCTTGACTAAATTAAAGTACTTAACAATTTATGGGTCTAGAAGGAACCGGAGTCTCTAGTTTAGCACTTCGGTGTACACTACCACCTCATTCAGTTTTCAGTCCATGGGGGTCTCCGGAGTAATCGGTATCCTTACCTTTACAGACTTTAGAATCCCTCATTTTGTTCGAATTCGTCCCAACTCAGCAGTATGGGTGTAGACATAGTTGATGTTTTGCAAAGCCAACAAATATTTGACACTGACATGTTTGAAGCAAAGGCCTAACTAACCCTCTAAGCACTCCGGAAGCGAGTCCGGATGAGTCATACAAACTTTTACCTTACTCTTACCCTTCTTAACAGAAGTAGCATCTCCCGTTTGACTTGATGCCTCGGTCTCGAATGGGGCCTCTTCAATATTGTCTTCCATAATCTTTTCCATCATTGTGGAAGGTTTGTCAGTTTCCTTTGAGGAAAGTTGTTCAGTTTCTTGCGTTGAAAGCTATTCGGGTGGTTGAGCATTTATTTCCTCTGAAGGCCTAGTGTCTGGTAGAGTTTGTGATCCAGAGGTCTTGGCCTGTAGAGCTGCTTTAGCTACCTCCGATCCGGAGGGTTTTGACATTGATGGTGTGGACTGGGTTTTGGTTTGGCGAGTTATACGGCGATGGGTTATCTTCTCCGGTGAATTTTCTGTGTCAGAGCCCACAACTATAAATGGCGAGGGTTTTCGGGTGCTTGAAACAATTTTTTCCTTAGAGACGGGGTGTTGAGACTCTTGTATAGAAGAGCCAGAAGGGAGGGGTGAAATGTTTGGTTTAAATGAAAGCTGTTTGAGTCTAGATTTTTTGGAGGAGGATGAC
Organism: Limnanthes douglasii subsp. nivea; assembly: GCA_036936605.1. Lineage (NCBI taxonomy): Eukaryota > Viridiplantae > Streptophyta > Magnoliopsida > Brassicales > Limnanthaceae > Limnanthes > Limnanthes douglasii. Next base: position 125,619,920 of record JAUPFV010000001.1, on the reverse strand, counting down.
CCTTGATCGGCGTCCTGAGTTGGCTGACTGATTTTCTTTCCTGGAGAAACGGGGAGGCCGGCGACGATACGATTCTCTCTCTACCTTCCTTGCTCTCTCTAACTCTAACAAATTCAGCCAACCACCTTTAACTAAATCGTTTCTGGCTGTGAACATATAATCTCTCAAGAACAATTTGAAGGTGAAAATGTATTTCTCTCTAGGAAAGCTTTGAGTGTGGAAGATAATGAAACAGTAAAAAGCAGCAGTTACCAAAGAGAAGTTGAACGAGGTTTTTTTTAATGATTAAGGGCTGCGAAAACGTGTGAAAAATCGAAACCTAAGTAACTTTCTAGACCTAGTGGGTGTGCCGATCTAGGAAGAGTAACGATTGGTAGGTCGAACTAAATACTGACACGTTCCCCACGATCCAAGAATAAACTCTTGGAATTCTGGAAAGAAAAACCAATCCTGACAAAATTCGAACTGGGTTGGTGTTGAAAATAAACTTCTTAGATCTAAAAACATAAGCAAACCGGATGAAATTGATATTGATTTGGTAGATTTTTTAGCCCTACCATTGATATTTTGCAAGGCCTAAAAAAAGGGCTGCAGATGAGTTCGGATATGACAGTCACAACTTACCAGTTAATCCGGACAGGGGTAATTCGGACCATATTACTCCACTATAAATCCGAACAGGACAAATGTAAACGCCTTTTGACTAAACTATTTGTTAATCTACTTAAAAGCTAATAGGTCTTTAAACTTGACCCGATTTCACAACTTGACCCGGTAAGCTCGTGGGTAATTAATTAAGAGTATAAATACCCCAACGACTCTCATTAATGAGGGTGATCAACATTTAATACGAGTAGGCTTGTTAATTATCTCACTACTCCTCACACTAAACACAAAATACCCCAAACATACTAAAACACTTTACAAAACTACCCCCAACCCTAAAATAAACCAAATCAGCCTTCACTAATGCTTGAAAATTCACAAATGAACTTTGATTCATGATTCGTGATTCAAATTTAGTATTGATTCACAATCCACTAATCTCATTTGCTAATTATTTGCGTTTATAGTTTTTAGTGCTTCGTATTGCATGTCTTGTGTACGATATGACCTTGTATATATTGCATGCAGAAATATTAGCTTATTTTTTTCCGTATCAGGCATATATGTATATACTTTTTAAGGATAGTAAGAGAAAAAAGATCACATCAAAGCAACAAAAAACCCATTTATAATGTATCTTAAAATAGATATACGATATAGTAAGAGACATTAAAAAGAAAATTGCTAAAAAGAAATAATTGCAAGTAAAACTCACCAAAACCCACAATAAATTCACTCATCAATAAATTCTTCCATATATTTAGTGCAATATCCTTATTAAGGGCATAATGATATTTTTTAAACTTGTGAACAATCATACACCTAAATTTGAGGATTTGCAGTTTAATGCTTACTTCAAATTTCCAATAAGATTTAATACATGATACACATTATATCAATGGGAAAGCAAAGCAAAAGCAATATTAACTATACATGAGTGATGATCTAATATAAGTGTGATTTGATGATTCAACAAACGAGGCTTCAACATCTTAATAAAATATAACCAATTACATCAATCTTTTAAACCAATAATAGCAAATGCCACAATGAAAATATATTCACAATTATGAAAAAATAACATTTAATAATAAATAAATTCACATTTATTAGTATTTAATGATTCATATTTCCATTTGTACTCATGGTTCACGTTTCATATGTAATATTACTCATCGTTTTCCAGTTGCATTTTTTAGTTATTTATTTTCATTATTCACGATTACTAGTTGTTGATGGTTGACAATTCACATTTGTAATTTATCATAACTTACGATTCGTATTTACATTGTCATTGATATCATGCTTATAATTATATATTGAATGCAATTCGCATTTATATTAATCCATCGTTCACAATACACATTCAAATTAATTGGCAATTTGTGATTTGTATTTAAAAATGATTAAAATGGGTTTAAAATTCACCGTTGTCACATATGACATGTAACATTACTTTTTTATGTTTCTCAATAAAAAAAGTTCCATAAGAAAATAATGGAATCCTTGGAAACAAGAACCAATTGTTATGAAACACCGTTTGAAGTATATTCAACTGATTAGTAACTTGTAATATCAAGATTCTTTAGTTATTTAAAATAAATTTAAAATAAATTTTTAATTATGTAACCTCATCCTAAAAACTTTATCCAATATATGTAATTCCATTGACCTAACAAACAATAACAATTTTTTTTATAAAAATCCATAACTACTTTTCCACTAAATAAATGTTCATTTTAAACTTCGAATAAACTTAAAGATTTTTTTTTAAGTATTTATCGATCAACAACATCCATAACTATGTCAATATTAACCGTTATATAACGTTCAAACTCAAAACTACTAGTAGACTGTCAAAATCATATTTGTTACTCAATTTCTTTTTATTAGATTCACCACATGAATAGTTAAGCTGGAACCTTCCTTTAACTAACTCCTTCCATTTAGATTAAACAAAATTAAGTATAAGTAACAAGTTTTCAAATTACCAGTACGATGAACTACAATTTTTTCATTTATTTTAAAATACTGAAGACAGTTCTTGACATTGCATACCTATAATTCAAAATTAAATTTAGTACATTATTCACAATTGATATTTATAAAATAGTTTTGATTCACGCTTAACAACATAACATAATCTACATTTGTACTGTGTTCATAATTTGCGATTGAGCATAACATTATTCGCAATTCACGACACCAAATTCATATTTACTTTTATATCCATGATGCATGGCTCGCGTATATATATATATATATATATATATATATATATATATATAAAGATGTAATTCACACTTACATCATCTTATTTCCAAAACCAATGTCTGGTTTTATAATTTCAAAACTATTAATCTTGAAGATGGTAAACCTATCGTTTTAAAAACAAAAGGATACACACGTGAAAAAAATACGCATTTCAGTGTAGCACTCACTAAAAACAGGTTTAACTAAATACAGATAAGAAAACAAATATGTCGATAGTTTCATCAAGTCATATTGAAGTGCAATAATTACTCAAAGTAACATCATTAACACATAACCTAACACAAACTATAGTTCATGATTCAAATAACTAAATAATTTTTAAAAAATTGAAAAATGTGTACGGTCGTAGTTGTCGAGTTGAACCAATATTGAACCTGAAAACTTCAAAATCGCGAATTTCGTTGATATTGACGAGGAGTCTAACGATAAGATGTTTGGATGATAAAATATGCGCCAAGTTTGGAAATTGGTATGCGATTAACTCATTTATTTCCGGTTTTGTAAAGAGAAAAAAATATTGCCCAATTAAAAAACGTACAAAAGAGAAACAATTGTAAAAGAAATTAAACCCTACGAGATTAAACTTATATATTTTATTAAACATAATTATGATATTATAAAAATATTAGATATTATAGCATATATGTTATTAGACACATGATAATCCAACATTTAATTAGTGTTAGTCTTGGTCTACCAATAAATCAATTCACATCAGAATTATAATTCCAACAATCACTCGTTGGACCACTTGACACTTTAAAAACAAATCAAAATTCCATAATCAAACCTTTACCTTTAAAGATATATTAGATAAAATAATTTTCATATTATCAAAACTTGATTATTCTAATATTCTAAGAGTAATATTTGGATTAGTGATAGAAATATAGCTAAATCTATTGACTGTTTCTTAAATTAAAACACCCATTTCAAAGTTAATATCCTTAATTGATGTCCTCTATCTAACTTTAGACTCAAGTTGAATTCAGATGACTCTTGCCTCTCTAATGGTAAGTCCAGTGGTGCTGGACTCATCAAAAACAATCTTGGTGATATTTTGATTGCGTATGGTACAATTTATAATAAATAAAGTCCCTTTATTGCCGAATGTCGTATTATTCTTAATGATCGTACTATTTGTAATTAAAATAACTTCACTCAAGTGTATATTGAATTAGATTTTGAAGTTCTTATTAAGATGCTTGAAAAATGGCTATGGACCTTGGGTTCTCAATAGACTGATCACCCATTGCAGGAAACTAATTTTTCATACAATGATATTAAAATATGTTTTTAGGAACCAAAATCAAGTTGATGATTGCTTGTTTGCTGGACCTTAAAATGTAAAATGAACCATGATTACTTTAATAATCAAATATCTAATTCCCTTTGGGCTACAACTCTTCTCGAAAGTATTGGCACTTGCTACATTATTATAAAAGATTAGAACTGCCTCTCAATACCATCTTAATGAGCTATTTACTCTTTATTTTTACAATTTTACCAGTACAATATTATAGAAAAATTATGCTAGTACACCATCAACAAGGCCATATAAACTAAGAGCATACAAAATACATTAAACTGGACCATGGCAGTAATAATATAGAAGCAAAAAACTATATAAATCACTATGGATTCTAAAACGGGATCAAAGCATCATATATTAAGCAGTCAAGCCTTTCAATGATGAATCTAAAAAAAGATGATCTTCACCCTTATCTAAATGGCCTGAAGACTTTTTGTGAAGCATACATGTCTATATTTAATCAAATTGTATAAACATCTTGCTTTATGTAAATCAATTCAATCAATAATTTTTATGTTAACTCTATTTTTTTTGTGGGTAATATCTGAAAAATAGTTTAGATTTTAAATATTTCCTTAATTAAATATCTAAGAGAAAATTGGCTCAAGCTCGGGGACAGAAATGCTAAAACTTTCCATTATAGCATTAAAAATTGTTTGGTTAGATAACAAAATTACTTTGATCACAAGCACATATGGCAATTTCATCACCTCCCCTTTTGGCATTTTCAAGGTTAGTCAGACATTTTACCTCATTGTAAGGGTATGGCCATTCGTCTGGATATTTGGGGCTCTCAATAGTCTTCTCTCTTATCTCATAAAAAGTTAACCTTCTTGACAAATCTTCCATGATTCGTCCGATAACTAATGATGAGATAAAAGATACGATGTTTAGTATTGAAAACAACAAATCTCATAGACCTAATGGTTTCAACTCAAGTTTTTTTAAAAACTCTTGGTCCACTATTGGAAATGATATTTGCAGCGGTGTTTTTGATTTCTTAAACTCTAATAAAATGAATGTTTCTTGGAATACTTATTTCATTGCCCTCATCCCGAAATCCAATACCCCGTCATATACCCACGACTATCATCCTATCGCCTTATGCAATGTTGTCTACAAAACCAATTCTAAAGTTATGGCCAACAGAATTAAAGACTCTTTCTCTTACCTTATTGATAAGTCATAATCTGTGTTCGTTTCTGGCAGAAATATCTCTTACAACATCCTCCTTTTCCAAGAGCTCCTTAAAGGTTACCATCTTATCTCCAAAGACAAAAGAGACGCTCTCAAAATAGAATTGATGAAAGCCCTTGACAATGTTTAATGATACCTTATTTTAGATATCATAGTCTCTATTGACTTTCCCGAGCAAATGATCACCTAGATTATCCAGTATATCACAACTCCCTCATATAGCATCAACATTTATAGTGACCCCGCCGATTTTTTCCAGGGTCGGAAAGGTCTCAAGCAAAGGGACCCCATTTTGCCTTTCCTGTTTGTCCTTGTCATGCAGGTTCTCTTTGACATCTTCATGGAAAAAGGCAATGACCGAAATATCAAATTTCATTGGAAATTCCATAATCTGGAAATTGTTAACCTTTGCTTTGCGAATGATCTTATTATTTTCTATAATGGTGACATCAACTCCTTACGCCCCGTTAAGAATGGTTAACGAATTTTTCCTGCTCTTTGGGCTGCAGATTAGCCCAGATAAGAGCCAAATATTATTTTCTGGTATCAACCCTACCTTGAAGACGAACCTTATAAACCCTTATGGAGTTAAGGTTTGTTCTCTCCCAGTCAAATATCTAGGCATCCTCCTTATCACCAATCGCATAACGCACTCTGATTGCCGATCCCTTCTCCACAAAATTACTGCCCGTATTAGCTCATGGACCTCTAAATACCTCTCTTATGTCGGCCATCTCCAGCTTATCAAATCTGTCATATTTGTTGGCCAAGTGTATTGGTATTATATTTTTATTCTCCCTTCCAGAGTTCTTAAAGAACTCTACCAAATTCTCTGTCGTTATCTCTAGTCAGGTTATGACTTGAAGATTTTTGGTGCTAAAATGACTTGGTCTTCGGTCACCTGCCCTTGCATGAAGGCGACCTTGGGATTCTGAACTTGAAAACCTGGAATCAGGCGGTCGTCATAAAGCATATTTGGTCCATCATTAATAATTCCTCTAACTCTATTCGGAGTGAGTGGGTTAAGACCGATAAGATTAAAAATGATAACTTCTGGGTAATTACTCCTGACTCATCCCCGTCATGGACTTGGAGGAAATTTTTATCCCTTAGGCCACTAACCATCAATATTTTCATGATTGCTATCAGCAATGGCAAGACCACCTCCTTTTGGCTTGATCCCTGGCTTCTCTCTGCCCATATTGCATCATTCGATGATCCGTCCTCATCAATGACTCAAGGTTAGGCAATCACATCACTCTTTTTGAATTCATCTCCGAGGGTAGCTGGACCTGGCATCTCATCAGGAGATTTGCTAATGCTGGAAACAACAACAACCTTATGGAGCTTCGCAACATTATTATCTCTCTCTCTTCCCCAAAGTGCACACCTCGACGATGTTCCCATCTGGACGGCGCCCACCCCCTGTGTCGGTAATGCGGGGTTGGTATGAAGTAAATTTAATATTCATCACCATTCTTTTATTCTTTGGCCTGACATCAATGATAAGCTTACCACTCGAGACAAATTATTATCTTGGGGGATTAGCACTTCCCCCCTTTGTGTCCTCAGTAGTGACGCAGACGAAAACATCAATCATATTCTCTATGATTGTAGTTTCTCCCAGAACCTTTGGGAGCAAGCTCGCTCTAAGATTAGGAATCTTTAGGAGCAAGTTCGCTATATTATTAGGATCATTTTCAATAATATTTCAAATTGGAACTCCTAGCTTTTAGAAGTCTCTAATTGTTCTCCCTCTAAATTTTGTCATATATGGTAGACCTGTTTCGAAGCTATCTTTTATGGGCTAGGCTAAAATGAGACCCTTTATTGTTATAATGAGACCTCCAAAGCACAAGACATTTTCAAGAATGAAACTTCTTTATGTAGACGGATCTTTGTATAACAAAAATGGATCCCAATTTAACATAACCCATCATTTATCTTATATGGAGGAAAAACAACAACAGAATCTTCACTGCACTTCCGAGCCCTACCTTTGCTGTCTCTTTTTGCTTATTTCCCAACCTTCGTTTCCGCTTTCTGGGAATTAAGATTGATTGTCCCTTTTGTTTTTTTTGGTTTTTTTTTTCCACATGATTTTAGTTACGGTATGGTTGTTGTGTGATTTATCCTTATAAGATTCACACATTTTTATTTTTGGTGTTTGTTTGTATTTTCCGACCATGATATGATCTTTATTCTCATTTCCTTTCTACCTACCATTAGCGCCTTCTCAGGTATACCTAAAGTATTTGTATGAACCTTCTTTAATTAATTTAAATATTTATATATAAAAAAATTAAATATTTATTAGTAATTAAATTTTGTCAATAGTCTATCAAATTTTAGTGGTAGGGATATTATTTTAAGATTCAATTGATTTAGTAATATAATATATGTTGTAAATATTATTGAGATTTTTACTATGCTTGTTAAATATTTTTATTTCCAAATTCCATCGACCGCCCTTAGTGGAGTGGAAGTAGCAAATTATACGTTAGGCAAACAAATCCCTAATTCTATATAAACACCGTCAACTGTATGGTGAAATCCCTCTTGCGATTCTTAAGGAGAGACTCCAGGGACGAATAACAACACGCTCTCCTCTCGGACTCTCTTTCCTTCATCCGAGCCCAATATCCAATCGATTTACCCTTTGTAAGTTTATCTTCTCATTCTCACTCGTATGTGATTCTTAATTTCCTTTTGTAGTTTCTACCTACTGTTCAAGATCTGCTTGTTCGTTTCATTCTGATTACTTATCTTGTTTTTGGACTGAGATCTGGTAGGTTTTAAATCAGATTTTGTAGTTCTTGCTGTGGGTTTGCTAGATGTATCTGTTTAAGGGTATCTAGCGCATTGAAATTGTGATAAAGGGTTTTAATATCTCTTATGTGGGAGAAATTAGGCGTGAATCAATCGTGAATTGGACTTGTTAGGGTTACTGTTTTCATATTATGTTACTGTTTTCAAGAATGACTTATTTGTTCTTACAATTGTTTATTCCAACTTGTTAGATTGGTGGTAGTCGGTGCGCGGGTTTTATCGTTTGGTTGCTTTTCTGCTGCTGTTGAAGTTTTGCAATCATGTTTGGGCGTGGTGCTCCCAAAAAGAGTGATAATACTAAGTATTATGGGATTCTTGGTGTTCCGAAAAGTGCTACTCCAGATGAACTGAAAAAAGCATACAGGAAAGCCGCTATAAAGAATCATCCAGACAAAGGTGGAGACCCTGAGAAGGTAAAGCTCAAGTCCTCTTTGAATCTATGCTTCTAAGAGGACTATGTGTTCTGATTCCCAAGTGAAATTTTTTGTAAATTTTAATTTTGTTTGGTAGACATGTTTTTCATGGTTGGTAAGAGGGAATAGACTTTTCCATTTATGTTGCTGTTTCAATATGTATACTTGTTTAGAAGGAAGGGCTTGTGGTATATGTAAATACGTATCATATGCAAGTTGGAACTTTTTGTAAGGAAGTGTGATTCTATTTGTGTTAGTTGCTCAGATTACTAGAAAGAGAAATTACGATCCATAATCATGTACTGAAATTCAATTAAAAAAAAGGGTATACATCTAAACTTTTTGCGGTTTATATTTATTTTAGCATTAATGGATTTGAAACATGTGTTGATATATTGACTACTAATAACTTGGACCAGTTCAAAGAGTTAGCTCAGGCTTATGAAGTTCTTAGCGATCCTGAAAAAAGAGAAATCTACGATGAATACGGTGAAGATGCTCTGAAAGAGGGAATGGGTGGAGGTGGTCCTTCGCATAGTCCCTTTGACATTTTCGAGTCGTTTTTTGGCGGTGGAGGTTTTGGAGGTGAGCTTAACCTCTTATCTTTCTATATGGTTGCTTCTGATATTTACCATTAGTTGTATCTAATGACTAATACCAAACTAAAACTTACAGCTGGTGGTAGCTCAAGAGGAAGAAGGCAACCGAGAGGTGAGGATGTGGTGCACACCTTGAAGGTTTCCCTGGAAGACCTGTACAATGGGACATCCAAGAAACTCTCCCTTTCAAGGAGTATTATATGCTCTAAATGTAAAGGGTATGAATCTTGTCACCATAATCTTAACTGTTAAAATTTCTTTGGATATACAGGTGTATATTTACTGTTCAAGTTCTTGTTGGAAAGATGCTCTTTCATGAATTCTGCATCATATATTTTTTATCTTTCTTCTTCTACATAGAAGAAAGATTATTAGTGTTTCTACTCCTTTATGTTCAATTGCCCCTTTTATATACCTATATTAACATCCCATTCTGCATAATTATCGAATTGTTTTAGATCAAGAATGATCCGTTGGTAGATTTTCTCATTTTTTGTCTATCTCAAGGTAGTTGCATATTTCTAGGGTCTATGTTTGTTGAGCTGCGTGCCAGAAGCTTCACTCTTACTTTTATAACCAGATATATCTAAGTTTTTTACTTGAAGTACTTTTCTGTTACTAGCTGTAATGGTTTTGTTGTGGCATCCTCAATGTTTTTGGTTTTGTTAAGTGGTCTAAAGCTGCCAAAATTATATACGTAACTAGACTGTTGATGTATGATTGTTTGTTTTTTTTTCAGGAAGGGCTCAAAGAGTGGAGCGTCAAGTACGTGTCACGGGTGCCATGGTAGTGGAAGGAAGATCACAACAAGACAGATTGGTATGGGTATGATCCAGCAGATGCAACATGCGTGTCCTGAATGCCGGGGCACAGGTACCAATAATTTTTATATTTTTATATTCTTTAATTTTGCGAGTTCCTGGTTCATAACTAATTTCAACCTCCATCGATCAGGTGAGGTTATCAGTGATAGAGACAGATGTCCAACGTGCAAAGGAAACAAAGTCACTCAGGAGAAGAAAGTTCTTGAGGTGCATGTCGAAAAGGGAATGCAGCATGGTGAGAAGATTGTTTTTGCGGGACAAGCTGATGAGGCTGTAAGTGGCATCTTGCGAATGATTTAATCAACTAGTGTGTTCATATTTATTAGGTTGATTGTTATAAAATACTTAGTAATGATGTAAACTCTCTATCATGATTTCTGCAGCCCGACACTACCACGGGAGATATAGTTTTAGCACTGCAATTGAAGGAACATGCCAAGTTCAAGCGAAAGTTTGATGATCTTTACTTAGAACGAAGTCTCACTTTGACGGAGGCTCTTTGTGGGTTTCAGTTTACCGTGACTCATCTTGATGGTAGACAGCTTCTGGTCAAATCAAACCCTGGGGAGGTTATCAAGCCTGGTATATCCTCCCTTTATGAATGATTTTCTGTTTTCGTGTATTTTTTAGAGCAAACCCTAATAAAGTTGGTATATCCTCCACTATTTAGTTTTGACCCTATCTCTTATATTTATATTATTCAGGTCAATACAAAGCTATCAATGACGAGGGAATGCCCTTAAAGGGAAGGCCATTTATGAAGGGCAAGCTCTACATCCACTTCGATGTAGAATTTCCTTCTAATGTTCTCTCAGCAGAGCAGTGCCAGAAGATAGAGAGCGCACTCCCCCCAAGAACCAGCAAAGATTTAACTGACATGGAAATCGAAAACTGTGAAGAGACAACTATGCATAATGTCAACATTCAGGAGGAAATGAGGCGTAGCAGAATACAACAACAACAAGAAGCGTACGATGAAGATGATGAAGAAGAGGGACCTCGAGGAGTCCAATGCGCCCAACAATAAGCCTAACTAGTGTTGGCTTGTTCCTAAGGGTGAGTTGTAGAATTATATTTGGGAAATCTCAGTTCTTGATTTTCATCGTTGAAGGGGCATATCATAAATTTTTTCCTACAAGTTATTTTGCTACTTTACAAGTTTTATAACTATTTCATTACTTTATTATTAGTAGTTTTATTTCTAAGCTTAGATTGCTACTAAAGATTATTATATTTTATTTATCAGTTTTTGTTTATTTGTTTGTTTAGAGTTTATTTATTAATATATTTTTGAAATTATATGTTTAACTAGTATATATTATTGAAATAATATGTTATTCAACTATATATATAAATTTATTATAAAAGAAAACTGTTTTCAAATCAGCCTTTAAATCAGCCTTTTGTCAATTTTAATTAAAATATAATAAAGTTCAATATAAAAATAAGTACTAATGATTGCTTTACTATAACCTGATCTAATTTTGGGTTTGTTAACTAGCCCTAAATAAATTAAAAGTTGTGACATTTTATGATTTTTTTAATCAACTTCAATTATTTTTAGTTATTCTTATCGACGAATTAGTGATTTCTATTAATTAATGTGTTTTAATTTATATGAGGCTATTTAAAAGACAATAGCAATCTCCTAAATAAAATATTTTATAATAACTACTTTTTTTTACAATATTTTATGTTTAGTGGCTATTACAATGACTGATATTTTATACAGATCAGTCGCGGTAATGTTTCCTACTATTAGGGGAAGGGCTTCCACGGTCTTAGTTTCAAATCAAAATTTTATAAATTTTATAACTACATTAGATTTGAATTTTAGAATAAATGTTATAGCATGTTTGGGATCAGGATTTGGTCTATCACTAATAAAAATTTAACTTTATTTAGAATTAATGGATTAAAATTTGAAGAGTTAAAAATAATAATTTTTGGGATATTTTTTCCGTTTCATCCCTTTATATATATAAGAAATTTTATTTTTGAGATTTCTGGCCAATAATCTTTTTAGGGTGGCTATTAACAATGACAAGAATATCTCATTTTGGTCTGATTTATGGTTACTCTCCATCTCTTTGTATTTCACTACGGTCATGCATCATTCTGGTATGATTTATGGTTACTCTTCATTTATTTGCATGCATCATTCTGGTATGATTTACGGTTACTCTTCATCTATTTGCATGCATCATTCTGGTATGATTTATGGTTACTCTTCATCTATTTGCATTTTACTACGGTTATACAATTATCTATGATTCAAGGTTAGGTAAGAACCTTAATATCTTTGACTTTATCTTCGAGAGGCGATGTATGTTGCCTCACAAGAGATCCGTCAATGTAGAAACATAAACCTCATGGAAATCCGCAATATTATTCTCTCCCTTTCTTCTCGATAACATCCTCTACTAGAATGGATCCTCCAATTTCACGATTAAAGACTTTTATAATGCCATCCGAGCGCATGTCCCTTGTGTCGGATCAACGAGGTTAGTTTGGAATAAATTTAATACTCCGTGTCCTGGCTCGCTATACATGACAAACTAACCATCCGCGACAAGCTTTTGTCTTGGGGTATTACTACTCCTCCTTCCTGCATTCTCTGCAACTCTACCGATGAAAATATAAATCATATCCTCTATGATTGTAGCTTCTCTTGGAGCTTATGGAAATACACTCGTGCAAAACTTGGGATCCCCTGTTTTAATAATTCCAATTGGAACTGTTGGTTCCTCGAAGCGGGCTTGCCTTTTTACCATGTATGGGTGAAAGAAACAACAAAATTTTCAGATCCCCCGAGCTTTGCCTCCGCTGTCTCGCCCCATTTGCTAGCTGATCTTCGTTTCCGATTTATGGGAACTAAGATTAACTGACATATTCATCCCGCACCTTCACTAACTTAATTTTGTTTTGTATTTGGTTTCATTCATAGGGTGCTGATAGTCCCCTTGTTGGTTCCTTTGTGGTATTGGTTTATCACCTTTTATTGTACTTGCCGTTCTGCTTTTTTTTCACCATTTATTGACGTTATGGTTTTTTTTTGAGCTCATTATGATCTATTTACTTTTTTTCTCACTTAATCTTTGGTTTTAAAGCTAACTCTCGGGGTATGTCCTAGGTATTTGCAAAAACATATTTATTATTTTTAATGTATTTATTAAAAAAAAGAATAAGAGTGACGTCGTCAATTTGGTTGATATACAAATGATTGTCATACATTAATATATCTGACCACAGATTATGATAATAAATTTAACATATAAAACAAATGATTGGTTAAATAATTTTTTCCTAAATGGAGTTACAAATATTTTATATCTTTTAATTATTCTTTTAAAATTTTAAATTATTGGATATATTTGATGATAATTTTATATAGTTAAAAAACTAAGAATTGAAATTTCGATGAAAAATTTGTATATAAATAATAAACTAAGTTTGTATATAAATAGCAAACTCGTAATTGGCGAATGAAAGAAATAGTAAAAATAATATAGAAAAAAACGACTGAAAATGAAGGATAATTACGTCGATATAAATAATAGAGAATAGATATCAAATTTATAAAAAACACTCGTGAGCAAAATAATAAAAAGAGTGGCAAAACATTGGTTTTTTTTTTGTTAAAAAATGAATAATATATCAACGGTGAATCCAACAATTGTATTTATAGACGTCACATCAGATTTCAATTTTTTAATGAGCCGCAGACTCAATTCTTAAGATGTTTAGTCAATAGTTTGATCTAAAAACTTGTAAGACTAAAGTTTTGTTAAAAAAATCTTATTAAAATACACTTGTACCAAAAGTCTTATTACGTTACAGTTTTGCACAAAGCTTTATTTACAAGCTCATACTAAACCATTACAACTAATACCTTTAGCAGTCATCTCCCCAGTCCTCACGAGGAGATCGAGGTAAAAATATAACTTGGAATGATTTTTTGACAACCGAACGTTGTTGGGTCTGAACCATGGAAACTCGCTCTAGAGCTATTTGACAAACTTCCTATGAAAAAGTTGTGTGAATGGAGATCTCTCTACCAAACCGGTTGTTATATGCTAAGCCGAGCTACCACGTCAATTATAGATAGAATCCTAAGATTCTTGATGCTTTTTTTCCTCACACTTGCCTCATTAAAACCTTTTCCTACCAAACTTCAATTGAGGAAAAAATTATTTTACCGAAATAAAAATAGTTCAAGCCTAAGTAACATTTAATTTGTTTATTTATTGGTAACTGATACATCGTAAGCAAGATTTGTAAATGTCTTTGTTTTGGAGGAGCTTGAAAATTTTGTTTGAAAAGTAACACTATATGTATCTATGGGGTAACCCATTAGTCTCTCGAAGTATGAGAAAACACTATAAAAAGCGCCGATCAGATGATACCAAGAATCCAAACTACGTGAAGTCCCGTCATTTTCATACCCGAGCCAAAACATGAGGCAACCAATCCAAATGATGGATAAACTATTTCGAGTCTTAATCATTATTGACTAGTCTTTCGAAATTTTAAACTATTCAAATTGTTTGAAGTCATATGCTACTAATTATTCATGCCAACCTTTAAAAGCGTTTAATCTCAAAAACACCATAGGGAGGTCAAACATTTGTCATGTCAGGGTAATAAGTAAACATATCGATCACGTTTGTTACATTCCAATGAAGTGAAGTGTCACTTCACACATTTTGCTTGCGTTGGTATGTATCACTATTATGAAAATACACACAATAATGTTTTAGGTTTCGTTGTGCATGACCGTTGAGGATGAACACATCCTAAGAGTTCGATATTTGCATTTACATGAAATATAGGAAACTCGTTAGTCAATTGGATCAAAGAGTGAGATTAACTTTCCTGATTTAAGGATTTATGTGCCTAATTTGCTTAACATTTTAAACCACCTTTATTTTTTTCAAGACAAATATTTTAACCCCCTTTTCTTAACTAAAAAGCTCACATAGTCATGAAAACTATTCAAGAATTTGATAGCAAGGGTTTTGATAGTCATAATGATCGCATGTTTGAATCTTTTGAGAACACCTCCCCCGCTCTTCCTATGATAAAAACGATAAAAAAAGATTCACTGTTCTTTATGTCGAACCTCTCATAATTATGCTTTTGGGTTCTCTTCATTTGGATCTTCAAGGTCAAGGATTGTAATAATCAGGTTTTTCGGCTCACCTTAGACTACCAATCAGACGGTGTAAAGTAATCCATCGATAGAAGCTGATAAAGCTACATCTTGTACAAGGAATACAGTGATGGATTCATATAATCCAAACCTTGCAGAACATTCTAGAAAACATTCATGAATGTATATCTCACTATCCACGCTAGATTAAATAATGAACGTGACAACATATTATCGGGTTAGAGAATTTTCTGGATATTTGGAAGGCCTGAAGAAATCCAACTAATGTAAAAGTTTGTCTACCAAAGAAGAGGGAGACATCAGGGGACACAATGTCCCATGAGGTAGTTTTCTTAACCTAACTCTTTGATATAAGAGGTCGACTATCTCTATATCCCCACCTCATAGAATGTTTTCGATATAGTCGAAGTTCCCAATTAGAGCGACGTTTTAAAAATATCACAAGTTTATTACCTCCCAGATTTAGAAAAAATATGGAAACAAACAGGTATAAGAAAACTGACCAAGCTCTTATCCAGCCAACCTGCTTAAAAGATGATCGTACCAAAATTTCATTTTTTAATTAGATATGCTGCCGAGCCTGAAAGAGCATGTACTGCTTTATGATTTATATTTGTTTTGATTTAACAAAGTTTTTTGGGAAAATTTTAAAATAACTGGATGTTGCGAAAGAAAATTTCACAAACCTTGTGGACTTATCCATAAGGGACTTGAGAAAAAAACACCATCTCTTGCTGATCTTAGAGACGCTAATCAAATTTGGATTATGTCCACAACCAATCCAAAATGGTACAAAGAATACTTTTTCAAGACTTGCTAAACCGGAAAACGAGACACAAAAGAATCATACCAAAATTTCCATATTTAGTAACATAATTACCAATCTGAAAATACGCACTCATTCCATGGAAATGGATTTATAATTAGGGAAGATAGTCCAAATATTGTAAAAAAATACATCCTATGTTGGGAAAAGTAAGGATAAAATTGATGTAGATTCGGGTGCTCAGGTAATTTTGGAGAAAAATAGGCTCGTAAGGCTTCTTATGCACCTGAGTGAATATGGGAATGGAAGAGTAGTTTCTTAAATAGAAAATGAGGTTTATAACCAAAAGAATATGCTCGTATGACCCCAATGTTGAACCATAACTGAAGAGGTTTAGGAGGGTTGAACATACTAGGTTCAAGAAAGCGCATGAATTAATTGTATTGACCAAGATTGGGACTTCCCTTTCAAAGTGGTTCATGCTATAGAAGAGATGTTAGCCAATCCTAAAACCTCAGAATTCATGACCGAACCTATAACATCGATATAAGTAACCGATTCTATGGCCCCGATTGAGCAGATCATATCCAGAAAAGATCCTTATGTCTATTAAAAAAATAGAGTAGGTAATTGTAAGTGTGGTTGTTTCGGCTCACACCCAAGCTATTGGTGTCGATCTGCCTCAGAAAGGACGAGTTATATTAAGCTTTACTTTAATATAAGTATATTTTAATTATTATTTTTTACTTGTTGTTTTGTTAAGCATTAACTTTGTTTTTATTTATTTTGTAGAACCTACTCCTATTGTTCCAAACTTTATAACACTGTTAGGAATGATGGTCGAACTATTAGAGGGCAATCATGAAGTTAAGGAAAATATTTCCAAGGCTGAACGACAACTGACTATTCAGATAAAGTTTGGGAAATATACTCCAAGATTTTTTTTTCCTTGAAGGAGGTCTACGACCAGGTGCAAAACAACTTGCACCTGAATCAAAATATGGTAAAAAGGTTAAATGTTTATGAATATCCATGCCATAACTCTTACCAACACTTCACTTTGGAATGAAAAGTCCTTTTAAGCTATTATAGAGGATCTTTAAAAGTCTGAGGACCAGTTGGAGTCTGAACGTGAAAGTCACGAGGTCATATTATTGGCTGGAAGTGATTGGGCATGAGACAACTAAAGAGATAGGCCAAACTTTGGAGGTCAACCTAGTGTTCAACATCCACAAATCTTTCATAAACCTAGAGTTGAACTGGTTCTAGTCTTGTGTCTGTCAGGCTCGGTGGGTCAAGAAAAGTTATAACACTCTTAAAGTTGAAGGGTTATAAACCTAGGTTGAGGATGAAGGCCAGGATGAAATGGTGGAAAGTAAAGTTCTTTATCTCAATGCAAGGATGAGGAGAAAAATCAATAGTTATATTTAGGTAATTTGTTGTTACTGTATTTTTCGAATTTTGATATGAGACTTTTTTTTGTATAAAACACATGTCATTGGACAATCAAGGCATTTTTGATACAATTATAATTGTATCCATGCTTGACTTGTTTGTTTCTGATGATGTTCATCTCCTCTATTTTAGATTGAGAAATTTTATAAATGTTCTGTGCCTGACCATAAATACAAGCCGTACCTTTGTCGTTTCTAACATGATAACTCCTATAAGTTCAATTATTAAATCTTGTAAGATGAGGTTCACATTACTTACTGCTTTAATTGAAGCCTTTATTTTTGTTTAAAAAAAATTAAAGCTTTAGATTACCTTTATATTGTTAATATATTGAGCTAATCTCAGTATAAGAGAGAACATTATATTGTTGGTTGCTTTAGATGAAGTCTTTTTATTACACGATGTGAGTAAATGCTTTTATATCTGACACCGTTAATGGTCTGAGAGATTGTGTTCCTCTATAGAGAATATAGAAAAGTATTTTTATGCTTCAATGGGACATGACAAAGTGATCAGTTCTGAAGGAATAAGTTATACATGAGCTAAAAATCTTTATAAAATGTTTAAAGATGTACTTAAAAAATATTACTATAACATAAATTTTAGCATAAGGCTCGAGGGCTTGATGTACTATTTGAAATTATACTTAGAAAGAAAAATACTTAAACACAAATGTAAAATGATAAATGAATTTTACTAAAGACAAATCATTTATTAAAACCTTCCCACGACAATAGGGTAGTGAATAGTGTATTACAAAATATAAAAAATATTTACAAATACAAGTAACAACCTATATTGATTTAGATATTTAAAAAGTGTATAACTTCATGTGTTATATGTTTCAAGCATGGGAATACGACCAAACCTCTTAATCCAATACTCTGTTGGTCACATGTTTGACCTTTGCTAAAATATAGTATATTATTCACAGTTCGGACCAAGCTTGCCAAACACTTATTTTGAAGCTTTATAAGTGAATTTGGAGTTGTATATATTTTTCATTAGAGTTTTGTAGTGCTAAATACGTATGTGAGATTTTATCCATTTTTTTGTTAGGTGCGAGCTCACCTATTTGGTATTTGACATTCATTTCTTCATAATAGTTAGATATTTAAAAAAGTATTACATTTTCACTTAGAAATTAAAAATTCCATTCCATAGACCAAAATGAAAGGAGTCTCGAAGGTTGTAGTACGTTAAACAACACAACGAAGAAATATTTTTTTCCCCTTTAACTTGTCCATTTTTGTGAGGGTGTAATGATGAAGATACATTTTGTATAATACATGAGATTTAAAAATTTAGTGTTATGAGAGAATTTTGGAACTATAAACCGTTGTCTATGGTAATGACTCAAGGTATCCCATACATGCAGCAAACCATTGTCCGATTCCTTGATCTTGGCCAAAGGTTCCTCTTTCAGTCACTAAAATAAGTAGTTAATTTCTAGCAAGAGGTCCCACCGACCACTTGAGGCCTTTAGAAAAACCCTAATATGTCCAGACCTTATAATTGGTTACTCCACCATAACATAAGGTTATCCCATGTTGTGAAATAATTAGATTCTCATGCAGAAATTCCCATAGCGCTGACATGCAAAATCTGAAGAGGCAATGCATCCTCCATTACATTCTCAGCCTTTGATATTATTTATACAATACTTGCTCAAGCATAGCCGCTTGACGTTGGAAGTCTCTGAATTAATGGATGAGGTTATCATTTTTTTGCTTCAACTGGGCCTACAAAATGGGTTATTATAATTTGCAAGCTCGTAAAGAGCTTCACGTGCCAAACTCCACATATTTGAGTAAAATTTAGACCCGTTATAGGAATTTCATATTCAATCTCGTTACTGGAGGAAACAAATCCAACCTTAATGGCTTGGTTTAGGGTTTTTTATGAAGGATAAACTAGTTTTACTCTGACTATAACCCAAGTTTTTGGACCCTCATTAGCCTAAACCGATTATGTTGGTTCAAGTTTATCAGCTGTAAGTAGGGGCATATATGACTGTAACTTCGTTAAGAAATTTATCAACGGATGATACTTAAAAGATAATATATATTTTGAACCTAATATGAGATATATATGGCTTTTATATTGTATTATTTAAGAGAAATAATATTTAAACTATTATAGCGTGTACCTTCATATAGTGGCTTACCTATCTATCCACTAAAACTAAAGACAAAGCTACTTTCTCTAACTTTAGATAACCTGTCTCAACATCTAACATATTATATGTCTCCAGGGATATTCCATTTTTCTCTAATTAGCATTGTGCTAATTGCATAATCAAATATAACTAGATACAATAATAGTTACTCACCCATATTTGGTTTTAGCTTAAGGAGACCTCTAAAAAATTTAGAAACTCCTTAGTTTAAGTGAGCACCATGGTGCAATCAAGAGTCCAATTGAAATGGATGACCCATTTAAGGATTTGTGAAAATGGTAAACATTTTCCTAAGGAGTAGGAAATGAACCCGTTGAGGGGAGCGAGCCTTCCGACCAAGAATTAAACCTCTTTCATATTATAAGGGCTCAATGGAATCCATATTAGATATTATGTTGGATCTACCTTAATCCCTATTTCATTCACCAAATACTTATCAAATGGTTAGAAAGAATGCCGGATGCACATTTTTCGAGGTTTATCTTTAAGTTCACCTTTTGAATGTTCACGAAAGTTTTTGTGAGGTCGATCATATTATCAACATTATAGTTGTTTGTTAGCAGTAGGCTATAGATGTACACTTCCAAGTTGTGTATACGTTGATTTGAGAATGTCTTGTTGACTAACATTTGGTCGGTTGTTCATGTGTTCTTGAGCGTAAAATGTATAATCTTATAAGAGTGAAACCCTCCATCTGTGATGAAGTGTCATGCTTGTGATTATCCACACACATCACATGATTTATTTTTATCCTAATTATGCATCCATGAAGTAAAATATATATTTTCTTGAAGTATAATCCTATATCCAGTCAATACGTGAAAAATGATAATGATCTTTCAGACACGTCTTGAGAAGGTCAATGAAGTACATATACATTATCCATTATCCATTATTGTTTTACAAATATTAGGTAGATGGCCTCTTGTGTGTAGCCTAGTTGATTAAGTTGATCCCATTTGGCTACATTTTTTGGACCTCTCTTAGAAAAAGACTTTTCTCTTCCACTTTATTGGTTGAAACTTTAAATCTATTAACAGCTTGGGGCACATCACTTCAAATGACATGCTAGTGACGTCTTATGTAGTCCAATCAAAGATATATAGATTCCCGAACATCATATTTAAAAGATTGGTAATGTTTGATCTATACCGATGCGGATGACTTAGTTTTCTCCCATAGTTACACTTCATACATCTCCCCCGTTTCAACCAAGTAAGGGCCTCATATCGGTTATTCATATCTTCCAAGATGGCCGGAGCCCCTAGTGGTTGTTACTAATTAAGTTCCACAGAGGTAGAGTAGCACTCTTTGACAATCCTTTGGTTATCCTAGATCTTGCTGACTAATCGTTGATAATGTAGTAGAGTTATTGATGCATGATTGATATTATTGTGTACATCTGGTCGAGCCATGGTCAACCAAATATCATGTTTTGTGATGAGGCAGCATATACAACCATGCACATGTATTATACCTGTTTTAATTGCTCACGTTCGCCTAAAACCACCTCCAGATTCAGCTCGCCAATAACTTGGGATCTCTGTTATAGTGAATTTAATTAAGACTTTCTTTGATGGTGTTAAGACCAACCCACAAAACATCTTATCATAATGTGTTTTTAAACATGATATTGGCGGAAATATTTGTGTCTACTATAATTATTTGAAACTTTATGAGTTCAATTTTGGCGATAATAATGACCACATCCTCAAGTAGTGTAGAAAATATAAAAGGTTTTTTGACATCTAAGCTTATGCATGAAGAGACATTTCTATAAAAGTGAACTGAGTTTTGATCCTGACACTAGATCTCAAGGTATACTACATTGTATATTTTAGAGGACCGTATAATACATGATATATATTCACCCATTGCCATTGTAAAAAGATCATGTTAGTTCAAATTGGGTAAATGTATGCGTCGAACATGTTCATGATGGTAAGTGTTTCATGGGCCCTAAGAGGTTCGGTTATGGTTGAAATCTGCTAAGGTTTGGCTTAAGCATGATGATGAAATTTAGCTCAAACTGGTTTGAGTTTGGCCTAG
Organism: Limnanthes douglasii subsp. nivea; assembly: GCA_036936605.1. NCBI lineage: Eukaryota > Viridiplantae > Streptophyta > Magnoliopsida > Brassicales > Limnanthaceae > Limnanthes > Limnanthes douglasii. Next base: position 125,598,244 of record JAUPFV010000001.1, on the reverse strand, counting down.
TACCAATTTTCACAAAATCTACTAGCTTTTGCTCATTTATGAGGTTATAAACTTCATTATTTAGGTTTTGACAGTCTCGCCTAAGATGCCTTACAGTATCATGATATTTATAGTATATGCTATCATCATTCTTCTCAGCCTTTTGGAATTGGACCAATTTATTGACTTGTCAAATATCACCCTAACACTTTCCGTTAACTTTGTAAAAGATGCTTCGTTACTCCATCCTAACATTCTGCTTGTTCATGCTTCACTCGAGGTACAACCAAGATCTTAGAGGCATGAATAAGAGACATTATGAGAGTCTTATTGATATTATTTGATGTATGGTAAGGGGGTAAGCGTTATGACCCATGGGAGTCGCACAGTATTATATCGTCTACTTTTATATGCTCCTCAACTTGAGTTAGCAGATCATTTAGATCATGATATTCTTCTTTATTATATCATCTTTCATGATTCCTGATTATATTCCTTACATGTAAGCCATGCATAAGATAATCTATAGATTATAATCTAAAATGTTCTTAGCTTGGACAGACCTTTTGCAGTACCCTCAGAGCTTCTGCTTGCAATGGATAATATAATCACTATTATCATTACTGACTTTGTTACTAATAAATTATTTTTGAGATACTATCCATATAATATCAAAAGATTCAAAACTATGAAAGCTTCCAAAGGTAAATGATTGAACAAAGTTACAGTGCTACATTTAAATGTTATAGAAGAAGCACGACAAATGAATAGATCATTTTCATCGAAGTCAAACACCTCATTTTTGCATTGCTTGATATGATGCTCGAGGGACCCATATTTTATTGGTTAAATTTGGATGGTAGGTACTCCTAGATTATTTTTGGAAGTAGTAGACATGCAGACATGCCAAATCTAGGCTCAAATATTATATTTTTAAGATATGTTAAATGTGTCGGTTTGATAAATTAGATAGTTATATGTGATGGTTGATTGAATGGGTCATTGGAGGGCACATGTTGTTTTTTTTTGGGAAATAAATACATAAATTTGTAGATTACGAGGAGATACCAAGCCGATGTGGTACTGGTTTAACAAACCCATTTATGGAATGACTAAGTGATTTTGGTGATTCAGGTTTGTATGCTAGATTGGATGTGGATCGTACATGCGTGATCTCATTTTCTCCGTTTTATTATGGTGAAAATAAAAGGTTTAACTCATTGTATCAAATCGAGAGTGATCACGGTGAAAGCGATGATGTTGGATTTACAAACAGGATCACGATCAAAGTGTTGTTTGGAGCTTCATGCCGTTGATTTCTTTGGAATAAAAATGGTAGGATACACATAGAAGAATGCCATAGTAGTTGCCAATCATGGAGAATGTTGCATCGTCTCGTCCTTCAAAGTCTTAAGGCTGTCAGGACGATGAACAAAAAAAATCAAATTGTGTTGGCTAGTCGACCAATTTTTTGATACTAAAAAACGATCGTCTTCAACTTATATCATAACTAATGATTCAGATTTCATTTTAAAACCGCGTATCCGTCAAAGAAACTTACATTATTTTTATTATAAAAAAACATAATTGCTTCATTGCTTTCAAAAAGCTTTTGCCTTAGAAACATTATCGATTGTTTCGTCATATAATTGGAGCACTAAATATTTTGAGCCTCTCTTAAAAAATTGAATTTGGACTAAATATTACACGTAATACATTTTACCAATAATGTTAAATATAATGGTTGTTACATTCTTTCTGGAAAAAAAATACACCAAAAACTTTAACTCATTGATATGGTTTATATTAGTTTGTCATAATATAATATGATTGCATAATTTAAATATTATTAATTTTTATTTTATTTTTAAAATTACATTTGATATTTTGTATCCAAAACTAGCAAAATATCATTGGTGCATCCAATTTGGCACAAAAACTTTATGTGCCGCTTTGTATTATAATTAAAAATATAAATAATATAACCACCATGAATAAATTATGTTTATATATGATCACGCTGGATGTTATATATATTTTTAATAAAAATATATACGAAACAACGAATCAACTTTGCACTATATTCATTTACATCCAAATTTAAAATTATATTTAATTATGTTATATATTTGGTAGATTTTTCTATTTGAGATCACATTCTTATATTTATAGATTTAAAAAAAATCTATTTACAAAATTATGTGGATTCTGCCATTATGGTATTGTTATATATTAGAAAAAGGTTTTATTTTTTATTTTCATAAAAAATTATAAATATATACAAATACAAGATTTATGTTACCATTCAATATTGTGGTATTGTTATATATTAAGTTTTTATTTTTTATTTTCATAAAACATTATAAATATATACAAATAAAAATTTTTGATTTTCAAATATTTATTTTTTTATAAAATCTTCATACACATTTTGATTAGTATTCTAATAAGAAAAGTTTTTTAATAGAAAATTATAATATAATGAGACAATTACTTATTAGGACTAAAATGTGTCCTAGTCTACTCATCTATTCAATTATGATTTTTATTTACCTATACGTCCAACGAGAACATAAAATTACACACTTATCCGATTTTTTTTTCATTTACCCATATATCTTTCATATTAAACCTTCGTTCTCAAGTCCTACCAGTTTACATAAATTGCATCCTCTCGCTCTCTAGAAATTGATACATTCAATTTAAATCATAATATTTTAATCATGATAAATCACATCCTAAAGCTCTCCATAAATCGCTCCCACTAACGAATGTCTCGTGAAATTGTAACAAAAGTAAGTTTATAGTGTCATCAATCCAACTTTCATCAAGCTGTTTGGACTTACTCTTGAGGTACTCCCTCTAAAGTTTAGAGTCTATTAATCTGCAATTTATTTTATATTATTTTAAATCGCGGATAAGTGGATCTTTTTTTCTGGTTGGGAAACTGCTCATGGTTCCTGAATGACACTCATTATACTTTTTAAACATGTTTTGTTATTATTCTTTGTTTTTTTACTGTCTATATTTTGTTAGTCTTTACTTTTAGATTGTGAATTTCTGGCTAACAAAAAAGGATATTCTTTTGTATTACTACTTGACTGTTTTATATGCGTTTTTTCTTTTAAAAATCAGCACCAATGTGGTTTAGTTTTGATTGTTTGGACGAATTAATACATATAGTACACCAGCCACCAAACTCGTCACTGCTCACCAACGGATACATGAAGTTAATTCTAGTTACAGCTTGTTGACTCCAACATGTAATCCTAAATGATCTCAATCTCATACACCGTCAACTTTACATGCCAAATATTTCTTTAATTTCCAAACTTTCTTTAGTCAGATTACTAATAAAGGGTTGGCGACAATGATTACAACCTACACTTCACTACAAAAAATCATGACATAATAAAATCCGGATTCACCACAACATGGTTACCTTTCCCATTTCAATCATTAAAACTATAAGGTTATAAGGAAAAGATTTCAGAATCCTTTAGTCTTTATCTATACTAAAAACATTAATTATTTTTTTATGTTGACCCAATTTACTTATTGCATGACCTTTATTCTCTCAATCCAGCTTACAATTTGGAGAAGAGTTTAAATTATTTGCTTAAAAAATGAAGAAGTTCAAAGTTCAAACAATGACTGACATAGTCATCAATCATCGTGTCCATACCGAACACATACATGAAGAGATGTATAATCACTACGATGGAATTTTGTTACATTAGGATGAACGTGTTGTTAAGCCATTTTTAATGGTTGAATAAGTTCTGAACTCTTATTTAGAAGCTAATAAGAGTAATTTGTTTTTGATCACAATAACATTCATTTGATATATAGACAACAAGACTAATAACAAATTATGTTCTTAGTCATATAATTATCTTATGTGAGATAATATAATCATATTAATAATTTACCGAGTATAATTACTAAAGTATAAGATAAGATAATATTATAAACATGTTACTTATATTAAATTCTAGAGTTTTAAGTTATTAAAAAAGAATAACATGACTATTCATGTTATTATTCGACCAAAATAATAGGACTATTCATGTCATTATTCGAGGTTATTCATGTTATTATTCGACCAAAATAACATGACTATTTATGTTATTATTCGAATTATTCATGTTATTATTCGACCAAATAAGATGACTATTCCTATTATTATTCAACTAAACTAACATGATTTCATATATTTTTACCAAAATAGCAAGAGCATTCTTGTTTTTACCAAAATAACAAGATTATTCCTGTTTTTTTAACTAAAATAACAAGATTATTCCTGTTTTTTTACCAAAATAGCACGACTATTCTTGTTACATGATCAATAATAACAAAATTATTCATGTTAATTATTATATAAATAAAATATTTTTAAAAAAATAAAGGAAGATGAACTCTTTTAACATAATATATATCAATGAAGATGTCTATAACAGAAGCCTTAAACCATTTGTTCAGATGACACCAAAACCAACCATCAATATATATAGAAGTATATGAAAGCAACCCCCAAGGGGGTAACTGATTTGGTGGAGTAAGACATGCTTGTGACCGAAGGTCATGAGTTCGAGTCTCTCTACAGAACTTTCTTGTCTAAGCGTGTCACCTTGTGTGGTTTACCTTTTGGCGTTGGTTTGCAGGCTATTGCATCAGACTGCGGGTTTACCCTGTGCGCACTCGTTGAGTAGCTGCTGCAGGTTCCATTCGAAAAGAAAAAAATGAAGTGTATGCAAGCCCATTTATTAGATAACACCAAACCAACCATCAATACATATATAACCATATGTGAAACCATGATATATAATTTCTAAGTTTTCATCCATTAGTCAAAATATATTGGTAGTCCAATAATATATAGATAAGATTTAAAATCAAATTTGGTAATAAATATCTAAATGATTAAAAAACAACTGTGGTAATAGATATCAAAATGATAAAAAAGAAATCTACACCGGGTGGTTTTAACTGGTGTTGTAGTCCATCTAATCAAGATCATGTAAACTAGGAAACTTCTTGGGCTATGATCTCAACATTTTATCGTTATTTTTTTCTTATTCTTGTCTGCTACTCAGCTCCTACAACACTGAAATTCGTATATATGCATACTTCATTTTTATGCTTATCATATTTTCAATAAATACTAACTAAGAGAAAAAAAATACTATATATACATTGATGAGTCCGGTTTTCGTCACCACTTCGGACAGGGTCAGTTCGGACAATGTCTACCTAACAGGACAGGGGCAGTTCGGACACCATCATCCATTGGACAGTTCGAACAGAACTAAAGCACTTAAAACCTAATCACTTCTTGACTAAGCTGCCTGTTCCCCTACTTAGAACTCATGGGTCCTTAAACTCGACCTTGGTCTATTAAACACGACCCGAAAGCCCATAAGGCCCAAATATAAGGGTATAAATACCCAACCACCAACATTAAATGAGAGTAATGAAAATTAAATACAACCAGGCTGCTTAATTATCCCTCTACACTCTACCCAAATATTAAATACTCGCAAACTTCCACACAACTCTAAACAGAAATTATAAAATTACCCTCAGACGAAAATAAACCACACCAAATTGGCGACCACAGTGGGAGCACGACGTTGCCTGAATCTAGCATTCAAAACCATCAGAAAAAATCAGTCTGAATGAATCCGGACGCCCCGGAAGTACCACCAGCCTTGCTTGAAGTGGTGGGTGAAAACGATGAATACACCATAGTACAACGGGTGATAGATTAAAGGGCGAGATAGAAGCTCTGAGGGTAGAAAAGGAAAAGATGGGCATAAAAGAGAAGTCAAAGGCATCAGTTGCTCATCATACCGACAACCCTAGAGAGCATAAGCCTTCGAAGACCCATGTGAGTACCAAGAAGACTCATACTAGCTCCAAAAAGTCTCACCGGTCCAAGCCAGTGGAGAGCTCTGATTCAGACTCAGAGTCTTCCAGTAGCTCCTCAGACGAAGATGAAGTTGAAGAATCCTTGTCCTCCAGCAGCGATGAGGGTCGATCTAAAAAGAAACAAAAGTTGATTAAAAAGTATTCAAGAAAAAGGGATAGACATGGAAAGTTGAAGAGGAATATGGGCAAAGGATCATCCCATAGGCGGAGACACGTAGACCGGATGCTGGTCGATCCTTTTTCTTTCCATGATGAACCAGGTATCTTTGCAACTCCCAATGAGGATACCGTTTTCAGTCGTGGCCGGAATTGGAGACAATCTCCATTGTCTTCCAAGATCCTGTCCGGAAACCTCCCTAAGAGGTTCGATAGTACAAAAATGGAGAAATACGATGGCAGTAAAGATCCGGACAACCACTTGGAGCAATTTAAAAACTTCATGATGAATTTCGATGATGATGACAAGTTACTCTGTAGAGCATTCTCCCAATCCTTTACGGGGAGTGCTAGAAGTGGTATAACAGCCTACCACAAGGCTGCATCAGAAATTTCGATACCTTTTGGGTGGCCTTTCGAAGGCAGTTTGTTGGGAGTAAGGAATTGAAGGGCAATGGGGACACAATAATCTATTGTGCCTAAGAACCAAACAAATCACTGAAAGAATATATAAGTCGTTTTGTAAACACCAAAAACGGGTTGGCTGATTGCTTTGAGCAAGTAGCCATAGCATCTTTGAGGCAGGGCTTAAACCCTGGAAATTTAGCTGATTCAGTGACCAGAAAGAAAGCCATGACTTGGGGAGGTCTACTGAATCTGGTCGGAAAGCAAATCAACGTTGATGAAATAAAGAAAACTAGGGTGCATAGGCAGGTGAGGTCTACCCCGGTTGCACCAAACCCCAACCAAAATCAGTCCGGGAACAAGGCAAGGGAGGCCGAGCAGGGCCATAACACAGCTAAAGCTCAGTCTCAGCCAGTTGCGCCTGCCCAGAGTCAACAATCTAGAAATAAGAGAGGGCCTTGGGTTCAACCGGAGTGGTTTGCAGAGTTAAAAGAAAGTGTGGACACCATTTATGACAAAACAAAGGAAGAAGTACATTATAGAAGGCCGGCTGCACTGCAATCTCCTAGGGAACATCGTAACAATTCCTTCTGTCAGTACCATAATGATACTGGCCATACCACTGACGAATGTATTGCTTTAAAGCAAGAAGTCCAGAATTTAATTAAAAGAGGAAAGCTGGGGGCATATGTCAAAAGAAGAGGAGGAAATAGGCCAGATAATGCTCATCGGGCTGGTCCAAACAATGTAGGCACATTTGCTCCGGAGGAAGCTATGGTTATAATCGAAAGATTTGACGTAGAGTCAGAGTACTTGGATCCTGATCCAACTCGAAACAGAGTGGGTGCCATTGAGGAACGTAGTAAAACAGTCTCCGGGCTTATTAAGTTTTTTGAATCACTCACAATTTTCGGAGGGGATACAATGACAGCTCATACTGCTTCTTCAAGGAAGAGGCACGTTCATACTTTAGCTACCCAGCTGGAAGGAGGCATGACCTCATATCAATCACAAATTCCATTTCCCTTCATTTTTTTCGATGAGGATGACTTAAGGGATATAGCTGGCCCTCATGAAGATGCTGTTGTCATATGAGCATCCATTGGGGGCAATGACATAAGACGAATCCTGGTGGATACTGGGAGTTCGGCTAATATCCTCTTTTTAACCTCTTACAAAAAGATAAAAAATCCAGCCGTAATCCAGCGTTCGGACAAATCAATTGTGGGTTTCACTGGAAGCTCAGCAGATGTGATCGGGGAGTTCGAAGAGGAAGTTTTGTTGGGCAAGGGCCCTTTTAAAAAGATGGTTAGAATACTTTTTATTGTGGTGGATTGTGCCACTTGTTATAATGTTATTCTAGGGAGGTCTTGGCTCTCTAGGATGCATGCAGTGGCCTCTACAGTTCACCAATGTTTGAAATATGTTGTTCAAGGACAAGTGGGAGTTGTTCGGAGCAGCCAAAAGATTGCAAGAGAGTGTTATGCCACAACACTGGCTCCACGGACGCTGGGGGCAGTTCGTATCAATGAAGAATAGCAGTTTGAGGGGCTTTCTGAGGGTGAGAGTGAAATTGATGACCCCAGAGAGACCCCTGGAGTGTTGATACCGATTGAAGAAGTTGAAACACATTCTTTGGAAGAAGGAAAAAGTGTTAAAATAGGGTCCAAAATGCCATCCAAGCTAAAGAGTAAAATGTTGAAGCTTCTAAAAGACCATCAGCATGTTTTTGCTTGGTGCAATGCTGATGTTACCGGAGTTCGAGCAGATATTATATCACATCACCTATCCGTCCGGAGAGACATATCACATGTTGTACAAAAGAGAAGGGCTTTTTCCAAGGAAAAGGCTGATGCTATTGTTCAAGAAGTTGACAGGCTTACTAAAATGGGGCATATAAAGGAGTCTCAGTATCCTTTGTGCACAACCAATCCGGTCTTAGTAAAAAAGAAAAATGGCAAGTGGCGTATGTGCATTGACTTCACAGATCTCAATAGGGCTTGCCCAAAAGATTTATACCCGGTCCCCCGGATTGATCAGCTTGTTGACTCCACTTCTGGGAATAAGCTACTGTCTTTCATAGATGCCTTCTCCGGATACAATCAGATTCAAGTAGATCCAAAGGATCAGGAGCATACCACGTTTGTTACTGATAGGGGTCTTCATTGTTACAAGGTGATGCCATTTGGGTTAAAAAATGCTGGGGCTACCTATCAGAGGTAAGTAAACAAAGCCTTTGCTGATCAAATTGGAAGAAACATGGAAGTATACATTGGTGACATGATGGTAAAAAGTGTGGATGAAGAACTACACTTGGCAGATCTCCAAGAAACTTTTGCTAACTTAGTAAAAATAAATTTAAAACTAAATCCAGAGAAATGTGTGTTCGGAGTGCAGTTCGGGAAATTCCCGGGGTATATAATAAGTGAGCAAGGGATATAGCCCAATCCGGACCAGCTTTTCCAAATGGAGCCTCCTCGGAATATTAAAGAAGTACAACGGTTGACTGGGAGGTTGGCTACTTTAAATCGATTCATCTCGAGGTCTTCGGACAAATGTGCCCCGTTTTTTCAAACTTTAAAGGGTGCAAAGGGATTTGACTGGACTTCAAAGTGTGATGAGGCATTCAATGAGATTAAGAAACATCTGTACTCCCCCAAGACTTTGTTTGAACCTGTTGATGGAGACACTCTTCGTATACTTTGCAGTTTCCAGTTGTGCCATCAGTGCTGTATTGGTAAGAGAGGTAGATAATTACCCCCATCCGGTGTACTATATCAGCAAGAGCTTGATAGATGCAGAGAAACGCTATTTAAAGCTCGAAAATGTAGCATTAGCCTTGGTAATTGCTGCAAGGAAGATGAGGCCTTATTTTCAGGCTCATCCTATTATCGTCCGGACATCCTATCCCTTGAAAAATGTTCTTCAAAAGGCAGACTTTTCAAGTAGAATGACTAAGTGGTCAGTGGAGTTGGGGGACTTCGATATTGATTTTGCTCCTCGAACAGCAATCAAAGCCCAGGCTGTGCCTGATTTCTTAGTTGAATTCCACTCAGATAGGGATACAGAGCAAACGACTAAGATGAAAGATAAAAAGGTCTAGATTGTCTGGACAAATGGTGGATCAAATACTATGAGATGTGGTGCAGGGGTATGCTTGACCTCTCCGTATGGTGACAAAATGTACCAGGCTATATGCTTTGCTTTTAGGGCTTCTAATAATGAATCCGAATATGAAGCTGCTATAGCTGGTTTGAAGTTAGCTTTCATTTGTAGAGCCAAAAGGGTCAAGTTAATGAGCGATTCCCAGCTTCTTATCCATCATGCACAGGGTCAATCCGAAGCTAAAAAGGAGCAACTAGTGAAGTACTTACTTCTTCTTAAAAATGAGGCACTTAAGTTCAAAAGCATCGTCTATGAGCACATACCCCGAACAGAAAATGAACTAGCAGATTCTTTGGCAACCATAGCCTATACTGAGTCATATCCTTGGATCCATGTGCTGGAGTGCCCTTCCATTCAACTCGATATGGGTGAGGAGGAAGAAATTTTTGATGTACAGATGAAACAACCTTAAGATTGGAGGTTTCCTCTCATGCAGTATCTCTCCGATGGTATTTTGCCTCCGGACAAGTCGATAGCAAGAAAAATAAAGTACAAGGCTCATGGTTTCATCATAATAAGAGATGTTCTTTATAAGAAGTCTTACAGTAAACCCCTTTTACGATGTTTGGGGGATTATGAATCTCAAATACTCCTCTCTGAATCACATGATGGTGAGGGATCAGCTCACTGTGGATTCAGGGCTCTAACAAGAAGAGTTTTATTGGCTGGCTATTACTGGCCATCTATAATGCAAGATGCTAAGGAGCTCGTGAAAAGGTGTGACCCATGCTAGAGATATAGCAATGAAATTCATGTCCCAACCATCCCTTTAGAGTCAATTTCTGAACCTATACCTTTTGCTCGATGGGGGTTGGATTTGGTGGGACCTCTTCCTATGGCATCCGGAGGACGCAGGACAATAATTGTTGCAATTGATCATTTTTCGAAGTGGATCGAAGCAGCCCCGTTGGCAGGTACAACATCAAAAGCTGTCATAAAATTCATTTTGTCCAATATCTCTTTCAGATTTGGCATCCCATAGAAGATAACGACAGACAATGGGCCACAGTTTGACAACAAGAAAATGGAAAGTTTCTGTGCCTCTAGAGGTATACAACATTGTTTCTCTTCACCTTTCCACCCACAAAAAAATAGTCAGGTTGAAGTTGCTAACAGATTTATACTGTCCGGTTTGAAGAAAAATTTAGAAGGGGCTGCTGGAAATTGGCCTAGTTATTTACAAGAGGTTTTGTGGGCCTACCGGACTACACCGGGGGCTGCAACACAAGAGTCAACTTTTGCCTTGGTCTATGGGATGGATGCCATAGCTCCCATAGAAGCAACTCTCCCTTCCTTTCGATTTCACAATTTCTCCGAACACCCTAACGAAGTGGCAATCAGGGGTTAGCTTGACCTAATAGAGGAAAGACGAGTTAAGGCTCACCTTAGAGCTGCACACTATCAGGGTTTGATGAGAAGCAGGTTTGCTTCCAGAGTTAAAAGAATAGATTTTCAGCCGAGGGACAAAGTGATAAGGAAAGTCTTCTTACACACTAAAGAGAAGCTGCTCGGCAAACTGGCCCCAACTTGGGAAGGACCTTACATGGTCATTGAAAGGCTTAAACCTGGAACATACTGGCTAGAAGACAAGGATGGAAGGGTTTTAAATCACCCTTGGAATATTGAGCATCTCCGGATGTACTTGGAGTAGAAGCTATGTAAATATTTACTTGTTTAAAAATCCATTTAAATATTTGGGGGTATACTCTTTCCTACCCTGGTGGCGCGGGGAGGTTTTAATGAGGTGTACGGGTTTTTTTTTATAAAATTTGATGCCTTCTTAAAAATTCGAAGTGTTTTTACTTAGTTTCTTGTCACACCATCCGAATTGAATTAAAGGAATGATGACTACTTAAACATTTGTCATCGGAGAATTTAAAAACTCTCACTTTAGAATATTTATGAAATAACTAAGGGCTGTTTAAACACTAGCCACCAAAATTGAAACAAACTATGAAAGAATGCAAGAGTTGTGCAAAACAAAGATATTCATTGAAATAACCCAAGTGCCTTGGCCTTCCAAGGACTTTAAAACTGTTAGACAAAAAAAAGATCTATCCGGTCAAATGCCAGACACAATTACAGAAATGCCTTGGCCTTCCAAGGACTTTAGTTTAATCAAAACACAAAAAAAACACACATACAAAAGATAATTCATAATCTAAGACTGAGACTTTGAAGATGGCTCAGCCTCACTTGTCTTCTTCTTCTTGGGATCGTCCTTCTCCTCATTTGGGCCCTCCCCGGTGTTCTCTTCTTCGTCAGAAGAGGAAGCACTAGAATAATCATGCAAGTCTCCATCAGCCATAGTGTGGAAGGGAAGGTCTTCGTACTCTACACGAAGCCACAAATCTCCCAGGTTCCTCTTCGGGAACTTCTCATGAAAGAGCAAGACCATGTCCCACCTCACTTTGGCGTACATTTTCTCTTGAGTATCTATTACATTGTTGGCATAAGCATCGATCTTGCCCTGGATTTTGGCCTCTTGCTCCCTTAGCAGATCTGCTTTCTCCTGTTCGGCTTTCGATACTGAATCCTCAAGTATTCTCTAAGCCAGCCTCCTTTGTAGCCCAACCCTCCTGTTTCTTCTTTAACTCCTCGTTTTCTCCCTTCAGAATGTCAGCATTTTGGGTGGCAGTGAGGAGGTCGTTGGCCAGTTTTTCCTTGTCAGAGTTAAGGGAGGTGATGATCGCTGCCTGACCTTGTACTTGCTTCTCCAGGGCCAACACTGGCTGAACAGTACTCAGAATAGAGTGGGTTATAGCATCTCTTTCACTTGAAACAGTGAAAGTTTTACCATTAAAGGTGACGGTGTTTGAAGTGCTCGGAGGGAGGTAAGGCCCAGCAAAGTCATCTCTGGGAAGGTTTGCGAAATAGTCGCCAAGTCCATCCAGCCCTGTGATGTCAACACCATCAATGCCGAGGTCTCCTCCTCCAACCTCGTCAGTTCGAAAGTCACCAGGGATCTCCTCTGCTCTTGTTGGATCAGTAGGGTCAACAAGAGCGAGAGGCTCCGGTGGCCGGAGAGAAAGTTCATCACCCCTGGAGGTCTTTTTCTTTTTGGCCTCCCTCTTCTTGTTTTCTGCTCCACGTTTTCGGTCTCTCTTAGGAACCCTTGGAGGTTTTGGAGACCCTACCTCTTCCCTAGTACTCTCCTGCTCCACCACTTCTAGGAGAGCAGCATCAATCTGACTTGGAGCTGGCCTCTCTTGGGTTTTTAGAGAAGCTTCCTCCACTTCAGCAGGGTTGGCCTCAACCGCACTCTTCTTACCCTTCCCCTTCTTGCCTTTCATTTTACGTGGGGCCTTGGCTCGACCTGGCAAGTATAGTGACCCGTCCGGTTCGTGTGTTCTCTTGAGTACTACATCCGGAGGGGTGGAGTGGTGAGTTCTTCCCAGGTCAAGTCGGTGAGACCTTGCGAGATTGCCTCCGGTAAAGGCATCATGGAACCGGTTTCCCCACTTTTCAGCAGCCCAAGTGTTGATCTTGGTACAAGTGGTCTTCCCGACCTTTAAATAGTCATTGAAGTCTTTGGGCAGCTCTGTCAAGGAAAAAAGACAAGACCCGTCAGTTTAAACAATTTCGATAAAAGTAAAAATGAGAATGTAAGGTAGTATCCTTACGATCACTTCTCCATCTGCTGGTGAGGAGACTCGGATTAACTCCAGCTTTGATCTTCCTTCCATTCTCCCAAGCTCCGCTTACGAACAGGAATTGAGTCCTCCAATTTCTCTCCGACTCAAGCAGGTCATCCACTGCTTTATAATTATCACCCATATTGAAGTGATAGAAGGGAATGTGGTGGTTTCTGCAGAGACTGGCCACAGCTGCGAATTCCTCCATTGGTAAAGGAATCCCGGACAGCGTTGAGGCCATGATGCAGGGCATAAGTATGTACCAGGCGTTGGGGCTCAGTTGACTAGGTCAGAGCTTGATAAGGTGGAAATACCTAACTATCTCCGGATCTAAGGGGAACCTTAAACCCCAGTTAAAAAGCTCAGTGAAGATAACTATTTCACTGAGTTTGCAATCCATTGGGGTTTCAGGGTCTATAGGGATTCTTATTTTCACGTTCTCCGGAATCCCCCACTTCGTACGCATCCGGCCCAACTCGGCTGTATGGATGAAATCATGGTTGATTTTTTGTAAGGCAAGAAGATATTTAACGTTTACCTTTTGGAAGCAAGGTCTCACTTTTCCTTCGAGGATTTCTGGTAATTCTGGGTGCCTAAGGCATAGTTTCTCTTTGCCCTTATCTTTCTTGGCAACAACAGCATCAGAAGTTTGTCCGGAGGGTTTGGACTCGAACGGAGCCTCTTCGATGGAATCCTCCATTACTTCCTCCATTACCGAGGAGGGGTTTTCAGTTATCTTCGGGAGGGGAGAATTAGAAGTTGGTTCAGTCTGGCCTCCAGACTGTTGAGCTTCAATACTCTCCTGAACTCTAGCCTCCGGCTGGGGCTCATATGTGGTAGTCTCTACTCAAAGGCTTGAGCTAGTGGCCTCCGGTCCGGACAGCCTGTCCTGAGGTGCTTTTATGGGTACCTCTGACCCTGTATTACTGTCTTTGGCCCGTGATTTTGAAGGGGTGCCTTTGGAAGCCTGCCCTTTAACCAGCCGGCCTCTTCTCCGATCGACCAGTTTGTTGGGAGAGGTATCTGCATCTGACCCCATAGTTATAAATGGGGAAGGATTTTTTAAGCTAGTAACTGCTGGCCCTGGTTCAACGGTGGGTTCTGATTCTTGAACCGATGAGCCTGAGATAATGGGAGAAATACTGGTTTGAAACAATCTCCTCGGTTTGACACTTCTTGTTGAGGAGGAACCCTGGTCAGGCTCTGTGTTTGAGGTTACTGGTTTGTCGATGGGGGAGGTAGGTAGGCCTGCTGCAATGCGTCTTTCCCTTTCAACTTTTTGTGCCTTTTCTAGCTCTGATAGATTAAGCCACCCACCTCTAATTAAAGTTTTCCTAGCCGTGAACATAAACAACCAAAGAGAAGAACTTGTGTTTGAGAGAGAAAGCTCTGAAAATTAGCAAAGTTGATATGAAGATGATGATAAAACAGAGGAAAAGTGTTTAATTTATAGTAAACCCCAAAAAGGTGCTTTGATTCCTAGGAGAATTCGAAAGAATTTGCAATGATTAAGAAACGACGCTGATGTCACCTTCATTTAATGAAGAGGTTGCTTTTCAGAGAAGGTGAGAGCGAAATTCAAGGTGAAAAAACGGCTGAAATAAGGAACCAGAGCAAGACACGTGTCCCACGAACTCTGGCAAAAAACCGTTTAGATTCAGAGAACTTTTTTCAGTCCGGATAAAACTATAACACAATTCGAAGGACCTGTCCGGATGTCACTGTCACTAGCAATAGACTGTTTTTAGGTCTTGCCAAAGGTTTTTGAACACCACCTAAAAAAGGGGCTACTGATGAGTCCGGTTTCCGTCACTACTTCGGACAGGGTCAGTTCGGACAATGTCTACCTAACCGGACAGGGGCAGTTCAGGCACCATCATCCATTGGACAGTTCGAACAGAACTAAAGTACTTAAAACGTAATCACTTCTTGACTAAGCTGCATGTTCCCCTACTTAGAACTCATGGGTCCTTAAACTCGACCCGGGTCTATTAAACACGACCCGAAAGCCCATAAGGCCCAAATATAAGGGTATAAATACCTAACCACCAACATTAAATGAGGGTAATGAAAATTAAATACAACCAGGCTGCTTAATTCTCCCTCTACACTCTACCCAAATATTAAATACTCGCAAACTTCCACACAACTCTAAACAGAAATTACAAACTTACCCTCAGACGAAAATAAACCACACGATACATGAACATAGATAAAGAAGAAAGTAATGAGTTATAAACATGTGCACTAAATTATTCACACGTATATTTTGGCAACTAATAAGCTACACGCACTAAGACTTTCTCTTCATAGTTACGCTTAGCTGCACACATATACTCGTGTAGAAGTTCAACATATTCTGGCACAATTTCCTTTTTTTTGTTTAAGTTCAATATAGAACTCTTTATTTAACAACTTCTCGTTATTTGTACCAACATCAATAGTTATGGAAAGGTATTGAACAAAGAAAAATACAAGTTTAGTGGTTACATCAAATCAAGGAGAGAAAATAATATCTACAATGATGCTTACCACTAAGGAAAAATTCTTCCTAAAACATTATACAAAGAAAGTTTCCCTATATGTATTCCCATTCCTTGAGACAAAATGTAACACATAAAATAATTAAATTAAAAATAATATATGATTAGATAGAACAAAAATGATAAGGAGTATCAAAGAAATAGTTTAATCTAATTAAATCTGGCCACCAAACGAGCCCGTAGGATATAACACGTATAAATATTTAATTCTTTTCTTTTTTGAAGTTTATGTTATCTAAAATACAAAATAAAGCATTGAAATCGATAAAAAAATGATTACATGACAACCAAGATTGCTAAGTCTCAAAATACACTCATCACCGGTGACGAAAATGACTTGAATACCTTCCTGTTGCCAGTTTTTCAACACTTCAAGAATCTATCGCCTATAGAAAATAAAAAAACTTAACCAACATTATACTTGTGAAAAAGAATGTATTATAATCGACTAGAAAATAATCAGATATAATTATCTTTAAAACTAATGTATAGACCCCAATGATGCTTAAAAGTCTCACATATGTCTGGTACACCTCACTAAAGGGTATGGACGACAAGAAGCAGTTCCTTGAGTTCCTTGATGCTGTAAACCATAAACTAGTAACATAAGATTTCATTGATTTTCTGTAAATAAAATTATAATGAGCTTAAGCTATATAACTTATACGATATTTATAATGGAAAATAATTGATAAGATTATTAGAATTTCCATCATGGCTACGTAACGTTGTAATGGAATTTTATTTCTAGGAAGCGATGCTGGAAGAGGAAAACCTTCTTTGAATAAAAAAAATAGCAACTCATATTATATTTTTGATGAACCAAATTCAGAGTACTCGCTACCCCATTTGTTGAGATATCACCACATAAACTTTTGAGTTCTCCACAGTCTTAAACAATATTTCTCTGAAGGCCATTAATTGTGTTTTCTCCTCTACTCTCTCCATCGTGAAATCTTCTCGTCTTTTTCCTACTCTTGTCTATGATTTTCTTGCGCAGATCTATTTCCCGAGTGTGTTGATGATAAAGCAAGACTATATAATATCAGACATAACAATAAAAAAATACACGATTAGTTGAATCTTTCAAGTCTAATAGCAAATAATAACTTTGTTTCTTTTTTTCTCAGCATATTTTAGATATTCTTTCGGATAACATGAAACTGGAGTAAAAAAGAACCCTTTAATATAACACTTAGCTCTAAAAAATCCAGGGTTAGACCATATCAATTAACTATTCTACTAACAGTTTTTCTAGTTATTAAAAAAATTGTTTACAAAGAACTGGTAGCCATAAATCAACACTACTATACCAAATTAAGAAAAGAAGAAGGTTTTACCCCTTCTTAACACTATTGCACATAACATGACAATTACACTGCTAAAATATTTACATGAAAGAAATTAAAACTAGAATAAAAATAAAACCTTAGTATAGGTAAGGGAGATGAATGTAAGATAGGGAGGGAGAAACCTACATTTTTAGATAAACAATGTGACGACAATGGAAAAAGCAAACACTTACAGAGGTGAGTTTCAAAGATTTATGGAAATAGCAACAAAAAGAAGAGGAGATGACCTAGTTTTAGACGAAGCACAAATTA
Source organism: Limnanthes douglasii subsp. nivea (assembly GCA_036936605.1). Classification (NCBI taxonomy): domain Eukaryota; kingdom Viridiplantae; phylum Streptophyta; class Magnoliopsida; order Brassicales; family Limnanthaceae; genus Limnanthes; species Limnanthes douglasii. Next base: position 125,580,826 of record JAUPFV010000001.1, on the reverse strand, counting down.
ATTTTGACATAGTTTCGAAGATAAAATTAGAAAATAAAGACATGTCAATTTAATTTTAAATTAGGGAAAATAGAGTATTGTTTATCCCATTTTTGCTTCAATCTAATCCAGGGGTACTTTTATCTTAAAAATTTAAGTTTAATCAATATGGTAGTTGGATCTTATTTTAATAAAAATAAGTAAATAAGATTTGTTATAGGTAGATATTATATTTTTTATAATATATTGATAGGAAACCCGATAACTTATGATATACATAAGATATGTGTTGTTTACATATATTCAAATTATTATTTTCATAGAATAGTTTATACTTGAAAAATTATCTGACTAGATTATCAAATTTAGACTCATTTAATGGAGTGCATGCGTCGTAACAAAAATATCAAAACTTCATAAAAATGAAATAATTAGTTAAAAAAACAAAGTATTTGTTTCATTAGTAAGAGATTTGTTTTACATATATATTATGTGTTAAAAAAAGTTTAAATTTAGGTTAGATAGTCGAATAAAATATATTTTATTTATGTATCTTTTTAGTTATAACATCCCAATCCTAGTTAATTATGTTTGGCAAAAGAAGATGACCAAATTTGCTTGAAAAGTCTTAAAGAATATTTGAAAAACTAAAATATCTAATATCATACAAACTGCTATAGTTTATGGTTTTTTCTTAGTAATGAGTTGAAAATGTTCACAATTGTTAAAAGAAGATATGTAAATGTATGTAGACATACATTTTGAGTTGTCACTTATTTTTTAGAACACACGAAAGATTGAAAATATCTGCACCAAAGATGTCATTTTACAACGATTTAAATGATCTTTTAACACTAGGGAATATATATATATATATATAGAACACCATGGAATTTATGAATCACACAAAAGCTTCAAAATATCTTCACCAAGCATGTTAGTTTGTAGGGATTTAAATGATTTTATAACACTAATAAAATAAAATATATATACCGTTACCCAGATGTATAATCGACAAGCAGTCAATCTGATGTATAATCCAGAAGAAGACACCCTTAGGGTTTCGAATTTATTGAAAGATGCGAGAACCGCTAGTGACAAATTACAGAGGTTCTTTATACAATAAGTATGGAAGTTTATCTCAAACATAGAATGAGATATCTTTGTCTCGAAGAAACATCCAACTATGGTTTTTAAAAGAAGGTTTATATGTGTTTAAGGTTTTGAATTCAAGGGAGACGAGAGGTATTGGTTTCAAAGAAAGAGAGGAGTGGATAATGATTTTTATTTAGATATTTTTGTTTCTCTGGTGTTAGTTGTAACAAATTGGACAGACTAATTTGACGGTATAGTTAGAATTATGTGGGTTTCCTATTGCAACGACGTATCTGTTAAAAATGCTATAGTAGATAAATAAAAAAATCTTCAAATAATTTCATTGCTAATCTATTGCAACGTAAGCAAAATGGTACGCCCGTTGCAAACCTGTTGTCAAAATAGATCCAAATTAGCCATCATGGATCAAAACAGACTCCGTTGCAAATCGTTGCAACTGACAAACGATTAACAATGAATTAAATATGGATTGTAAAAAGTTATTCTTCCAGTAATATAAACGTGATAAAAGAGTTATATATCGCTAGTGTGATATTTTTCTGTAATGTTTTCCATATATTTGTAACTACAGAAAACATTATCAAATGTCAAAAAATATTCGTTAGAATTAATATTTACTAATATTTAAATAAAAAGGGCAGTTTACCTAGTTCATTTTTTTATAATGAAACCATAACTAGATTCTCCATTCCTCAAAGTAGATCCATCACAGTTTAATTTGTATCGACTATGTAAAGGGCAGATCCATTTAACATACATATAAGGTTTGGAATTCCTAATGTGATTAAAGCAACTAAGGTCTTTTGCAATATGATGGTCACCCTTCCAATGTTTTCTGTTAAATAATGATGCAGAGTCTAAAGATATAATCATGAATGATATCTGTTTTATAATTACTTTGTGTGAAGTGGCAATGTTTTGGTGTTTATGTTTGTTTCTAGCAATCCATATGTTCCAAGTTATTAATGTTGGTAAAATAGTCCTAATATGAATACATTAGTAGTGGATGGTAACCAAAGCTTAATGATATGATTTATCATCATATGGTTGCCTATCTTTATGTTAAACTTTTCAGAGAAATGGGACCATATAATCCAGGAATATTCACAAGAGACAAAAGCATGGTTAAGTGATTCCATGTGTCTAGGAAATTTATACATTTTGAAGCAAGTATGAATCTTTTTTTCTGCAAAATTGTGTCTACACTAATTAGATTGTTTAATACTCTCCAAAGGGTGAATGAGCATTTCTTTGGAGAGATATTATTCCATATTTTTACTTTTATTAGTGAGGTTGAGTCTTTTTGTCTAATTAAGTTAACAGTGTCTTTTAAATTAAAAGATCCATCAGTGGATATCTTCCATATGATGGAATCAACAATGTTAAAATCAACGTGAGTTTTTGGGATTCTGTTTATATAAGCATATGGTAAGTATAACTGTAGTTTAGGTATATCCCAATTGTTATTATTCTAAAATTATGTTACCTTTGTAAGTGAGTAGTGTTGTGAATTGGTTGATGTTAGGGTTATTAGAGGTTTATCATGGTGCCAATTGTCTAACCAGAAATCAAGTTCACCATTTCCTAATCTCCAGTTAATATGTTTTTCAGCTTCATCTTTAATTTCAAACATCATTTCCATGTTTTAGAATCTGTTAAACTTAAAAAGGATTGGAGGGGATGAATATTTTGACATTACTTAGAGTGCATTAGATTGGACCATAAAGTTTTGTTGTTTCTAAAGTTAAACCAAAGGTTAAATGAATATGCTTTTTGAGTGTCCTCTAGGTTCCTTATGTTAAGTCCATTTTCATTGTGAGGTTTACATGTTTTGCTCCAGTTGCACCATAATATTGTTTTATTATTTTCACTATAGCCCCATAAAAATTTGTTCAATAGTTTGTTAATTCTCTTTATGACTTTCAAAGGTAAGTTGATTGACTGTAGGGTAAAATAGTAGTACACACTTAATCAATGTTATTTTACCACCAAAAGAGATGTTTTTAGAATTCCATTCATTAATTTTGTTCCTAATATTTTATATTAAGTTCTCAAAGTTAATAGAGAAATTATTTGTATGTATTGGGATTCCTAAATAAATAAGAGGCAATTTTGTTTGTTTAAAGCCTAAAAGGTTTTCCAAAGCTTTTGTTCTAGTTTTCATATTTATGGAGGCTATAAAAGTTGTTTCTTGAGTGTTTATTTGTTGGCCATATAATATTTGATATGTATCTAAAAATTTAGAAAGTTTCTTTATAGTAGTTAATGAACCATTTAGAAAGAGAATTAGGTCATTAGCATATGTTAAACAATTAATTTTTAAAGAACCTTTCATGTTATATGTCATTAGTTTATGCTGACCAATTAATTGGTTGAAGCCTCTTATTAAAAGTTCCTCTGCTATGATAAATAAACTTGGGGACAGGGGGCCCCCTACCTTAAACCATTGCTTGAGTTAAAATAACCATTTGCTTTGCCATTAATTATTATAGAGTATGAAATGTTTTCAATACTTTTCTTAACCAGCTCTGTTACTTGTTGATTGAATCCAAAGGAAAGCATAACCTCATATATAAACTTAAACTCAATCTTATCAAAAGCTTTAGCCATATCTAAGCTAATTATTAAGTTGTTCCCTCTAGATTTTATGTTAAGGTCTCTAATCATTTCCTGAGTTATTAAGATATTATCATGAATTGTTCTTTTTTCAGTGTGGGCACCTTGTTCATTTGAAATAATAAGATGTAATAGTTTGGCTAGTCTGTTATTTAGTATTTTAGATATGATTATGTTAAAGACTGAGCATATTCTTATGGGTTTGAATTGTAACAAAGTTTTAGGTGCTTTGACCTTAGGTATAAGGAAAATGAGGGTTGCATATAGGCCTTTAGGAATTTGAGTTTCAGTGAAGTAATCTGTGACAGCTTTGAGAAGATCATTTTTTTATAATTAACCAACATGATAAGTAGAACCTGGAGTTGAATCCATTAACTCTAGAAGAACTATTAAAGTTAAGGTTTTTTTATAACATTGTAAAGTTCATCAATTGTTGGAATTTTTGTTATATCTTTATTGTTTTGATCTGTTATAATATTAGGTATAATATCATGAATCATAGAAAGGTTATTTTGTTTTTTTGGATTGTTTAAGAGTGTTTTAAAGTATTCTAAAGCAGAAAAACCAATTATGCTTTCATCTTCAATCCAAATATCATCAATTAAATGTCATTGATTCTATTTGTTTATCATCTCTTTTTGACATAGCTATGAAATATTGCTGAGTTATTATCTCCATCTTTTAAGTAGTTTGAATAACTTTTTTGTTGCCAATTTGTTTCCTCTCTTTCTAGTAATGTTATAAGCTTAGCATTAAGGGTAGATAAATAAGTCTGGTTCTCCAGATTATCTGTTTCTTCTAGCCTAATTTATGTGTTTTTTTATTTATTCTTCATTTTTTCTTAGACAGTAAAAAATGTTACCAAATATATCATTGTTCCAGTTCTTTAGATGTTTCTTAAGTCTTTTCAACTTGGACAAAAAAATGTAAATATTAGATGAATCAGTCGGGGTTATGGACCAGTTGCTCTCTACAGTTTTAAGAAAGTCCTCATGTTTCAACCACATATTTTGGAATCTAAATGAAGGTGTTGGTTTGTAGTTTTTGGTATGATAGATATTATCAAGGGTGAATGGTCAGAACATGTTCTGGCCAGGTGATTCACCTTTGTAATTTGAAATTTTTCTCTCCATTTATCATTATGGAGTGATTTGTCTAATCTTTTCCATTTGTGTTTATTTGTCCATGTGAAGTTTGTGCCTATGTAACCAGGGTCTTCTAATTTACAATCTAATATCATGTTATTAAAATTATCCATACTTTTGGAACAAAGTATGGAGCAGTGCAGTTGTTCACTTATGTTGGAGATTGTGTTAAAATCTCGAACAACAAGCCAGGATAAGTTAGTGTTTGAAATGATTCTTAAATGGTCCCATAAAGTCACTCTATGGGATCTAGTACATTTTACATAAACTATGGTAAGCAGAACTACTTTGTTAGTAGCAGGATGACTTACCATAGAGTTAACAAGTTGATCTGAATTGTCTAGAATAGTGATGTTATAGTTATTTTTCCAGAAAATCCAAATTTTGTTATTAATATTTGCAAAGTGAGAATCAAAACCTAATTTATTACTTGTGGATTGCAAGTTCTCAATTGATATCATAGGTTCTTGTAGAGCTATGATATCAGTTGAGTATTTTCTAACAATATTTTTAATTCTTTTCATTGTTTTATGGTTTCCTAGTCCTCTAACATTCCAGTTGAGTATGACTCTGTTCATTTTGAAATTTGTTTTGAGGATTTTAATGATCCTTTTAAAGTTACTGGTTTTATAAGTATCTTGCTTCTTGAAGATCTTATTGTAGGACTTTTAGTAGAGATTTTTTAAAGTTGTTTAGGTGATTGAGGTAGGCTCAAACTAAACCTTTTAATTTCTAATTCATGTTATGTTTCTGAAAGTTCATCTACTTCTTCAACATTGAGTGTTTTGAATGATTTATTTAGTTGAATAGTTTCAAAGGCTTCTATTATGTCATTTTCAGTAACTTCAGGTGGTTCACTAAGTTGGTTAAAAATTAAAATTTCTTCATTTTGGTCTGCATTGTTTATTATTCTTACATCATTATTCTTTCCAGTGTTGGTACTTGACTCAGGTGATTTATCTTGTTGTGTTATCAAATTTGTTTCTTCTGTTTTATCAATTATCCTTTTAATTGTGTCTTTATCAATTGTTTCGTCTATTTTATTGTTAAATTTTATAACATTCTCAGATGTTATATTATCTATATCACAATTAGTTAATAGCTGATCAGTTTGTGGCTCTTTGTTAATTTCAATGGTTTCAATGGTTTCATTTGTTGATTTTGGAATCCAAACTTCTTTTGAGGGAAGTTTGGATTGATTGTTTTTTGTATTGTTTTTTATGGTTCTGTTTTTGGTCATGTTTTGCTCAAATTCATCCTTTTTGCATTATTTTTCTTGATGACCTATATGTTTACATTTTTTGCAGTAAAAATGTTTATTTAAGTATGTAATGTCTTGCCAGTAACCATCATCTTCCCCAAAGCATACCCAGATTCTTTGGGGAAGAAGTTTAGAAATGCCAGCTAGTATCCATGCTTTACTTTTATTATAACTTGCTATGTTATTTTCTAGTACCCATACTGTTAAGGGCAATCTAATTTCCTTAACAATATGAGTAACATAGTCAGGGTTGTATAGTATTTCAGGCAATTCGGACATGGAGATCCAAAAAGGAGTCACCGAAGACTCCTTTTTGGGGTGAAACTTATTTGTCTATTTAAGTAATTTAAAAGGTAGCTTGCCTATACTTCTAACAGGTGTAACCCAAATTTTTTAACGTCTTCTAGCAAGTCTAATTCAACAAAGAAATGTCTATAGTCCCATTTATAAATGTTGCATGCACCTAAGAATCTAAGTGAAGAATTGTATGCCTTGAGATCACTGAGAGTAGGACTCCCAAATGAGAACTTGGCAATCAAAGTGGTTTTAGCTATGGTTGTTAAAGAAAACTTATCTGTTAGTTGGAATTGCACCGAAGTGTAGTCCTCGTGCTCTTCGTGGATAAATCCTTTGTGAAAAAAACCCTTCCTTGTTACTCTTCCTCCAACCATGTCTGTATATGTTCTTCTTTTTGCCCCGTCTTCTTTGTTTGATACCGATTTAAACACCGGGTTTGAGAACATCTAAGGCGGATCATAATCCGTTGTTGCAGTGGTGGTCTTGAGTGGTGGAAAATCATCGACTTTTTGGTTAGGTTCTTGTTCTGCATGTTCGATTCACTCCATGGCTTTCATAATACTTGGTTTATGTAAGTTTCTATGATCCTTTTTTATATCAAGATTGAAGAGATTTCAACCTGATCGATCAAGAACTCGATCACCGACTTGTTGATTCTTTGAGCTAGGGTTTTGGATTGTGAAAGTGCAGAGAGAATGAGATGTCAGGAAGGTTTTGCTCGATCTATCCTCGAGAGGAGGAAGCTAACAAAAATAAAGAATGAGTGCTCTGACAGACGGTGCTACTTGGGATTTCTTGGAAACCCCAACAAAAGTTATAAATAGAGGTTTAAGCATATATATATATATATATAATATTTAAAAAATATTTGCAATTACACCAGGTTTGAATATGTTTGATAAGAGGATGACTTCTCTCCCAAGAAACCAATTCTTACCTACTTGATTGATATTTTTACTTGCTTGATCATGGAGATCCATCAACAACATCTCCATGATGTTGAGCCCTTAACCATAATCAGCTTCACTAATCTGATTTCCACAAGAAGCCTCTTCCCGATCTTCACCAAAACCAGCAATTGAACCATCCTCAATCTGCATCTGTGATTCATCAAGCAACTTATGCACAAGATTTTCATCTTCTCAACAAAACCTATCGCCCAACTCAATACAACAAACCTTCTTCCTCCCTTATGATCTCAGAAATAATCGTGGTTTTGAACAACAATCAAACAATCAAATGAAGCAAATAACTCAACCTTGGATGAAAAGCTTCTTAAATATAGTCAGAACCACACCCAAGACTCTAGTCCATGAACATGTCAAATTCCAGACCCAATAAGATTATATTTTGGTATATTTCCAACAAAAACATAAACTAACCCTTGAATCCTTGCCCAAGTATACACTAATAGGGACATTTTAGAATGGTAGGCCACCAACGAATGAGATTCAAAAGTTTTTTATTCTTTAAAATTCAAAGGAAAAGTCAGTTTGGCTTTTTGGGACCCTCGCCATCTAATGATCGAACTGGATCTACATGATAATATCAAATGTATATGGAGAAGATTAGTATGGTCAGTTTGGAATCATACTATGCGTATCCTTAGGTGGACACCCAATTTTCATCGTAAAAGGGAATCCTCAATCTCTTCGGTTTGGATCACTCTAAGCAACATTCCTAACTACCTATATAATCCAGACACTATCAGATTTGTAGCAGAATCTATTGGGAATCCTATTGATACTTGGGTTCCTTTAAAAAACTAAGACATGTACAACTGTTATAAGACTAGGTGGAAGTAGATCTCTCAAAGCCACTTCAAGATATAATCTGGGTTATTTTTGGTGATGTGAAGACAATACTCAGTACTTCTCATAATGTTATCATATGGGTCACAACTCTAAATCCTGTCGAAAGTTAATTCAAGACACCCTTAAACCTGTTAATGACCCATCTATCCATATATAAATGGAAACCATAGAAATTTACTCTCAAGATTATTCTTTAAACTATGATCCTGAAGATCAACCTGACTAAATTAATCCAATCTCAGCAATCATCAACTCTCAACCAGCGAATAATACATAAGCCCCTCATTGGACCCTATTCACATAGATAATTTTAACCCAACAGTAGGCTTAAAAATCATACACGATCTCCATGAAGCTGAAATAAATGAAGCTTTACACTCTTTGGTAGCTAAATTCAGAATAAATCCTTCTAATTATGTGGAATAGAAGCACCCATGTAACTCTCTCAAAAACATCATCCTATAGGAAGCCTTCATTTTTCTCATAAAGTGGCTTCTTAAGATGAAAAAAGTTTAAAAAAAATCATGAATAAATTAAAAGACACAAAGACTTCGAGCACTTCAGGATTAGATTCAACCAAAGCAATGCAAACCAGAAGGTATGCCACACCTCAAACTAGCTCTCATAAATGACTTAAAAATACTCTTAGAATGTTGGAGTGGTTGGTAATAAAGATACAAAAAGAAGGACCAAATCCATTGTAAGATCTGAGAAGATTGAATTTTTGGAAATCCAAGAATCGATGATATCTAATGCCCATCTGAGTAGAACTGCTCAAATTTTGGGATTTCAACATGCTAAGTCTAACATCTCTAATAATATCTGGTTATTTTAGAATAATAACTATACAATTCACCCTCTCTTTGATCATGACCAACTTCTCCATGTTAGTGTTAATCATTCAACTCATGACAAAGACTTTATGATATCTATAATATATACAAAATGCTCTCGAGATCTCAGAACCTCTCTTTGGGACAACACAATAAATGTTACTGATTAATTTAAGGAATGGATTATAATGGGTGACTTTAACTCTATTCCTGACCCTTCTAAGCAACTATCGTGTTTTATTATATGCTTGAGAAACATAGATGATTTTAATAACCTAATCACTGACTGTAATTTAATGAATGCTGGGTACTCTGGGTCAAAATACACTTAGTTTAACTCCCACAAGTGGAAGCGTCTGGACAAAGTTCTATACAAATCTACCTGGTCAAGCTACTTCACTAATACAATTGTAACTCATATGGCTAGAACAGGTTCAGGTCACTCCTCTTTATGCATAAAATTATCAAACTTCAGCTCCCAAGTCAATTTTGGTTTTAATATTACTTAAGAACATGTGGCTAGATTGCCCTAAATTTGACTCAACAATCAAGTTTAGCTGGAATGGTTATGTATAGGTTATCACATTCAGATCTTTTTGCAGAAACTCGAGACTAAAGTCTAAACTTAAAATCTGGAATACATAAATTTTCGCAATATATTTAACTTAATTGCTAGGTCAGAAGAAGATATCAAGTTTTATAAATCTTGTTACATAGACTCAACCACCATAAATAACAAAACTAACCTTGGCAAATCTATTGCAAATCATCTAAAACTGCTTGCTAAAGAATAAAGATACTAGGGAAAAAAATACAACATAAGTTGGACAAAGAATGGTGAAAGGAACAACGCTATATTTCACAACTATGTTAAGAAGAAATAGAATCACCAAAATCCAAGTTGATAACACTTGGATTCAAGACCCTCAAGAATTAGAAAACTCTGCAATAAACCACTTCAAATCTCTCCTCGCATATACCTCTAGCTCTATTAATACTGCAATTATCCAATGTATCATTCCTAGCCTGGTTTCTGTTGAAGACAACATCATCCTAATGGATCCTCTTTCTGATTATGAGGTTTTTAATTCTATCAATTCTTTGAACCTTAACAGATCAGGGGTGTATGCAACCGCCATATGCCTGATTCCTAAAAAGGATGATACTAAAACTTGGAATGATTATAGACATATAAGTTTTTATAATGTGTTCAATAGGATAATATCCAGAATTATCAATGATAGAATCTCTAATCTTCTACCTAAACTTATCTATGTTGAACACGGTGGCTTTGTAAGGGGTAGAAGCATTCAGGAGAGCATTATCCTCTCTAAATAATTTGTTTTTAACATCAATAAGAAAAGTAGACGAGGAAATCTTATCCTAAAATTAGACATGTCTAAAGCATTTGATAGAGTTTCTATTACTTTATCAAGCAAATTTTTATTGCTTTTGGATTCAACTGCAGGTTCACTAATATAATCATGAAGTCAATTAACAATATCAGATTTGAAGTCAAACAGAAGAACTTATATATAATACATTATTAGATTTAACGAAGGCAGAATTCCTATAACATATCTGGGTTCAATCATTCATAACAGAAGTATTGCAATCCACTATGAAGAACTTATTACTAAGCTCAGAAAGAAAACTCAATAATGGGATCATACCTTGCTATTCTTTGGTGGAAGATTAACACTCACCCAATCGGTTTTCCTAGTTATTCCCAACTACCAGCTGCAACACTCCTTGCTTCCCTGCTCCACTATCAAAAGAATTGAAGCCATCTGCAGCAGATTCCTTTGGGGCAAACCTGAAAACCATAAAGCTATTGCTTGGGCTAGTTGGAGTAAGATATGTTATCCCTACACAAAAGGAGGTTTAAACATCAGGAAAATTAAATATATTCAATTTACTTACTCTTGCAACCTATGGCTAAAATTAAGAGAAAACAGACGTCTTTGGTCTAAGTTTATACACAAAATCTATTGTTCTATTGCTCACCCTATGCAAGTTAAATTAATTAGTAAGATATCCCAAATCTAGAAGAGATTACTTGATGTTAGAAGCACTACTGACGACTTTATCTGCTGAACTATTGGTCAAGGTAATTGCGAATTTGGCTAGACCGTTCGTGCAACAATAAACCTCTAATTTACATAACTGGTGTAATTGATACTACTTTGTATCATCAAGTCAAAGTAAAAAATATTGGACAAACAATGATTGGGATCTTGACAGATTACAATCTTTTGTCACTCAATTGGATATCAATAGAATCCTTAAATTTTCAGTCAAAGTATCAGCTGAAGACACAATCCAGTCGACTGCTAATGACTATGGGGAATTCTGCTTCAAGGACACTTAGAATGAGTTGAGATATAAATGACCATCATCAATGTTATTATCAAGAATCTGGAGCAATGTCATCCATAATAAGTTTTGTTTCCTCTTATGGAGGATACTTCATAACTAGGTATCAATGGATATAATCTTTCAAAAAAAGAACATAACCCTATCATCTAAGTGTCAGCATAACGATAATATTGAATCTCTTCATCATACATTTGTATCATGCAACTCCTCATGGACATTATGACAATTATTTTGAAATATGTTTAAAGTTCATATTGGTGGCTATATGTCCTTGACTCACATTCTCAAACTATGATACTGGTATGCTTCGAACATCATTCACATCAGAAATACCCTCCCAGGTATCATCTGCTGGAATATTTGGCATCACAGAATCAACAAAAAAATTAAACTCCTGGATACCTCTACTAGTGTTATGATTGCTCAAGTCAAAAATACTATCCTCAAGTTGAACATGACTAATCTTCTAAAAATGAGTTTCTGAGCTAAAGATCCTAATTTAGCTTATGGATTTGGTTGCTTCATTAATCTAAATCACTCTAGAAAGCTCACTGCTATTCACCGGACTCCTCATATTGCTCAAAGACATAAGTTAAATACCGATGCCCCTTGTTCTCTTTCAGGTGAAGCCACTGGCAACGCAATCATCACATATTCAAGGGGGACATCAAGGCTGCTATTTGTAAAATTTATGGAAAACAACTTATAGCAGAGGCTCGTGCTCTCTTTGATGGTCTCCTACTTTGCAACAAAATGCAAACATATGAACTGGAAATTGAGACTGACTCTAAACTCTTATTAACTATGATTTTTTCTAACAAAGCTCACTGGTTTCTTACATCTATTCTACAATGCTGTAGGAAACTAATTTCATCGAAAATGTTTATAACTCACATCAATATAAATCAAAATGCCGCAGCAGATTGGCTCACAAAATGGACAAACAAAGCTCTAATCAACTAAAAGCTATTGCTCTATTAGATAGTCTAGAGACTAGCTACATCAGAGAGCTCTAAGGAACCGATTTTAGCTCTAAACATACCTTATTTTTGCTTTTAATTTACAATAATCATCAATTACAATATGTATACCAATTAGACAGTAAAATCTCACACCTGATAATATTATATTTTTGTAGCTCTATTTCCAAGTCTGATATTCAAAATCAGCCTAGTCTTTCTTCAGCATCTTAGACATCATCCATACATAGCCGTAATTAGTGAAGATAACCATCCTTATCCTCTCAAGTACGCTGAAGGATCGAGCTTTTGTCCTTATTGTTGATTGTTGAGCTTATGCCTCTTTGATTTATCATCAATTTCTTTCTGTTGCAAAAAAGCCATCACTCATAAAGTACATCAAAACTCTAAACATGCAATCTTCCTCGAGTTCATGTCTCTCTATTCACCTAGTTAATAAATCGAACTCAAAACTAAATTATTTATTATTTATTAAATTTAAAAGCTCTAATTCGACGGTATCCGATTTCCATATTACCTTCTCAATTTGAAAAAGTATTTATTATCCTATTATAAGTTTAATATATCAATATGAAATTTCATATTATTTACTCATTGACATTGTTTATAATTTTTTCTATAAACATTTTAAATAAAATAACAGTAATTATTTTATTTTTTTAAAATTAAGACAGAGGTAATGACTGGCAACCTTACATTAAGACGGAGATGATAAGTGGTAAATATAGATGTGTACGTATTGGCATGTGAGATGGCTTGTTTTCTTCCACCAATGGGAAACAAACCACATGTAACATGTGGCTGTTTTCCGCTTCGAATTACGAATTGGTGATGCTAATTCCTTCAATTGGACCATTTTTATTTTCTTAATTGTACGCCACTCAATTTCCAGTTCAGCAAGTTGTCCAGTAATTCCGAAAATTCCAACAAAAATTTATCTTTTTCCTTCTACTCCATTATTGTACGACACCAATTAATTATATATACTATATATATATATAGTACGACACCAATTAATTATTTCGAAAATCTGTTAGTAATATACATATAATATATATATAAATCGGAAATACTACTCGGACCCCATTGATAAACAACAGGGTCGTTTATTATTTCGTGAAATAATAATAACATTTATTTTTATTATGTACAACTCGCATTCAATTGGGGGTTTGTATATTTCATTAAAATTTGCGCAACCCAACATCATTTCCCCTAAATTACGTTGTTTATATACAGTTTTATAACACTGGCTAAAATAAAACAGATATATAATATTTTAATTTATATGTTCACGTTATGTTTTTGTTTCTTATTATAATTTTATTCGGTTTAAGTAAACGTACTACTATGTCTATGAGGGTTGATATTTCTTCACATGGCTAACTAATAACTGTAGCACTTTTTGGTCCTCTGTCATGGGACCCAGCTCTGATTTTATATTTTGTTTCTATAGCATGATTAAATAATATTGAGACCCACCCATTGAACTAATAAAAAGCAATCATTTCCTAATATTAACATTTATACTTTCATATCATACCTTTACCTCATTTGTTGTGTTGTGGCATCTAAAGGTCTTATAGATATGTATTTTTCTTGTTTAGGTTCGATGAATTTGGATTTAAAGCAATATAACCAGGTTTGATAACATAAAAGGGGCTACAAACCATCCGCAGTGTTCTTGTTTGCAACTGAGTTTATTTTGTTCTTGCTTCTTTTTTGTAACAAATCGATTTTTATGTTTTCAAACCTGCCATCTAATTATAATTTTGATCATTTTCGTCTGTTTTTATATAAAATGCGAATTTAGGCGCAGTAATTAATTATACAATTTTATTGATATTTAATTTATTTCTTAACTCAATCTACTTAATAATCCGAACAATGTAATAAATGAACACGCGATAAATTAGTAATTTGGTCATATAATAACTCAATCCACTTTAACTAAAAAATCAAAATCAATTACTAGATTACCCAAATAATTTCCGCAATTGATTTCAATGATTAAGAAACCCATTCCCCATATTTATTCTCAAATCAATATCTCTCACCATCAAATCAAATCCTTTCTCTGAACCATTATTCATAAACCATACCACAAACCTTCCAACCATTTCTCGATTTCACTCACCGCCGAATCCTATTTGAATTCTGAAATCAATCTCTCTCTTAATGACCCACAAATAACGTCATTCGGTTACAAGGGTAAAAACCATCGCATTTAGTCTATTCCGTTTACGCGATTGAAGTGTGATTGTTATATGTTGTTATATGTTTTGAGTTATAAGATTGAAGTGCGATTGTTATCCATATAGTCTTACGAGATTGATATGTAATTATCTTTATAGTTTTAATATTCATGGAGGTAAATTATGTTGTTGAGTGTGATTGTTACCTGTTCTGGGCTGCGTAAATAATCTTAAATGTATAGATACTTGCGTTTATCGTTGCTCCAAGATTGATATGTTTGCTTATGTAAATGTTTATGTTTATTATTTTATGTATTTGAGGTCTTAATAAAAATATATTTTCTGTTAATTACTACGTTGATGGAAAATCGGTGAGTAAGAAAAATTTGACGTATAAGGGAGAAAAATTATAATAATAATATACTTTGTAAACCCGGAAAAGTTTTCTATTTTAGACCTACATTCCACATATGGACTCACAAATATAGAGGGTCAGAGGTTCTTTTTCAGACAACATGCCTAGTGTGGGTGAATCAATTATAATAATAGAGACTGATATGGACGCCTATGCATCAACCAAGAAGTTTGGTGATAATAAGATAACTAATATCTATTCAGATATGACTCCACCCTAGAAGTTGTATCTCCCACAAAACTGAAAATTACAAGACAATTCATATTGTCGACCTTGATATAACTAGTAGTGGTGTGGTTTATTTTAAGGTGAGGGTAATTTTGTCAAGTGTTTTGGAAAGTTTTAAGAGTATTAAATGTTTGGGTGTTTTGTAGTGAGAGATTTAAGCTGCATAGTTTTATTAAATGTTCATTACCCTCATTAATGAAAGTAGTTGAGGTATTTATATCCTTAATTATGGACCCATGGGATTTCGGGTCAAATTATGGAACCAGGTCAAGTTTAAGGACCCATTTGCTTAATAAGCTGACTAGCACCTAACTTAGTCAAAAGGTGTTTAGTTATTTTATACCTTTGTCCTGTCCGGATAGTTGAGTGGACAGTTTATGTCCGAATTGCCCTTGTCCGGAAATATCAGTAAGTAGTGGTGAAGATATCCGTACTCATCAAGTAGTATTGTAGTAGTTGAAGAAGGTGTACAAGGTGAAAGGGAGACTGTAAATGTGGTTGAGGGGGTTGTACAAGGTATTGAGGAGACTGTAAATATAGAAGATTGATGATGAGACTGTAAATGTGGAGGGTGGAGATGTTGAAGATACTATAAATATAGAAGGTCTAGATATTGAGGAGATTGTGAATGTAGACGGTGAAGATGTTGGAGAGACTGTTAATTTAAGGGATGTGGCGGGTGTACAAGATGGAGTTCCTGTTGGTGTACACTTTGGAGTTTTTGTAGATGGTGGAGATGGTGTACAATATGAAGTTTTTGTTAAATAGAATGCAGATTATGTACAAGGTATAGTTTATGTTGGTGTACAAGGTGAAGTTTCAGTAGAGGGTGAAGATAGTGTAGAAGATGGACTATCTGCTGAAGGGAATGTAAATTTTTAAGTTGAAGGTACTACATATGATATTTATGGCAATGTAGGGATCCAAATATAGATAATAGTGCAGATGTTGATGATCAGTTTCATGGAGATGTATTTGATATTGTATGAAACGTTTCTGTTGACGAGCTTGATAATGGATCTTTGCAAATATCGACTTGTCACAGTTTGATGATCATACATAGCAACAACAAAGAAATGTTGAAAATTGTACTATAAATGTGAGTGGAAACGATACGTATGATCCAGAGCTAATGACTGATAATTCATATGAAAGTGGTGGTTCAAATGCCAACATATATGTAGATAGTGCTAGAAATACCGAAGAGAAATATATAAGTAGTAATAACCTAACCACTCTCGAAAACTCCAACGAAGTGTGTTACACAAAGAGAAGTAGAAAACCAAAGAAAGCTAAGTTGAAAAGTTTTAAGCCTTATATTAAACTCAGGTTCCTTGAGTTACATCTTGGGTTTGAGTTGGTTCATCATAGATTTTAAAGAAAATATCAAGTAGTATGACATCAGACAATAACATAATATCAAATCCTATAACAATGACAAAGAGAGATGCAGCTTCAAGTGTGGCGGTCTAAATTGTAACTGGTATGTCTATGCTTCCTATAAAATCAGCGAACCCAATTGGAGGATTAAAACTCTGTATGATGTATAGTGCGTGCCCATTAACTTGAACAAAAATTCACTAGTATGTGGCTTGCGATAAACTATATCTACTGGTGGCAAGCTGACTTAGATAGTCACTGAAAATTTTAATTGTTGATGTTAACAAAGAGTAATAAGTGAAGATTCACAAGGTGTATAAAGCAAAAGACAAGGGCTTAAAAAATTATTTTAGGAGATGACCAGATTCACTATAGAAATTTGCAACAATATTTCCATGAAATAATTATGATAAATCCATGGACTAATGTCATTTTTAAACGTCAAGAAATATTTTTAAATCGAATTTATGTTTGTTTGGATGCTCTAGAGCAAGGTTTTGGGTCTGGTTGCAGACTAGTATTTGTGTTGGATGGTTATTTTCTAAAAGAGGAATTTGGAGGCCAGTTGTTGGTGGCTGTTGCAGTTAATGCAAATGACGAAATGTATTGTTGTCTTAAGATATTGTAGACTCTGAAAACAGAAATAGATGTGGTTGGTTTCTGCAATTACTCAGTGGTGATATCAACATGCAAAACCAGGGTAGTTTTACATGGATGTCAGACAAGAAAAAAATGACTTATTCTAGCTTTGCCATCATTGTTCCCTAATTCATAGCACAGATTCTGTGCATGTATCTGTATGCCAACATGAAGAAAATATTCTCGGGTAAAGAGGAACACAATCTGTTTTAAGTTTCCGTTAGGTCCACCTATGCAGTAGAGTTTGACTATCATATAAAATTGATGAGATAATACAATCAGGCGGCTTGCAATTGGTTGCGAGACAAATCTGCCTCATAATGGTCAAGCGCACATTGAGACACTACAACTAAATATTTTATGCAAACAAGCAGCCTAGTAAAAACATTTAATTCAGCCATCTTAGACTAACGATCCAAATGCGCCATTAGTTTATTGGAAGGATAAGGGAACAAGTTTTTATGAGAATTATAACGAATAATAAAAATGTATTTTAAAGGGATCAAATGATATGCCCTGTTATCCGGAAAGAGTTTTCCAAGATTATTGATAAAGATGGACAATGTATTATTATACTTAGGTTACAGATGGAAGACACCAGTTCGTGGTAGACATAAGTATACAAATGCGTGCTTGTATGGCATGAGAACTATCAATGTGCCATGTTACCATATTATTTAAACTATTTTTTAGGTAGATACCAACCTATTGATTGCGTTACCAGCTGATTTCTAGTTGCAACACGAAATATAATATTCCTATATTATTAACCTCATCAACGTGATATTCATCATAGATAATGACTATACACCAATACTTACAAGTGTTTACTATTTTTATTATTGTTATTTATCCTTTAAATTACTTGTAACTATTTTATTATGTGTTATATATTTATTATGTTTATAACAGATAAAAATAGGTAGAGTGGATAATATAGGTCTATAATATGATATTAGTATAGATTATATTATTATGTTATACATGATATATCTCGTATGATAATCAAGGTATAAAATATGACTAGTACATGCATGTTATTCATGGACATAAATTGTGTTGTTGAGTGTCATTGAGTAATTTAAGTTATGTTGTTGAGTGTGTTGTTGAGTTTAATATTATTGTTATATTTTATGTTCATTTAATAATATTTTTAATATTCAAAGATATAAATTGTATCATTAAGTGTGTTGTTAAGTATGTTCATTGAGTGTGTTTTTTAGTGTAATATTTATATACGTTATATTCATTGATTGTGTTGTTCAGCATGATGCAATTAATATAGTCTTAATATTTTGGTGTGGTTTTGTTTATGCTAGATAACATGATTTATTGCATTGATAGAAGAGACAACTTGCATATAGACGTGATCCAACTATAAGATTCTTACTTTTACCATTAAAGTGCTTTTAGACATATTATACAAGTGGTGTATTGAGAATCTGACTTTCATTTTATATTTGATATATAGTTTGGAACATCCTTATTTTCTTCTCAAAACAAATTACATCCCCACATAAAAATTGGGTAAGAACATTAACAATGCAGCAGTTCAAAGATGCAAAACAAGCTTCTACAAAAAGTAAGAAAAGAAAGTTATCTGAATCTTGGTTAGAAAATGTGAAAGAAATAACATCATGTGGTAACACCAAAGTTGCACATCATTTTTTGCGGGTCCATCACATGATAATTTAGGGAAATATAGAGATTTATTTAGGTGATTTAGTAACTAATTCAATTATTAAATTAAAGTTTGTTGATTTATCGTATGAGTTAAGTTACTAGGGGGATTGGGTTGGATGGTCAAAATGTAAAATTAGATAGAAAGAGCCGATAACGTCATGAATAGTAAGGAAGCAAAGTAAATGATAATTATTTAATTAGTTACCGTGTCCACGTCAGCGTCGTACATGAAGACTAACGTGGATGGTCAAAAGGTATTATTGGATCGAAAGAGTCAATGATGTCACGAATGACTAGTTTTGTAGAGTTTTGAAAACATGAATGACCGATTCTTTTACAAAAATGAAAGTTAGAACTAAAGTGAGACAAGTGACAAACGAAAAAGACTAGTGTTTTTTAGTCCATAAAAATCGATAAAAAGTGATACAAGTGACAAACGAAAAAGACTAGTGTTTTTTAGTCCATAAAAATCGGTAAAAAGTGATACAAGTGACAAACGAAAAAGACTAGTGTTTTTTATTATACATTATTTCATTTTACATCAATTTACTTTAAAATGATTTTAATATACTTTAAACTGCATTATAAATAAATCTCTCGTTTGTAAATATAATATTGATTTTATTTCTGAAGCTATCTTTTATTTGTTTTACCTTTACAATACATTTTTTTATGTAAAACTAAATGCTAAATTATAATGTATGGTAAATTTAAAATATTAAAATATTTCTTTAAAAGTTTATTTAATTAATAAGAATAATTAATATTATAAATATTGGATTTACACATAATCGTAGTATATATATATAATTTAATTTTTTTTGAAGTATATAAGTACAAAGTTAAAATTACATATACTAGTTGAACCAATCTAGTATGTGATGGAAGATCCGTTGATCCAACAATAATTTAGTAATGGAATCTTTAATCCAATAAAATTTATGATCATCGACAATGGTTGTACATACGATTATAAAAGATTAGAAAATCTTTTAAATAAATAAGAAAGACATATAAAATATAGTACAACAAGAATAAAAGTTTTAATTCAAGACCACTTAAGCAATTAAGTAAAATATATTCACTTCCCTTATTTCATCTATCACATATACATATACGATAATGAAAGAGTGATATTAGGGTTATAGTTTCAATCGTTTTTTCTTTATGCTTTTTGGTTTTGCATGAACCATTCAATCCGTCAACATCAACCACTTTTGATCCTTCAGAAGTTGCATTCATCGCAACTTGCCAACTATAGGAAAACCATAACCGCCAACTCTCACAAATCGAGACCCTCTTTCCATAGCATCGTTTCAATCGAAAGAGAAATGATGCAAATATGTAAGTTTCCTGTTAATTTTACACATATATTTTATCTCAAGAATAAGCTCACGGGAAAATGAATTTAAAGCCATAACATGTTATTATATGAAAGAATTGGTATCAAAGCGAGTTTGATTTCTCCGAGATAAGAGATTCATGTTTAGAATTATTATTGAGTTTCCCAAATCCTTAATCTTATGGTTAGTTTCAATTTTAGAGAAAATCCTTAATTTTGTACATTTTTATTTTAAGACCTAAGCATGGTTAAGTGATTATAGAATTTAAAATCGCATATTTAGGATTGGATGGTGCGATCGAGGACACGTAACCGCATATATATATATATATATATATATATATATATATATATATATATATATATATATATATATATATATATATATATATATATACGGATGTCTAGATGTGCAGGTTTCATTCGATTTTGAAAAACTATACATTAGATAAATATGATGTACTTTAATTTTTTTTCAAAATTGTGAGGATTTTCCTTGATCAGGGGTATAATCGTTGTGATGAACCACTTTGCTTATGCGAACATAACCTCAGAACGGTGAAGTTCTTGTTTCAATGTGACCATCCCTGTTGCGATTGTGGAAAACACGAACATTGATTGTGAAAGAAACAACACGCGTGTCTTACTTCATAAGACCATAACTTGGCGTTCAATTATCTGATTTATGTGAATTTTTTTTATTCGATCTAAAATTTAGAAATCTAAATCATCATCTAATTAAAATTTTAAATAACCAAGTAGTTTAGTCTCATAATTTCAATATATGTAATGTACGTGTTTGTTGTTGCAAATTTTAGAAAACTGATGAAATATAATTTTTGTCGATAATTTTTATTGCATGTGAGTTTGCTGGAATTGAACCCTTTCAGTTAATTCAACAAACCACTATAGTTTTCAATGTTTTTGGATCACCAACTGTATTTTTTTTATCAATTCGTTTATATAACATGTTTAAATTAAACATGTTTAGGATGTTCATTGAGATGTTGTATGTATGACATATCGGGTGTTGTGTTATATGTTTAGAGATTTAAAGTTATGTAACCCCATTATGTGTCCTTTGAGTGGCATCTAATGATGATGAATGTATGTCCTTATGATTGGATATAATTATCCATTGATGTTGGCACTTGGACTCTTAGATGTATGTAATGATATCGTA
This sequence comes from Limnanthes douglasii subsp. nivea, assembly GCA_036936605.1. NCBI lineage: Eukaryota > Viridiplantae > Streptophyta > Magnoliopsida > Brassicales > Limnanthaceae > Limnanthes > Limnanthes douglasii. Next base: position 125,559,341 of record JAUPFV010000001.1, on the reverse strand, counting down.
CATACACAAAGATTGTTTGTTTCATTTAATGAAGTTTAATTGACATTCATCTCCCTTTAAATATATGAGAACTTGAAGAAATATTTCACATCACTAAATTACTTCATATGCTCAAAGAGTATTGAGATACAACTCATTAAGGTATGATCTATTACAAATAAACGGTTCAGTAATGTTTATATAATTACAATGCAAGCACTTTAGATGACTAATATATGAAACTAGTTAATCGAACTCATATCTCCCATACGTGGGAAATTTCACACTATTCATGAAAAGAAATGAGTATGGGGCCTCATAGCTAAATAAATAATTGTTTTGTTTATATAATGATCCCCATGGAAGACTATCTCACATATTTCCTAGAACTTGAACACTAGCTGTATGATGAAGTTGCTACATTTACACGCATTATACTCACCCACAACTGGTTTTTTTAATGTTGATTGGTTCATTCAGTTACCATGAATCAATCAGGTATACCCCTCAAAAAAGGCTTGGCTGATTGCAGATATAACTTAAAACCAACACTGTCTAACCTTAAAGTGTTGGTTCCAGAGGTAATGTATAATGTGCTAGCACCTACCGTCTCCGCTAACGATTATGATGAGTGCAGTATATATGAATACTCAATTACAACTTTAAACATGATAAAATTCAGCCCTTATATGTTATTCTTGGGATAATCAATATGCAGTGTTGTATGTTTAGATTTAAGTTAAACCTAAGAGATTTTAAATTATTCAGATATAAAGTAAATCATGGTATATGTTTTAGTATGAAAATCATTATATCTATCCAACTATGATACCGTACTATTCTTCCTTTTAATCTCAACGTTAAGCGACGTATATAAAAACTACATTAAAGAGGTTAAAAGCCATCTATATATAATGATGATACTCCAAGAGATAGTCCTTTAAAGATATCATGACATGTCTTATAAAAAGAACATGCAAACCCTTATTAATTTGATTGCCAAAATTCAGTTTTGTTTTCGATGCTTCAATTTTCAGGTGTTCCTAAGTTGGTTGAATCATAAACTGATACACATTAAAATTTCATTACAGATAAAGGCAATGGTAAAATCTATAAGTAAATAATTTATAAGTAATATGCAGCACCAATTTTTCATACATAATATTTGATCAACTTTTGAGTAAGATTGCCTATATTAACTACAAACTTCATATTTTATAATCTCAGTTCAGTTGTGAGGAGATTATTAAGTATTGAAAAATAATAAGAAATAACGATGATTCAATATTTACCACTATATAGAGACTTACAAATTATAATTCTCTAAATAAAATACATTAAGTAATAAAAATAATGTTTTATTACACAAACTTAGTAGCTTAAGTACCCTAGACCACATTTCAATTTATATTCACTTCTTAGAGATATTTGATGGATTAATACATGTCCAACCATCATAATTTATATTTATTGAGAATATGCATAAATTTACCAAATTAAATGATAATAAAATATATTTACATATAAATGATACATTAAATCCCAAAACTTAAGTGATAGTAAAGCATCTTTACAGATAATGGTGATTAATATATATAAATGAATTATAAATAAATTAATTGTGTAACATGTTGACACCAACTGTCTCCGCTATGGATTGCAGTTAATAATTATTTGCAATGATGCTATCTATATTTATATATCTTACATAAAAATAATTGAAATACGACGAAAATAAATACATGCATATCAAATCCATTCACGTCATATATCTAAAAAAGAGTGAGCAAGCTAGTTAATTAAATAATTCAAAATCTTTTGAGCATTTTGAATATTCATACATATGATACATACATCAAATAAGAATATACCAAATAAAAGAAACAAGTTGCAAACAAAATAATAGAACTCTTTGAATAAAATTAGATAGTTATCAAGAATATGTTCTTATTCATAGATAATGTTTGGTCATAGTGTGCACATATTTCAATATAAATGAAGTTTACTGACAATTTCAAATAGTTTGTCATATATGTTCATGGTTGTTGCTTGGTAAATAGAGGTATGCCAATAGTGTCATGATTAAATTTGTTGGTTTATATAATTAAGATGTACAATATTCCTTATTGACCGAATTCATAGGGAAGTAATTAGTAAAATTAGTACATTAAACCTTAATCATAGTTAAAGAATTATTTAATAAATATTTATATTTTAGGACATCTAGTATAAACAAAATCTTACAGGCCTAGTATTAGAAACAAGAGTCTGATGCAAATAATTCTCTCCATTATATAACAATTCTTTTAAAAATCCACAACTCAAATTTAGATTTAAAACAATACATTAATTTTGAGAATATATTATTTTGGGAGGAATATTCAATGAACAACCATGGTTTTATGAAAAAATAAAAAATGATTTATTTAAATTAAAATGATAAAGATTTTATAATTTATTATCGATCATCTCTTATTTAACTCTAGGAATCAATGTGCAAATTCCCACTTAAGATTAAGTCATTGTAATTGTTCATGAACGAGAAACTCAACATTACGAAGGAATTGTGCAAACTTAAGTTAGTATAATATTGTTTAGAATAATATACTTTCAGTGTTTATAATGTCATAAAGAGTTCTACAAGAACATTAAGACATTTTATGATGCAACAAAATAATCCAGTTTCACCTATTGTCATGTTATAAAGAGTTTTAGAAGAATATTAAGATCTTCTGTGGTGAAACAAAAAAGTTCAAATTTTAGCTTGTATAACACTATAGAAGCTCCATAAAACGTAAAAAATATTATGATCTAAAGAGAGAACTAAGTTCAAGTTTTCATACCATCGTATTGAAATTTTTAATATTTAATTGTGGACTATTGTAACAAGAATAAAAACTGATGTAAGATATTCAGTTAATATATTTAGAAGGTCTTATACGAAACGAATTTCATTCAATGTGAAAATATTGACCTTTCAACACAATATTTATTGACCTTGCACACTTTAGAAATTAAGCTTCATTAATTAAATAGTAAGATAAGTCTTTCAGAATTATAACACTAATAAAATTTGATATATATGTTATAACTCAATAAATCTATTAATATAGAATGATGAGTTGCAAAAGTTAATCGGTCCAAATAAATATTAACAAGTTTGTAACAATTATATTTAGATATAATAGAGTCATTAATTTGTAGCACTCAAAAATTCATTAATGATATTAAATTTAAGTGTTTCATTACTTATATCACAATCAATCAAAGTTGTAATCCTTTTTTGGTTTTGAGATTAACTTAGTAGAATATTATGAATTTTATTAATTCAATGGGAATTTATTCAAATTTAGAGTTACTCATCGTATTTATTACCATAAGTTACAGTAAACTATTGCATACCATGAAAACAAAACAATAAATAATATTAAGTCTGAAATTTCTAGGTGAAATGTCTTATGTATTAAGGAACTAAGAATAATGAGGATTACTCTTGATAATTCTATGGGGCTATCACAAAATATATACATAAAAAATCAAGAGTTAATATATGAGCTGATATACTTGAGTATACTCTAATATACTTGAGTTGATTTGAGATAAGTTTTTTCAGTAAAAATCTCAAGATTAATTTGGAAACATTTGAGGTTCAAAATATTTCGTATGTTTTCTGTGTGTTTAAAAGCATTAAATAAATTGAAAAGAGGTTCATACAAGGATCTGCGGCATACCCCGAGAATACATCAACAATCGACTAAGGAAAGTCTTTTGCGAAATAAAAGAAAATAACAGTAAAACGATCTAATCCTAGAAGTGAGAAAGGAAGCATCCAATACAAGTAGACTAAAGTGTTGCTCAATCGGGGAGACATCAGTGACAACATCTGCAATCGTCCTAGCGCTCAATGAAGTGTCGGATCACGAACTGATCTCAATATATCAATACCTGCATATAAAAGTGGAGTAATAAATAATAATTTTAGAATGGCCATCCAGTCTTGGTGCCTTGGAGTCTAAACTGAAGATCTGAGAAAATTCGGTGAGACACCATAGAGGCAATGCCAGGAGGGGATCCAATGGTTCTTAGGTTCTTCTCCTTCCAGACGTGTTAAATTACCGCGCCAAAGCAAGACTGCCAAATAGAATGGTTTTGAGATTGAGACCAATTTGACGTTTCAAAAACCCAAGACTGCCAACATGAGGCGGTAAAGAGGAAACCTAGTTTAGTACTAGCATAGATCCATAAACTCTGAGTGAAACTACAATCAAAGAGGAGATGGGGGATAGTCTCATTGTCAGAGTTGCATAAAGCATATTCAGATGGGATGTTATAATCCCAACTGAGGAGCTTGTCTTTGGTGACAAGCTTGCCCTTAATAACGAGGCATAAAATAAAGGAGTGGCGAGGAATATTGGATTTATTCCAAAGTAACCCGGCCCACCCTACTTTAGGGTTGGGCGACCGAATGACGTGGTACATGCCCTTGATGGAGAAGGAAATGCATCCTTTTTTCGCCCTCCAGAAGGGAATATCGTTGGAGAGGATGTTTGGTGGAGGGAGAGAGAGAATGAAAGTTTGGATTTCCAACAGATTGGTGCGATTGTGAGCATTCACCGATCTAATATTGGATGGCCAGTTCCAGCTCCCATTGAGTATGATATCCAAGAATTTGAGGTTTTTTCCCAAGTCTAGATTCCTTGATGATACTTTCGTTATAATGGGAGACAAGCGAAGAAGGGATAAGCCATGGGTCATACCAGAAGGATGTACTTGAGCCATTTCCAATTGCCACCCTGCACATTTGACAAGCCAAAGGACGGAGACGAAGAATTTTCCTCCAGATCCAAGAGGGCGAGGATCCCATCAGGAGGTTCCAAAAATTATTATTTTTAATTTTTTGCATCTTAATCCATTCACTCCAAATGGAGTGAGAGTTATTACAGATGATCGACTAAAAATGTTTTAGGACAACCGCCTGATTCCAAATTTTTAAGTTGAGAATCCCAAGGCCGCCCTCTATAGTGGGCAACGTGACCGTGGTCCAAGCTACTTTGGCACCATGGATTTTCATAGCCGAGCCGGACCAAAGAAAATGACGGAGATACTGAGTCAATTCTTTGATAATCCTTGAGGGGAGGATAAATATGGATGACCAGTAGACCTGATCAGTGAATAATACAGACTTAATAAGCTGAAGTCTCCCAGCATAAGAAAGGTTCTTAGTGGTTCAAGATTCAATTCTGGAAGTAAATACGACAGTCAGATTGGGTGAGACGGCTAGTAAGAAGGGGCACACCCAAATATTTAACAGGAAATGATCCTTACTGGTATCCCATGATATTGCTAAGGTCCAAACAAAGAGACTCATCAATACCAGAAAAGAAGATATGGATTTTAGAAGAGTTGACTTTTAGTCCAAAGAGAGTATAGAATTCATCTCGAGTTTATATGATAAGAAAAATGGAATTTACATCTCCATGACAAAAAATCATTAGATCATCAGCAAAGCAAAGGTTAATGATTTTAAGCTTTTGACATTTCCAATTGGTGTGGATAAAAGTAGCCTGAGGGTAGGCTGGTAATTTTAAGTGGAGTTTTAAGGCGGCGTAAGGGTGTTTCACGGTGGTGTGGTGGTGTTTCAAGATATTTCAGGGTGTTTCAAGGTGTTTTAAGGGTGGTGAGAGAATTGAGCAGCCTGGCAGCAGTTAATTTTTCTTACCCATAGTTAATGCTGGTGGTTGGGTATTTATAGTGTGTAATTTGGGCCCTTATGGGCTTTCGGGTCAAGTTTCATGGACCCGGGTCATGTTTAAAGACCCATGAAGTTTAAGCAAATGCACAGGTAGCTTAGTCAGATAGTGATTAGGTTTAAAAGTACTTTAGTCATAGTTCGAATCGTCTTATGTTTGCTGTGTCCAAAATCACCTGTCCGGATCAAACAGTCCTGTTCGGATTATAGTCTTGGAGTCTGTCCGATTTTCGGGGAGTTTTACTTTGGACTACCCTTCCGGGGAGCTCTTCGAATTCGGACTCATCAGGAGCCCCTTTTTTAGGTATTTGAACAAGTGTCCTTGTTAAAGAACTGAAAAACAGTTCGATTTCGGAAGTGGTCCTCTGATTCGAAGAGAGTTGAGACAGGCCCGGACAGGCCAACCGTTACGAATTCCAAACGGTTCTTTGTCAGGAGTAGTGGGACACGTGTCACCCTCCGGTTGGCCACTCCAGCCGTTTTTCTACCTCGAAAATTACACCACTTTATTGAATAGGTAACTTCTTTAAATGGTTTTGATGACGTCAGCGCCGTCTTTTAATCATTGCTCAACTTTTCGGATTCTCCTAGGAATCAAACCCCCTTTTTTACCTTTACTATAAATACTATTCATCTTTCACAGTATCATTTTCACTTTGCCATTTTACTCAAAACTTCATCTTTCTAAAACCTTGAGATTTCCTTAATCGTTTTATGTTCACAGCAAGAACAGCTTTAATCAAGGGTGGCTGGCTCAATCTTTCAGAATTAGAGAGAGCTCAAAGGGTTGAAAAAGAGAAACGGATAGCAGCAGGGCTACCAGCATCGCCAGTTGAGAGACCAGCCACTTCAATCGAAGAATCTGATAGGGGTTCGTCTTCTTCAAAAGGTACAAAACCCAGAAAACTCTTCCACTCAACACTCTCCCCCATAGTTTCTGGCTCATCAGTCCAAGAGTCAATTCCCACCGTCGAACCGGAGGTTGTTGTTACAAGTGTTAGGAAGAAAACTACCTTTATAGCTATGGGGTCCGACTCTGATCATTCCCCAGAGAAACTGATCATGAAAAGACCAAGTCGACTGGTTAAGGGACTCTCCTCGAAAAACACCAGTGAGTCTGGGTCCGGAACAACTGTTAGGACCCTCCGGGAGAGGCCGGTCGGTCCGGAGGCCAGCAGTCCATTACCTCCAAAGGAAACCTCGACCTCAGAGACTCAAGCTGAGGTGAAAATTCAAAAACATACAACGAGTCGCCAGTCCGGAGGATCAGCTGTACCAAGCTTCATCCCTCCCCGGGCTGTTTCTGCAGAAGCTCCCCCAACAGTTATGGAGGAGAGGATGGAAGACTCCATTGAGGAGGCTAGGTTTGAGTCCGAGTCGTCCGGACAAGCTGATACTGCCATAGTCGTTGCCAAGAAAGGCAAAGAGGACTCGTTCTTGAGCCGTCCGGATCTGCCGGAGTGCCTTGAAGGGAAAGTTGGGCCCTGCTTTCACAAGGTAGAGTTTAAGTATCTCTTATCTTTGTTAAAAACCAAGTATGCATTTATTCACACTAGAGACTTGGGACGGCTTCGCACTAAGTGGGGGATCCCTGAAAACGTAAAGATCCGAATTCCCATCGATCCAGAGACCCCGATGGATTGTAAGAGGAATGAGATTGTATTTTTTACAGAGCTGTTCAATTGGGGACTCAGGTTCCCATTGGATCCGGAGATAGTGCGCTATTTCCACTTAGTGAAGCTATGCCCATCGCAGCTGAGCCCCAACGGATGGTACACCCTGATGTCATGTATTATGGCATCCAGGCTGTCCGGAATTCCTCTTCCAATGGAAGAGTTCGCTGCTGTTGCCAGTCTGTGCAAACACCACCAGTTCCCCTTTTATCACTTCAATATGGGGAACAATCTGAAAGCAGTTGATGATCTCCTAGAATCGGAGAATAAGTGGAGGAGCCAGTTCTTGTTTATAAGTGGCTCATGGGAGAACGGGAAGAAGATCAAGGTTGGGGAGAATCCTAGCCTTCTTCGAAGTAGATGGAGGAGCGATCGTAAGTTCTTTCCTTAAGTTTCTGTTCGAATTTCTTCTCTTTAAGCTTTCACTAACTAGTTGCTCTTTTGTTTTGCCAGAACTGCCAAAAGAGTTCGGAGACTATGCGAAAGCCGGACAGGTTACCTGTGGCAAAATAAACACATGGGCCGCAGAGAACTGGGAGAACCGGTTCCACAAGGCTTCCACTCCGGGAAACTTAGCCAGATCTCACCTGTGGAACACCACAGGTCGGAGTGATTTAACATGGGAGGAGTTCTCCACCCCTCCTGATGATGACATAGTGCTAAGAAGGTCTCACGAGCTAGATGGGACCCTTTTCCTCCCTCTTCGGGCCAAAGCCCCAAGTAAGATGAAGGGCCAGAAGAAGAAAGGGAAGAAAACAGCAGGAGATTCAGAGAAAAAGGCCCTGACTGACACAGAGGCGCCAATTCCAGTTCAAGTTGATGCAAGCCTTCTACAGGTGGTAGAAGTGGAAAGTAAAGAGCACGGAGAGACTCCCTCAAAACCTACGAGGGTCTCCAAACGAACCCGTAAACAAGTAAGTGAGGGTGTTGAGAGAGAAGTAAAAAAGAAGAAAACTTCTCAAGAAGAAGAATTTGCTCTCCGGGACCCGGAGCCCACTTTTCCAGTTGATCCTACATTAGCCGAAGAGATCCCAGAAAACTTTAACGAAGGGATTCCAGGGGAGCTTCACACTGATGACATTGAACGGGGAGAGATCAACATGGATGAAGTGGATGTCACCGGACTGGGTCCTCTAGGTGACTACTTCCTTGGTTTGTCTAGGGACGAGTTTGCAGGGCCATATGTTCCTCCAAGTAATTCCAACACGGTAAATTTTAATGGCAAAACTTTCTTGGTCTCCAGCGAAAGGGATATCATAGCTCACTCTCTCCTTAGCAACGTGCAACCTGTGCTTACCTTGGAAAGGCAAGTCCGGAGTCAGGCAGAAACCATTAAGGAGCTTAAGTCCGAGAAGGAAAAACTGTCCGATAACCTCCGGGGTGCCACTACCCAGGTTGACTTGCTTAAGGAGTCGAACGAGCAGCTGAAGAGGAGTAAAGATGAGAGCAACACAAAAGTTGCCTCTTTGGAGAAAACCCTAGAAGATCTCCAGGCTAAGCTGTCCGAGTTGGAGAAAGACTTGAAAACCTCAAAAGATGAGACTGCAGCAAAAGAAAAGATTGTCACCAATCTGACTACTGACAAACTTACTTTGGAGAATGCAGTGACTCAGGCTATTGGTGAGAAAGCTGCCCTGGTGAAGGATCAAGAGGCCATGATCAAAGCCAAAGTCAATGCTTATGCCAAGGAGATGCTACGGAGTGAAGAACTACTGATCGAAAAGGTAAAGTCTGACATGGTCCTCTTATTTCACGAGAAGTTCCCGAAGAGAAGACTTGGGGACCTATGGCGTTATGTGGATGACGACGATCTCCCATATTGGACCATGGTTGATGAAGGGTATACTGATATATCCTCATCTGGTGATGAGGAGGAAACCGGAGAGAGTCCGGGAGAAGAAGAGGCTGACCCCAAAGGAAAGAAGGTCATTGAAGACAAAAGCGATGTTAAGACCAAGGGAACTGATGAGGGTGAGCCATCTTCAAAGGCTCCACCTTAAATGGTAATTTGTTTTGTTTAATGTTTGTTTGAACCAAAGTCCTTGGAAGGCCAAGGCTCCTTTTTTGTGATGCTGTCCGTTTTGACCGGACAGATTTTTGTATTGTGTTTAAACTTGTTCACAAAGTCCTTGGAAGGCCAAGGCAATTTTAAGTTTATTGAATGAATGTTTTATCTTGCACAACCTTTCTCTTATTCTAAAGTTTGTTTAAGTACTTCTCATTGTGAGAGTGTTTAATTTTTCCGGCTAGAATTTAAATAGCCCTTAGATCTTTCAGTCCGGGTAGTATGGCAACCAACAGAATTTTGTAAAAACTTAGAAAATTTATTCAAAAAAGCTCCAAGTTTCATTTAAAGCTCTCCGTGGCGCCAGAGAGAGATAGTGGTACGCCCCCAAATATTTACATGGATGTTTAAACAAGTAAATATTTACATAAATTTTATTCCAAATACATTCGAAGGTGTTCAATATTCCAAGGGTGAGTTAAAACCCTACCGTCTTTGTCTTCCAGCCAATATGTGCCAGGCTTGATTCTTTCAACCACAGTATACGGACCCTCCCAGGTTGGGGCCAACTTTCCGAAGAGCTTTTCCTTGGTGTGCAGGAAAACTTTCCTCAATACTTTATCTCCTGGTTGAAAGTCCCTTCTTTTAACCTTGGAAGCAAACCTGCTTCTCATCAAGCCCTGATAGTGTGCCATTCTAAGATGAGCTTTTATTCGCCTTTCTTCAATTAAATCAAGCTGATTTCTGATTGCTATTTCATTAGCCTGTCCGGAGAAGTTATGAACACGAAAAGAGGGGAGTGTCTTCTCTATGGGAGCTACTGCATCCATCCCATAGACCAAGGCAAAAGGTGATTCTTGTGTGGCAGCCCCAGGCGTTGTCCGGTATGCCCACAAGACTTCTTGTAAATAACTAGGCCACTTCCCAGCAGCCCCTTCCAGATTTTTCTTTAAGCCGGACAGTATTGTTCTATTAGCCACCTCAACTTGCCCATTGGCTTGTGGGTGGAATGGGGAAGAAAAGCAGTGCTGAATACCCCTTGAGGCACAGAAGCTCTCCATTTCTCGGTTGTCAAACTGTGGCCCATTATCTGTTGTTATTTTCTGAGGGACACCAAATCTGCAACATATGTTGGATAAAATGAATTTTATAACAGCCTTTGATGTTGTTCCTGCCAAGGGGGCTGCTTCTATCCACTTCGAAAAGTAATCAATGGCCACGATTATGGTTTTGCGTCCTCCGGACGCCATAGGGAGAGGCCCAACTAAGTCTAATCCCCATCGAGCAAAAGGGATAGGCTCAGAAATTGATTCCATAGGAATGGCTGGTACATGAATTTCATTGCTGTACCTCTGGCATGGGTCACACCTTCTTACCAGTTCCTTGGCATCTTTCATTATTGAAGGCCAATAATATCCGGAGAGAAGCACTCTTCTTGTTAATGCTCTAAATCCACAATGGGCTGATCCCTCACCATCATGCAATTCGGAGAGAACCATTTGTGACTCATTATCTCCTAAACAGCGTAGGAGAGGTTTACTATAGGATTTCTTGTACAAGATCTCTCTAATCATGATGAAACCACGAGCCTTGTGCTTTAACGTTCTGGCTTGTGATTTTTCCAAAGGCACAATACCATCAGACAGATATTGTATAAGTGGAGACCTCCAATCTTGAGGTTTATTTGCTTGTATTTCAAAAACTTCCTCTTTCTCCCCTTCATCAAGTTGAATAGAAGGACTTTCAAGCACATGGATCCACGGATAGGACTCCGTATATGATATTGTTGCCAATGAGTCTGCCAATTCATTCTCTGCCCGGGGAATATGCTCATAGACAACAGCTTTAAACTTCATTGCCTCATTTTTCAAAAGAAGCAAATACTTGATTAACTGCTCTTTTCTAGCCTCTGATAGGCCCAAAGCATGGTGGACAAGCAATTGGGAGTCGCTTAGTAGCTTGACCCTTTTTGCTCCACAAATATAAGCCAATTTTAATCCAGCTATAGCTGCTTCGTATTCGGACTCGTTATTGGACGCCCTAAAAGCAAAACAAATAGCTTGAAACATGTTGTCCCCATAAGGAGAGGTTAGACATATTCCTGCCCCAGATCCTATGGCACTGGATCCCCCATCTGTTCGGACAATCCATACTTTTTTGTCTTTTGAATCAGCAAGTTGTTCTGAGTCCCTATCAGAATGGAATTCGACCAGAAAATCAGCCACAGCCTGAGCTTTTACTGCTGTTCGAGGAGCAAAGTCTATGTCGAAGTCCCCCAACTCTACTGACCACTTTGTCATTCTGCTCGAAATATCCGCTTTCTGAAGGACATTTTTTAAAGGGAAAGATGTCCGGACTACGATAGGATGAGCCTGAAAATAAGGCCTCATCTTTCTTGCAGCTATCACCAGGGCTAACGCTAATTTTTCAAGTTTTAAGTAGCGCCGTTCAGCATCAATCAGGCTTTTGCTGATGTAGTATACGGGGTGAGGATACCCATCAACCTCTCTAACCAACACAGCACTGATGGCACAACTTGAAACAGCCAGGTACACAAATAGAGTCTCCCCATTGATTGGTTTGAATAAGGTCTTCGGAGAGGACAGATGCTTCTTAATTTCATTGAACGCCTCATCACACTGTGGTGTCCACTCAAACCCCTTTGCACCTTTCAGAGTTTGAAAGAAAGGAGCACATCTGTCCGAAGACCTAGAGATAAACCTGTTCAAAGCTGCTAACCTCCCCGTTAACCGCTGCACTTCTTTAACATTTCGAGGAGGCTCCATTTGAAACAAAGCATTGAGCTGGTCCGGGTCGGGCTGGATTCCATGCTCACTTATAATGTACCCTAAGAACTTCCCGGACTGCACTCCAAACACACATTTTTCAGGATTTAGCTTTAAATTCACCTTGGCCAGGTTGGTAAAAGTCTCCTGGAGGTCGGACAAGTGTAGCTGCTCATCCACACTTTTCACCATCATATCGTCAATGTAAACCTCTATATTTCTTCCAATTTGATCAGCAAAGGTTTTATTGACTAACCTTTGATAAGTAGCCCCAGCATTCTTCAAACCAAAAGGCATCACCTTGTAGCAGTGTAATCCTCTATCAGTAACAAAAGTGGTATGCTCTTGATCTCTTGGATCCACCTGGATCTGATTATATCCGGAGAAAGCATCCATGAAGGAGAGTAGCTTGTTCCCAGAAGTAGAATCTACCAGCTGATCTATCCGGGGGACCGGATACAAGTCTTTTGGGCAAGCTCGATTGAGATCCGTGAAGTCTATGCACATTCGCCATTTACCGTTTTTCTTTTTTACCAAGACTGGATTGGCAGTCCACAAAGGATACTGAGCTTCTTTAATGTGCCCCATCTTTGTGAGTCTGTCAACCTCTTGTACAATGACATCAGCCTTTTCTTTTGAGAAAGCTCTCCTTTTTTGCACCACTGGTGCTACGTCTCTCCGGACAGATAAGTGATGAGAAATCACTTCTGACGGCACTCCAGTAACATCAGCATTGCACCAGGCAAAAACATGCTGATGGTCTTTTAAGAATTTTAACATTTCTTCTTTCAATACTTGTGGCATTTTGGACCCTATCTTGACAGATTTCCCTTCTTCTAAGCAATGTGTCTCAACCTCCTCAACTGGGATCAACACTCCGGGGGTCTCCCTGGGGTCATCAATTTCACCCTCACCCCCAGAAAGGCCCTCAAACTGCTATTGGTCATTCATACAGACTGCCCCCAGCGTTCGTGGAGCCAAGGCAGTGGCATAGCATTCTCTTGCAACTTTTTGACTGCTCCGGACAACCTCAACCTGCCCCTGAACAGCATATTTTAGACACTGATGAACTGTTGAAGCCACTGCATGCATCCTAGAGAGCCAAGATCTCCCTAGAATAGCATTGTAACAAGTGGGACAGTCCACCACAATGAAAAGTATTCTGACTGTTTTCTTGAAAGGGCCTCTGCCCAACAATACTTCTTCTTCGAACTCACCAATTACATCAGCTGAACTGCCCGTGAAGCCTACAATCGATCGGTCTGACTTTTGAATCACAGCTGGATTTTTCATTTTCTTGTAAGTATCTAGGAAAAGGATATTGGCAGAGCTCCCAGTATCTACCAGGATTCGCCTTATCTCATTGCCCCCTATCGATGCTCCTATGACAACAGCATCTTCATGAGGACCAGCAATGTCTCTCAAATCATCCCCATCAAAGACAATGAATGGAAATAGATTTGACGATTGATAAGAGGTCATGCCCCCTTCTAGTTGGGTTGCCAAATTATGAACATGCCTTTTTCTTGATGAAGTGGTAGGAGCCGTTACGGTGTCCCCTCCGGAAATTGTCAAGGACTCAAAGAATTTAATGAGCCCGGAGACCGACCTGGAACGTTCCTCTATTGCACCCACTCTGTTCCTTGTTGGATCAGGATCCAAGTATTCTGATTCCACATCAAACCTTTCAACAATTACCATGGCCCCTTCTGGGGCAGCATTAACCGGACCAGCCCGGTGAGTGTTATCAGGCCTGTTGCCTCCTCTTCTTTTGACATACGCACCCAACTTCCCTCTTTCAATCAGGTTCTGAACCTCTTGCTTCAAGGCTATACAATCATCAGTAGTATGGCCAATATCATTGTGATATTGACAAAAAGAACTGTTTCGATGTTCTCTGGGAGACTGCAAGGTTGCCGGTCTCCTGTAGTGTACTTCATCTTTAGTTTTCTCGAAAATGGTTGCCACACTCTCTTTGAGCTCTGCAAACCACTCCGGTTGGACCCACGGCCCCCTTTTGTTTCTAGACTGTTGACTTTGTGCAGGAGCAGCTGGTTGAGACTGAGCTTTTCCTCTTCCATGCCCCTGTCCGGTTTCTCTAGCTTTGTTGCCGGACTGGTTTGGATTGGGAGTTGGTGTTACCGGGGTGGATCTCACCTGCCTGTGCACCCTGGTCTTTTTTGTTTCATCAACATTTATTTGCTTGCCGACTTGATTTAGCAATCCACCCCAGGTCATGGCTTTCTTCCTTGTTACTGAATCGGCCAGGTTGCCCGGGTTCAAACCCTGTCTCAGGGATGCTATTGCCACTTGTTCAAAACAATCAGCCAGCCCGTTCTTTGTATTCACAAAACGACTTATGTATTCTTTCAATGATTCATTTGGCTCTTGGGCACAATGGATTATGGTATCTCCATTGCCCTTGAGCTCCTTACTTCCCACAAACTGCCTTCGAAAGGCCACCCAGAAGGTGTCAAAGTCTCTGATACAACCCTGAGGAAGGCTGTTGTACCACTTCAGAGCACTCCCCGTAAAGGATTGGGAGAATGCCCTGCAGAGTAATTTATCATCATCATCAAAGTTCATCATGAAGTTCTTGAATTGCTCCAGATGATTGTCCGGATCAGTACTGCCGTCGTACTTCTCCATCTTTGTGCTGTCAAACCTCTTGGGGAGATTCCCGGATAGGATTTTAGAAGATAGTGGAGACTGCCTCCAATTCCTTCCACGACTGAACACGGTATCCTCATTAGGTGTTGCAAAGATACCTGGCTCATCATGGAAAGCAAATGGATCCATCAGCAACCGGTCTATATGCCTCCGGCTGTGAGATGATCCTTTCCCAATGTGTCTTTTCATTCTTCCATGGTGGTCTCTTTTTCTGGAATACTTTTTAACTTGCTTTTGTTTTTTCCTGGTTCGCCCTTCGTCACTGCTGGAGGACAAGGACTTTTCATTCCCCTCACTGTCCGAAGATCTGTCCGAAGATTCTGAACTTGAGTCAGAACTCTCCACAGGCTTGGACCGGTGAGACTTTTTAGAACTAGCATGTGTCTTTTTAGTGCTCACATGAGTCTTCGAAGCCTCATGCTCTCGAGGGTTGTCAGAGCGATGAGCAACCGATGCTTTGGACTTCTCCTTCATGCCCATCTTGGCCTTCTCAGCCCTCAGAGCTTCTATTTCAACCCTCAACCTGTCACGCTCTTGGACAGTATATTCATCGTTCTCTTCCACCACTTCGAGCAAAGCTGGTGGAAGCTCTGGATTATCCGGATTCATTCGGACAGAATTCTTTTACTTGGTTTTGAATGTTTGATTCAGGCACCGTCGCCTCCCACTGTGGTCGCCAATTTGGTGTGGATAAAAGTAGCCTGAGGGTAGGCTGGTAATTTTAAGTGGAGTTTTAAGGCGGCGTAAGGGTGTTTCACGGTGGTGTGGTGGTGTTTCAAGATATTTCAGGGTGTTTCAAGGTGTTTTAAGGGTGGTGAGAGAATTGAGCAGCCTGGCAGCAGTTAATTTTTCTTACCCATAGTTAATGCTGGTGGTTGGGTATTTATAGTGTGTAATTTGGGCCCTTATGGGCTTTCGGGTCAAGTTTCATGGACCCGGGTCATGTTTAAAGACCCATGAAGTTTAAGCAAATGCACAGGTAGCTTAGTCAGATAGTGATTAGGTTTAAAAGTACTTTAGTCATAGTTCGAATCGTCTTATGTTTGCTGTGTCCAAAATCACCTGTCCGGATCAAACAGTCCTGTTCGGATTATAGTCTTGGAGTCTGTCCGATTTTCGGGGAGTTTTACTTTGGACTACCCTTCCGGGGAGCTCTTCGAATTCGGACTCATCACCAATGAAACCAGAATTTCTTATATTTACTTTTCTCCGTAAGAATACTGGAAAGAACCTGCATGACAGAACAAAGATGAAAGGGGAGAGCAGATCTCTTTGCCGTAGACCTTTCCGTCTTTTGAAGTTGCCATGAGGATCTCCATTAATATTGATGGAGTAAGAAGGTGAAGAAATACATTTGATGATCCAGGTGATCATTTTATCAGGGAAATGCATCGCTACAAGAATGTCAAGGATTAGATGCCATATAATATTGTCAAAGGATTTCATTAAATCGATTTTGAGCGCTAACTTTTTCTCTCTACGGTTAGAGCGGTACGCCTTCAAAAACTCTTAAGATAAAATGATATTATCCGAAATATTCCTTCCTTTTACGAAAGCCGATTGGGAATTATCAATGAGATAAGGGAAGGAATCTTTAATTCTATTGACTAAGATCTTGGATATGATCTTGTAACTAACATTACTGAGCGCTATAGGTCTAGAGTCGGCTGGCTCAGAGGGAGAATATTTTTTATGGATGAGAGCAATTGAAGTAGAGCTCCAAGAGGCCTTCAAAGAATCCGAATGAAAGAAGTCAAGGATACCGTTACAGATGTCATGACCAACAATGCTCCAATTAGATTTAAAGAAGCAAGAATTGAAACTATAAGGACCCGAAGATTTGTTACTGTCAATACTGAATAGAGCGAATTTTATTTCATCGCATGTAATCTCACGAATCATGGAATCATTATCCGTATTGGTAACTTTGGAGGTTAGAAGAAATGAAACGATGTCCAGGCCAGGGTAGCCGGCAGAATGCCTGGTCCCTAGAGAGTTTTCAAAGTATTTCACAAATACATTTGAAACACTATCCGGAGTAGAGACAGTAGCTCCACTGTCACTATTGATTGAGATAATCTTATTACGAAAAAGACGAGCCTTGATGCTATTATGGAAAAATTTAGTGTTTTTGTCACCAAGCTTGATCCAGTTTTCTCTAGATTTTTGTTTAAGAAAGGATTCTTCGGCTCTACTAAGAAAGATAAAATATTTTGACGCATTACATTCATCCGAAATAAGAGACGGATTGAGCGGGTCACAAGCGAAATTGGATTGAGCTTGGAATAGTCTTTTTTGAGCATTAACCACTCTCGAGCTAATTTTACTAAACTCTTTACGATTGAGTCCCACGAGCACGGACTGCAACCTAAGTAGTTTTCCAGTGACCATACTCATCCCAAAAGAAGCAATGGGACTATTCCAACTCTTATTCACAATTTCTTTGAAAAGCGGGTGAGATTGCCACATATTGAAGAATTTGAAATGCTTTTTACGCTTAGGACAAGGGAATCCAAGGTTAAGCGTGACAGTAATATGGTCAGAGGATCAAAAAAACCAAAATGAGCGTAAGACATTGGGAATATATCATCCCAAACAGGGTTGACAAGGACTCTATCAATCTTGGGTAGAATCAGATTATCTGATATATGCTCATGGTTAATTTATGATAAAGTATAAAATTAATTATAAAAATATTAAATAAATACTTACGTGTTCGAGAGATAGACCATTGTATATGTGATATAGTTAATTCAATATTAACTATCCAACATCACATAATCGCGTAAAGAAAGTGAGACAATTAAAAAGATCATTTAAGTGCAAGACTTTATAGGGCAAACGGATGTTAAATCGTACTTTGTGATGTAGACCCACATATTCCATGAGATAAAATTTGTAGCACACTTAATAACATTCAATAAAGAAAAAACATTCAATTCCTTATAAACAAAAAAATAAAGATAGATTAAATAAAAAGAACTCCTTTAATTTAGTTGAGATTATAGTAAAGTATAAAGATTTTTTTTTTCAATTTCCATCTACTAAAAGTTTAGCGCCCATATGGTCGTTTTTAGTCTAGAGGATATTCAGATTTAATTGGAGTGCTATTTTGATATGAGTACAAGTTTGATTCCAGCTCATAATTGATTTCAAATAAGTTTTTAGTATTTCAAATTATAATTATTTTTTCAAAGCATATGTATACATTTTAGATTAATAATACAATCATTCATTTTTAAAATTTTTTCTCTTGCGAAATCTCAAATTCAGTAAACGATGATCAGTTAAAAAGTAGCACATGTTGATTACAAGATCGTGTAATGCTGCACCCCATGAGAAGTCACAGTGTATTAAGGAGGTGGTTAGCAGTATATCTATTGTAGAACTATTACGCATATCATAAGTCGTTGTGCAACTTCTTTTGTCCATGGTTGATTATCATATGACATACACAAACTATCAAATGACATGAACAAATATTTAGACATTATTTTTGAACACATATTTTTATAATTCACATTTCAAATGGATACACTTCTTTACACGTGAATGATTAAAGTGAGAGATTGTAAAAAAATCCTAAATATGAATGTTTTATCATGTGTAAATTCAGAGTATCCAGTCATGTTGTTAGAAGTCCAATTAATTGATTGAAGTAATCAATATTAAGAATATTAGACGTACATATAATTATATATATATATATATATGTATATTATTTAGTTTTGTGAAAGTGTAAAAGTGCATATACGAGTTGAACAAATCTATTCTTTGAAGGAGGGTATGTTCGAACAAAAATTTAGTATTCAGCTCTTAAAACCCAATGCAGATTATGGTCCCCAACCACGACTAGTACATCAGATTATGAGACTTCAAGGAAGGGATAAAAGAAATTAGAACAAAAATTTTAATTGAGGAACCACTTAAGAAATTAAGTGAAACATGTTTACTTAGTATAAAAAGGTTGCAAAATTAAAACCTTTATCTCATCAATCACATATTTGCTATTGAGAGAGTGATATTAAGGTTGTCGCTTTCTATCATATTTTAATTCACTCTCTATATGTTCCTTCGTTTTGGAGAAATCATTGAATATACGTAGGACATCCACTTCCCATCCGTTAAAAATGAGATTCGTCGTAATTAGCCAACTGTACAAAGACCGTAACCACTGTCTCTCAAAAAACGAGATCATCAATTATGCGGCCGCACTTCAATTAAAATAAATGTAAACATATAATTTTTTTATCCATATATTTATCCTAAAAGCTAACTTTTAAAACACTAAAAGTTAAAAATCTCAACGAAAATATATACTCCTATGTTTCATAATAAGTGAGGCTTTAAAAAAATTGTTTCATAATAAATGCCGTTATCACCCTTTCAAACCAATATAATAATTAATTTACTTCACAAGTTATTAACTTCACAAATTATTCACAAATTATTGTTTTTTTAAAATTATTATTACTTTTTTTAATATTAGGTGCAAACAAATTTAAATAATTTTTATTATTAAATAAAAAGTTAGTAAATTTTCAATTCCATAACATTAGTTAGGAATGTTTATAATTCAAAACAAACTTCAATAGCAGTAAGTACGATAATAAATTTATAAATATTTCTAACCAATAAACCATGGTCTAATTAATAATACAAATATATAAGATATTTGTTTTATTATATTCCATAAATTCTCACACATGAAAGCCTTATGTCACCCATAAAAGAAGTATATCATGAAACCCCATATCGGCTCCATCTAGTTCCTCAGCAACGTCTTCTCTCTTCTTATTTACTTTCTCTCTCTAAAACCAACATGCAGAAAGACACCACCACCATTTCCTCTACCTCTTCCTCTTCCTCTTCATCATCAACAACAACATTACCATTTTCCAACACCAATCGAACCCCAAAATCCTTAAACAGAACACAAAATCACACCAAAAGCAACACTGTCTTTAGTAGTGACGGTGGTGATCAAAGTGATGATATGATGAATGGTAAAATTACCAATAAGCACCCGACTTATAGAGGAGTACGAATGCGAAGTTGGGGTAAATGGGTATCAGAAATCAGACAACCTAAGAAGAAATCAAGAATCTGGCTTGGTACTTTTTCTACACCTTTAATGGCGGCTCGAGCTCATGATGTAGCGGCTTTAGCCATCAAAGGAAGCTCTGCTTACCTCAATTTCCCCGAATTCGCTCAACAGCTTCCTCGACCTATCAGCTCCTGTCCGAAAGACATCCAAGCCGCTGCCACAAAAGCAGCCGCAATCACATTCGCCGAAACTGAAACCGAATCTGAAGCCGAGCCAAGCCAAGCTGGGTTAAACTTAAAGGTAAGTAGTTCGTCAAACAGTTTGCTGTCTCTAGAAGAAGACTCATCGACGACAACTACGAGGAGTTGTGTTTCGAATGAAGAAGAAGATAACGAAGACACGACATTGTTTAATTTGCCTGATCTCTTTACATTAAACGATGCGTTTTGCTATGATTCTCCATTCCTGTGGGATTACTGTTAAAACTCCCCTATTAATTATAATTCTTCTTTTTTTTGTTCTTAGTTATCTATCTAATGTTTGTGTTGGTCAAATTAATCCAATCTACTAATTCATAAATATTATGTATAAAAGTATAAAACAATTTTGATCGGTTTCAGTTTATTTTACTTTTTTAAGAGAGAACATTTATATTGGTGAACGTGGATTCTCCATTTTGGTGTAATCTTTTCAAATAATGCTAAAGCATCCGACTTTAACAAGTGTTTGTATGCTTCATGTTTTCTCAATGGAGAAAGATATTTGCCTTTTGAATTTTGCAGTCATAAAATATGTATATACCACCAAACCAACTACGCACCATTAGAAACCATGAAACGGATGTTTCTGATACGGGTATGTGGATATTCGAATTAGAAATATGAAATTATTATCCGAACTAGAATTTAAATCCAATTTTTTTAGAAATATTATATTTGAATTTGATGGATATTATTCGGATACGGATAATATCCGAATCTGAAAATTTAAATTTTGATTTTGATTAATTTTTTTAACTAATTATACTGTTGGTCATAATTGGTTGTGAGCTACCATTAATTTTATAATTTTTTGATAAGTTTAGTAAGTGCTTTTGTAGAGACGTGTCTCTCTTTTTATAGAGTTAGTGCGTTGTTTTGTTGATTTATGTAAGAAGATATAAAATCATATCAAAAACTTAATTTTTGTTCAAAATAATTTTTTTAGAGGATTGAAGATTTAAATTAGAGATTCGGGTGTAATTTGAAAAACATAATGTTTTTATTTTATTTTTAGTGGGACGATAGATATAGCTTAAAATATTGGCCCCGTAAGTAACATATAACGTGTTAGCGCCTACCGTCTCCACTAACGATTATGACGAGTGCAATATATGAATGCCGAGTTACAACTTTAAACATGATAAAATTCAGTCTTTATATGTTATTCGTGGGATAATTAATATGCAGTGTTGTATGTTTAGATTTAAGTTATACCTGATGAGTTCGGATTATCGAGTCACAACTCATTGTGTTATCCGGACAAGGACAATTCGGATATAAACGTACCACTAAACTATCCGAACAAGACAAAAGTAAAAAACACCTAAACACTTTTTTACTAAGCTATGTGCTAATCAACTTAAAAGATTAATGGGTCCTTAAACTTGACCCGGTTTCATAATTTGACTCGTAAGCCTATGGGTCCTTAATTAAGGGTATGAATACCCCAACTACTTTCATTAATGAAGGTAATGAACATTTAATACAACGAGGCTGCTCAAATCTCTCACTACTTTATACCAAACACTTAATACTCAAAATACTTTGCAAAACACTTTACAAAATTATCCCCAGCCCAAAATAAGCCAAACCAAATTGGCGACCACAGTGGGAGGCGACAATGCCTAAATCTTGCATTCAAAATCAATAGAAAAGACCTGTTCGAATGGATCCGAACGAGCAAGAAAATCCACCACCCGTGGTTGAGGTAGTTGTGGAAAACAAAGAGTACACCATCGAAGAGCGAGACAAGTTGAGAGCAGAGATAGAGGCGTTGAGGGCCATAAAACAAGCAGAAATAGGTATAAAAGAGAAGTCAAGGGCGTCAGCCATCTATCATACTGACAATCCTAGGGGGAATGATTCATCAACAAAGACTCATTTGAGTTCCAAAAAGACCCATATCAGTTCTAAGAAGACTCACCGGTCCAAACCGGCTGAAAGTTCAAATTATGAGTCCTCCAGCAGCTCTTCGAACGAGGCTTGAGGAGTTTTTGTCATAGAGCAGTGATGAAGGGAGGTCTAGGAAGAAACAAAAACTAGTTAAAAAATATTCAAGAAAGATAGATAGGCATGGGATACTTAAAAGGCATATGGGTAAAGTGTCATCTCACAGCCACAGTCATATGCATGTAGATCAGTTGCTGATCAATTCTTTTTATTTTCAGACCGAACCATGTATTTTCGCAACACCTAATGAAGACACAGTCTTCAATTGTAATAGGAATTGGAGACAGTCTCCATTGTCTACCAAAATATTGTCTAGAAACCTACCCAAAAGGTTTGATAGCTCTAAAATGGAGAAGTATGATGGGAGTAAGGATCTGGACAATCATCTGGAGCAGTTTAAGAACTTCATGATGAATTTTGATGATGATGCCAAACTTATGTGTAGAGTCTTCTCCCAATCTTTTACGGTAAGTGCTCTTAAGTGGTACAACAGTTTACCCCAAGGGTGTATCAGAAACTTTAATACATTATGGGTTGTCTTCCGAAGGAAATTTGTGGGAAGTAAGGAGGTGAATGGAAATGAAGATACTATCATCCATTGTGCCCAAGAGCCAAATGAGTCCTTAAAGGACTACATAAGTCGGTTTGTAAATACCAAGAACGAGTTAGCAGATTGCTTCGAACAGGTGGCAATTGCTTCTTTGAGACAAGGGTTGAACCCTGTGAATCTGGCTGATTCGGTGACCAGGAAGAAGGCCATGACTTGGGATGGCTTGTTAAATTAGGTGGGAAAGCAGATTAACATGGATGAAACCAAGAAAACCAGGGTGCACCGTCAAGTGAGGTCCACCCTAGCACCTCAAAACGAAAACCAGTCCGGGTATAAGGCTAAGGAGACCGGACAAGGGTCCAACAGGGCTAAACAGGCCCAATCCAACCAAAATCAATCTTAGAGTCAGCAGTCAATAAGTAAAAGAGGTCCGTGGGTTCAACCAGAGTGGTTTGCATAATTAAAAGAGAATGTGGCCACAATTTATGACAAGACCAATGATGAAGTCCATTTCCGGAAACCGGCAGCACTGCAGTCTCCCAAAGACAGTCGAAATACGTTTTTTTGCCAATATCACAATAATATTGGCCATAACACCTAAGGCTGCATTTCTCTGAAGCAGGAAGTACAGAATCTCATTGAAAGGGTAAGTTGGGGGCTTATGTCAAAATAAGAGGTGGAAACAGGCCTGACAATGCTCCTCAAACTGGGCCTACGAACAATACGGAAATATCTTCTCCGGAGGGGGCAATGGTGATTCATGAAATATTTGATGTTGATTTGGAGTACCTGGATCCTGATCCAACCCAGAATAACATAAGGATTATAACAGAACAAACTAAGACAGTGTTTGGACTCATTAGTTTCTTTGAGTCACTCGCTATATTCGGAGGGGATACCATGACATCGCCCACTTCTTAATAAAAAAAGAGGCATGTTCACTCTTTGGCTACTCAGTTAGAAGGAGGCATGTCTTCTTATCAGTCCCAAACCCATCTTCCATTTATAGTCTTTGATGAGGATGATTTAAGAAATATTGTTGGGCCTCACGAGGATCTTGTGGTAATGGGAGCATCTATTGGAGGTAATGATATCATACGAGTTCTGATAGACACGGGAAGTTCGGTAAACATCCTCTTTTTAAGTTCTTACAAGCAGATGAAAAATCTGGCCGTTATTCAACGGTCAAACAGAACCATTGTAGGCTTCACAGGGAGCTCTGTGGATGTAATCGAGGAATTTGAGGAAGAGGTAGTGTTGGGAAATGAGCTTTTTAAAAAGCTGTTCAGAGTGTTATTCGTTGTGGTAGACTGCCCCATATGTAACAATGCAATCTTTGGTAGGTCCTGGCTCTCTAGAATGCATGTTGTGGCCTCAACAGTCCATCAGTGTTTATTGTATGCGGTTCAAGGACAAGTGGGTGTTGTCCGAAGTAGTCAGAAGATAGCAAGAGAGTGCTATGCAACTGCACTTGCTCCTAAAACTTTGAGAGCAGTTTGAATCGATGAAGATTAGCAATTACTGGGGCCTTCAGAGGGGGAGAGTGAGATTGATGACCTTAAAGAGGCCCATAGTGTTATAATACGGGTGGAAGAAGTTGAAACCCATCCCTTGGCATAGCATAGAAGTAATAAGGTTGGCTCCAAGATGGCGCCATAGTTAAAAAAGAAATTGTTGTCCTTTTTGTGAGACAATCAACATGTTTTTGCTTGGTGTAATGGTGATGTAACTGGAGTTCCTGCAAGCGTTATCTCTCACAAAATATCGATTCATGGTGATGTTGCACCTGTCGTGCAGAAAATGAGGGCCTTCTCTAAGGAGAAAGCTGATGTAATAGTCCAAGAAGTTGACCGACTTACCAAGATGGGGCATATAAAGGAGTCCCAATATCCTTTATAGACGAGAAATAACGTATGTGTATTGATTTTACTGACCTCAACAGAGTTTTCCCAAAAGATCTTTATATGGTCCCCCGGATAGATCAGTTGGTGGACTCAACGTCTAGCAACAAGTTGTTGTCCTTCATGGATGCCTTCTCTGGGTACAACCAGATTCAGGTGGATCCGAAGGACCAAGATCATACTATGTTTGTTACAGACATGGGTCTCCATTGTTATAAGGTGATGTCTTTTGGGTTGAAGAATGTCGGGGCTACTTACCAGAGGATAGTAAACAAAATAGTTGCTAATCAGATTGGCAGGAATATGGAGGTGTACATAAAGGATATAATTTTTAAAATCTTAGAGGAGGATTTGCATATAATTGACCTTCAGGAAACATTTGCCAATCTGAAAATGGTAAATTTAAAACTGAATCCAGAAAAATGTGTCTTAAGGGTTCAATCCAGAAAGTTTTTGGGGTATGTAATAAGTGAGAAAATGATATAGCCCGATCCAGATCAGTTGAATTCCCTATTAGAAATGGATCCTCCCCGGAATATTAAAGAAGTCCAGAGGCTTACTGGAAGGTTGGATGCTTTGAATCGTTTTATTTTAAGATCTTCAGATAAATGTGCTCAGTTTTTCCAAACTTTGAAGAGTGCCAAAGATTTTAATTAGTCTCCACAATACAGCCAAGCTTTTGATGAAATAAAGAAACACTTATCCTCACCAAAGACCCTTTTAAGCATATACAAGGAGAAACATTGTATGTATACTTGGCTGTGTCAAAATGCAATATAAGTGCAGTATTAGTAAGAGAGGTGGACAATTACTCTCGTCCGGTGTACTACATCAGCAAAATCCTGATAGATGCTAAGAAGAGATACTTGAAGCTTGAAAGATTGGAACTAGCCTTAGTGATTGCTGCAAGAAAAATGAGGCCGTATTTTCAATCTCATTCCATCATTGTCCGAACGTCGTTTCCATTGAAGAATGTTCATCAGAAAGCAGACATATCAAGTAGGATGACCAAGTGGTCAGTAGAGTTGGGTGATTATGACATTGATTTCGGCCCACGAACTGCTATCAAGGCTCAATCTGCTGCTGATTTCCTGGTAGAATTCCATCCGGATAGGAGTTCTAAACAAGTTTCAGAAGGAAAAACCAAAAAAGAATGGCTAGTCCGGATTGATGGTGGATCAAGCACAATGGGTTGTGGAGCTGGAATTTGCCTAACCTCTCCGTATGGTGATAAAATGTATCGGGTTATATGCTTTGGGTTCAGGGCCTCTAACAATGAGTCTGAATATGAAGCAGCTATAGCTGGTCTTAAATTAGCTTTCCTATGTGGGGCTAAAAGAGTTAGGTTGATGAGTGATTCCTAGCTTCTTATCCACCATGTTCAATGTCAATCTGAGGCCACTCAGGAATAGCTGATCAAATACTTACTCATCCTTAAAGAGATGACAGCCAATTTCAAAAGTGTTTGTTATGAGCATATGCCTAGATCAGAAAATACGCTGACAGATTCCTTGGCAACCATAGCATATTCTGAGCCCTAGCATTGGATTCAGGAAAGCTTCAGTATAAAAGTAGTCCAACCTAGAGATTGTAGATTTTCCCTTCTTCAATACATTTCTGATGGGGTTTTACCTTCGGATAAAGCTATAATAAGAAAAATTAAACACAGGGCTCGTGGATTTTTTATCATAACGGAAGTGCTCTATAAAAAATCTTTCAGTAGACCTTTCCAACGTTGTTTGAGGGTTGAAGAATCTCAAGTTGTTCTATCCGAACTACACGATATTGAAGGGTCAGCTCATTGTGGCTACAAGGCACTAACCTGGAGAGTATTGATGGATGGGTACTATTGGCCATCCATAATGGCAGATGCTAAATAAATGGTGAAGAAGTGTGATCCATATCAAAGGTATGGAAACGGAATTCATGTGCCAGCGGTACCTATGAAGTCAATTTCTGAGCCCTCGTTGGGGATTAGATTTTGTTGGGTCTCTGCCAATAGCGTCCGGAGGGTGCAGGACTATTATAATTGCTATTGATTACTTCTTAAAATAGATTTAGGCAGCTCATTTGGTAGGAACCACTTTAAAAGTTGTCATAAAATTCATCTTATCCAATATATGTTGCAGATTTGGGATTCCTCAGAAGATTACCATAGATAACGGGCCCCAGTTTGATAACAAGGATATGAAGAGTTTTTGTGCCTCTAGAGGCATTCAGCACTGCTTCTCTTCTCCCTTCCATCCACAAGCAAACAAACAGGTTGAAGTTACCAACATGACCATTTTGTCTGGATTAAAAAAGAACATAGAAGGGGCAGCAGGGAAGTGGACAAGCTATCTGCAAGAAGTATTGTGGGCATACCGAACTACTCATCGGGCTGCTACACAAGAATCTCCTTTTTCTTTGGTGTATGGGATGAATGTCATTACCCCCACTGAATCTACTCTACCATCATACAAGGTCCATAACTATTCCGAGCAGACTAATGAGATAGCAATTAGGAATCAGTTGGACTTAATAGAAGAAAGAAGGGTTAAAGCTCACTTGAGAACAACCCACTACCAAGGCTTGATGAGGAGCAGGTTTTCTTCCAAAGTCAAGAGAAGATATTTTCAATTGGGAAATAAAGTTTTGAGAAAGGTTTTCCTACACACCAAGGAGAAGCAGTTCGGTAAGATGGCTCCAAATTGGGAAGGCCCCTATGAGGTCTCTGAAAAGCTTAAGCTTGGGACATATAGGCTTCACGACAAAGAAGGGAGGTTTTTAAAGCACCAATGGAATATTGAACATCTCATGTTATATCTAGAATAAAAGTTGTGTAAATATTTACTTGTTAGATATCAATGTAAATATTAAGGGTCATACTCTCTCCTACCCTGGTGGCACGGGGAAGTTTTAATGAGGTGTCCGGTTTTTTCATTCAATAAAATGTGATGCCTTCTTAAAACATCCGGTGTGGTTTAACTACAATTCCATTTAAGTACAAGTCTTTGGTTTAACACTTTGGATCTTTGATAGATTGGATTAACCTGGTTGAGTGATGACCATTAAATACATGTCATCGGAGATATTAAACACTCTCACTTTAATACTTCTGAAATAACAGGGACTACTTAAACATTAGCTATGTAAAATTTAAAGAAAAGAGAATGTTAAATAAAATAGAGTTTGATAAATAAACCTATTCGGACTTTAACCAAATAGGAAGAACAAAACATATCTTGGCTATCCAAGGATTTTATGTATTTCTAGGACGTATCCGGACTCTGACCGGATAACATTACAAAATATGCCTTGGCCATCCAAGGACTTTAATTGTTCAGAAAAGATAAAAAAAAAATGATTAAACCTTAGGGCTTGTTCCCTTCAGATGTCTCACCGCCGCCGCCATTTTTTGGGAATTTTGAGCTCAGCACTTGAATAGTTAGTTTCTGCTGCTTCACCAAGTCCTCTTTCTACTTGGCCATCTTAGACACAGTACCTTCTAAGGAAGTCTTCTCACCGAACAGGGTTTGAATGACACCATCTTTGGTCTTCAGGTCCTCCCTTAATGTTGTGAGAACCTTTTCCAAACGGGAGCACTTAGTTTGGAGCTCAGTACTGGCAGTCTCCAAAGTGGCCAACTTGGTTGATAGAACTTTCTTGTCATTCCTCAGTGCTTCTATCTCTTTCTTCTGTTCTTCTATGCTTTGATTGGCATTGAGAAGATTGGTTGACAGAGACTCTTTGTCAGTAGTGAGGGAATTGATGAGTGTGGTCTGACTTTTCACTTGTCTCTCCAAGTCAAGAATTGGCTGGATGTGACCAAGAAGAGAGTGTCTTTAGACATCTTTCTCTCTAGAGACGGAGAAGGACTTATCATTAAAGGTCATTATGTTAGCAGAGCTCGAAGGGTGGAAGGGACCTGAAAAATCATCATTCTCAGAATTATTGAAGTATTAATCAATGTCTTGAATGACACTAATGTCCATTCCTTCAATCCCTCCCCTAGTACCCTCTCCGGACTGTAGACCTTTTGGAATCTTCTCGTGTAGAGTGGGATCAACAGGGGCTGGTAGAGGTAGAAGCTCCGAAGGACGAAGAATTATTTCTTCTCCTAAGGTGACCTTCTTCTTTTTGGAAGCCTTTTTGTCACTGTTTGCTCTTCTTTTCCGGTCCTTTTTGGGAGGCTTTGGTGGGTTTTGTGACTCTCCTGACTCCCTAACAGTCTCAGCCTCTACTACTTTGAGCAAGACATCGTCGATTCCCCCTTGGTGCCCCGAACCAGTCCCCTCTGTGGCAGCTTGGACCGACTATGTTTCAGCTTTCTTCTTCATTTTCATCTTGGTGGGAGCTTTGGCCCTGGAAGGTAAGGCTAATTTACCATCTTCGGCCTCCGTTCGCTTGAGAATCACACCAAGAGGAGGCAGCGTAGTTAGCTCTTCCCATATGAGGTCCCTCCAACCTGTGGTGTTCCACAGATGGGACCTCACAAGATTGCCTGAGGTGAAGTAATTGTGGAAGGCATTCCCCCAACACTCCGCAACCCATGCATTAAGTTTGGCACAAGTTGTTTGCCCCTCCTCCAGGTGTCCGGTGAACTCCTTCGGCAGCACTGAAAAAAGAGTGACAAATAAATCAAGAGAGGAATACTTATGAGTTAAAAAGAAGAACATGAAAAACAAAAGTAAAAAACTTACCAGTACTCTTCCATCTGCTAGTTAACATACTGGGATTGGTGTTGGGCTTGATCTTTCTACCATTCTTCCATGACCCACTGATAAACAGGAACTGTGTCCTCCAGTTCTTCTCAGACTCTAGTAAGTCGTCTACCACCTTGAAATCGTTCCTTATATTATGATGGTAGAATGAAATGTGGTGATTCTTGCATAGACTTGCAACATCAGAAAATTACTCCATTGGAAGAGGGATTTTGGACAAACTTGATGCCATTATGCAAGCGAGGAGAGAATACCAGGCGTTTGGGCTTAGCTGTCTTGGGCAGAGCTTAACCAGGTGGAAATACCTCACAATTTCTGGGTCCAATGGGAACCGAAGTCCTCAGTTTAGCACCTCAGTGAAGATGGGCACCTCATTGAGTTTACAGTCCATTAGTGTCTCAGAATGACAAGTATCCTTACCTTCACTGACTCTGGGATCCCCCATTTCGTCCGGATCTGGCCCAACTCAGTAATGTGGGTGTAGACATAGTTGATGTTTTGAAGAGCTAGCAGATATTTAACAGTGACATTTTTGAAGCAATGGCCTACCTTGCCCTCTAGGAACTCCAGAAGCTCCAGATGAGTCAAACAGATCTTGACTTTGCCTTTTCCCTTCTTATCACAAGCAGCATCCCCTGTTTGATTTGATGCTTCAGTTTCAAAGGGAGCCTCTTCAATACTGTCTTCCATTACTTCTTCCATCATTATGGAAGGTTTATCAGTTGCCTTGGATAGTGGCGGATCAACTTCTGGCACTAAAGGCTGTTCGGATGAATGAGCGCTTGTTTTTTCTAAAGTTCTGGTGTCCGGTTGAGGTTGGGATCCGGAGGACTTGGCCCTTGGGGCTGCTTTAGATGCCTCCGATCCAGAGGGCTTATCTTTTGAGGTTTCTTTAGATGCCTCCGATCCGGAGGGCTTTGGTAGTGAAGTAGAAGTTTGAGTTTTGGTTAGACGAGTCATCCGGCGAGGGGTTAACTTCTCCGGGGATTTCTCAGCATCTGAACCCATAGCTATGAAAAAAGAAGGTTTTCTAACACTCAAAACCAATTTTTCTTTAGCAACAGAAGGTTGAGACTCCTGAACAGAAGAGCGTGAGGGGAGAGGAGAGAGGCTTGGTTTGAATAACTGTTTGGGCTTGGGATTTCTTGAAGATGATGATCCTTGGTGAGCTTCTTGGGTCGGTTCACCAGACTTCTCACTTGGGGAAACTAAGAGACTGGCAGCAATGTGATTCTCCCTTTCAACTTTTCTCGCCCTTTCTAGCCCTGATAAGTTTAACCAGCCGCCTTTAACAAGTGCGTTTCTGGCTGTGAACATAAAACTCTTTAAGAACAAGTTTGAAGATAAGAGTGAAAATCTCTCTAGAATGTTTTTGAGTAATGAAAACAATGAAATAATGAAAAATGATTTATATAACAATAGAAAAAAGTAAATGTTACCTAGGAGGAGTTGAAGAGGTTTGACAATGATTACATACGGTGCAAACGTGTGAAGGGTTAAATTCCTAGGTAACTTTCTAGACTTAGTGGGTGCGGTGATCTAGGGAGAAAAACGGCTGGTAGTTCGAACTACATTGTGACACGTGTCCCACGATCCAAGAAGAAAACTCTTAGAATTCTGGAAAATGAAGTCAGTTTGGAGAGACTTCGAACTGAGTTAATAATAAGGATAAACCCCCGAGTACGGAGTGCACAGGCAGGTCTAACAAAGTCGCTACTGGCTAAGTAAATTTTTTAGTTCTACCAAAGATATTTGACAAGGCCTAAAACATGGGCTACTAATGAGTTCAGATTATCCAGTCACAGCTCACTGTGTTATCGAGACAAGGGAAATTCGGACATAAACGTACCACTGAACTATCCGGACATGACAAAAGTAAAAAACACCTAAACACCTTTTGACTAAGTTATGTGCTAATCAGCTTAAAAGATTAATGGGTCCTTAAACTTGACCCAGTTTCATAACTTGACCCGTAAGCCCATGGGTCCTTAATTAAGGGTATAAATATCCCAACTACTTTCATTAATGAAGGTAATGAACATTTAATACAAACACGTTTCTCAAATCTCTCACTACTTTATAACAAACACTTAATACTCAAAATACTTTGCAAAACACTTTACAAAATTACCCCCATCCCAAAATAAACCAAACCAATATCTAAGAGATTTTAAATTATTCAGATATAAAGTAAACCATGGTATATGTTTTAGTTAGAATACCATTATATTTATCCAACTATGATACCGTACCATTCTTTCTTTTAATCCGAAAGCTAAGCGACGTATATAAAAACTACATTAAACAGGTTAAAAGCCATCTATATACAATGATGATACACCAAGAGATAGTCGTTTAAAGATATCATGACATGTCTTATAAAAGGAACATGCAAACCCTTAAATATATAAGTAAACTGATACAAATTAAGGTTTCATTACATATAAGGGCAATGGTAAAATATATAAGTAAATAATTTGTAAGTAATATGCAGCGCCAATTTTTTATATTTAATATTTGATAGACTCTTGAGTAAGATTGCCAATATTAACTACAAACTTCATATTTGATAATCTATGTTTAGCTGTGGGAAGATTATTAAGTAATGAAAAATAATAGAAAATAACGATGATTCAATATTTACCACTATAGAGACTTATAAATTATAATTCTCTAAATAAAATACATTAAGTTATAAGAATAATGTTTTATTACACAAAGTTATAGCTTAAGTAGCCTAGATCATATTTCAATATATATTCACTTCATAGAGATATTTGATGGATTGATACATGCCCAACCATCATAATTTATATTTATTCAGAATATGCATAAATTTACGAAATTAAATGATGATAATATATCTTTACATATAATGGTGGTTTATTTTTGTCCTATAACTTTTAGAGATCTTTGATTTTCATTCAGTCGATACATTAAATCGTGAAAATTAAGTGATGGTAAAGCATATTTTGCAGATAATGGTGATTAATATATAAAAGAACTATAAATAAATTAATTGTGTAACATGTTGACACCAACTGTCCCTGCTATGGATTGTAGTTAATAATTATTTGCAATGATACTATCCATATTTATATATCGTACATAAAAGTAAATTAAAATGCTATAAAAATAAATACATATATATCAAATCTATTCATGTCATATATCTAAAAGAGTGAGAAAGCTAGTTAATCAAATAATTCAAAACCGTTTGAGTATTTTGAATATTTATACATATGATAGATACATCAAATGAGAATATACCAAATAATGGAAATAAGTTGCAAACAAAATAACAGAACTCTTCAAATAAAATTAGATAGTTATCAAGAATATGTTCTTATTCATAGATAACTATACATATACTTTTTTTCCATAGATATCGTTTGGTCATAGTGTGCACATATTTTAATATAAATGAAGTTTACAAACAATTTCAAATAGTTTGTCATATGTATTCATGGTTTTAGCTAGTAAATAGAGGTATACCAATAGTGTCATGATTAAATTTGTTGGTTTATATAATTAAGATGTATAATATTCCTTATTGATAGAATTCATAGGGAAGTAATTAGTAAAATTAGTACATTAAACCTTAATCATAGTGAAATAATTATTTAATAAATATTTATATTTTAGGACATCTAGTATAAGCAAAATATTACGGGCCTAGTATTAGAAACAGGATTCCGATACAAATAATTATCTCCATTATATAACAGTTCTTTTAGTAACCCACGATCCAAATTTAGATTTAAGACAATACATTAATTTTGAGAATATATCATTTTGGGAGGAATATTCAATGAACAACCATAATTTTAGGAAAAATAAAAAAATGGTTTATTTAAATTAAAATGATAAATATTTTATAATCCATTATCGATCATCTCCTTATTTAACTCTAGGAATCAATGCGCAAATTCGCACTTAAGATTAAGTCATTGTAATTGTTCATGAACGACAAACTCAACATTATGAAGGAATTGTGCAAACTTAAGTTAGTATAATAGTGTTTTGAATAATATACTTTCAGTTTTTGTAATATCATAAAGAGTTATACAAGAACATTAAGACATTTTATGATGCAACAAAATAATATAGTTTCACCTCTTGTGATGTCATACAGAGTTCTACAAGAGTATTAAGATCTTTTATTGTGAAACAAAATAATTCAAAATTTAGCCTCTATAACACTATAAAAAGCCCCATAAAAATTTTACGATATAAAAGGGAAAATTAAGTTCAAGTTTGCATACGATCATATCGAAATTTTCAATATTTAATTGTGGACTATTATAACAAGAATAAAAATGAAAGTAATATAATCAATTAATATATTCAGAAGGTCTTACACAAAACGAGTTTCATTCAATGTGAAAAGTTGGACCTTCCGACACAATATCTATTGACCTTGCATACTTTAGAAATTAAGTTTCGTTAATTGAATATTAAAATTAAGTCTTTCCAAATTGTAACAGTAATAAAATTTGATATATATATATATATATATATATATGTTACAACTCAATAGTTCTATTAATATAGAATGATGAGTTGCAAAAGTTAATCGATCCAAATAAATATTAACAAGTTTCTAACAATCATATTTAAATATAATAGAGTCATTAATTTGTGGCACTGAGAAATTCATTTATGATATCAAATTTAAGTGTTTCATTACTTATATCATAATTAATCAAAGTTGTAATCCATTTTTGGTTTTGAGATTAACTTAGTAGAGTATTATAAATTTTATTAATTTTGTGAGAGTGAATTCAGATTTAGAGTTACTCATCGTATTTATTACCATAAGTTACAATGGACTACTGCATACCATGAAAAAAAATTCTATAAATGGTATTAAGTCTGAAATTTCTAGGTGCGGTGTCTTATATATTAAGAAACTAAGAATAATCGAGATTAATCTTGATAATTCTACGGGGTTATCACAAAATATACACATTAATAACATGCTAAAGCGTTATGGTATGACACCCACAAACTTCTAATATACTTGAGTTGATTTGACATAAAAAATTTGAGTAAAATTTTCAAGATTAATTTTGAAATTTATGAGGTACAAGATATTTCATATGTTTTGATAATTGAACTCTTGATATATGAAAATGGTTAATTTATGATAAAGTATAAAATTAATTATAAAAATATTAAATAAATAATTAGTGTTCTAGAGATAGACCATTGTATATGTGAAATATGTAATTCAATATTAAGTATCCAACATCACATGATCACATAAAGAAAGTCAAACAATTAAAGAGATCATTTAAGTTCAAGACTTTATAGGGTAAATAGATGTTAAATCGTACTTTGTGATTTAGATCCACATATTTTATGAGATAAAATTTGTAGCAGACTTAATAATATTCATTAAATAAAAAAAAATCATTTCCTTATAAGAAAAGGAATAAAGATAGAGGAGATATAGAAGAAGAGCTTTAATTTAGTTGAGATTATAGTAAAGTAGATAAGTTTTTTTTCAATTTCCATCTACCAAAATTTTAGCGCCCATATGGTATTTTTAGTCTAGAGGATATTCAAATTTAATGGGAGTGTTATTTTGATTATTTTCAGCTCGTAATTGATTATCATATGACATACACAACCTATCATATGACATGAACAAACATTTAGACATTATTTGTGAACAACAATGTTTATAATGCACATTTCAGATGGATACGCTTCTTTACACATGAATGATTCAAGTGAGAAATTGTAAGAAAATCCTAAATATGAATGTTTAATCATGTGTAAATTCAGAGTATCCAGTCCTGTTGTTACAAGTCCAATTAATTGATTGAAGTAAGCAATATGAAGAATATTAGACTTACATATAATAATAATAATATATATGTATATTATTTAGTTTTGCGGAAGTATAAAAATGCAGATACGAGTTGAACAAATCTATTCTTTGAAGAAGGGTATGTTGGAACAAAAATTTAGTATTAAGCTTTTAAAACCCAATAAATATTATGGTTCCCAGCCACGACTTGTACATCAGATTATGAGACTTCAAGAAAGGGATAAAATAAACTAGAACAAAAAATTTAATTCAGAACCACTTAAGAAATTAAGTGAGACATGTTCACTTAGTATAAAAAGTTCGAAAATTAAAACCTTTATATTATCAATCACATATTTGATATTCAGAGGGTGTTATTAAGGTTGTCGCTTTCTTTCATTTTCTATTCATTCTCTTTATGTTCGTTGGTTTTGCAGAAATCGTTGAATGTATCTAGGACATCCACTTCCCATCCTTTAAAAATGAGATTCGTCATAATAAATGTCGTTACCATGTTTGCAATGCAACATCAATTGTATATATTTCACTTTTCAACCAATAGAATAGTTAACGTACTCCACAAGTTATTAATTCCCTAAATTATTTTCGTAATTTTTTTTTAATGTTGATGTAATTTTTTTTTTAATAAGTCTTACTACAAAATAAAAAGGTAGTAAATTTTTAATTCCGTAATATTTGACTCCCTCTTCATATTAGACAAAATCATTTCTTTCCTTATGAAAGTTTTTAAGAAAGCCTTAGTCATAATTTTTTTTTAAATATTTTTACTATTAACGTGATTCATTATCATATTTCTTATCAAATTATATGGAAACATCTTTATAATTCGGGTTAAAATGTTAATATAATGCTTAAATTTGAATGGGGTTTTAAAATTTTGCGGAACTAAATTTATAATTCAAAACAAACTTCAACGACTGTAAGTAAGATAATAAATTTATAAATATTTCTGACCAATAAACCATGGGCTAATTAATAATATATATATATATATATATATATATATATATATATATATATATATATATATATGAAAGCCTTATGTCACCTATAAAAGAAGTAGATCATGAAACCCCATATCGGCTCCATTTAGTTCCTCAACAACGTCTTCTCTCTTCTTATTTACTTTCTCTCTCTAAAACCAACATGCAGAAAGACACCACCACCATTTCCTCTTCCTCTTCATCATCATCATCACCAACATTACCATTTTCCAAAACCAATCAAACCCCAAAATCCTTAAACAGAACACAAAATCACACCAAAAGCAACACTGTCTTTAGTAGTGATGGTGGTGATCAAAGTGATGATATGATGAATGGTAAAATTACCAATAAGCACCCGACTTATAGAGGAGTACGAATGCGAAGTTGGGGTAAATGGGTCTCCGAAATCAGACAACCTAAGAAGAAATCAAGAATCTGGCTTGGTACTTTTTCTACACCTTTAATGGCGGCTCGAGCTCATGATGTAGCGGCTTTAGCCATCAAAGGAAGCTCTGCTTACCTCAATTTCCCCGAATTCGCTCAACAGCTTCCTCGACCTATCAGCTCCTGTCCGAAAGACATCCAAGCCGCTGCCATAAAAGCAGCCGCAATCACATTCGCCGAAACTGAAACTGAAACTGAAACTCAATCTGAAGCCGGGCCAAGCCAAGCTGGGTTGAACTTAAAGGTAAGTAGTTCGTTGAACAGTTTGTTGTCTCTAGAAGAATCATCGACGACAACTACGAGCTGTGTTTCGAATGAAGAAGAAGATAAGGAA
Source organism: Limnanthes douglasii subsp. nivea (assembly GCA_036936605.1). NCBI lineage: Eukaryota > Viridiplantae > Streptophyta > Magnoliopsida > Brassicales > Limnanthaceae > Limnanthes > Limnanthes douglasii. Next base: position 125,522,465 of record JAUPFV010000001.1, on the reverse strand, counting down.
GACTCGACATTGTTTAATTTGCCTGATCTCTTTACGTTAAACGATGCGTTTTGTTATGATTCTCCGTTCTTGTGGGATTACTGTTAGAATTTCCATATTATAATGTTTGTATGCTTCATGTTTTCTCAGTGGAGAAACATACTTGCTTTTTCAATTTTGCACCTATAAAATATGTGTACTTATTTGTTTTAAAATTGCCATACAAATAATTTTTTTCCTTTTATAATCATTAGCTGTAACAAAAAATGTAAAAATAAGAGAACAATAGGACCACTAATACAATAAAGAGTGATTGTCTTAATAAATTTTTTAGCTAATGGCAATTTTCAAACAAATTACCTTACGGTGACGAACGTGATTTTTAATCATAAAATCCGTTAGAGATTGAGATTTTTTTTAATTTTTTTTAAGGTTATTCAATTCGAATAGATTCAATAACTTAAAATATTCAAGTTATATATTTCTTAAGAAGTGAGTGGATTTAAAAATTAACTAAAAAAAAAAAGAAAAAAAAAACCGAATTAATTCTCCAAAAAATATCTGATTGATAGGGCTTCTTTAATATCATAAATTTAAAAAATAAAATAAAAAAATTATATCATTTTATATTTTTTTATAATTAAATAAAAAATTATTTGATAAGATATCCAAATTCAAATTCAAATTCAGTTATGAAAAAAAAAAGTATTTGTACCCCCACAAATTTGAAAAAACAATACCGGATCCAAATTTAACTTTACCCGTATCTTCCCCGTTGCCATTCCTAGCCGTAAAAAGACAATGTAATGTGAGTAAAAGACGTACTTCAGTTTGTGTTTTGTTATTGATGGATAAAATTTTGTCATATTTACCAAACATATCTTATATGGCCGGACCAGCAACCTATAGTTTCTTGTAGTGATTTAACACCACCAATAAAGATGCCTATTGTACGACAATGGTCAATGGATAAGTAAATAATTTTAAGGACATGAACTAATTAGGAAGTTTATATATATACTCGTGGATATTCCAGATAAGCACAATGCAAATTCGGTTTGGTTATTATCGAGGAGAATACATCTATCAATATTGTTTGATTTTTGTTTTCATGATTCAAAAATGGTATTTTTGGTCATAAAATAGACAAAATAAATTTTATTCCCGAATAAATTTTTATTGAAACTTATCTGTATTCCGTTCGCCTTTCCAAACTATATCACTGTTGATTTCAGATGAATAAATCTCAGACAAAAGCTATGAAAAACTTCGATAATTTTATTAGGTAATATAAATGACTATTAAATAGTCAGTACACAAAATGAAACTGACATCTAAGAAGAGAAACTGAAAGGACAAAAAAACGGAAACACAATTAAATGACACAAACTTGAAGTGGAGTGTAACTCCTATCTTGACCTGCTTCCCCTAAACTGAAAGCAATAGCTTCAGTTTATCTTCTCGCAAACTCCAAGTTTCTCTCTTAATCGAACAAAAGCTTCCAACTTCAATGGTTTAGTCAATATGTCTGGAACCTGATCATTGGTACCACAATGAACCAATTTCACAATTTCTTCTTTGACAAGATCCCTAAAAAAATGGAACCTAACATCAATATGCTTGCTACGACCATGAAGAACAGGGTTCTTTGATAGTTTAATTGTTGAGTTGTTATCACACATAATCGTAGTGAAACCTGACTGCATCATACCAATTTCTTCTAAAATCCTTCTCATCCAAATACATTGACAAGCACAAAATGATGCAGCTATGAACTCAGCTTCAGTGGTGGATAGAGTGACTACCAGTTGTTTCTTTGAAGCCCAAGAAACTGCTCCTCCACTCAATAAGAAAGCATATCCACTTGTGCTTCGTCTATTATCAATGTCTCCAGCATAATCACTATCAGTATAGACACTCAACTCCTCTAACATTCCCTTTTTTTAAAACACACCGAATCCAGTCGTTTCTCTTATTTACCTTAGCACACGCTTTGCTTCTTGCATATGTTCCTCTCTAGGATCAGACATGTATCTGCTCAATAGACAAACCACAAACATCAGATCAGGCCTTGTCGTCGTGATATACATTAAACTTCCTATGAGTTGTTTATATATTGTGCAATCAACTCTCTTAGCATCACTATCTTTTGATAACTTCACTCCGGGCACAATAGGATTCTTGACATCATTTCCGTTATGCAGATAAAACCTTTTAAGAATCTCTCCAGCATATTTCTATTGATGGATGAAGATTCCATCATCATCCTGTGTCACCTCAACACCCAAAAAATACTTCATTTCCCCCAAATCAGTCATCTCAAAATCCTTTTTCATCGATAATTTAAACTCCTCAAGCATATTTTCATCATTTCCTGTAAAGATTAAATCATATACATAAAGACTAAAAATAATAATCTTGTTACCTCCATCATTTTTCACGAATAGTGTGTACTCATGCTCACACCTTTGAAATCCTTCTCTAACAAAGTATGCCTCAGTTTTACTGTACCAAGCTCTTGGGGCTTGTTTTAAACCATATAAAGCCTTCACCAACTTGTAAACCTTGTGTTCTTCTCCTTCCTTTATGTATCCTTGCGGTTGATCTACAAACACATCTTCTGTTAGTTCGCCGTAAAGAAACGCACTCTTTACGTCTAACTGATAAACACACCAATTCTTTTGAGCTGCTACAGCTAGCATCGTACGAATAGTATCCCAACGCGCCACAGGAGCAAAGACTTCACTCTAATCTACTCCTTCTTCTTGCGCATAGCTTTTGACCACCAATCGAGCTTTGTATTTTTCAACCTCTCCCTTCTCGTTGAGCTTGGTTTTATAAAGCCATTTAACACCAATTCTCTTTGCTCCACTTGGAAGATTTGTGAGAAACCAAGTTCCGTTCTTTTCTATTGACTCCAACTCTGTCTTCATAGCATTAACCCATTTTTCTTTCTTAATAGCTTCATTGAATGTTACAGGATCATCGCTTGACATAAACATTACAAGACCCGAAACTTCTTCTTCCTCCCATCCGGTCTCGTAATCCTGCAAATAAGCTGGTCTTCTTCTAATTCTCTGAGGCCTAAGAGATTCTGCTGGATTCAAAACTTCTTCTTCTTCATTTATTTTCTCTGTTTCAGGCTCATGAGTCACTTCTTCAACATTCTCCTCAGCTTCGGTTTCTCTATCCTCCCAGATTAATTGCTCAGCCTCTAATTCTTTTGTTTTATGTCCCCAATCCCAGCTTTTCTCTTCTTCGAAAATCACATCCCTACTTGTAATGAACTTTTTTGTTTTGGGGTTGTATAGGCGATAACCCTTGGATTCACTGCTTACTCCAATAAGCACACATATGTTGCTTTTATCATCAAGTTTTTTTCTTTTCTGATCTGGAACATGGACATGAGCGATACAACCAAAAATTCTAAAGTAATCAACTATAGGCTTTATTTCACTCCACACTTCAGGTGTTTTTCCTTGTGTCACGAAAGTTGGACTTCGATTCAAGACATGTATAGCCCATTTTGATGCTTCCGCCCAAAAATGTTTAGGAACTCCTTTATCATTCAAAATACACCGCACCATATTCATTATTATCCGGTTCTTGCGCTCAGCAATTCTGTTTTGTTGCGGAGTGAAAGATGTAGTGAGTTGTCTGCTAATTCCGGCTTCCTCACAAAAATCAGTGAACTCATTTGAAGTGAATTCACCGCCTCTGTCCGTTCGTAGACATGCTAGTGTTTCTCCACTCTCTTTCTCTACTTGGATCTTAAATCGAGTAAAGAATATAAAAGCTTCCGACTTTAATGACAAAAAATATATCCATACCTTTCTGCTAAAGTCATCGATGAAAGTAAGAATATATCTCTTGTCGGAGTTCGATGCTGGAGAAATTGGCCCACATATATCAGAATGTACCAGCTGCAAACTCCTTGACGAACGCCACAAACTTTGTTTAGGGATACTCTCACGATGTTGTTTACCAACAAAACAGCTAACACATTTCTCAGCTTCGTTGGTGCTCAGATGTGGTATCCCTTTGACCATATTCTCATATTTGAGAGTTCTTAAACCTTTGTAACTTAAGTGCCCATACCTTCGATGCCAAAGTTTAAGCTCATCCATTGCTGTTATTTTCAAACATTTCTCAGCCGTAAACAAGTTACCTTTTGAGGCCAAAATCTTGAACAATTTATTTTCCGTCATTCTTGCTTGCATAACCAGCCCTAACTCCGGGTGATAAAGCTTGCATACTTCATGATGTATCAAAGTCTTGCAGCCTTTTTGTACAAGTTATCCCAAGCTTACCAAGTTACTCGTTAATTCTAGTACTAGATATACATCCGAAATGACATGAGTCCTTCCATTGACACGTAAAGTTACATCACCTTTTCCAATTACCGAAAGAATAGAATTGTTACCGAGTTTTACGGAGGATTGAAACTCTTCATCAAGCTTTGAAAACCATGATTTGTCTCCTGTCATGTGGTTGGAACAGCCTGAATCAAGATACCACACAAATTTTCTTTCTTCTGGAACTGGTGTGTACGCCATTAACAAAACATCACCTTCCTCTTCTCCAATCTCTGCATAATTCGTCTTCTCTTCCATAGGACATTCGTATGAAAAATGTCCAAGTTTGTGACAACGATAGCATTCCACCGTTTCCTTGTTAAATCTACCTCTTCCTCTTCCTCGGCCAAATTGTCTTCCTCTGCCTCTTCCATTTCGATACTCGTATGAAACTTTGAGTACCTGTTCTTCTTCTACTATTCTTGGCTTTCTCATTTTCTGCTCATGAACAAGTAATGAGCTTTGCAAGGTATCGACTGATAAACTGTCAATATCTTTCGATTCTTCAATTGAACACACAATGTAGTTGAAGTTTTCAGTCAGAGTTCGCAAGATCTTTTCCACAATATTGACATCTTGCATATCATCCCCACAGTTTCTCATGTCGTTTGCTACCACCATCACCCTTGTGAAGTGATTGGAGATGGATTCTCCATTTTTCATCTCCAGCAATTCAAACGTTCTCCTCAAAGTTTGTAACTGCGCACGCTTCACTCTTGCATTTCCGTGATATTTGGTCTTCATAGAATCCCACAACTGCTTTGACGTCTCTTTCAAAGTTATCGTCTTAAGAATTGATTTGTCAATCGCATTGAACAAATAATTCTTTGCCTTCAAATCATTTAACCTTGCATCGGCAAGGGTCTTCTTCTCTGCTTCGGTCAATCCTTCTTTGTTAATTGTTTCATCAATTCCATTTTCCACAACATCAAAATACTCCTTTGACCGAAGAAGATTTTCCATAAGGATACTCCAATGGTCATAATCTCCATCGAATTTTGGTATACAAGGTTGCCCAAAATTACTCGATTCTCCCATCTTTTCTATGTGTTTGCTCTCTTTCTCTTTTAATTTAATGGCTCTGATACCAAATTTGTTGATTTCAGATGAATAAATCTCAGACAAAAGCTATAAAAAGCTTCGATAATTTTATTAGGTAATATAAATGACTATTAAATAGTCAGTACACAAAATCAAACTGACACCTAAGAAGAGAAACTGAAAGGACAAAAAAAACGGAAACACAATTAAATGACACAAACTTGAAGTGGAGTGTAACTCTTATCTTGACCAAATAAAGCATTAAAGTCCTAACACTTATTAGATACCTCTGCTGGTAGATGCATCCCCGCTGTGTCCTTTTCTAGTAGATGCACTATTGGATCCCTCAAATAAAACATTAAATTCCTAACAATCACATGTTTTATAAAATACTATTTTATAAATGCATATTTTTAAAAAATATTACTTATTTTCGATAGTTCTAAAAGGATAAAAGAATATTTTATTTTTTCTTATAACAAATTATAATTTTTGACAGACTTGTATTAGAATTAACATATATATATATATATATATATATAATAATTTTGAATATGGTTAAAAAAAATTAAGTTTTTCAAAATTTTAATAATTGTTTTATAGGGTACATAAATATTTTCAAACAAAAAGATAGAAAAAAGTAAAATTAAATCTTGTAAGTATTGATCATGTCTGTTGATCGAAAAAATAATAAAAGACAAAGAGTTCAACATTGATGTACAATGGTATAAGAAAAGGTTTTAAAGTTTTAAGAATTAATCAACCACTTTTTCGTAAATTTTATTTATAACAAGTGTAATGGATCTCATATTTCTCTAATTGCATATGGATTGTATTACTTGGATTATAGGTTAAAGATGTGATTTTTTTTTTCTAAAAAAAGAAGAAATCAAACTTGACCTTGATCAGAATATGAGGTTAATTATCTCTTTATTGGTAACTTCTTAGTCATGGTGATCATGATTGATAAGTATAAATGGTAAAAAAGGATAAACTGATAAAACATTGTAATATGGTTTAGGGTATGGCTATATATAACCAGATGTGGTTTAAGTTTATCCAAAAAAACGTAGTTGATTTTCGTTTGACTTTTTTAGAACGAAAAAATTCTTAAACTTTCATTTAATTACCGAATTGCTACTAAGTAAAAAACACACACACACACTAAGTATACCCTAGATATACCCAATTCACAAAACAATCTATTTGACTATGTATACCCAAAAAAGCACAACTCCCTACTAGATCAAACCCCATATTACTACAATTTTGTGAAGTTCTTCAAATTGTTCTTGAACATTCAAAGTTGTCTCAAGAACATTCAAACTCTTTTCATTTTTTAAAAAGTTTTTTAATAAAAACACAAAATCAAACATGAATCAACCAAAATTAATGTAAAAACTTATTTTTTTGGAAGTTTTTTTTAAAAAAATTAAGGATTTAATTATTTACAAAAATCTTCATTTTAGGGGTTTGAAGATGTTTGGAGGCTATTTCCAACCGGAATTCGGCCAGAAAATGGCCGGCAGCAAATGCCTAGCGTACCATAGGTACAGGTAGTCCTGTTATCGGGTCGGTTCGGTCCGGGTTTGGACGGGACCGAGACCGACTCGTTAAGCTACCGGGCGGGTCGAGCCGGACCGCTAAGCGAAGGGAGCCAAATATGATGGACCGGGACCGGCTCGTTAAGAGTCGAGTCGGTCCGGTCTGACTCTTATCGGGTAGATTTGTTAGTTTATCATATTTTTAGGGTTTTAGTTAAAAATATACATAGATTAGGAATTTTTTTTTATATATCTCCCTTACCGGGTTGGTTACCGGGCGGACCGGTCCAAACCGGTAAAAGAGTCGGTCCAAAATACTGGCTCCCAACCCGCTCCCCAAGCTATCTGGACCGGTCTCGGATGGGCCTTACCGGTCCGGTCCCGGGCGGGTTAACGGGTTGAAAGGACCCCTAACAGCTCTAGGTAAATGGGTTGCGTACCAGCCAGTGCGCTGCCTCTGTAGCGATGGTACATGCCTAGCTTACCAGCCAGTACGCAACCCCTGTACCTATGGTACGCTAGGCATTTTTTGCCGGCCATTTTCCGGCTGGAAAATGGCATCCAAACTTCCTAAAATGAAGATTTTTTTTACCTAATTCAACCCTAACCCTAATTTTGATACTAATACTAAGTTTTCGGATTTTAGTTCGTCGGATTTTAGTTCGTCAGATAACTTAGAGAGAACTTGGATGTTTTAGAGAGAAGTTAGAGAGAAGTGAGAGAATGTAACAGAGAAAATGAGGTGGATGAAGATTAATGAAAAAAGAGAGCCTTATATACCCATAATAGGGTATTTTTGTCAAAATTTGGGTAAACTTATACCACATTTGGGTAAACTCAAAATTGGGTAAACTTAAACCACATTTGGGTATATATAGCTTGACTTTATGGTTTATGAATTTTGAAGGTGATGAAATAAAAATATATTAAGAATAATAAGAAGTAGATGAAAAACAAATTAATGGATCGTTTGTTTAATGATAGGCGGATGCCAGATTGTTTTTCCAATGTTTTATTTGATGAATTGTTCTCTCTTGTAAATGAAGTAATATATAAATTTTTATTTTTTATTTTATTTATATTAATTTCTCCTTTAATCATATGAGACCACAATGACCATACACATTTATATTGAAGTATTTATGAATGGTAAAAAATAACTCTTAAGAACTTTTATGAACATATAATTAATTAAAATTAATGTTGTAACTTCTGTTGTCGACGAATAGACATCGTCCAAGAGGAATAGACATAGGCGTCGGCCAATGGGCATGGACATCGGTTATGTGGCATAGTCATGAAATTGGTTGTGAGGTACGTTGTTGATGCAAAGTTTCGGTTGATCGGGTGAGATCCACCCTCATATAATAATGTAAAAAATGATAGAACGGTATAAATATTAGAAAATTTGGAGGTAAAGAAAAAGTAAAAATAAATAAAAAAATGATCGAAAGTAAATGAAAATAAATTAATCGATTGTTTGAAAATTGATAGTCGGATGTCGAAAATGTTTTTTGCTGTTTTATTTAATGATTTTTCTCCCTTATATGGTCACTTAATTTTATGAGACCATAATGACCATACATATTTATACGCAAGTATTTATGAATGAAAAACGTAAGTATGACTCTGTAATTGATTGTCGTTAGTGTTGCACCTTCTAGTGATGGCTAGTCATCGACCAAGAGGCATATGCGTCATCCATAAGGCATATATGTCAACCAGGAAACATAGCGTCATGCATGATGCACATACGTTGATCATGAGGTATAGACATCAACGACAAGGTGTGTTATTGATGCAAGGATTCAACTGAGTGGGTGAAAGCCATCCTTATCAGTAGCCCCCTAGTCCTTATAAAGAAATTGAGAAATGACTACCTTAGTATTGTTTGATTATATTGAGTGTTTTACTTATGAATGCTTGCTAATATTTTTTTAGTCTCTTTAATTCTCTTATTGGTTGATATAGAATGTTTATTCCCAAAATATACCAAGCAGTATATCAACTTTGTTTTTTCAGACTCTTAAGAGATTTTGAATATCTTATTAGATTGAGTTTCCACTTTAGACATACTAATCTTAGAGATGTCTCTAGATTTAATTCGTGGTGATTCTGTTCCAGCTTATATTAAAAATCTCATACAGACTGAAATCTCCCTTGAGATTTTTTTACCAGGGAAAGAGTTTCTGAATAAGTAGCATGCTGCTAGAGTTTTAGACATTACCTTACAATTGCTTGCTTTGTTGATTTGACTTCAAACATGTTTCAGATTTTTTTGTGCGTGCGGATATGATGCATTGCCTCATAATTAATTTAAAGCATGTAGGAAAGACTATACATGTTTATGAATTTTTTTCTTATCTTCGGTCTCGGCATGCTGAGTAGCTCCCATAGTCATTGACAAATGATGAGCGAATGACTACCTCGATGTGCTGAATTGGAGGCTATGGTTTCCACTGGATCCAAAAGTAGTTTGATACTTCGATCTAGTTAGTTTGTGTCCAAGTCAAGCCATCCGAATACATGGTTTACTTTGATGGCTTGTATCATGGTATCCATGCTATCTAAGATCAAAATACCGATAGAGAAATTTATAGATATCACCGGGCTATCTAAGAGTACTTGGATCCATTTCTACTTTATCCATATGGAAATAAGTATAATATAGAAAGTGATTTATGGGAGACAGACTAAGTATGACAGCTGAAATTTTTCTTCATAAACAACTACATGGGAAACTATTAAGAAGATCACTCTAAAAAACAATTCGAGCAAGATACCCAGGTCGTTGCGAAACACATGTATTTTTTCCTTGTTTTTAAATACAACTTCATTTGCAGTTACTCTTCAATACTTTGCTTAATTTTCATTATCTCTGTAGCTATATGGAAATCTCATTAGCAGCATGTGGAAGCTTCCAAAGAGACTTTGCGAAAACTACATTAATGGGTCATGGAGAACTAGTAAAATGGGTTTCATAAATACATCACACTGAACAACCATGTTCAGAGTCACTTCTGGCGAACTCAATCAGAGCTCAACTTGTCATGGGAATAATTTACAACTCCACCACGCGCATTGATAATCAGAAACCAAATATAAGCTACTGATGGCAAGTTATACCTTTCGACTAGGAAGAAGACTCCAAACCAGATAGAGGAGAATGATGAAGCTAGTGGCTTGGGGATGAAAAAAGTAACCGTTGGTGCTGCACATGTGAGTTGATCCAATGAACTAGTGAAATAAATTGTTGATATTGAAGTGAGAAAAACATCGGATGAAGATCCAGTCCTGAAAAAGAAAAAAAAACCAACGCATCAAATGATCACAAGGATAGAGGACAGATTAGTGATAAGAGAAATAATAAGAAGAACAAGACAAATACGGGTTTGAAGATTGTTTATATTTCAGATAAAGGGACCATTCCTCCAAAATCGGAGAATCATTCTTCGAGAAGTAGATGAATGAATATGTGAAGGTTACAACCGGATGGGAAGCCTGCAGGGTCCATGTACTGTAAATTTAGAAAAAAAATATCCAAATCTGGATGATTTTGTTGAGGCTACACCCTTGCATATACTCTGCTTAACTTTGTCAGCCTATTTCTAAACTGGAAATGGAAGTAGCTCGGTCTAAAGAGTCATTGCCTCTTTTTAAAACGAATGTGATTTTCATAGGAAAACTTCCAAGGATCAGATAGACCGTGTTGATAATCTGGAAAGTTGAGTCATACAAGCCGAAGAGAAGCTTAGAAAGAAAAAGAACACTCATGAAACCTAGGTTGGAAAGCTAAAAGTATCTTGGAACGAGGAAGTCTAGAAGTACAAGAACGAGAAAAATGAGCATAACGTGTAAATAGACCTCTTATAGAAAATGCTACATGAGAAAAAAATGTGCTACTACAAAAGCTAGGGAGTATCTAATAGCATTTCAAAAATAGGCTACGAAAAAACAAGATGATGCGATTGATGCATATTTCTAGAAGTATTTAGAGTGCTTAGAATAGCGAGATGATTCAATTAAATCTGACATGATCATGGACTTTCACAAAAATTTCCTGGATCTTAACCTTGGATTTTTCGGGACCTGGTATCCGAAGAGGTAAGTCCTACTGATATATCACTTGCAGACGAATTGAACACCATCCTGAATACAAGGGCGATGATAGTGCCTCTGAGAATGAAGATGAAGACTCCGTATGTGGGAGTTCCGAGGAGGACCAACAAGTAGAGAGTCCCAATGACAAAAAACAACAGTGCCTAGGTTGGCATGAATGAGTCCGGAGGGATTTATATTTTATTAATTTCACTACGTTTTTATATGTCATATTTTTTGTAAGTCCTTCGCATGACCAAGGCCTTTTGTAATCGTATTCATATATTTTTATAAGTCCTTGGTATGGCAAATGGAATTTTGTAATCGCATTTGTAATTTATGAATAAATTGTTTCTTTTTTACTCCCCCATCTTTAAATAAATTTATTACTCATCTAGTAACGTAATCATAGTCTTCTTAGCTAAAGGTGATCAACCCCTAAATCCACACCAAACCAAAATTCAGACCATACCATCATTCCCTCGAATCTGACCAACTCAATTGTTGGAACCTTTTAATAGTAACCAACTAATATTGTAACCTTTACATTTGACCAACTAATGTTGGAACCTTTTAATTGTGACCAACTAATGTTGAAACTTTTTAATTGTGACCAACTAATGTTGAAACCTTTTAATTGTGACTAACTAATGTTGGAACCTTTATACTTGACCAATTAATGTTGGAACCTTTGATCGCGACCAACTAATGTTAGAACTTTTTAATTGTGACCAACTAATGTTGGAACCTTTTAACCGTGACCAAGTAATGTTGGAACCTTTTAACTGTGACCAACTAATGTTGGAATCTTTATACTTGACCAACTACTGTTGGTACCTTTTAATTGTGACCAACTAATGTTGGAACCTTTTAACTGTGACCAATTAATGTTGGATTCTTTACAATTGACCAACTAATGTTGGAACCTTTTGATTGTGACCAACTAACATTGGAACCTTTTAATTTTTGAATCAAAAGTATCCAAATTTCAACATAAGATAATAATATAAAAAAGAAAATGATTTATAAAAGTTAAGTCCTTCAGACACCTCATAAACCTCTCCACACCATCATGGTAGGAAATAGTGTATTTTTGGGTAATACATCATAAAATTAAAATGTACATGGATATTGTTTTTGCAGTCTTTCCATATATATTATTAAGTGCTCAATATTTCATGGGTGTCGAAGCGGGTTATCTTCTTGATCTTCCAACCGATAAGTTTATGACTTAACCCTTTCAATAACTGAATAAGGCCCTTCTCAGTTTGGCGTTAAATGTTTTAGCATTTTATCTTTAGTATGTACGAAGACCTTTTTCAAAACTTTGTCCCCCACTCTAAATTATATCTTTCAGACCTGAGACGCATACATGCTTCTTATCACCATATGATAAGGAAAAGATCTTAAATGCGCCATTGTTCTTTTTTCTTCAATTAAATCTAGCTCAGATCTTTGACCCACATCATTAGCCTTTTTGGAGTAATTTTTGATTCAGAAATATGGGAGAGTAAACTCAGCCGGTGTTACCGCATCCATCCCATAAACCAATGCAAAATGAGATTCTTGAGTTACCGTGTGTGGTTGCCCCCTCTAAAATTAATCTCAAACCACCAGGGATGGTTCTGTTTGTTACTTCTACTTGCTCGTTAGCCTGAGGATAAAAAGGTGATGAAAAAAATGTTGGATTCCCTTAAGGAACAAAATTCTTCCATGTTGTTCTTTTTAAATCGATGGCCATTATCTATTGTAATGGTTCTTGAGATTTTGACTCTGCAACATATGTTAGATAAGATGAACTTAATAACAATTTTGGATGTAGTTCCGGATAGAGGCTACGCTTCCACCCATTTTGAAAAGGAATCAACAGCCATAATAATATCCTGACGGTCTTCTGATGCCATAGGTAAAAGTCCAACCCCCATCTGTCGAAAGGCAACACCGTAGATATTGAATGAAGTGTTACAACTGGTACATGTATTTTATTCATAAATTGTTGGCATGGATCATATAATCAGACTAATTCTTTGGCATCTACGATAAAGAAGGCCAATAATATGCAATAAACAAAAACTTTATTGTTAATGTTTTGTAGCCATAATAGACAGACCCCTCCATGTCGTGCAATTCTGATAACATCATTTATGATTCTTTAGTTCAAAGGTACCGTAACAGTGGTCGAGTTAAATATTTTTTATAGAGTATATCCCCGAGAACCGTGAAACCATGGGTTTTGAACCTTAGTATTTTTACCAATGCTTTATCAACTAGCAGAGTCCCTTTATTTATAAATGCTTTAATCTCATATTTCCCATCTTTCTCCATGTTGGTCGAAATTTGGAATGCCTCTTTGGTGCTTAACTTAGGCTCAGAACTCCTTATTGTTAAAGGGTACTCTTGTACCAGTGTCATAGATATCCTTCGGTATATTCAATATTGGCTAAGGAATCAACCATCAAATTTCATGTTTGATGAACGTGTTCGTACTTGATGTGTTCCAAGAAATTTGTTTTCTCTCTCAATTCTTTTAGGTAATTTACCAAGTGATCTATTATATCTTTGAATTGATCCGATGCATGATTAATAAGAAGCTACAAATCCCTTATCAGATGATATTTTTTAGCACCACAAATTTACGAATGCCTTAGCTCTGCCAAGGGTGCCTTAAACTCTACCACATTATTTGATACTATAAAACCAAAGAGTATTACTTGATACATTAAATCTCCAAAGGGAGATACCAAGTGAACCCATACTATACAACCCAAAATGGCTGAGCCTCCAATAATTCGAACTGTCCATCATTAAGAGGCTTACTAATATCTGGCTCAGGCTATGGTCGCGCAGAATGAAACTTAACTAGAATTCCCGCCAAATCTTGTGTCTTAATTGATGTTTGAGGAGCAAATTATGTGTCATAATCTCCTAATCCCACTGAACTTAGTCATCCGACCCGATACGTTTGGTTTTGCAACATATTCTTAAGTAGAAAGGAAATTCAAACAATATTAGAATGAGGTTGGAAATATGGTCTGATTTTTCGTGCTACAATTACTAGAGAAAAAACTAAGTTTTCTAACTTTAAGTATCGCTTTTCAGCATCTAATAAGATTTTACTTATATATTAAACTAGGCACGGATAACCTTCAACTTCTCTGACGAAAACCGCACTTACTAAATTATGTGACACTCCTATGTAGATAAATAATTTTTCTCATACAACTGGTTTGGTCAAAATATCTGGAGATGATAAACGCTTTATTATTTTTATAAAGGCTTTGTCACACTTTGCATTCCAATGTAACCTATCCTCCTTTCTCAATACTTGGAAAAATGGTGCACATTTATTCGGAGATCTTGAAATTTATACTGCTAATTTTGCAGCTAAAATTTGTACCTCTTTGATGGACCTTGAGAATCTGTGGAAATTAAAGAGTTTAAGTGTACTGGGTCTGCTTGAATGCTCTTTTCATTCAAAATATAACCAATAACTTTCTGGACCGAATACCAAATGTACATTTTTGAGGGTAATGGGTAAGCTTGAATGCTCTTTTTATCAAAAATTTTAAAGACCTACCATTTTGATCATAGTTGTCAATTCTAGAAATATATCTCTTGGTTTCTTAAAGATAACTTTCCTAAATTGGAATCCTTCGGAACTGATTATGATCAATATATTCAATAACATCTAACCTCTTCATCCTAAGCAATTGATTTAGTATCACCTCATAAGGTAGACACATTTTACCACCTGAATAATTCATATGCCTAATGATCAAATTTGGTGAATCAAATATGTGTCTCAACAATATAATAACAATTACAAATGATTGAAGAATAGTCAAGACTATATATTTATAATTTAAAAGAACATAACAACTATTAGCCAATTTTAGAGAAAATTTCTAAACTTCTGTCAGATTGTTTTTACTAACATGTCTAGTCCTAAAGCCAATTTACTAATTGCTAGTAATTAGTTGAGGTATACCATTATTCGATAATATTATTACTTCATCCAACGTCATAGGCCAATCATCAAACTAAATCTTTTGAGGATAACTGATGGGTATTAAATCATCTTCTAAATAGAACTGTTGCAAACTAAACTGTTCTTGTAGGTCAGATGCAAAAAATGTATACCACCTACCATTAATTTTACCATACATCCCATGATTAAATTTGTTATCCAATTGCATAAAATTTCTTTATTATATCTACCTACCATCTAAAACTATATCTGGCAAACTCAAACCAACCTAACTCTCTAAGATTATCAAATAACACTTGGGTACCTTTGACCTCATTAAGCTCAACATAGTCTAAGTACATATCCACATTTATCGTAATTTCATTCGCAATATAAACATCTCCATCAAGTCCATGTCGAATCAAGGATTGGAGATCGTCATCTTATTCTTTATTTATTTATACATGCCTGACATCTCTTTCGATATTTCCGTATGGTTGTACTTCTTTTGTTGGATTCTTTACCTATATCTCTTTGGTATTTTTTCTAACTTTCGGAACCATTAAATACAAATAGAGTAGAATGATGATTTGAAAAAAATATATTTTAAGGATGATTTTAAGAATACAAGAATTATTTCAAGATTAAAAAATGAGTATCCTTTTAATTTTGAGCAAATTGTTTTGTATCATTTTTTTTGTCTTCTATTATTGTATATTATTAGAAAAAATTAGACAATTAGTAATATAAATATAAAATGCACTAAATCACATCAAATCATTTTAAAATTTTACTATATAGAAGAAGTATCTAATATTGGTTTATTTTTAAGCTTCTAACTTCCTTATATTTTACAAATAAACCATATAGAGGACTAATAACCTTAAAAAACTAAGATATTTTGGAGTGCTCAAGTCTTTAAAATTTGACTTTCCTTCTACTTAGTTCTAATATCTTCATTTGCTTCTTGTATATATTACCAATCGTAATAATACTTTTTTGGTTATTTTTTCGTATTAGAAGCTTCCAAGAGCTTTGAAAACTAAAATAACCAAAAGATGAAATGTTGTTATTACTCTTACCGCTAATTTTATTTATAATTTATTTATAACTAAAAAAACGTTAAAATTTTATATTTAAAAATGATACACAATATAGACACATCCAAATAAATTTGAGTATATAAATTTATCATATTTTATGGGCTTATTAGCTTTTATCTTATTATGATAAAGAGTTATTGGGAGTTCCCCCTCCTCACTAAACGACTCTCTCACACAAACTATAATCATGTTCTTTATGATATTATTGAGAGTTCCCCTCCATGTTATGGATAGTTCTTGGGAGTTTCCCTCCCTGTAAAATATTTGGGAGTTCTCCTCCTCAGTAGATAAATCTCTAACACCGATTATAATTATTTTCTTCAGAATATTATCTCGCATATAGGATCCTAGACCTTTAAGCATCTTTCCTATGCGGCTCAGCTCCACCTTATCAAATATATTATGTTTATGAGACAAGTATATTTTCATTATTCCTCCTAGAATCCTTAAAGAGTTGTCCCAGTACAGACGTCATTTCCTTTGGTTAGACCATGAGATGAATATCCCGGGTGCCAATGTTTTATGGTCCAATATCGCCCACGATGGAGGATGATATTGGGATTTTTGACCAAAAAGTCTGAAATCAGGCGGTTATCCTTAAACATTTGTGGTCTTTAATAAGTAATAAAAATAATTTAATCTGGTGCGACTGGATCAAATGCAAAAAATAAAAACTGATAATTTATGGCTTTAGATCTAAGGTCCTCCAGCTCTTGGACTTGGAGAATTGTTTTACATATTCGACCTTTAACTAGTAATTTGTACACGGTGCCGATCGGTAGTGGGGTTAATACTTCTTTCGGGTATGATCTTGGCTCATTTACACCTCTCTGGTCCTATTGAGAGGAAAACATCATTAATTATTCTATGGTCGACAATAACCTCAATGTCTTCATTCAATGGTCTTTGGAACTGGTTATCCCACATCAAATATACATGAGCAAGGAATAACAAAAATCTTCAGGAGATTAATAATTTCATTCTTTACCTGATTCACTATTGGACCGCTAAAAAATAAAATACAAGATTCACTATCAAACACACCTACACCGAAATTGGAAGGCCACCTCTTGTGGCAGGTGGGCTAGGTTAGTATGTCATAATTATAAAATTCCTCGTCATTGTTTCATCCTTTTTTTGTAATCCAAGGCAACATGTCCACTCGATATAAAATTTTGAGTTGGGGTTTAAATATCCCTCCGAATTGTGTTTTATGCAATTCAGACTTTGAAACTATCAATCATATTATTTATGACTGTAGTCTTACTCAAAGTACTTGGGGCTTTGTAAACTCCAAACTTGGTTCACGTTTTATGCTCCAAATTAGCACTCTTGGTTTTACAAGATGTCAAATTGGTCTTCGTCTCGAAACCGACATCTTTAGTGTTCTTACTTTGGCGGGGTTATTTACCATATTTGGCGGAAGAAAGATACAAGATTTTTTTGTTCCCCTTTTACTATTTCCTCTATGGTTTCATACAATATTCTCTCGTACATTTGGTTCAAATTTTGTTGTACCAAGATTGGCTGGTGATGATAATTTTTTTAACTTATCTCTAATTTATTGTATTGTTGTTTGTTG
Source organism: Limnanthes douglasii subsp. nivea (assembly GCA_036936605.1). Taxonomy (NCBI): domain Eukaryota; kingdom Viridiplantae; phylum Streptophyta; class Magnoliopsida; order Brassicales; family Limnanthaceae; genus Limnanthes; species Limnanthes douglasii. Next base: position 125,504,796 of record JAUPFV010000001.1, on the reverse strand, counting down.
TCCTTGCAACTATAATTTTCCCCACTTGATGGTTGTGGTTGCTGCTCACTTTAATCAATGTATGGTCTGGATATGTTGCTCTACTTTCATTAGGGACGCTACGCTTGATTTACTTGATTATTTGTTTTTTTGTATCCAAGTCAACCCATGCATCAGGACTAGTAGCTGCCTATCATTTATCACTTCTTTCTCTTAAGTCTCTCATGTTTTTCCTCATGGTATGCTCCATGTATTTGTAAGAGCTTTTTATTCTAATTTAATATTTTTTCCACAAAAAAACACAGGGTGTAACACAAAATCTAATATGCATAAATATAACTTGGTATAAACACAAAAAAATCATTTATTATCACTCATACTATAAAATTATATGAATGAAGTATATTATATGAAGCCTCGATAGTTTATCTTAAAAAAAATCTGAGTTAGATCCCGTCTGAGATTAAAGTAACGAGATCCAATGAATGTTGGATGCAAACACGAAAGTCTATTTTTTATGAAAGTCTTTTGTTAGAGGCTTGGTATAATTTTTAATTTTTTTAAAACTATCACGACATGTCTAAAACCAACACCTAGCAAATTATATAGATTTCATCTATCAATAATCCTCTCTAATTCGGAAATAAATAAATAAATAACATACGATTTTGTAATAATTTATATTTATTAATTCACTACTCGTTACCAAAATATGTTTATTGGTGAAAATAAAAAACAAAATTATATTTAACTATGGTAGGTACACACTATAAAAACATATTTATTTTATAAAATATTTATTTAGTTACAAGTTCTATTTTTGTAATAATAATATAAATAAAAAAATATTATTTACTAATTGAGTGTTGACTAAACATATTAACTATTGTAATCAACATTTTGAATGTTGATTAAACATATAAAATATGAACTATGGCGGTTAATACTTATAATATTTTTATTTATCTTTGAATTGACAACTCATGCCAACATTGTTTTCAAGTAATGATTTTTCGACTTCACAAATAGAAACTAAGTAATTATAATTTTAATATTTTCTTAATATAATGACTACAATCTTAATGTGTTTCAAATGATCGTGTTGTATAATTTAGTCACTGATAGGAATCACTGCCCTAATATCGTGTTGTATTAATACTTATAAAATTTTACAACGTACTTAAGCATTTTGTCAGACATCTATTTTAATAAATGACAATGCCACCATTTTATTTTTATTTCGTGTAATAATATTTTTTTTGATAGACATGAAGTAACATGATTTGAATCTTATATGTGGTATTTCCTACTCAATATGTGTATGTAGAACTATTGACTATGAGATAATTATTATTTACAAACACATCTTTTTCATGTGGTTGATCTTGAGTATCATAAAATCAAAGTTGTTATTTATATATAGGTTGATGCATATATTGACTTATAACACTTAAGGCGTAAAGAATATAAAGACAACTATGCAAAAGATAAATTAGTTTTTTAAGTAGTTTATGATATATTTCTATCTATGTTGGAGAATTGTAATCTGATTAAGTTTGTCCTTATTCGCTTTATTGTTATTAAAGAAGTAAAATTATATTCATTATTCGATGAAATTAAGTATGCTACAAATTTTGTTCTCATAATATAACGAGGCCATAAAGTCACGATACTTCAATGATCTCCTCAATTGTTTGAATTTATTTATGTCAACATGTGATGTTTTTTTTCTTCTAAATATTGGATGATCTATGTCTTGCTATACAATGGTCAAACCATGTATTTACTTAATATTCTTATAATGAATATTATGACTTATCTAGAACTAACCCAATCATATATCAATATTTTAATTTTTTAAACAAAAAAAATCTTTTTTTATCTCCTATATTTCCAAATTAGTCTTGAGATATTGAATGATAAAACTTATTTCAGTTCACCCCAAGCAAATTAGAGGCTTGTTATTTTCATAACATAATGTTTTAGCATGCTATAATTGTATGTCTTTGATGGTAAACTCACATAATAATCAAGAGTAATCATGATGAATCTCACCTAAAAATTTCACACGTAATATCTTCAATAGAAATTTCTCGGTGACATGCACATGTCACTACCACTGAACTTTTGAAGTCCATATACTCTACTAAGTTAATCATTAAACCAAAAAAGATTACAAAATTGATAGGTTATAATACTACCAATAAAAGCATAAACTAATATATCATAAATGAATTTATAATTGACTCTATGAAATGTGTAGATGATTGTTACAAAACTGTTAAACTTTATTTTCGCCGATTCACTTGTTTAATCTTACTTAATTAATAGAGTCATCAAGTTATAATATGCATCAATTTTTATTAAGGTTACCATTGAGAAATACATGATCTTATTATTTATTTAATAAATCTTAATGATGAGGTATATAAGATGTACCACAATTTGTTGAAAAAATTCTTCTCTTAGTGCAAGACCTTTCGCATATCTTATCTTATTACCTTTGTGTTATGCATGGTTCAATTATATGGTAATCAAATAGTTTATTATTCTTTAGATAGTAAATAAGAACTTAAACTCGATATCTTACATTAATTTTTCATTCTTATGGAAGATTAAACTAAACTATCTATTTGCATCATAATATTTTCAATATTCTTATAAAACTCTTTGTAGTGTTACAAAAACTTAATAAAAAGAATATTAATGTTCTTGTAGAAATATTTTATGGAATTTTGTGTTACATCATAAATATCTTAATGTTCTTTTAGAACACTTTATATAAATATTTAACATAAACTAAATACACAATATTTCATTTATTCTTATTTATGGATATTTGTAACCTAATAGACTAGCTTTAGTATATGTACTTTCTTGAATATGTTGATTTATAAACAACTAAAAACTATTTATTCTTAAGCAGGGAACTGAGCATCTATATTTTTATAGGAAGTGGTCATTATTCAAATATGTGATTGATTACCAAAGATCAAATCGTTATCGTTTGAATATGAATGAATCATTTATAATTATTCTTCATAGTAAATTTCATCAAAGATGACATGGATCATGTCATTTTTTATTGTAATACCTCTTTTTAGTGGAAACCATCAGGTTCAGATACAACAAACTTAATTCTTTTACCGAAATGGTACCATACTTCGAGCTTAAATTAATATAAACTTATCAATAACTTCCACTCATGATGAAATATAGGTATAATAGAGCCAAAAGATATCCATGAAAAATAGATACGGTATCATGGTCCTCCATACTTATGAACAATTTGGAAAATAACCTTCCAAATTTGCTTTGTATCCACGTAAGATTGTAAATAATAATCAAATATATTATTCATTATCCCTATGTACAGTCTAATATTATGTGAATATACATTGGCCTAATAACGGATAGACTGATCTAAATATTATTTATATTATCTCTCAAATACTCATTTAAACCCACACGACCAAATTTCTCTTTAACCCTGAAAATTATATCGGTTGTGGAACATAACCATATTACACTCATAAGGCCCAATGCCCATACTATCAAATTGACGAGCCTTTCTTCAAGATCATACATTAATCTAACTATTAACTACACTATATGTTCCACGAGACTCTACTTATTAACCGTTAGTCCAATATACTTATAGTTGATTACATTTAATTAATTGGACTTATATTTACAATAGTTGGATACTTTGAATCTCTAGTAGATGAGACATTCCAATTATAGATAACCTTACAATATTTAGTATTTATAACATTAAGAGTTGAAGGTATGTCAATATTACTAAGCTTCCTAATATTCTTAGGAAATGAGCTTGCGACATTAGAGAAGACCACAAACAGGAATCGATAAACATAAATCTTAGTTTAGTATATTGGTTCTTGTGAAGGTGTAAATATGCCACACAACCAAAATATAGAGAGACCGAGGTTAATATGGATTGTGGCGAGGTTTTGGAAAAATAAGATTTTAGATTGAACATGGTTGATTAAATAGACAACAATAGTAATAAAATTTGACCCGTATCTCGTGGGAACATATGCAACAAATAAAAGAGTTTTAATATTTCAATAATATATATCGGTTTTTTTAATTAGCTATTCCAATTTTTTGGGGTGGTTACACATATAAAGTTTAATGGAAAAGGTTTTGGAATTAAAATTATGACTAAAAACGGCGGTTGACATATTATCCCCCGTTACCATAACAAAAAATAATCTAAATATGAGGTGAAAATTGAATATAAAACATAACATTAATTGATTAGAAAATCTTAAATACTTAACCATTATTTGTAAGAAATGTAATTAGATCATGCATATACAGTCATCAACAAACATTATAAAATAAGTACATCAGCGTTAATTAGCACGATGGATAGTCTCTATATATCAAAATAGATTAAAGCAAAATGAATGTCACCTTTATTCATGTTTAAATTATGAGTAATGTTATGAATGATGTCCATATACACATATCATAATTTAATAAAAAAATTATACATAAAAAATTAAATTATAAGAAAATGTAATAGATATTCAAATCCTACAATCAAATATTATATATCTTGGAACTCAATAAAGAAGACACATGATGAGCTCTTCTCCTCCTAAAATCTTCAATGTACAATAGTATAACCTTTTAGTATATGTCTAATAATTTTTTGGCGAAAATATCATGTATAAGATAAAAATCAACAAATAGAGTACCACACTATTCAGGTGTATGATTAGTTGGTTCACGTAAGTAACTTATAAAACAACGAGTGAACCATAAATATACTGGATAATTGAATAAAAAATTGCAATCAAATAACCAACTTGTCTCATATCACATACCGTTCCATTGACATTTATAAGATTCGTAGAGAAAAGTTATAAATTAAGATATATATATATATATGTATATATAAGCAAAATTCATATGATATTTGAGTTCATAATCAAATAAGCAATCATCACCATTAACATTACGTAAAATACTAATTAAAATATTATATGAATTATCTTTATCTATATAACTATTTATTTGTTGACAAATTAAAAAAATCTAAAACAAAAAATAATATCCGATATCAGTTACATAATGTTTTAATTATATAGTTAGTAGGAAGTAAAGATATGTTTATTTTTCTTATATCGTGAAAAATAATAAGTTGTTTCACAGATATAAAAGGATAAATATGATATTTATTTTTAAATATTATTTATATCTAAATTTATTATTATTTTTAAGTTTAACGATTTTATTGGTATTTAAATTTTAACAATAATTATTTTTATTAGATCTCACATAATTAAAATAAATTTTATAATGATTATATTGACTGAAAAATAAAATGAAATATTTATATATATAATAAATAAATGAAACTAAAAACATTATTGAAAAGATAGTTATAGATTAATAAAATATAAATTTATAAGTGATATATTTTATTTTTAAATTCAACATAACTAGTTTTGATGAGAACTATTAAAATTATTAGAATAAAAACTTGGTAATAAATACTTCATCATATAAAGTATTGATAATTATTAATATTTATTAATAGCTCATATTATATTTGTTTACAATATTCTAAAATTTGAATTAAAATTTATTTAAGAGGCTAGAAACAAAGTCACGTTCTGATAGAGGTATCTCATTCAAGAACCATATTCATCCTGAATATCAAATGACATTATTTCAAGAAACAAAACTCACCACAAGATAGAAGTATCTCATTCAAGCATCCCATTTTAATTTTTTTCATGATTTTGTTGTCTATTCCATGTTGAATAGTAGGTTTTATTTTCTGTTTAAAAAAATTGATTGTGGCATAATTTTGGGCGTTGGTTTGTTAGATTAGTATCGTAACGTTATTTGTTATATGTGTATCTATCTTTTTGGCTTCGATTTTGTTGAAAATGGTATAGTATTTGTAGATCTAGGGTTTCTAGTGACGAATAATATTCATCGCACGACATATGTGACCATGAAAGTGTGTATCGCATATGTTATGCAAAATAGACAGATTTGTGTCGTATGCGACATAGATTTCCTTATTCGCATCCGATTTGACTAAAAGAATTCGCATGCGACTAGGCTTACCCAGTTCGCATGCGACACAGTTTTCATAATATGTCTTTCTCCTTGATGATCGATAATTGGTTGTTGGTTGTGTACTTGTTTCATTGGTATTTGTTATTTTTGCAGTGATGGTTCAGACTAAGACAACAACTAAGAAACAACAATATCACGAGACGTTTGTTGCTAGGGATATTTTCCTTGCAGAGGACCTCTCATCAGACACTCGTACGAAACGACTTTTGCATCGTGGTGCTCCATTAGACGATACCACCCATCACATTGGAAGAGCTGCAACTGGCAGCGGTGCAGGTTTTCTCTTTGCAGGCCGCACATGAGCTCTCCTTGGAGTTAGTGTTGTCACCCCACGTCCCGAGTCTTTACCCGATTATGCTCTACACGAGGTATACAACTTATATCACAGAGATGTTAGTATTTTTAATAAACAAACTTCATTATTTACTTTCAACTAAATCTTGATAAACATGTTTTATATTTACGGTTTTTCTTTGTTTTATAAATATTACAGGAGAGAGTTAATCTACGTTGCTTGTCGATGTATGACAGTCTCCGTAAATGGGACCTGAAATATTAGACTTGGGTACAAGCTAAGGTCATATAGACTATATTTGGGCCCATAGTCGGCGCACTATCCTATTGGCATACCAACGTCCACCGTCTAGAGGTCTTCCTTGAATGGTGGCATGAGGAGACGTCTTCATTTCATTTCTCATTCGGAGAGATGACCGTCATTTTTGATGATGTCCACGTCATCACCTGCTTGCCGATAACAGCTACGCCTTTCAACATACTATATTTTGATGATGAGATGAAGATGTTATTGACGTACTCTCGTATGTCTAGTGTACAATCATTCGAGTTGGTTAGACATTTAGGAATGGTAGTACTTTGATATTACACTGGTTGCATACTATTTTCCAACATGAGAGATATAGTGACAGTAGAGATAACGATTCTAGGGTTGACCACGCAACGCGAGCGTATATATAATACCTATTATGATCCATTATCTGCGTCAACAAAACTGGCAATAATATATAAATAGATTACTTGCAGTTCGTTAACCAGTATCAGCATATGGATTATAACTAGGGTCAGCTGGTTTTAACAAAATTATATCACTACATGAGCCAGGGTTCCATGCATGCTACTAGTGGTATATGCGGGGTTACCAGGATGTTAGAAAAGTGGATATTTGATCATTTTAGATCGTTTAGTGCTCCCTTGTACCACGGGTATCTGGTAGCATTACCACATCTCTGTCTTACGAGCCATATAAAGTATGTTCTTCGCAGGTGGTCCGCTCGGAGTTGAGGTACACTATCTCGATGTGTACTGCACTAGATGTAAGTTGTTATATTTTATTTTAAAATACCTATATTTGTATTATTAATGTTTGCTAACTATATTTGTTTCTTCTTTCAGGTGATATTTCTTCCACATGTTTCTCAATGTGAAGTGCGTCCGTTCTGTATGGTTAGTTGGTTTGAGATTATACTCAAATATTTTGCCATAGTGGTTCTTTATTACCCAGATTGCGTGACCTCGTCAGATGGGCCACATTGAGTTGCTTCCATTCCAGATACGTCCTAAAAATGCCACAAAATGAGGGAAGAAGATTACTCAAAAGTATGCTTGAGATTTGTTGTTGTGGGAGAATTGGTAGCACCATCTCTTTACCATATTAGGTCCTCCATACGAGGATGGGCATGATAGTACGAACTCGATGTACCCAGTTTGGGTAAGGAAGAACTTGTGGTACATAGTGTCTAATCCTACTTGGTAGGTGATGATACATATTCTGGTGGATTGCCACAAGAGCACACTCAATGCAGTGTTGATCCCACAAGATATGATGAGATCGTTGAGTTTGGGCCATTACTAGCCACGATGCCATATGAGGAGTTGTTAGACGCATCGGGTGAGATGGTCAGTATTACCGAGAGATATAGACGTCGTTGACTTATGTGGTTGTATCACAGTTCTTTTTTGTTTCTACATACGTTTTCATGACTTGTGTCGCTATGTTTTACGTATGTTTGTCGTACGATATTTAATACTTTTGACGTGTGGTTACATGCATTTAGATTAACTTATTATTATTCTAAGATATTTTTTTGCATTATTTTGATTAAGTTATTTTCCGTATTATGACAATTATCTAGTAGTCATATAGTATAATCGTAAGCTAACATAATCGTAAAGTAACAAAATGACAGCAATTGGTAAACTAAAATAAATGTACACAAACTAAAATACAAAATAAGAAGCATACAAAATAACACTTAGAATAAACTACTAATTTTAACCCCGTCGCATGACACACACGAAATCATTTCCTAATAGTTGCATAAATCATGTGAGCCATCTATCTAAATGTTAGAGCCATTATTTTAGCAAGACTATCGCACACGCGACCATAATGACCTATGTCGCATGTTATGTGCGATTACACATATTCTGTTTTTTATGGGCCAAAATGTAAACCTACGGTCGCACCACGTGTGCGACGATATACTATCTCATCTCATATTATATGTGAATCGAAAGAATTAGAAGAAACTAAACTCTAACTGATCATAAATATATCAAATGTTACATTTGAGACAAAAAGCAACAAAACGTAGATCAAACACACAATTAAAAACTTAGAAGCAACAAAACATAATAGGACAAAAAATTAGAAGTCAAAGTCGTATCCCATGTTATTGTCAACAAGTGAGCAGTTCGCAATAACATCCTTTTTTTCCACAATCATATGCCTGAGATACGCTATCATATCCCTAGTAATGAATTCAAAAACTTTCATAGGATGAATCCTTCATATGCTACCGAATCTACTCATACATTTCTAGAACGTATAATAGCATGGATACACGACCTTTAAGTTCGTTATTCAAAGTACAACTAAAACCCGCTAGAGTACAAAACTTATTTTGCTCAAACAATTTGAGGATCCCCGCATGCTTCTTCGTTAGAAGGTTATGAACTTTTTCCCAAAAAAAATCGAAATTGCATTGGTTCGTCCCAAAGTATTTTTTGAGGGTCGAGTGAGCACTCTCGCACATACATAATATAAGTACATAATTATGACGTATGTTTAAAAAGATATGATAAAAAATAGAATTAAAGGACTTATACCTATTTGTTGTTGTTTGGTCGTAATGTTTGATATTATTCGTTTGATGTTGAAGAAAATTATCACCATATTTTGTTATTCATGCGTTCATAACGTAATTAAGACACTTGGGATGAGAGGCGAACATCTCCTTCAATATAACTAGATTCTTTTTATAAATTTGGACCGTGTTCGCTCTACGTAGCCATAAAACTCAACAAATTATTTCACAATCATATTATCGTGGAATAACTTTCAGACTTTCTTAATAATGGTCTTACTAATATACCACGTGCATAGCAAGTGGTATGTGCCTGTAAATATTCCCTCAATAGATCGCATGAGAGCTAACTCTCGATCGATAACAATAACGCTCAGAAATGCGTACACACTATCCATCATCAAACCACGAAGAGTACCCAAAGCCCATGTACAAATCAGTATATTTTCCCCACTCATAAACACATACGCAACAGTAAATGAAATGGAATTTGACATTACTCCAACAATCGTTAATAACGACATCTTATAAATAGTCGCATTTTATGTACAATCTATGAGTAACACATTAGGGAATGTACGTAATAAGTTTATACTCGTAGGATGTACGAAAAAAAAAATATGTGATCACTTTTGAATAGTCTTTCAACCGCTCCCACGTCGAATATTCATGCCCCTTCAATTTGGTCAATACATATTGTATTTGGGTTTGTCACACGTGCTTAACATCCCGATGTTTTGGGCAAAAATTGTAGATTGCACGCATGTTCGAAAGATTCTCTGGATAATGATTCTTCAAACAACTATATATCTCTTTAGGAGGCGAACCAAGGTGAGATAAACTACGAACTAGTTCATCTTCAACCAGTTTTAACCTATAAGCGTGAGAATTCCCATCTAAGCGAACGTAGGGTTCATGATTGTGTTTACCGTTTATCACTTTCAAACGTCATTGCATGGCTAGTACGCCAGTTAGATGACATTTTAACGCGAACAGACAATTACATTTCTTCGTCGTAGACTTACGATTTCTTAAAGTTTTCAGGTTTGCTTTTGATAAGAAAATACCAAACCTCTCGCAAACGTAATCTAATCTAGGAGTTCTTCCACATTTCCCACTATCATATAGCTTGGTAATGGTGGCGAACTTAATTGTATTTGATTTCTCGTACACAAAAGCATCCAATTCATCTTTTGTAAATAATATATCCGTTGTGAAGATTTTTTTGTAATCAACATCCATATACGGTGACTGGCCTTGTTCCTCCGACAATGAAAAACAGTATATTAAGGAAATCTGATTACTAAACAATCACGTAACAGAGACGACATATTTCAGTCTGTTCGCATGGTTCACGCGACAAGGAAAGCATCTTAGTCGCATGAAGCATTGCGACCGAAAAATTTTAGGCACATGAAGATTTGCGCATTCTGGGTTATAGTCGCACGGACTATACGACACTCATGTTGTTCATCGTCAAAAGCGTGTGATTCGTGTAAAACAGAGAGTATAGTTCAAAACGTTACCTCCATTTGATGTGTGTAGTCCTCGTCCACCAAGTCATCTAAAGAGATGTCCATTTCATCGTCTTCCATAACAATTTATTTCTTTGTTTTTTTGTGGTAGAATTTTGGGACTTAGTATTAGGTTATTAAAATGATAGGATTTATGGTAAATTTTGGATAAAGTGTTAGTGTTAGGTTATTAAAATGATAGGATTTATGGTAAATTTTGGATAAATTTTTAGACCAATGGTATATCTTATAATTATTGTGGGCGAGTCTTTAAATTTCAATTTAGAAAAAAAATATGATGGAAGATCTATGTGACATTTTTCTATCGATTTTTTTTTCCGGAGGGAACCCGCAGCCGCTACTCAGAGTGCAATGAGTGCGCACAGGGTAAACCCTCAGTCTGACGCGATAGCCTGCAAACCAACGCCAGAAGGTAAACCACACAAAATGACAGGCTCAGCCGAGAAAGCGTATGTAGAGGGACTCGAACTCATGACCTTTTGGTCATAAGAATACCATACTCAACCAGTTCGGCTACCCCTTGGGGACATTTTTTCTACCGTTTATTTAAAGCAAGATTTGTTATTTTTCATTTTTGAATTGAGTAAAACAAATTAAAATTTATTATAAAAGTACTTAATTATTCTTTTATATATAATTTTTAAGTAAACTTTTTTTCACTCGACAAAATAAATTACCAAAAGATATTGAGATATAGTAATGTAAATCACTCATATTATAAGTAAGCATTTTTTAAAAACACTTTCTTGAATGTAAACTCTATACTCACTCATTAAACAAGTTTAAATGCTAAAAGCTATAATGTCACGTTGATTTACTCTATTTAATTTAAGTTTGTGTATTCATAAATTTTATTAATTTGTAAGCTAATAAAATTTTCATTAGAAGTAGAAAAGAGAATACTAGATATAAAAATTATAGACTAAACTTCATGGTTATATATCGCGGCAGTTCATTTGTTTTGAAACAATTATTTATGTTATTTTATTCTAATGATTATTTTTATTATATTTATAGTCATTTTTGTTAAAACTTTTCTATATATATCGTCACAATAAATGGTTACGAACATAAAAAAATCAACAGAAATAATCATTTCGATACAAATATAACATCTATAGCTTTATTTTACAAATAACCAAACTGATCATAAAAATAATTTAAAAAAAAATCATTATCAATGGATTTTTGTTTATCTAATTTATTTGATCGCTTAAGCTTTACTACTCAAAATTTGTGTTAAATAAAATTTTCTATGTGACAATTCAATTCACATAGACTATTTGATAAAGTTATTTGATAAAGCCAAAAGAGGGTTTTATTCTCTTTTGGGAATTATAAATTATTGGAACTACTGAATCCACTAAACATTTTAGTGGTTTATAAGTGTGCCCTCACCATTATCTCTAGCCCATATTCTATTTGGTACATCCTTTTATCTATTTAGACCCACCATCCATTCACAATAAATTTATTATAAGTTGCACAAAAAAATCTATAAATTCTAAGAGTTTGATATGAACCACGTTGTTCTTGTTTAAAATCAAACATGGTCCACGTACTGTTTTTGCTCAGAATATTTAATTTTTTTGTCGAGAAATTATTTGAATAATGGTAGTACTACTACTAATTGTATATATTGTCATTTTGGATTGAAAAGGAATGCTTTACTGAATGTGTGTATAAACTTAAATTTTCAAAATTATTATATAGACACTTATGCTCTCCTAACCATACAAGATTAGCAATCTATTAATTTATTAATTTCTACGATTGTTTTAAACAATTTGATGATTGAATAACTTTTTTTATATGCTTATTTATTTCAAAACTAATAATTGGGGTGTTCTTGGAATAATTAGTATATTACTTTATTTATTAATTTCTAAGATTATATTTTACAATTTCACCGTAGAATTACCTTTTTCTTACATGATTATTTAATTATTAGGTTTATTACTCTGGTTTATCTTTCCACTATAATTCATTTTACGATACTCCGCGCTATCACTATATCTTAAATTTTCCGTACTCTATAAAATTAGTGTCCATTAATAAGAAGTAATAATTTTCAAAGGGTCTCATCATTTAACTATTAAAATATAGTTAAAATTGATCGTTAAAATCTATATAATAACTTTTTAACCATTTAAATATCCTATTTCTCTTTTTTTTTAACAAAATTTGTATTAGTGAAGGAAGATAGCCCAATTAGAAGACTATTTACAATTCAGTGTTTGAGTTGGGTAAGCTAACAATAGAATAATCCGATTGAAAAAAATAAACGGAGCTTAATTGAGACTCTATTACCGTAAACGCTAAATTGAGACTTTAATCTCTTGGATGTCTTTAGTCACACAATTAGATAGAGGAGGATGAAAATCCAAAGTCATCTCATCATTCTCTTAGTGGCATCTTTTGGTTATCGGTCTCGGAATCAACGTCTACTGTATCTTCTTTGGCCAAATACAAGTTCGTTTTTTAGGCGATCGCAAAACCAGTATCATCGCTTGATTCATGTACGATAAATTTGACACCACTTATCAGTGTGCTATTGGTATTGATTTTCTGTAAAAAAAAATAATGTATCTTGAAGAGCGAATTGTACGATTGCAGATTGCAGCTGTGGGATACTTTTCGTCTACAAAACAGGAAGACGTGGTTGATGTGAACCTAAAGCCCACCGTCAATTCGTCCCAGGTAGAACAACAAAAATGTGGTTGTGCAAAGGCGAATTCTAACGTCAGGGACTACTATGAGACAATTTGGTTTGCAAAGCTTGAGGGTGTGATAACAAGCAGGGTCCGTTTTCCTCTTCTTTCTTATACAACAACCTCGCAATAATTGGAATTTTTTCTTTCTCTTCAATATTTGATAGAGAGAGTGATTCTAAGCTCAGATTTTTTCGAAATCTTGATTTTGAGAGTTCACTGCTTCACAATTTGGGCGGCTCCAGTTTGGGATTGCCTGTTCTTCTTCTTCATACATGTAAACTTCTTTTGATTTTCTCATTTTCTTGTTTTCCTTCCTAATGCTTGAGATAATTTCTTCGTTCAGGAATTCTTTGATGGCAACTCTTTAGGGCTTTCTATTTTTGGGCTCAGTTACCATCGAATACAGAGAGTTTACAACTTACGTGTCTAGAGTTTCCTCTTTAGTTTCCATTGAAGGATTAGTTCTTAAGGTGTCCAGAGAATCTTCATCAGGTAAATTACCTATTGGTTTCCAGATTTCTTGAGAGATTCTATTCAACAGAGTTTGATAGATTTGAGACTTTTTCTTATTCATTCTGTTAGGACCTCGAGCTGAAAAGGAAGCTACAACAGGGGCTGGCTTAATTCCCAGGTAATAATCTTTTTCTTGGTGAATATAATACTAGCATGAAGCAGGCAACTCATACAGCTTTAAGGTAATACTTCATTCAACAACAAGAGTTGAGAAAATCAGGTATCCATGTAACTCATACCATCTTTTCTTTATCTTATCCTATTTTATCTTCTTATTCAATTTCTCATCTACCTCTGATTTTTCAGCTGAGATTGAGGATTCATCTTCTAAAGAAAGAAGATATTACACTATTAGAGGATCAGAAGATTCATCTACTAAAGCTTTTAAAATTGCTTCAATGATTTCCTCACCCTCGCTGTCTTCATTTACTGCATTTGTTTCTTCATGTGTCTTAGGTATTTTTACAACTTTGTGTCTTTCGTGCTTCTGTGGATTTTCCTCATTCCTTGTTTCATTGAAACTTTGAAGTTGTATTCTTTTAGTGGTCTTTCTGGGATTCACTATTATTGACTTAATCTTGATTGACTTTTATGCTTTATCTTTTTCTTGGGTAGGTTGAGGTTTTTCAAGCAGAGGATTGGTGTTATTTTGAGTTATATGATTTTCTTTTCCATCTGGATCTTAATTTATTTATTTTCAAGAAGTTTATCACGACCTACATGAAAACACTGTTCACAGTAGTTAAGCATATTATTATAACTAAGGTGGATCCAAGATCCTTTGTTGTTGTCAAAGCCTAACCAAATATTATGCTGTAATTTCTTGGAGATATCAATCTCAGCCCAGGCCAAACATGCATTATATAATGCTCTATTTTTTGGTGGGATCCAAGATTTGATTGGAGATCCAACTGCAGATGTTATGGAGTAAACAATATCACTATTATAAAATGTTCACATAAGTTTTCTATTATAATCTAGATGGGTACTATAGGACTTTCTTTTTTCGGATTGAAGAATAGTTTCTATTTAAGTATTCTTATCGAGGTTTGTCCTACAGTCCATATCCCACGAGACCAGGTCTACTGATGTCATCCTTTAGTGAGAGTTTCAAAAATAGATGTCGTGAGTCCCAGTTTGAGTATGAAAAGACACCTTCAAACTTTCTTTCTTCAAAAAATCTGTCTAATAAATGTTTCTTGGTGAGTCCTTGCGAGAATTTTCCAATTATTATGTAGGTTGAAGACGATTAAAGTACATCGTTTACATTATCTTCAAACTGTAAATCGATATGGTTCTCTTTGTGATTTGTATCGATTGTCTTAAGTTTTACAAGTTTTGTTTGGTTGAGAAACTGCAGCTGAGTAGGATATCCGATGAAGGTTTGTTGATATTTGTGGTTGAAGATCTTTGGGGTTATTTTGAGATTGGAGAGGGGGAACTTTTGATAATTGCTGACCATGGTCCCCTTCAATTCAAGTGATTAACAATGGAAATAAGACATAAATTTGAAGAAGGAATGATGATTCAATGATTATCTTGAAGACCAAGAAACTCTTTCTTGGAAGAGAAGGTTTATCTTTTGCAATTCTAATTTGACCATGTTGTAAATTATCAATCACTCCGACCTTTTAAATATCCTAAAATTATCGATACCAATTTGGAATAAAGTATCGATAACTATTTTTGGTAATTACCAAAAATTATATGTAAGATAAATATTTTTAATGATATTTATGGATACACAAAAATATAGTATAATTTTAACAGTTAATTAATTATATATATATATATATATATATATTATTTTTGAAGATGAACAAAAAATAATCCCCATGAATGATATCTGTGGAGAATTATTTTTTCTAATTTTTGTAACAATATTACACTTAATTACGCAACTGAAATACATCTGTTTTAACAACTAAATTATACGTAACTACGCTATTGAAACACACTTGCTTCTTTAAAACTTATTTCATAATCAAAGTCCTATTTACACAACTTTGTTTTTTCATATTTGCACAATACCTTTGGAAATAATTCCGTAACTAAGCACAATTGTTTTTTTACAACTAAATTGCACGTATTTACGCAACTAAAAGATGATTTTTTTTTTAAATTCAATATAAAAAAGTACATATTTATAACTACAAAAAAGTTAGTTATTTTACACCCATTTTATATTCATTTTCACAAAGCAAGTTTGTATTTTGTTTTTCATATAACAATATTTATTTAGCAACCAAAAGTCATATTTACACAATTATTTTCTTTTTATGTACGTAACTCATTTGCAAGCAATTACACAACTGGAACACATTTATCTTTTTGCAACCAAATTACACATAATTCTGTAACTGAAACAAAGTTGTTTTTTACAACTTAATTATGCAACTAGAATACAATTATTTTCCTAGACTTATTTTATGACCAAATTACATGTAATTATGCTACTATAAAATTTAAAAACATATCTCTTATGGATCTAGTTTTGTTCGTCTTAAAAAATAAAAACAAATGATATTTTGGATTTTTTAGAGTAGTAGTTTGAAAGATATGATATTTTAAAAAATAAAAAAGAAGAGAGAAAAAATGGCTAAGAGGTAAATTTGCATTAACACAAAATTCAGATGCTATCGAGACTTTAGTTTTAAAACCATGTGGTTATCCATACTTTATCAAATCTTGGGTGGAGATTGGTAAATAAGTTTGATGTGGAGTGATTATTCGTAGATTATCCTTTAAAAAATTTGGATACAAAATATTACGTATATTTTTCTATATATCAATGGATAGTTTACCAAATAACCACCAACATCAAACTTATTTGCCGATAACAACCAAGTGTCTGAAAATTTATAGATAACCACATAGTATTAAATAAATATTTACATATAACTATATGGACTTTTTGTTAATACCAATATACCCTAAACTTTTTTTCTCTATCTTGTTTTTTTGTATATTCTTTAGAAAAATATCATATCTTTCAAAACATAGCTGTAAAAATGTCTTTGAAAATACATTAGTTTATTTTTTAAGACAAACAAAATTCGATCCGTATAAAATTATGTGTAAATTGGTTGTAAAAAAAATAAAACAATTCTCCTAACATATCACTCATTGATTTGTTTTGTTCGCCTTTAATATATATATATGTGTGTGTGTGTGAGTGCGCGCGCTTTTAGAATTTTTACATTATGGTTCGAAATATATAAAGTTTCAAATCTTAAAAATTGAAGCTGAAAAAATATGTACAAATATGTTACAAAAATTAAAAAATAATAATTAGGGAAATATAAATCCAGTTGTGTAATAAGTGTGATGGTGTGATTGTATCTCTCTTGTTTTTTTGTTTTTTTAAATGTAATTCATTTCACACCATAGATCAATATATATATATATATATATCGAAAATATGAGTGGTTCTGTTTTTTTAAACGAATAAAACTAGATTCATCAAAATATTATAATTTTTATTTGGTTGCTAAATTACATGTAAATTGGTGGAAAAAAAAGAAATTGTCCAAACATATCACTCGTGGATTTTATTTTATTCATCTTTGAAACTAGAAATATATGTGTGTTTTGGATATTTTAAGTTAGGATGGGAAAAATATGGTGTTTTGAATGTAGTAATTTGGAGTTTAGGAAATACGTGAAAATATTTTACAAAAATAATAGTTGTAGAAAAAACAATTAGTTGCTTAATAAGTTTGATTGTGTGATTTTCTCTTTCCTGTTTTTTGTATTTTTTTAGAATGACATATCTTTCAAGAAAAATGTCTGAAAATATCATTGATTTTTTTTAAGACAAACAAAACAAGATCTATGAAATATATTTTTTGATTTTTTTAGTTTCTAAATTACGTGTAACTTGGTTGAAAAAATAGAAAACAAATTCTTCAAACATATCACTTATTGATTTGGTTTTGTTTTTTTTTAAATAGAAATATTTGTGTTTTTGGATTTTTTCCAAGTGAAAATTTGAAAGATAAGAAGCTTTCAGTGTTAAAAGTGAGAGTTGTCTACATGCACATGTGTTACAAAAATAAAAGAAAATAGTTCCAGAATTAGAAATTCAGTTGCGTAATAAGTCTGATTGTGTGATTTTTCCTCTACCGTTTTTTTTGTTTTCTAAAAAAAATCATACCTTTCACACCATAGCTCCAAAATAATATTCGAAGTTACTATTGATTTTTTTAAAATCAAACAAAACTAGATCTATGAAATATATTTTTGAATATTTTAGTTGCTAAATCATATGTAAATTGGTTATAAAATAGAAAAAAAAATCTCAAAATATATCACTCATAGATTTTGTTTTTTTTTCCAGAAGGAACCCGCAACGCGTACTCAACGAGTGCGCACATAGTAAATCCTCAGTCTAACGCAATAACAAACCATCGCTAGAAGGTAAACCACACAAGGTGACAGGCTCAAACCAAGAAAGTGTTTGTAGAGGTGGTCGAACGTACGAACTTTTGGTCACGAGCTCATCTACTCCACCAACTCGGCTACCTCTTTTCGGCTTCATAGATATCATTTTGTTGTCTTTAAATAATATGAATATATTAATTCCTATTATTTATTTTTAGATTTTATTTTATTTTCTCTTTGAATGATATGAAGTTTTGAATGTTAAAAATTGGAGTTGCGGGAGTACATGCTTATATTACGAAAATAAGATGAAAATAGTTGTGAAAATAGAAATAGTTGCGTAATAAGTCTAATTGTGTGAATTTCTCTCTCCTGATATTTGCGTTTTGTTTTTAAAATGTCATATTTCAAACAATAAAAGCAAAATAATATTCAAAAATAGCTTTGTTTTGTTTTTTAAAATGAACAAAACTAGATCTATGAAATGTATCTTTTGATTTTTTAAGTTGCAAAAGTACGTGTAAGTTGGTTGAAAAAAAACAATTCTCCAAATATGCTACTCATAGATTTTGTTTTGTTCCTCGAAAATATAAATATAAATATTTTTGGATTTAACTTAAGTTAGAATTTATAAGATATGAAGTTTTGAATGTTAAAAATTGGAGTTGCAGAAATAGTTGCAAATCTGTTTGGAAAATAAGTAAAACAAAAGTTGTAGAAATATAAATTTAGTTGTGTAATAAGTATGATTGTTTGATTTTCTCTCCTTTATAAATTTATATTTATTTTAAATATTTATTTTTAATCTTTTTTTAAATACAAATTTAAATAACACTAATTAAAAATATGAGTTATGACTACCAACGTAGAAATACATGTTAGATATCCTAAAATATAGTTGTGTAATAAACTTTTTTTTCTTTTTCGTTAAACCCTACACTTTCGTTGAAAAAAATAGAGAGGCTTCTAAAGATAAATTCAGGATTTGAACAATCACCTCAATTACTGCCGCAACAAGAACTATATTATGCATCACCATTAATAGTCCCGATACGATGCACTTAAAGTCTCTAATCCATTCCGTATACATTTCTTCGGTGTTAGAAGCTTTGGTGTTTTTTGGTTAATTACGGTTAAATCCACTTATATCTCTCTGTTATTTTTTTTATTACAATAATAATATTCTTTATATACACAATTCTATTGCATGTAAAAAAAAAACATATCTTTTGCAATAACTGGTACTTAACAATGCCGGTGGTTGAACTTTATAAGAAAGTAGTCGGATCGAAATTTTCTTTGAATTCGTTTTATAACTTCTTTATATTACTTTTTCTTCTTCTAAAACACATTTTATACTTAAATTATTACACTTGTGTGGCTCAAAAAGTTTATAGTCTAATCAAACCGAGAGTTCTATCGGGCTAAAACCAATTGTGTCGAGTTATAATAAAAAAAGGTTATCTTTTTTAAGAGAAAGGAAATGTATGTGACGTGTTTGATGGCGATTGGGTGTGGCAGGAGAGTTATCATTTGTATTAATTAAAATACTATAGCTTTATGTATGAAGGGTTTATGTGGTGTGAGAATGGCAAACTTGATTTGTCTTACACTAAATGTTGATGACAATCAAAGCGTTATGATTTATGAAGGTCTCGGATAAAGTTTGGGTTTTTTTATTTCATGTTTTTGAAGTGTTTGGTTTTTAGGAGAGGGGTGAAGATATGATAAGAGAATTGTGAATGTGTATGAGACAGAAACAATATACACTTTGAGTTGAGTGGTTAGGATCAAGAACTGTGTTAATTCAAAATCTCCATCCTATAATTATAATAATAGTGTTATATATAGTATGGCAGAAACTAAACCCTAGAAACCCTAGCCCATATACAGACTAATATTAAATAGCCCATATACATTTTAACACTGTCCATATATTATTGATTCTAACGTTGACACTCTAACAGAATGTGTATGAGACAGAAACAGTACACAGCTTGACTTGAGCGGGTAGGATCAAGAACTGTGTTAATCCAAAATCTCCATGCTATAACTACAATAATAGGGTATATATATAGTGTGGCAGAAAGTAAACCCTAGAAACCCTAGCCCATATACAGACTAATATTAAATAGCCCATATACATTTTAACCCTGCCCATATATTATTGATTCTAACGTTGACACTCTAACAAGATATTTGAAGTTCGAATTAAAATGGTCCGTTGATTTCTTTTTGTAGTTTGATTTCTTTTATATTACTGGATTATTTGAGTGTGTAGTTTTTGAATCAATGAAGAAAAATGATTAGAATAAGTGAAATTTGACTAATTCGTTTCTTTTATGGTTGGGAAATATTTGGTTTTTCAGAAAGTGTTTAAAAAATGAAGTTTTTCTAAATGAAGTTTATAGTATGACTTTCTTATTAGAAGTTTTGGTGTTTCTTCCACGTAAGTTTACGACTTTATGAGAAGAAGTGAGAGTTGATGAAAGGTGAAGTATATGTGGATTTGGTTATTGGATTCAGATATTTTAGTTAGATTGGATTGGATTATCAAATGTGTGAGGTTATTAGTGTGTTTGGTCGGACAGTGGTTTAAATATAAGGTAGATAGTAAGGATATAAAGTTAATAGTAATTATTTGATTACTTACTACGTCCACATACGTGGAAGTGGATATAGATGGTCAAAGCTTATTACTTTTTAAGATTTTTAAAAACATTAATGACCATTTTGTTACAAAATTGAACGCGAAGGACTAACATGAAAAAATTCACAAACATGGTGACTAAAAATTTTAGCCATAAAACCTTTCTTATTTTAAAAACAATATCAAGGTCTATCGTGAATTCTTTTAAGAATACAAAAATATGATATGTCATCTTTTAAGAAAATCTATCATACCTCATTTGAGAAAAACAAACAAAATCTATCATGATTCACTTTAACGAAAAAACAAAATATATCTTGATTTGTTTTAAGAATATAAAAAATGATCCACCTAATATAAAATATATAATGTTTTAAGAAAAAAATCAAAACTTATAATGCCTTATTTTAAAAATAAAAAAACTTGAGCTAGTTTGTTTTACAAAACCTATCGTGTCTTGTTCTAAGAAACGTAAAAAATGACAAAATCTATCTTGCATTGTTTACTCAAAAATAAAAAATCTATCCTACTTTGTTTTATGAATAGAAAAATCCGACTTGCTTTGTTTTAAGAAAAGAAAAAATGATAAAATATATCTTACATTGTTAAAAAAATTCAAAATTTATCTTAGTTTGTTTGAAGAATATAAAAATTTGAGATGCCATAAATAAAATCCGTATTGTTTAAAAAAACCAAAATACTTTACATTTTTTATACGTGAGAACCCAATTAATATAGTAAGTTTATTTTAGAACTAGTGTTTATAACTATATTACTGTTTTTCAAATATATGTTTTATTTTCAAATCTGCCACCATAAAGAAAGATTTTTTTCTTCAAATTAAGAATTTATCATTCCTTGTTTCATGATTTTGTTATTCTTTAATCAAGACACGATAGATTTTAACAAATACCTAATCCCATATCTTTTACTAGGCTTAGACAAATTTAGTGCGAATTTTGTTTTATAATTGTTTTGGTTTTTTTTATTTTAGAAAAAACCTACGATTATTTCCGTCTATGAGATAGGAAGCTGAAAGGGATATTAGGAAAGTAATAGTTCGTACGATGTGATTTTATCTTTTGATTTTCAAATGTGAAAAAGTATAGATATTTTATAGTTATGTGAAACAAACATATAGAACATCGGTTCCAAATGTTTGTTTGAACTTCTATGACATTTTCTAGTAAACGTCTGAAAACACAATGCAACAAAGAGAGAAAATATCAAATTTTAGGTCTTAAATCATAATACTCGCAATCATGAACACACTGAATAAGTTAATAATCATTTTGGTGTGGTGCTTCACATCTGAGTAAGGTTAATCATCGATAAAAGTTTCAAATAAAACGAGATATGATTTAGATTATCATAAAATCGAAGAAAATGTAGCTAGAAAAAAAAACCGAAAAGAAGAAGATAAAAGTACACTACGGTTCATATGAGAGTCAAGTAAATCATTGAATTTTTTTTCAAATCCAATGAGCTACGATTTAGATTATCCTAAAATCAAAGAAAATATAGAAGAAAAAAAAGAAAGGAAGAAGAAGAACTCCATGGCTAAATTTAGATTATCCTTTTAAAAAACAACTAACTAATTATTATGGATCTAATATACCAATTGATTAGTCAACAAATTTAAACCAACACCTAAATAGTCAATTAGTATCGTGGATATACCTAAATGGTCATAACCCAAATTTTCAATTATTATCTTTGTATATTTACAAGTTTTAGAGATGATGATAACAAAAATAATGTTTGATAATATTTCATACTTCCAATTTGATATTGTTTTTATGTAATGCATAACTATAAAAGCTCATTATTTTTTGAAGCAACTACTACTAGAATATATAAATCATTCAAAGGTATTCATATATTTTATTTAAACACAAATAGTATATTTTTTTATATATATAAGCAATAATAAGAATAAGAGATATATAAAACTTATAGTTTGTCATATCTCCTTGATGATTATGTGAGCTGCAATAGAAGCCTTTAACGTTTCATTCTTATAGACCGAAAAAGATGAGGGTTAAGGGTCTTCTACTAGCTTGAGAGTTGGCAAAATCATAGTTCTTGAAGGAGTAGAACGAATGTTTGAGAAAGAGAGTGAAACGATGAAACTTAAAAAACAACATAATGATTCATCATACTAAAACTAAGGTTTAGGTTTAGATTTTATACAACTCAAACATTTTCACTTAATTGTATAAGACCCGCTAATAATATACATTTAACTTAATCTTCCACTTACATTTTTATTTTCTATAATTCACTCTCTTGTTATCCAATCTAGCTAGTTGTTCGTAAGGAAGTCCCCCTCAATAGGGACCATAACCTTCATTTTGGGCTCCTAGTGCGTAATACTGAATTGTTATGTTAAAAGATCATCCACATTTTAGCCCGGTCGGTATCAGCACATAATCTATAACACCATAAGACTAGTTATTATTATTATTATTATTATTTGTTGCTTCAATATTCCAATTGATTATTTTAATTAAACTTACTATAACAATGCTCAATACACTAAATTACACATGATGATATATTTCAATTTAATATTTCCTTAAAATCTTCTACTTGGATTGTTTATGAGTTCTGAATGGATCCATCTAAATTGTGCACTATATAATACAATTGTTTACGAAAATTATATCAACGTCTATCTATGGCAGGCGACAACTAACAACAAACCAAAGAGTTCCACTATGATTCATATTGCATCATAGATCTATAATAAATTAGATTATTAACTACCACCTTAGTGGACTTGGATCTCTCATGGAGTGCAACATGAAAGTAAGACACAACTATATAATCAACATATGTATACTTTTTTTTGAGATATCTAAATATTACTAAATATTATTTAAATATGAAGGGAAATAAAAACTGAATCATCGTATCATAAGATTAAATATATACATATCATATAAAACAATACAATCTGGAAAGCAACAAAATAATACATCACCCCTACTGAGCTTGGATATCCTCAATATTAATGACATTCATGCAAACCTTGTGATCCTGAAATACAAAGGCTATCAATGTCTTAGTAAATAGATCTGCAACTATGAAATGTGTATCAATATATTTCACCCTTATCTGGTCGTATTGGATTTGTTTCTTTACAAATTAGAACATTATGTCTATATTCTTAGACTTGTTGGCGCTATTGTGTTGGATATTTTAGTGTAATTGGATTGACTAGTCGACCAATGTAGTCATAATATATTATCAAGCAAGTTGGAGAGTGTGAAGTACACGTTTGTTACGAATATATTATGATTAGTATGTCCAAAGGGCGGAGCCTGCTTGAGGTTAAACTTTATTTTAAATGATAAGGGCCATTCTGAAAATTCATTTAAAATTTGAATATTTTGGCTCAGTTTTATCATTTGAATATTATAGCCGTTATTGGACATAAAAATATATTACGGTTTGATAAATTTTGTTGAATAAATAAGTATGGTTTTGTTGAAGGAAAACATTACAACAAACATATTCATTCTCCTTTTTCAAATGCAACACTCTGATTTTATCCGATTCAAATTTTTGGAGAACTACCAAAATAATTTCAACCTGAAATTATTAAAACAAGACTTCATAGTTTATCCGAAAATCTCTAAACAAAATTTCCAACAAAATATTGAAATGATCTATTCTTGTTTTGTGAAGAGATTTGTACGAAGCTGTTATTGTTTTATGATTTATATGAAGATTGAAATGAAGATATTTGTTGTCATCTTTAAGAGAATTCATGATCAAGTATTAAAGCATCATAACTACGATATCATCGTCTGTAAGTTTTTCTCCCTTGATTTTTGCTCATGGATGAAAATGGTGATAATCTCTGAATTGTTTTAAATTCTGTAAATGATACACGCATTGAATTAATTGTTGTTTTGGTTGTTAGAAGTGTGTATCTAGAATTGTTTGAATTCATTTGTTATGTGATGAAAACATGTTTTGGCTTTAGTTCCACAAAAACAAATTATGATTTTCGTAACATGATTTATGGTTAAAGTATTTATCGGCAAGATAAGTGAAATTTAAAAGTGTAGTTTAATTATCGAACTGCAGTATTTCTTTATCAAATTAAGAAACATTTAAACAATATTTACATGAAGAATAAGTGTGGGGTGCTTTATGCACCTTGTTGTGCAAATACAGTCAATAAGTGTAGCAAAGTTTTTAGTTTTTATATTGGTAAACTGATACATGCATAAACATATCTTTTTACTGTGTTAGTTTGTGTATTTCCATGTTTTGCTCTGGAGAATCGAAATCACAATAGATATATTAAAGAAGAAGTTCCTATGGCAGAAGATAGATTAAATGCGAAAACAATTCCTTATAAAAATTACATGTAGTTACACTTGAATTAATTAGCATGGATGTTAGTGCAGTTTTAATTTGCACGCGGTTATTAAAATCGTAAGTTACTAAAACTGATTTAATTATTTTATTTAACACGTATATATTAAGGTAGTATATTAAGGCATGTAGTATGATTAAAATTTAAAGGATGCATTTTGCATGCAATATTTATTATAATTTTCACTATGCAAGTGAATTTGTATGCAATGGTGTGAGAATTATATACTGGCACACAATAAATAAACGAAGCAATTATATGCAACAATTAAAGAAGAATATCTATTGCATGAATAGTAATTGTGGATGCAAATCGTAGAATTATATATATATATATTCTTGTTGTTTTTTGAAAAGCAGTTTTAATAGAAAACTGTTTTTGTTTATTAGAGAATTGTCGAATGTTATATCATGCAGGTAAATCATGTGGTAGAACATAAATAGTGATTTATTAGATAATATCCGAATGTTATATCATGCAGGTAAAGCATGTGGTAGAACATAAATAGTGATTTATTGAATTTTTTATACATGAATTGAGTATAAGTTTATATATAATATATAATATAATTTACAAATTTGGTAAATTTTGATGTTATTCAGATATAATATAATTTACGATTTTTATAAATTCTGATATTATTCCCAAATGAATTATGATTTGTTGATACGTGGATGACATGTTGATTGTATTGACCAAATCAAATTGATGAAACCAAGACATTCTTATCATCTAGTTTTGAGATGAAAGATTTGGAGGAAGCGGATAGGCTTCGTGGTATATATATGTCATGACTAGCACTATGCTGGATATTGTGTTTACTGTTGGAAAGATTAGTAGGTATACTAGCAATCATAGTTCACATTATTGACAAGCTTTAAATCAAGTATTCAAGTATTTGAATGGAACCGTGTATAATGGTTTGACTTATACTGGATTTCCTTCCGTACTTGAAGGATATTAGGATGCGATTTATATATCCAATTTGGAAGGTCTCTCTTCTATAAGGAGTTTCTTAGAAACAAACCTGTATTGCTGATTCCATAATGGAATAAGAGTTTGTGGCATTAGCATGCGCTAGAAAATAAGCCGAGTGGCTAAGAAGTTTAATATATGAAGTTTCGTTGTGGCCCAAACCAATATTACTTTCAGATGTGATAGCGAACCTGCCTTGGCCAATATCTATAAAAAGGTATACAAAGTCTGGTCTAGACACTTAGGTGTTAGACAGAGTATGATTCTTGAGCGCATCACGCATGATGTTATTTTAGTAGAGTTTTTGAGAACTCAATATAATTTAGCCGATTATTTAAGAAAAAGGTTGAATAAATATCTTGTGCACAATCGGTTATTGGGATGCGATTAAAGTTCATTTGAAATCTCTCATGTTAAGATACCCTATTCCCATCTAATATGACATTAAGTGCTGAATTCAATGTGGAAAGCTTAACATCTAGAGATTGGAACACATTAGTAGTATTATCCCAAAGTAAGTGTTTAGACATGCAAGTTGTGGAGGTTGGAGTTTATCTTCGTAATAGCTCTTTTAAAAAATTGCATCTGCATGTGCAAGAGTAAAAGATATACCTATTTATGCATGAAGTTTAGCCGCTTCAAGAAGCTAGAACTTGGCTTTGATATGCTTAAGAAGGATAAGGACACAAGGCTAGTAAAAGATAGTGTCAAGTGAGAACATTTGAGAATGTAAATTTATGTGTATATTATCTTCGAGTATTCATTATGGATAGTAAATGTTCAATCCTTAGTGATACTTTGATATTCGAATATTTGAAATGTGTAATATACTAATATGAAATTCAATCGTCACGTATTTACGCGTAAATTTGTTATTTGTTGTGATTTTGTTTTAGTTAATCATGAATTGCACTAAAATGGGGGAAGATTGTTGGATATTTTAGTGTAATTGGATTGACTAGTCGACCAATGTAGTCATAATATATTATCGAGCAAGTTGGAGAGTGTGAAGTACACGCTTGTTAGAATATATTATGATTAGTATGTCCAAAGGGCGGAGCCTGACTCAGGTTAAAATTTATTTTAAATGATAAGGGCTATTCTGAAAATTCATTTAAAATTTGAATATGAATTTGAATATTTTGGCTCAGTTTTATCATTTAAATATTTTAAATATATATATATATATATATATATATATATATATGTATTTTTTAAAGTTAGGATTTGAAAGATATGGAGTTTTGAATGTTAAAAACTGAAGGTGCCGAAATACATGCACATGTGTTGTGAAACTAAGAAAAACAAATTGCGAAAATTTAAATTCAGTTGCGTAATAAGTCTCATGGTGTGATTTAATCTCTAATGCTTTTGTTTTTTTCTTATCTTTTACACCATAACTAAGAACATATATATCTGAAAATACTAGTGGTTTTGTATTTTTTAAGACAAATTGATCCATGAAAGATATTTTTTGAATTTTTTTAGTTGCTAAAGTAAATATAAATTGGTTGAAAAGAAAATAAATCTCTAAACATATCACTTATAGATTTGTTTTTTTTTGTCATTCAAAAATAGAAATATATGTTTTTATTATTTTTTTAAAGGTAGAATTTAAAAAAAACTGAGTTGTTGATGTTAAAATTTGAAGTTGTAGAAATATGTGCAAATATTTTGTGAAAATAAGAAGAAAATAGTTATAGAAATGAAAGTTTAGTTGCTTGATAAGTTTGATTATGTGCTTTTATCTTTCGTGTTTTTTTGTGTTTTTTAAATGTCATATCTTGCACACTATAGCTAAAACAAATATCCAAAAATACTATTAGTTTTCTTTTTCAAGACGAACAAACTAGATCCATGAAGTATGTTTTTTTTGTTTTTTTATTTCTAAATTATGTGTAAATGGTTGATCTAAACTAGATCCAGACACATCACTTATTGATTTCATTTTGTTCATTTTAATATATATTGTTATTAAATTACTATGCAATTATCACAAAATGGCTCAAGCACAGAATATATACGAATGAAAGATTTAAATGAACAC
This sequence comes from Limnanthes douglasii subsp. nivea, assembly GCA_036936605.1. Taxonomy (NCBI): domain Eukaryota; kingdom Viridiplantae; phylum Streptophyta; class Magnoliopsida; order Brassicales; family Limnanthaceae; genus Limnanthes; species Limnanthes douglasii. The sequence goes on along the minus strand of JAUPFV010000001.1, from coordinate 125,476,380 downwards.
GGGATTTAACGTGGTTCGACAATTGTCTACGTCCATTGGCGCCGCAAGAGAAAAGAGTTTCACTTTGATAGAAAAGGTTACAGATTTCAGATTGTGTTTTGTGTCGTCCTAGTAATCTATTTATAGGGAATTAATAGACTTACTAGACTACGGGCCTAATGGGCTCATACCATAAGACTAACTCAAGTGATTGCACAATATCACTATCACAGACACAAAACTGTACTGCCGGACACATTACACTGTCAAGACACTATTTGACTTATCTACAACAAATCTTCCCCTTGAGGCGAATATCCTTTCTTTACTATCAACAAAGAACCTTCTCTTCTTCTGACTCACCAAATGCCCTTAAGGCATTCACTCTATACTACGAAAACCGATCCAGTTTAGGGACTCCATAAACTTTCGAACTGATACTGCCTTGGTCATTATATCTGCTGGATTATCGTGTGTAGACACTTTCTTCACATCAACAATTCCCTTTGATATTATATCACGAATAAAATGATACCTGACATCTATGTGCTTTGTACGCTCATGGTACATCTGGTTCCTTGTAAGGTGTATGTCGCTTTGACTGTCACAAAACACTTTTGTAGTAGTCCTATCCAAGCCCAAATCTGCCACCAAACCTTGCAACCATATTGCCTCTTTAACTGCTTCTGTTACCGCCATGTACTCTGCCTCTGTTGTAGACAAAGCTACAGTAGCTTGCAGCTGTGCTTTCCAAATGATCGCACTCCCACCTAGAGTAAATACATATCCTGTCAGAGATCTTCTTTTATCCATTTCACTTGTAAAATCAGAATCAACTAAACCAACCAATGATCCTGCAACATCATTCAACGATTCACCAATATCGGTCTTGTTAAAAGTTAAGCCAACATTCACAGTATTCTTTTGAAGAGATTCAATCTCTTCCCCCATAGCACCAATCCATCGATCTGTCTCTAAAATCGCTATTACTTCTCTGTAGCTACTAGGTTCATGCATCTCAACTTCTTCTGCAACTGACAGAGCATAAGCAACTAGATTCGCATACCTTTTTGGAAGTCTAATATCTCTTCTTTCTCTGCCCAATGCTATGCTATAAGCTTGTTGTTCTGGTTCAGGCGCATCATCGTCACTATCATCCGATGCTGACGCTTCACCTCCTGATTATGGATCCACCTCAGAACCACTTGAATTATTGGACCTGCTAGGAACTGATTCTACTTCAAGCTCCACCTGTTTACTCACAACCGATCCTGATTCGACCATTTCTCCTACTTTCTTCTGACTGTCTATAAAAGAAAACTCATTAAAAGTAACGTCCCTACTGATGAGAAAACCTGGAGACTTTGAAGAGGTACACCGTAACCTATATCCTTTCACTCCAGTAGCATATCCTAGAAATATTCATCTCTTTGCCCTCGGCTCAAGCTTACCATCTCTCACATGAGCATACGCAAGACAACCGAACACCCTCAAATGTTCATAATCAGCCGACGATCCAGACCAAATCTCAAAAAGAGTTTTACAATCAATAGCCGTTGATGGAGACCGATTCACCAAGTAACACGCAGTATTGATAGCTTCAGCCCAAAAATCATTTCCCACACCGGAATGCGAGAGCATACTTCGTGCCTTGTCACAAAGTGTTTTGTTCATTCTTTCTGCGACTCCATTTTGTTGTGGTGTTCTTAAACAAGTGTGATGGCGCACTATTCCCTCAGCTTCACAGAACTCGTTGAACTCACGACTGCAATATTCTAACCCATATCTATCCTAAGACGTTTGATTTTTCTTCCTGTTTGCTTCTCAATCATCGTCTTCCATTTGACAAAGGATGAATATGCCTCATCTTTCGTTTTCAGCGAGTAAACCCACACCATTCTTGAATAATCATCAATCAAACTCATGCAGTATCTGGCTCCGCTCTTGGATGGAATTTTGTTTGGACCCGAAAGATCTGAGTGAATGTAGTCCACTGTCTATTTAGTCTTTCTTACAACTGATTTGCTGAATTTGACTCTAGTTTGTTTACCAAACACACAGTGCTCACAAAATCCCAATGATTCTGCTTTATACCCTTTCAACAAATCTCTCTTTCCTAAAACAGCTAATCCTCTGTCACTCATGTGACCAAGACGCCAATGCCACAACTTATTTTGATCCTGCCTACTTTGGCTATTACTCCCTGATGATGCTACTGCAGCATCGCCCATAACAACACTCCCCTGGAGAATGTAAAGACCCTTCTGCAAACTGCCTTTCATGCATACCATTGAGCCTTTTGTCACTTTGATTACACCATCTTCTGCACGATACTTGTAACGCCGAGAGTCTAGAGTCCCAATAGAAATCAGGTTTCTTTTTAACCCAGGAACATGCCAGCACGTCAAGATTTTAACAACCCCGTCAAACATTCTGATTCTGACGTTACCAATACCACCAACAGTCAACGAATGATTGTTCCCTAAATAGACAGTTCCCTGTATTGGCTTGTACGTATCAAACCATTGCTTGAACTGACACATGTGATATGTAGCGCCAGTATCCAGTACCCAAGAGTTTTTCCCAAAGTCTGAACTCACGGACAGTACATCTCCTTTACCACTGTTTTCACTATCGTCGGAATCGTTCACACCTTCAACAATGTTTGCTGCATTTTCCTTTTGATTTCTCTTCTTACCATTCAGTTTCGGACAATCTCTCCTGTAATGACCCTGCTCACTGCATTCATAACATTTTGAGTGCTTTACCCTTAACTTGGACCTCCAGTTCTTCCTTCTTAAAGAACTCGCTTTGCTTTTAGATCTCCCCTAGTCATAAGACCTTCCCCTTCAACTTGATTGTCTGGCTACAACTGTCTCATCTCTTTTGATTTCAGTGCCCCTTTTGCATCTGCTAGCGATAACTTATCCTTACCATACATAATGGTATCTACGAAGTTTTCATAGGGAGCTGGTAACGATCTCAATACAAACAAAGCTTGATCCTCATCCTCAATATTGATATCTATGTTCACCAAGTCCATTATAATTGATTTAAAATTATCTAGGTGCTCTGTTATGGACATACCTTCTTTCAATCTGAAATCATACAAACGCTTCTTAAAGTATAATCGGTTTACTACTGATTTCTCTGAGTATAGATCTCATAGCTTTTTCCATGCGCAGGCAGCAGTCTTCTCATCACTAATCTCGCGAAGCACATTGTCTTTCACACTCATTAAAATCCAGCACAAAGCCCTTTCTTGAAGATCTTGCTTCTCCTCTTCTTTCATCTCTTCTGGTAACTTATTTTCCACAGCCTTCCACAGCCCTTGCAGTACCAATGAAGATTTCAGTTTAATCTTCCACAACGCAAAGCTGGATCCCCTATCAAATTTTTCAATCATGTATTTTGTTGCTGTAGACGCCATTGTGAAAAAACCTAATTGCAAAAGCCCTAATTTCACCACGTGGCTCTGATACCAATTTTATTATTAAATTACTATGCAATTATCACAAAATGGCTCAAGCACAAAAATATATGCGAATGAAAGATTTAAATGAACACAGGATTTAACGTGGTTTGAAAATTGTCTACGTCCACGGGCGCCGCCAGAGAAAAAAGTTTCACTATGATAGAAAAGGTTAGAGATTTCAAATTGTGTTTTGTGTCGCCCTAGTAATCTATTTATACGGAATTAATAGACTTACTAGACTATGGGCCTAATGGGCTCATACCACAAGACTAACTCAAGTGATTGCGCAATATCACTATGAGAGACACAAAACTGTACTGCCGGACACAATACACTGTCAAGGCACTATTCAACTCATTCATAATATATATATATGTTTTTGGATTTTTTAAAGATAGGATTTCAAAGATATGAGGTTTTGAATGTTCAAAATTGGAGTTGCATAAATACATATAAATGTGATAAGAAAATAAAAAAATAGTCTCGCAAATAGGAATTTTAGCCACGTTATAAGTCTCATTGTGTGATTTTTTTCTCTTAAATGTTTTGTGGTTTTTTAAAAATGTCATATTTTTCACACCATAACTCTAAAAAAATATCATTGGTTTTGTTTTTTTAAGATAAACAAAGCTAAATCCATGAAATATATATTTTAATTTGTTTTAGTTGCAAAAATAGAAAACAAAATCTCAAAACTGATCTCTCATGGCTTCGTTTTGTTCGTTTAAAAAAAATAGAAATACATGTGTTTTTGGAATTTTTTAAGTTTGGATTTGAAATATGGAGTTTTGAATGTTAAAAATTAGAGTTGTACACATACTTGCAAATATATTGCGAAAATAAGAAAGAAAATAATTGCAGAAATAAAAATTTAGTTCCATAATAAGTCTAATTGTGTGATTTTCTCTTTCGAGTTTTTGTGTTTTTGATGCAATATATTTCAAACCCTAGCTCCAAAAAAAATAAATGAAAATATCACTTGTTTTGTTGTCCAGGATGAACAAAAGTAAATCTATGAAATATATTTTTTGAATTTTTTTAGTTGCAAAATATGTAAATTGGTTGCGAAAATTTAAAAAAATTTCCAAACATATCACTGATAAATTTCATTTTGTTCGTCTTTAAAAAATAGAAATATTTGTGTTTTTGGATATTTTTATGTTAGAGTCTGAAAGGTATGAAGTTTTGAATGCTAAAAATTGGAGTTGGAGAAATAGGTGCAAATGTGCTACGAAACAAGAAAAAGATAGCTACGGAAATAAAAATGTAGTTTTATAATAAGTCCTGGTATTTTCTCTCTCTTATTTTATTTTATTTTTTAAATGCCATATATTTCAAACCATAGCGCAAAAATATATCAGGAAATATCATTGATTTTCTTTTTTAACACAAACAAAACTAGATCCACGAAAGATATTTTTAAATTTTTTAGTTGCGATATTACGTGTACATTGGTTGTGAAAATAGAAAAAACAATTCTTTAAACATGTGAATGATAGATTTCTCTTTGTTCTCTAAAAAATTGAAATACATATGTTTTTGGATTTTTTAAACGTTGGGTTTGAAAGATATGAAGCTTTGAATATTAAAAGTAACTAATTGAAAAAATAATTTTAGTCTCTTGTTGAAGGTTGTATGTGTTATGTGTTTTCATAGATATTGCTCGAAGATTTTATGTTAAATGTGGTTTTTGATAAACTTCAAAATCCAGGTGGTTATTGATAATTGTAGTTCTACTCAGTCGTATAATAATTCACAAGCAAGTACCAACAATATATTATTTATTTACTATTTAATTTATAAGATGATTTTAATTTTTGATTAAATTTAATTTATTTCCAAAACCGTGAATCACAATACCCATTGTGGACGACCAATATGGTCTTAATAAAGAAGAAAAATGGTAAGTGGCAGATATGTGTAGACTTTAATGATACGAATAGGGCTTGCCCCAAATATCATTTCCCGGTCCCCAGAATAGATCAATTCGTTGATTCGAAATCCAGAAATCGTTTACTATCCTTTATTCGACATCACATAAATGCGCCCCTTTCTTCCAGGTACTGAGAAAATAAAAAATTTCGATTGGATACAAGAGTGCTCAGACACCTTTAACCAATCAAACAACATCTTTCATTCCCGGAAACCCTGACAAAGTCGCATCCGGGGAAGAAGTTGTTCATTTATCTGGCAGTGTCCGATTTTGCAGTTAGAGCGGTCTTAGCCCGAGAAGAGTCAAACGTCCCGAGTCCAGTCTACGATATGAGTAAAAGTCTTTTGGACGAGGAAAAATGGTACCTCAAGCTAGAAACGTTATCGCTTACACTAGTAATATCCACGTGAAAATACGAGGCCTTATTTCCAAGCTCATACGGTTGTGGTGCGAACATCTTTTCCCTTGAAGAATATGCTGCAAAGGCCCGATGTGTCAGGAAGAATGACAAAGTGGTCGATAGAACTTGGGGACTTTGACATTGAATTTGAACCACGAACTGCAATCAAAGCGCAATTACTAGCTGATTTATTGGTTGAATACCATTTTAAGCGGGATAACATGGATGTTGAGGAAGAAAAGTCTGACCCAGAATGGTTAGTACGAACTAATGGGGGATCCAGCTCTTCTGGTTGTGGTGCAGGAGTAGAATTGACTTCCTGCAAAGGTACCGCGATGTACCAGGCCATTTGACTCAAATTCCAAGCATCAAACAAGAGTTGAAGTATGAAGCAGCTCTGACCGGATTAAAACTTGCAAAAATTTGCGGAGCCAAACAAGTTAAGTTCATAAGTGACTCCCAAATCTTGGCGAACCATGCTCTGGGGTGGTCATAACCAAGAAAATATCATTTAGTGAAGTACCTGGGAGTCTTAAAGGCTTTGACCTTAGAGTTTGAGGACGTCAGGTTCGAGCACGTTCATAGGGCGGCGAATTCTGTGGCTGATTCTTTGGCTAAGACATCTTATTCCGAGGAACACCCATGGATAGTTACCCAATAAATTCCGTCAATCATTAAGGAGTCCGAAGTGGTTGAAGGAGGCATCGAACGTTTCGAGATTTCCACAAGTCTAGTGAAAGATTGGAGAAGCGAGATACAAGAGTTTTTAGTCCATAGCATACTGCCAATTGACAAAGTAATGGCTAAAAGAATACGGTTCAAAGCATACAGATACGTGGTACTGGGTGATGTTTTGTATAAGAAATCTTTTAGCCGACCTCTGCTCCAATGTTTAGGAAATGATGAGTCACAGTTAATACTTTCAGAGTTTCACGATGGGGAAATATCTGCGCACTGTGGGTACAAAACACTAATACAAAGAGTTCTTCTGGCTGGTTATTATTGGCCGACCATCTCAATGGACGCCAATGAATTGGTACAAAAATGTGATACTTGCCAACGATTTGCTAACTCAATCCAGATGTCAGGGGTTCCCCTCGAGTCAATATCAAAATCTTTTCCTTTTGATCGATGGAGAATCAACCTTGTTGGGCAGCTTCCTATGGCCTTTGGAGGGCGTCAAACGATCATCGTCGCTGTAGATTACTTCTCTAAGTGGGAGGAAGCTGGACCGATAGCAGGAATGAGAGTGAAAGATGTGATCAAATTCATCATCTCCAACATCTCCTGTCGTTTTGGTGTACCAAAGAAGATTACGATGGACAACGGCCCGCGGTTTGATAACAACGAAATGAGAGTTTTTAGTGTGTCCAAAGAAGTACAACAATGTTTCTCAGCACCTTTCCATCCTAAAGTGAATGGCCAGGTCGAAGTAACCAATTGGAAAATTTTAGATGGGCTGAGGAGGAATCTAGAAGGAAAAGCCGGGAAGTGGCCAGGCTACCTACAAGATGTGTTATGGGCTTATAAGACTACTCCCCAGACCGCAACGCATGAGTCGCCCTGCACACTTGTGTATGGAATGGACGCAGTAGTGCCATCAGAAACCATGTTCCCATCTTAGAGGCTAAGAGAGTATTCCGAGGAGAGAAATAACAAAGGAAAGTGCACCGAATTGGATCTGATAGAAGAAAAAAGAAGAAGAGCACAATTAAACTCTTTGCACTATCAGACTATAATGAAAAGTCGGTATGCATCAAAAGTCAGAAGAAGAAGGGCACAATTAAACTCTTTGCACTATGAGACTATAATTCTTCCCGCATACGAAAGAAAAGAGACTTGGGAAGCTAGCTCCAAATTGGGAAGGTCCATACTCAGTAACAAAGAAGATAAAACCAGGGACGTACGGGCTAAAGGATAAAGAGTGAAGAGATCTTCCCCACCCCTGGAACATTGAGCACCTCAAGGTCTACTTAGAATGAATGTGTGGCATGTAAATATTTTATTTATGAGTTTATGTAAGTACCGGTGGCACACTCTTTCCTACCCTGGTGGCGCAGGAAAGTTTTAATGAGGTGTCCTAAATAGTCGGCTTATATATTAAATTTCATTGCCTTTTTAAAACGACCGACAAAAAGTTCATCTTTTTTAACTCAAAACATACTCCAAAGAAGTTTGGACAAGAAAGTTCATCTTTTTGAACTCAAAACATACTCCAAAAATGTTTGGACAAGAAAGTTCATCTTTTTGAACTCAAAACATACTCCAAAAATGTTTGGACCAGAACGTTTATCTTTTTGAACTCAGCACACACTCCAAAAATGTTTGGACAAATAATTTATTTTTGAATCATAAGTATATAAATATAAGAAAAATCATGTTAAGGAAGAAATGTTTTAATATTAGCATCACACCAAAATTATCCCATCATAAGCCCTCATAGAAGGAGGCAAATTGTACATAAAAATTGGGATTCTTAATAGGTTCCAGGAAAATTGTCACTTGCTAGTCGGATGCGGAGTTCTCTTTACTGCCTTCAGGAGAATCTGAGTCCGACGACGAACTCTCCGAGTCATCACTGGATTCCAGGTTCTCCTCGGATATCCTGATGGGAGAATGTTATTCAATGACCCGGGTCCAAAGACTACCAAGGTGCAGATCCGAGAACTTTTTGTGCACCTCCATCACCATAGCAGACCTCAACTTGGCATATCTTTCTTCAAGGTGACTGACAATCCCAACCGCATATACATCAAGGCGTTTTTTCTACTCAGCTCCAAAACTCTTCTTTAAAGATTTATTATCCGCTGATAATTTCTCAATGTCCGCAACCGCATTCTCACGGTATACCCTTATCTTGCAATAACCCTCAAGGAGGCCATCCACCGTCGTGTCACGTTCGGCGTCTTTAGAAATAAATTTCTCCCACTCGTCGTCAAATTTTGTCTTCTCCTCAGAGAATTTAGTCCCAAGGGAAGTAATGGCAGTCAAGCGATCCTCAGAAGTCTTCTTTTCTTTAGCAAGTTCATCATCGACCTCCTTCAATCGGGTAGATACTTCTGATGTCTTGGTCAGTTCATTAGTCAGTTCCTTCACTTTTTTTAACTCATCTGCCTCAGTGGTCAAGGTCTCCACCTCAGAAAATATTTCTGTTTGTTTGGCAAGCTCATCTGTTAAGTTTTTCACTTTAACTTTCAACTCAGCCACCTCGGAGGCCAACGTTTTCACCTCAGTTCTCCTATCAAGGACTTCACTCTTATAACGGTCTTTACGGTTGGCTTTGCGTTCAAGAAGGGAAGTAGTGCGAAGCAACTTATTCAACTCGTTCGCAAGATAGTCGTTTTCATCCATATCATTTTAAGCTGAGGCAGGGGAGGGATACCTTTCTTCCTCAGAGTCATTCTCTTGCATTTCCCTTCGTTAGAGAACGAACTCACCACCAGAGTCTGAGTCGACCACTATGAATTTCTTTACCGGAGGCAAGCTTGGACAAGTTGTATTGTCACTCTCCCCCCCCCCCCCCCTCTCAACGACTTTTACTATTTCTCCTCAACGGTAACCGTTTTTGGCCTCATTGCACCAGCCCGACCGCGAGGCCTTACTTCAATGGTGTGGTCAGCCTCAGTCAATCTATTTTCTGGGGGATGGGCTGGAGAGACGGCCTGGTGGCCTGATGAGACTTCTTGTTGTGTTTCCGGTGACCTTTCATCTCATGGGGGTCACCCTGAACTTCCTCTGGAAGACCACCTTGTACCTCTTTTTGGGCACCACCTTGAGCTTCATGTTGAGGAACCCTTTGAGTGTTAACTCATCGCTCTTTGGGAGCATCACCTTCTGATTCAGAATCCTCTTCGGTCTCCTTTTCCCCTTCTTCAAGTTTTTCTGCATCTTGATGACTCGGAGCCCGAGCATGAGTAGAAAGGTAAACCGTATTATCTAAGCATTTTAAGCATTTGAGGATGCCATCGTTTGGTGGAGGCACCATAAGCTCAGATACATACTTTTTCTCACTTAGATTGCATCGCCAGAGGTTACGTTTGACAAAGTTCATCGGAAGGAAGCTCTAATGAAACTTGTGATCCGTGTGCTCGCCTGCCCAAGCGTTTAACTTCTTGAAAATATCTTTGCTCGCTTTGGCATGGCGTTTAAAGGATTTAATAACCTTCTTCATGGTTGTAAAAGGAACAAAGTTAGAACCTTTCAACTATGACGACTTGAAAAACGTTAGATGGAAACACTTACCCAACACTGACCATTTTAGCATTAACCGATACGGAAGATCCTTGGAGTCCTCAAAGCCAGTCTCCCACAACCCGGATATGAATACAAACTGTTGCTTCCACTTCTTATCTGCTTCTAAAAAATATTTGATTACTTTGAGTTGTCTGGAAAAACCAAGCGAGTAGAATGGATAGTGGGAATTTTTAGCCACACCCGAGACGGAGACAAGTTGCTCCATGGTAAAAGCGATCTCCGAGAGCATGGAGGCCATAATACAAGCCATTTATGTGTACCACATGTTGGCTCCGGCCTGAGAGGGACACAATCCGATCAAGTGAAAGTAGTCAACCAGGGCAGGGTCAAGGGTTAGACGAATACCTCAGTTCATGAGCTCGGTATAAAGGACCAGCTCATTATTCTGGGCAGACAATGGAGTTTCTCCGACGGTGGGAAATCGAATTGTAATGTTTCTCGGAATTCCCCAGCGGTCCCTCAGCTTGACTTCCTCGGTCGGATGAAAATACTTATACTTCACCCTATACAGCACCAAGAGATGCTTAGACTCAATGCCATGAATGTTTTATCCTAAAATATCCTCTATGTTCGAAGGCAAACCTGTGGTACGTTTCTTTTTCTTCTTAACTTTTACCAAGGAAGTCTCACCGATTTGAGAGGGTGGAGCAGTGGCAGGTTCCTAGGGAGGAGAAGAAGCAGCATGACCTGGCTTGGATAATCAGAGGGGAAGAATGGCAGCAGGAACAACCTGAAGAGGTTGCGCTTCGATTACTATCATGTGAGGTTTCTTTTTATCATCATCAGGCTCATCAGTCAGATTTCTCTCCTGAAGTTCAAGGATGAATGTTAGAGATGGTTCCGGTCGGACTCCCTTCATCAAAGGTCTCTTGGGGCTCACTTCTAGAGTCGTTTGCGGCGACCCCTGTGGGGTTACTTGGGGAGTTGTGGTTGAAGAAGAAATCATTGTCCTAAGATAAGACCAAGATTTATACATTTAGTTGTCAATGACCAAAGTAAAGCAAACATAAGATATAGAGGGGTCAAATGATACACCCCAAGAACTTGTCTGTAAATAGTCAAATAATAGGGTGAGAAATCCACTTTTATGATGGTAATTATGTAATTTTACTACCCATTTTATTTACTTTATAAAGGACATTCCCTTTTAGGGAAATGGGCCAATGATTAGTCAATTATTGCTACATTTATTCATTTTGTCTCTTTTTCTTTCTACTAACCATTGATTTAATTGTTTGTTGTCACTTTATATGAATATTCCCTAGTCCGATCATCTCCCACGAACATTTCCACTTCTGAACTACACTAAGGATTTTCTGAACTCATCAGTTATAAAAAAAGTAGTAAACTAATAAAAATATATATTAAATGTCTTAAAATATATTTTGAATATTTAGGTGTTTATAATAACAATTATCAAATGTAAATTGTATAGTTAATAAGTTCATCAATTGATGGCTTTGAGTAGTAGTTCGTCCATGGACTATCGATTTTAGTAACATATAGTCCTTCGACTTTCAAAAGTTTGTTGGTAGTCCCTTGACTATCCAGTTTGGATAAAGTTAGTCCCATCATTTTTTATTACCATAAAGTTGCCACGTGAAACCATACTTAACAAAAACTTGTATCAATAATGGTCCCTCGACTTTAGGTCGAAGTTTAAGTCAATGTTAAAGTCGATGGACCATTGGTGATACACGTGTATGTTGAGTATGGTGTCACGTGGCAGATTAATATTAATCAAAAGATCTAAGGAACTAACTTTATCCAAACTAGATAGTCGAGGGACTACGAGCGGACTTTTGAGAGTCCATGGACTATCTGTCACTAAAATCGATAATCCATGGGCAAATTAGTGTTTAAAGCCTCAATTGACAAATATAATTTTTTTTCCGCAAAGATATATAACTAAAAACCATCGTTTGTAAATTGTGGAATTTTAGAAAAAATTGAAGTATATTTTTTATACTCATGCACTTTTATGAAGTTTCGATTTCTTCGGATAAAATTTTTTATGTTCTTTCTACTCATAATTGAAAAATCATTTTTAACAAATTGTAAATTATGGGACAAATTTTTTGAATAACTTTTATTTCTAAAATTTATGATTTATACAAATCTTGAATTCAAATTCTTATGTGTAGTCAATTTTTAAAAGTAAACCGTATAAATAAATAAAAAAACCTCTTTTATTTTAGGAATAAGAAAAATTGATTTATTTTGTTTTATGAAAATTTGATTTATTTTGTTTTAAGAAAATTTATTATGCATTCCTTGTTTTAAGGGGGCCATTCAGGCACAAATGATGTTCAAACCCATTCTTCAACATGGTGCTCGATACATAGTTGATATTTGATCCTATTACGGTGTAGAATATCCTCGGACATGGAGTCATAAAATCTAGTTCTTGGCCATAACAGTCAAAGTGCACGACGAATACCAGAGGTATTTTCCACGAGATACCAATTAGGCATTGGGACTCTCCGGTTCCCTAGCCCAAGTTAATGTGAATGCTCGATAGTTGTTTTTCAATTAATCATTCCTAAATATGCATAATTAACAAAATTACACGAACTTAATGTAAATCATGTAAATAAGTCCTATAACAAAATAAACACATTAGGATACGTATAATTTCAAATATTCCACATTCTACGGATGAGGGAGAGGATGTCCCTCTACGTCAACCAACTTATAAGTTACAAGAATCATCTTAGTTGTCATAGTATATGGTCCTATCTATTTTGGATCTATTTGTCAAGGGCTCTATCTTTTGTGAGAGGGAAAAATCTTGAGAATATTTAGTCCCCTATTTAATAATCACAAAAGTTTATTTTAGAATCATACCAGTTGTGTAGCATCATTCGTTAGTGCTCCATCATGAGGCATGTTTTGATATACTCTTCTTTAACAAGGTCTAGTTCGATGTCTTGGATGTCCCATTCAGCCTATTCATCATAATCACTTATACAGAGTGAGGGTATGAGGACCTCTGCTGGTATCATTTATAGAAATGACCATATTATTTTATGAAACGACATGGTCCGACTGCCTTTAACCCCACCGAGGGAGAATTCTATTACAAACATGTATGAAATCTTGTTTAATCGCTCAAACACTTCAAAAATCAGTGAGTTCCTCTATGCTGAACAATTCTTGTCCTCGAGAGTAAAACACATGGACCCGTACTTGCAAAACAATATTAATATAAAAGAACTGTACGGTTTCCTAGGCTCAGTTCTACAACAATGACTTGTCTTCCATCAAATTCAAAGAGTAATCTACTACAAAGAGGATGAACCATCGCCACTAGGTGCCTTCGGTAATGCCCCCATTACGTATATCACCCACATGTCGTAGCGAACCACTTTTAAGCTCATCTAAATTGTTACTTAAAAAGTATGAAAAAAGTTTGTTAATTTTTGGCATTTTCCATAACATCTTTGTTGATCGTGAGTCAATAATAACCTAACAACAAGACTTGTTTACAAAAGGTTTTCTACTAGAAGTGGGAAGGCCATTCTCCTTTAGAAAGCTCCTCGACTATGGATGTGGATCCATCTTGGCCTAAATAATGCATAAGGGGTCATGAAAGGCCTTGGCAGTATAAAATATTGTCAAGTAAGTTGTACTAAACAGATCATATTTTGACACTTCTTGCTTCGATCTTTTATGTCGGGAGCGTCTTTCGCCCGAGGTAAGCTCAAATCAAGGTTCATTAATCATGTTTCTCGTTGATGAGCATAAAATTTGAGGATATTATAGAGGGCTTGGATCTTATTGACTTGTATATAGTTGGTAATGTTTGGGTAATGACCCGTCATGTTGACTCGATACTTCTCATAGAATCTAGAGCGTCAGTTATTTCATTTTGGCATGCGGTAGATGTCCATACTACACTTGCTCAAGTTTAGAGGCGTAAACATAACAATAAGTAGATGATATAATTATTATTATTTTCTTTGTCTTTCTCCTAAGAATAATTTACCACCACTTTAGAGTTCGTTAGAAGTGCTACACTCGTGCCTACATATTTAGGATAGTTAGAGCACATCTATCACTCTTTCATACTCAGACCTATATTTCAAGGCAGTGAATCCAAATCGGATAAACCGATGGAGAAAGTATTCTCTTGGAAACATAAATTATATACTAGCGCCCACACATTGGCTCTTTGAGTTGTCGATGTTTGAACTATCCACTATGGCTTATGACTGGTTCTCGAGGAGGAAAACTGCTCGACTTAAAATTGGGTAATAGATTATCTTAAATCCTCAACTTTGATGATTTTATGTCACTTAAACTTGATGTCAAAATCTCCAAACTCCACAAACCATTTTGTTAAGTGGCCTTGGAAATATAGCCTCATTTTTCTGGTCGTTACTAATTAAACTATGAAGAGTTTTCTAGCAGTAAATATCTAGGTTTGGCAGTGAGAAATGTTTTAGTAACATAATAGATAGATCGACATATGGTTGATTTATCTTTTTACCAAATATACAGTTACTCTATAATTGGAAACTTCCAGTTGAAGATAAAGAATGTTATATGGGTTAGGCTACTCGAGGACCTCATGAGAAGTCAAATGTTATTTGATATTGTAGAATTTCTCGTCGAATTCAGGTGTCCAATTGAACTATTGAACACCCTTGAGTATTTTGAAAAATATGGCACACGTGGAAAATGATATGGAAATGAACCGATTGAGGGAAACCAATCTACTGGTTAGGATATGAACTTCCTTGTTAGATTGTGATGACTTCATTGTCGCTAGGTTTGCTAGATGAGTCGGATCCGCCTTGATCCCTTCTTTACTGAGAAAGTAGCCTAAAACATTCATGAAGCGCATTTTAAGTATGTATTTTACATGGATGGAGCTTTAGGTTAACAGCCCAGAGGTTGTCAAAGGTCTCTACGAGGTCAGCTTGCTGGTTTAGCTCTTCTCGGTTGGTGAACAACATGTCATCGATAAACACTTGAAACTTCCTCTCTATTTGAACATAGAAGGCTTTGTTCACCAACTACTGGTACGTTGCACCTGTATTTTTTAGGCCGAATAACATTACCTTATAGTAATAGAGACTTCACTAAGTCGTGAAGTCCGTATGTTTCTCATCCTTATGATACATCGTAATATGATTGTAAACCAAATATGCGTCCTTAAAAGATATCATCTTATTTTTTAAGGTGGCGTCCACTAGCTGGTCAATTATCGGGACCAAGAATGGATCATTGGGACATGCTCGGTTGAGTTCGGCGAAGTCGACATATATCCTCAATTTATCATTTTTATTGTTGATAAGGACTGGATTTTTGTGTGTAAATAGGGTATATCACATACCTGATATATCGTATTTTTCTTAATTGTTTAACTTCAACGAGGATTGGCTCAGCTTTCTCCCAAGATAATTGTGTGGAGCTTTGTTTGATTATCTGATAACTATTATTGATCAATAACTTGAGGCATGATATCAAAGTTGGTACTCCCATGACGTCATGGTCAGACCAAGCAAAGATATCCATATCATGTGATAAGAATGTTATAATTTGATATATCATTGTTCAGTTCGTACAGACTGCACCAAAAATGTGGTTGGATTTTGTTCGGGCTAACATAGTAGATTTTAAACAAGGATTACTAGTGTTTTAAGCTACTTTTTGTGTAGAAATATAAGTGTTTATGTAGAAGATATATTATCTTAGATACAAACTTAGGAAGAAAAGATTAACAGTTTTAGACTAGAATGCGTATGAATGAATAATATTGTCCACGTGCAAAATTATGCTAGTATTCTGACTTCCTAGTGTGGAGTTCTACTTATAGATTATGTTACATTCAAAACTATTACACTAAATGATATATAATATTAAATAAGTGGTCATACAATCACATGTTAATTGGCGGTTGCAGTTTCTTGTTGCCTAAGCTCGTTCCCAATCCTTTTATAAACTAAGGTTCGATCACGATACATACATAAGTTCTTTCTTATGATCCTTTATAATACTCAGGCTCATCAAGATTATATGTCGAGCTCAATGTATGCTCAGGTCTGGGTGTGATACAAATCTAGTATGTATCATTGAAAGAACTAGAAAATACCTTTGCCAACCTTAGAAGTATAAACTTGAAGCATATCTAGAGAAGTGTAACTTTCGTGTAATATTTTAGAAATTTCTAGGTTATATGATCAATGAGATATACATAGAGTCAAACCTTATACAACTTTTGAACTTGGCTGTAATAGAGCCTCCATGAAACACTACGGAAGTTCAAATACTGATAGGAATGTTGGTTGCTCTGGACATATTTATTTCAACATCTTTAGACAAATGCCATCGTTTTTTTTCGATTACTAAAAGGAGAAGGAAAATTCAATTGGACCCAACATATGATGAAACATTCAATTGCATCAAAAAAATTATGGTCTCTCTATAAGTATTAATAAAGCCAAAATCGGATGAGACTCTGCTTTTATATTTGAAAGTCTCATATTATTTTGCTAGCGTTGTCCTAGTTGGAAAATAAGGAAACACATATATGACAATATATTATGTTAGTAATTTCGTATTAGATGACGAGACTCGTTGCCCGCAATTGGAAAATCACAACATATGGAGGAAGTAACAACATGGGTTATGGAGCATAAGTTCAGCTAATATCTCCACATGAGAAACGATGAGCAAAAGTATCAATTTGGTTTCTTTACTTCCAACAATGAAGCTGATTATGAAGCTGCAACAGATTGTCTTAGGCTAGCCAATATTTTTGGGGCTAAACGGGTTACTTTTGTATACACTCTCAGTTTGTGATCCACCAAGCTCTAAGGTAGGCTAAGGTTAAAAGAGAAATTTTAACCCAATACCTTCAAGAACTTCATCACCAGTTATCTTTATTTGAATAAGTGATTTTTGAGAAATTATTAAAGACAGAGAACGCGACTGCCAATGCTCTAGTATCTTTGGCATGTGCAGATTCAACACCAGAAATAAACTTCTATAAAAAAACATCAGTTATCCTATCAAACAGATTTTTATCCATCATTCTAGCTTCAAAGGTTATTCTAATTAGAAGGGGTGAAGATGATCAAGATTGGAGGTCCTTTACAAAATAATACCTTGTAGAAAGAAAGCTCTTAGAAGATCATATCGAAGCTAGGCGTATCAAAATAAAATCAACAAGATTTGTGAGGATAGTTAAAAATTTGTACATTCATATAATCACCAAACATTTGCTTTGATATCTCAGACCTAAAGATGTTTATTTTGTAATAAAAGAACTCCATGATAGATAATAATGTGCCCACTATGTTTATAAAGACTTACACAGTAGAATCGTACGACAAGGGTATTATTGACTTATGACATTGAAAGATACAAAGAAATTTGCAAAACAAATTGATACTTACCAATGCTTTGCCAACACAATACAAGTCTCAATTCAAGATTATTTAAGAATCCATTCCTTTTGAAATATTGGGCCTTGACATGGTAGCTCTCATTCCAAAGGCTTGAGGAAGAAAACAATTTTTATTGGTGATTTTGTACTTTTCAAAATGGGTAGAAACACAACCGTTCGTAAAAATCACAGCAAAGTAGGTTCTAAGTTTGTTATATACAAACATATGCGGCAGATATGTCATCATAACGAACAAGGGAACATAATTCAAAAATGATCGACTATTATTATTCTACAGAACAAAAAGTTTAAAACAAAACTTCTTTTTTTCCTTTCCATAAAAACGGTTGTGTGAAGGTTACGAACATAATAATAACAAACAAAATAAGGAATTTTTTTGAAATGAGTTGCATGAAGTTTTATGGCCTTACATAACCGCTTTGAGAATTTTAATGGCCCAAATATATTTTGCTTTGGTGTATGGATTAAAAGTAGTAGTACAAGTCAAAACTACAATGCTTTAATATATAATAGCAATCTATGACAAAGGAATGAACCCTCAACTATGACGATTATATAGTCCTTTGACCTTAAAACGTCATGTGAAATTCCCTTGACTATGATGATTTCTTTTTTACAGTTCACTGACTTCAACATTTCTAGTGAGCGTCCCTTGACTATGATAAAAAAATTATTGAACGTCCCTCGACTATGCAATTTCTGATAAATTAAATCCTTGATTCCTCAGACGGAAGGGACTAAGTTTATCTAAAATCTTCATAGTGAAAGGACTCTCACCGTATATTTTGTAGTCAGGGGAATATATGGAAAAAATTGTCATACTCGAGAGACCTTGAACGGATTTTTTTTGAAGTCAAAGGGCTATATGAAATTAATCGTCATTGTCAAATGACCAATCACATGTTAAAGAAAAGGAAGAAATTTTGAAGCTAGAAGTGATGAGCTTAACGTTATTGAAGAAACAATGGTGAAATTCGCCTAAGATCAGAACACTACAAAAATCTCACGAGGAACATATAAACTTCAAAATTCCAATTTAAAAGCTTTGAAGTTGGAGACAAAGTCCTTAGGCTCTCAACAAGCTAGATTCAAACTGGGTGTGACCATATATACTAGAATCAAAGGTTGGGCTTGATATATATATATATATTGTTAGACGAGGAAGGGCAAAAAATTCGGCATACCTTCAAAATAGAGAATGTGAAGCTCTACAACTCATAAGGACAAAATAACTTCAACTATGTTTTTTTTATTTCAACTACTATTATTGGCATGAAAAGTTTTTAAGGAAGTATCTATCATTAATAAAATAATTTATTATTTTCATCTCAAATCTTAGATGTTTATTTTTCTAAACTTATACTTGGAGTCTCTTTACCACTCAAAATAAATAAAGCCTAATGTGGAATGACTAAAAATGTATTTTTTAAAACTCTTGAGGGAATGCCCACAAAATCTAAGTGTGTAACGATTATAAAAGTAATCCAAAAAACACTTCAGTGGGTCTTTGCACCCTTCAATCAAACAAAAAAACTAAGTTTAGGATGATCCCAAATGTAATCTTGTACACTTCAGAGAGTCTATGTTTCCCTCAATCAAACAAAAATCTTAAGTGTGGGCTAATTTAAAAAGTATCATCAACACTTTTGGAAGTCATGAAGCTTTCAATAAAATAAAAAACAAAATAAATGGAAAATTCTAGATACAATATTAGACATAAAGGATCAGATGTATTCCTTACAACAGTCGTTGCTTTCAGAAGTCATCACTATGTTTGGAAAAACAAAGTGTAGACAATAATTACTTATTTCAAAAATCAAACAAAACTACTAAGGTTTGAGAAAAACTATATTTATACTTGGAATATTTTCGAGTAAAACTAATAATTTAAAAGTAAAAGTTATTTAAAAAATGTGTCAACCGTCTGGGGATTTTGGTTCAAACAATTAGCATAATAGCAATCCAAGTACATCAACTATAAAAGTAAAAAAATAAAAATTACTAAAAAATGTCAAATTACTAAGCAGAGATAATGACTTCAAAATACTCAGAAGACGATGACTTTAAATTACTTAGAATCAGTAACAAAAGGAGTTAAAACTATTGCTTGATTTTCATTGGTCAAATATGATCAATTAAACATATGACAATAACACAATATGTATCTTAATTAGTAGTACTGAAGCAGAATCCCCATTAACATAAGTATTCGCAACTTTATGTAGAAGAAATGAAACTCTATACCCACTCTTCACATAATCTACAAGAGCTCTACTTTTAGTGGGGATAAATTTTTCACTCAATATGTGATATCATACACTCACGTAGAACATATTTCCAAAAATATTCGAAATCTGAGTCCAAATTGTTTTTTATGGATTAGAAACACAAATTTCACTTCAACAATATCTAAAAATTGTCAGGTATGTCTACTTAAAAAACTCTCGAACTATTTATAAACCTAAGGATGAGAGCGCAAAAGCTTAATAGTATTTAGCAAAAAATATTTCTCCTTTAACACCTCAACTACACTATTCTATAACATTTCACCTTCTTACGTTCATCCTCTACATCCTTCAATATTTCATCATTTTTAATCTTTGTAGTCTTCACAAACTCTTTTTATGTTTATGCTCAACATCTTTTAGATCATTTTTATATTTAATTTGGCAGAAATATTTCTCAACTCACATGGAAAAAGTTCAACAATAATAGCTTCGATACATGATAAATATTTGATCCACCTTCCAACTCTCTAAGATACAACTTATCTTTTAGAAATCTCAATATATCTTTCAGTTGTGCTTCAGCTTTAGCTTGGAGATCATCCTTCAATTGTGCTTCAGTTTCAGATTTTAGATCATCTTTCATCTCTAATTTTGCTGAAACTTTTCAAACTCACATGAAATAGTAGCAACAATCATAGCTTGGACATATGATAAATATTTGATCCACTTTCCCACTCTTTGATACATGAACAACTTATTTTCTACAACCGTCGTCTCAGCTTTCAATTGTGCTTCAACTTCACATTTAGCTTGGAGATCACCCTTCAATGATGCCTCAATTTTAGCTTTAGTTTGGATATAAACTTTCAGTTGTGCTTCAACTTTGATTTTAGCTTGAAGATTAGCTTTTAGTTCTTGCATTTTATGAAATGGCTCTACTAAAACCTCAAATCATGGTTGGAAATAATGAATAGCTGCATTATGAATCTCATAAGACTAATGCACCTCCACAAAGAATTTAAACAAGGAATATAAAACGAAAGAAAAATTAATAAAGTATATACATATAAAAACTATAAACAATTAAATAGTTGAGTCTTACTTCAACTACTAGCTCAATTTGTCTCTTGGCCAACTCTGTAGGGAAAGATGAGTTGCTAACACTTTTATACACGTTGAGGTAGAAAAATATCTAAATACTTATAAAAGTTGCTCCAAAGTAAAAAAACAATCTAATTGAAGCAAAAAACAGAGTCTCATGCGTTAGAAAATCAACAATTATTTGATTACGTGTTGAATCCATAAGAATATCTTTATTTACAACATTAATTGCACTAGAAACTTGATATGTTTACTCATGAGAATTTTTTGAAATATTAGCATTTTTAATAACAATTGTTGGGACTAAGAACGTTTCATCAGTAATAACTCAAATTGTATACATTAGTTCACTACCAATAAGCTTATCGGTCTTGGTCTTCTTAGATTTTGACCCATAATCAGAATATCTACTTTGACGTTTCAAACTCATCACTTCTTTCAAACGACGAGATGCCCTTAACAAAAAAAATATTAAATTACTTGCTCTGAAAAAGAATTAATAATTAACTCATTATATTCAAAAATACTAGACACATAAGAGATCTCGCTAATTTTTCTCTATCATAATCCAGCAGGAAGATGAGTCTCTTTAAAAGAAATTGAGGAACGACTTCATTCATAACAATCCCTTTATTTGGTAGTTTGGAGAAGATTCATAATATATTCAAGGTATCCTCTAGGAATCTCATCATAAAAAGTATGAAGCTTAGGCCCACAAATATTAACAATAACGACATGGTTCTCTCGACCTGAAGAAACAATAAAAAAGACTTAATACTAAAGGCTCTAAGGAAGATAACATTGTAGAAAAAGTTGTTGCTATGAATTCACAAAAAACAGATTTAACCTTAGGTTCAGCCACTGAGGTCTCAACAACGTTTGTGATAGGATCATCAACAACATGGAATCAAGGCGGGCTACCAGTTTTCAATTAACCGAGTATAACCAACTCCAACAAAGCTTTAGTTTCAGAAGGTCAGGGACCCCATTTTCTCAAAGAGGAATGTTATAATTAGATCATTATTTGCCTTGGATTCAACATCCTTACCCGGAAAATATTTTGAATGAGCTAAAACGAATAATGTTGGGGAGCTTATGGTATGAAGGTTTCTAGCATCAAAGCTAGTATCGACTAACATACCTGAGTCTGTAAAATTAGTAACTTGGAAGTGGTTAGGCCATAACCCACTAAATAAAACAACTTCTTGGCCATTTATAATCATTGAACTGCCGCCCATCAAATTAACAAGTTATGTATAAATAATTTTACAAAAAACGCGCTTTTAGTGAAGCCTCTCCAATTCCACACAGAAAATGGGGAGAAAAGACAAATACAAATAAGTATTATGAACAATAAATAACTTTAAATAAAAAATAAAAAATAAAAGATAAAATACTTGATTTTAGATTTCAAGTCCGAGAATAAATAAACTTCATTTGTTCCTTACTATTTTCTACTTTCCCGACACATAGACAAGCTCGTTCTCTGATCTTTGTACCATGTACATTAGTAATAGAAATTAAGGGCTCATTTCCTTCCGAAAATATTGTGTGAACCCAAAAAGTCTTCAATGATGAACTGACTAAACACATTTAAAAAAAGAATATTGATGTTTTCAAAGTTCTGTATGTATTGGGAACCAGCTGACTGAGATATATTGAACTACACTTGAAGGATATCAACAAGTCTATACTGAGAAGAATTCGAAACCAAATGTTAAACTAGAAAGTAATGAAATAATTACCTCATCAATTAGAGACTAT
Source organism: Limnanthes douglasii subsp. nivea (assembly GCA_036936605.1). Classification (NCBI taxonomy): domain Eukaryota; kingdom Viridiplantae; phylum Streptophyta; class Magnoliopsida; order Brassicales; family Limnanthaceae; genus Limnanthes; species Limnanthes douglasii. The sequence goes on along the minus strand of JAUPFV010000001.1, from coordinate 125,453,829 downwards.
GAGTTTCTCCCTGTTTTGGAAACCAACAACTAAAACCAACAAATTTTCTTCATCAAGTTTCTTCATAGTAAAATCATTTTCGTTATTATATGTATATTTTGTATCCACTCAGCAAGACCTCTTTGAGGATTTCATAAGCTTATATTTCTCCTTTGTAACTTTAGCAGTTTTTAGTCTTCATTATGACCGAAGCTAATTAAGTATTGGTTTCTCGATTACCTAACAAACCTAAATAGTGCATGGATATGAGTACGTGTTGGAAATGAGGGTTTTGATTGTAAATGATCGAATTTAAGAACAATAGAGTTTTGGGCATGACTACCAAGAGAATTCACGTAATTATATGTATTCTTTAGAAGAACAGTTATCTCTATGAGAAAGAGAGAAATAAGGATTTCTAAAAGGTGCACTAGTACTTTGATTTTGACTATCAGATCATTCTTCATCATCATCGTAGCGCAAACAAATTATATAAAAAGAACAATTATAATTTAAAAAATAAGAAGCTAAGGTGGCAAGATTTAATATAAAAAAAATATACAAAGAAACAAAAATATAAGAAAAACTTGAGAGAAATAAGATGAAGAATATTTATATAAAAAAGTGAAAAAAAGAAAGAAAAATAATATTGAAAGGGAAGATAAGTAAATCACAACCTTTGATATTTATAATATAAATGATTGAAGTTTTTTTATTGATGAATGACCAAGAATTAATAACATATATCTGCTACAACAAGAGAAACTCAGAAAGTCGCACACGTGATAAAGCAATAACACATCTTCACATCTTCGATATATATAAGGGGACTCTCTGGTCTCCCAAAAGCATGTAAGCCACCATCTTCATCTGAAAGTTTAAAAAACAATACAACCAAACAAGAACCTGAACAAAGAGAAAATCTCAGCAACAGCGTTTCACCAATTAAATTTTGGTTACACCGAAACATAAGGTATCAGATTACATGCTCAACATCTTATCTTTTTTTACTAGTAATTCCTTCATACTTGGAAAGAAATATGGAGAATCTTCTTATACTTATATAAAAAAATTCAAATCATATTTTTTGAAATATTTATCATTCAACTTTCTATCAGTATTAAATTGAGCGAAGTTTTTACCTTTGAGATAATAAGTTACGAGTAAATAAAAAATATAAGAAATGTTACTTATATTTGTACTCTTTTTACTTCAAACAATAATATTTTTTATCCTTAATGGATGTTTAGGTCGATGAAGGATTTTTAATAATATAAATATAAGGTCAACATACCCCAAGACAATCATGTGCACAACTATAATTGACTCGGTAGTTTGGCTCGACATAAAATCAGTTGAATACGAACGATCAATTTTAATATTGCAGAACAAACAAGTTTCGGCAGAATTACAGCATATGAATATAAAAAATATTTTAGAAAAAGTAAAACACTTTTATATTATAGTACTTCATCGATTCTTTTGTAAAAACTAGGGAGATACCATAATTTGACTATTTTAGTTTGATATTTGTAACACATGATATTTGGCTTAAAATTAGATTTATAAGGCTAAGATCATGAGGTTTATTGTGTATAACAAATGACTATACCTATATATATACACCAAAAATTTTATTTTGAGATACATTTGTTTTTTATGCAATAAGTATTCTTTTTATAAGATATTTACACTCTCTCCCTAATATTCAAACTCACATATCTCCACCTATAACAATTTTCTATTTCTTCTCTAACTACCATATCTTCATCACTCTTTAATCTAAAAAAAACTCTCAACCTAGTATTTTTCTCTAATTTTCTACTAATATCATATAACGCTCGACTATCCTCCATACTTCTTTCTTCGATAACAAGATTTATTCTTAAATCATATATGTCACCTCAAAACACATAACACATAACACAATTTCACCTCACCTCATCCCACCAAATATAATTTTTTTTGTGTTAAAGAAATAATATTTAGTGAGAATAATAAATATATTATTTGCGTTTATTGTTAGGGTTATTTCCCTTATGTTACCAAAAACAATATTTATTACATATTTGAACCAACCATTGAGCATCTCCAACATATACTTTATTTCACACTTGATAGTAAAAATAAATATTATTTGTAGAAAAATGGTTTTCAACAATTAATGTAAACGAATATGTATATCTATTGATTTTGTTTTGAATATGTATATCTTCATATACGCAGTTACAATGTACGTATAAATTCTCTTTGTTTTCCTCTTCCACTTAAGCAATAAATATCTAACTTAATTATTAATACTCTGTTGGATTATTTGATAATCTAATTTTTTGGAAGTATCAAAATTATATCCATTTTTATGCAAATTATAGATTACCTTGTTGGGGATGCTCTTAGATGGCTAATCTATCATCCATACTAAATATAATTTTCTTATTACAATTAGATTTCAAATATTTTTAATATCCCAAAAATATATGCATGTGTTTTAACCTAATTTATTATATTTGTATGATTTTTGTTAACTCATCAGACAACTCATTCGCGACTTAAATAATTGAGAGTTTTTTGTGATGATTCTCTATGAGTTTTTAAATACTCATTCAATATCTCTGCGAGTTTTAAGCTTTTTGTGCTTTCAATGGAATTTTTGTGAGTTTTTAACGACTCGTTCGATATTTTGTGAGTGTTAAGCTTTTTAAGTTTCATTTTTAATAGATTCTCATTTTCAATTATTATTTTTCATTAAAACAATATGACTTTGTTGCCTACATTTTATAATTTGTTTGAGTTGTGCTTGAATTTTACTAGAATATCTACTTTTCTATGAAAAACATGATTTTGTTGCATGTATGTTACAAGTTGTTTAAGTTATGGCTTCATTTCAATTTGATTAACTTAATTTAGGTTTACCTATTATCCCTAGTTAATATGCAGTTAGAGTCCTAATAATTTCGCCTATTTTCTGACTTTATTTTAATATCTGGATAACTTTACGTACAAACGGTCTTTGATCTTGATTGGATTCGATTCATAGCATGTATGTATCATCTCTTCTAACTAAATTTATAATTTTTTACATCGTATATCAAAATATATTTTGGATTTATTGACTCATTTGTCGTATATCAAAAGAGATTTTGGTTTTATTGATTAAGTTTATGGTGTTTCACTGATACCGATTGCATTTTGAGTTTTGACCCAGTACGTCAAATAATGTTTTAGGTTTATTTGAGTGAGTGTATGTTTTTTATTTCATTACTACACAGACTTTTACCTAGTACACTACATATTTGATGAAAATCATAAACAACATTTTGTTAATGTTTTTAGGGCATTACTAGAGTGTTTGCAGTCAACTTAAAACAAAAATTGAAATGTTAATATATGTTACTTACTCATTTTATGTGATACTAGTTATGTAAGACCCGACGAGTTATGTAATAGTTATTTTTTCCAAAAACTCTTTAACTTTCTCTCTTTAGTTGGAGTTTTCTTGGTCCGTTTCTTGTTTTTCAATGGAGAAATAACACCAAGAAACACTATTGCCTAGATTTGTTTCTCTTCATTTTTTTGTATATGTTCTTAGTAATTGATTATATGTTTCAGATATAAAATAATATTTTTTCAATAATTTATCAAGAATTATTTGTGTATTTTAGGAGAACAGTTTCAGGTGAAGTCATGATAGGTGTATTTAATTTTAGATTCCATTGAAAATGAAGTCATGATATGTGTATTTAACTGTGGATTCGATTGAAATTACATTTAAGACTATATCTTGATTTCAGTAAAAATATTTGTAAAAACCTTATTAAGATATTTTGTTGTATTGTTGAACTTTAGAAAAAATAACTTTTGTTGTTGATATTTCTCTTGGTTTTGGTTTCTAATTTATAGAAATTATATGGTTTGAATACAATTTTTCAATAAAGAATAAACTTTAATGTACGTAGTAGCAAGTATGATCTTATTTTTCTTATTTGGAATCTTATACATGATTCTAAGTATGACATTCGTTGGATGGATGTACTGGATATGGAATGGGAACTATGAATCAAGTCCTGACCAACTATGAAGCCAACCATGCATATATATATATATCAACAGTGCCAGTAGGAAAATGATCGAATGATGGTCTTTGCTACAATTATGCAATGTGTAGGTGCTACTGTTATGTTGTTATCTATATTGGGTTATGCTAACGAAATGTGATTGTTATTTGTATAGTTTTATGAAATTTAAGTGTGATTCTTATTATTTTATGTATTCCATATCCAAATAAAAACTTATTTACGATCAGTTACCACTTTAACGACAAATTGGTGGGTAAGAGAAAGTTCAAGTATAAAGACTTTATAAACCCGTAAAGGTTTTCTATTTTAGAAGTATATTTTATTTATAGACTCACGAAAACGAAGGGTAAAATGGAGTATTTTTTTCCTATAACCTATCTAATATGGATGAATCAATTAGAATAAAGGAAACCAGTGCTGATGCCTATGTGCTAACACAAAAGGTTGGTTATGCTAGTGTGGTTAATATATATTTGGATAAGTCTTCACCCCTAGAAATTGTGTCTCCGACAAAGTTGAGAAACTATAAGACAATTCCTATTATCGATCTTGATGGAACTAAAAACATTATGGTAGTCTATGAGGTGTAAAAAGTGAAAACGTTGAGGAGATTGTACAAGGTGAAGAGGTTTATGAGACTGTACAAAGTAAAGATATTGCGGAGACTATAGAAGGTGAAGAGATTGTACAAAGTGAAAAAGTTAAAAAGAATGTAAACATTGAGGGTTGAGATATTGAGGAAAATATAAATATAGAAGGTGAAAATTTTAAGGAGACTTAAAGTGTAAAAGGTGTAGATGTTGAGGGATTTCTAAATATAGAGGGTGAAGTGTAGAAGATACTATTGGTGGGGATGTAGATTTTATAAAGGGTGGAGATGGTGTATAAGATAGATTTTCTGTTGTTGAGGATATAGATTGTGAAGAAAACGGAGTGTCTATTAGTATGGATGTAGATTCTATAGAGGGTGGAGATTGTGTATAAGATGGAGTTTTTGTTGATAGGTATGTTGATTGTGAAGAATGTGGAGTCTATATTGAAGGGGATATAGAGTATATACAAGGTGGAGTTTCTATAAAGGATGAAGTTTTTTGGAGGCCGTGTAGATGGTGTACAAGGTGGCGATGGTGTACAGGGTGGTGATGGTGTACAAGGTGGAGATAGTGTACATGGTGAATATGGTGTACAATATGGAGCTTCTATTACTGTAGGGGCAGGGAGGTTTTTGTTGATGGTTTTGAAAATACATTCTTTGTAAATATTGATCTATCACAGTTCGATGGCCATATGGAACAACACCAAGGAATTTTTGACAATATTACCGCAAGTGAGAGTTAAGATGATATATATGGTCCATAGTTGAAAACTGATATCTCAAGTGAAAGCGATGCTTCAAATGTCAGCCTTGATATAAATAGTGCTGCTACCAATATCAAAGAGGGGTACTAAAACAGTGATAACCTAACCACTCTCGAAGATTCCGACAAAAATTATAGCACAAGAGTAATAAGAAAACAAGGAAAGACAAGTTGAAAAGGTTTCAGCCTCATTGTGAACTCAAGTTCATTGGGTTATAGCTTGGGCTTGAGTTCAGTTTTTGCAAGATTTTTAAAAACACTATTAAGAAGTATGGCATCAAACAAAAAGTATTATCTATATGTATGAGAATGATAATTTGATATGTAGCTTCAAGTATAATGCTCCCAACCGTAACTTGTATGTATATGCATCTTGCCAAGGCAGCTCACCCAATTGGAGGATTATAACCCGATATAATGTACACAAGTTCCTGTTCACTAACTTGAATAAAAATATCATTAGTATGTGGCTTGTGAAACAGTATCTCCACCGGTGGCAAGCTGACCAGGACTAGTTAATATAAAGTTTAATTGTTGTAATGCTCCTAACTGTAACTTGTATGTATATGCATCTTGCCAAGGCAGCTCACCCAATTGGAGGTTTATAACCCTATATAATGTACACAAGTTCCTGCCCACTAACTTGAATAAAAATATCACTAGTATGTGGCTTGTGAAACAGTATCTCCACCGGTGGCAAGTTGACCGAGACTAGTTAATTAAAAGGTTAATTGTTGATGTTAACAAAGAGTATCTGATGAGGATTACATCGAAAGCGTATAGAGCAAAAGCAAGGGCTTTAAATATAATTTTGGGAGAATACCAGATTCAGTATAAAACATTGCGGTAATATTTCAATGAAATAATTAAGACAAATCTAAGGTCTAATGTCATTGTTAAATGCCAAGAAATAGTGTTCTAAAGAGTTTATGTTTGATTGCTAGGTCTAAAACAAGGTTTTGGCTCTATTTGCAGACCTTTATTGATCTTGGATGGTTTTTCTTTAAAATGGTAACTTATGGGGTAGTTGATGGTGGTTGTTGCGGTGGATCAAATGACCAAATGTAACTGTTAGATTGGGCTATTGTGGAGTCTAAAATAGAGATAGCTAGGGTTGGTTTATGCAATTACTCAGTGATGATATCACCATACAGAACCGTGGTAATTTTACATGGATGTCAAACGAACATAAATGCTTTTTTCTGTCCTTGCAAGCATTGTTCCCTAATTCATAGCACTGATTTTATACAAGAAATATTCGCGAGTAAATAGGAGCATGATCGGGTTTGGGCTTGTGCTAGGTCCACCAATGTAAAAGAGTTCTACTACCATATGAAACAGATGAGACCGTGCAATCAGACGGCTTACGATTGGCTGCGAAAGAAAAATCATTGACAATGGTCCATGGCACACCGATCCAATGTGTTATTATTTTATTGGAAGGAATAAGGCAATTATCTCTTAGGAGAATTGTGATGAAGAAGAGAAATGTATAAAAATAGGATAAAAAGATATATCTTGCTATCAGAAAAACATTGGGCAGTGTCAAGTTCTACAAACAGGAGGCCCTAGGTTTAAGGTTACAAAAAGACCACACGAGTTTGTGGTGGACATAGATATACTTTAGTGTGTTTGCAGGACATGAAAATTATCGGGTGTGCCATGGTGCCATGTTGTTGCAACTATCTTTTTAGCCAGACACCAACCTATTATTAGGTTGTGAGCTAGTTTCTAGTTACACTGCATAAGACCGTGGCGGACGTACGTAGGGGCCTGGAAGAACGCTGGCCCCGCTTACCATAAAATATATGTTAATTTATATAGTTAATTTTGGATTAATTATTTTTTTTAATGAAAATTTTAATTTAAAAATATGAAATAATTTTTATTTTAGAGAAAATTCTAAATTAAAATTTTGGATAATAAGGGGTTTATCGAAAAGTTTAAGTTAAAATATTTATTAATTGGAAGATTTTACGTATTATTATTTTTTTTATTCAAAATATTTTTTTACAATAATTTGTTTCGATTTTATTTGGTTTAAAATTGATTTTTTTTATCCTTGTCTTCCTTTATTGTTTATATTACTCATTTGATTTAAAAGTTAATGGATCATTGTTTGTCAATGAGAGATTGTAACTAAATAAATTAAAAACCAGCGATAAATTGAAGAACATGAAAGAAGATGGAGATTGTAATCAGATAAATTAATGTAATGAAGATTTAGTTAAATACTTAAACAAGATGGAGAAAATGAAGAAGATAAAAATTTTAATAAAATAAATTATAGAATGTGGAGATTTTAATTAAATAAATTAAATCATATAGAGAAAGGAAGAACACGACAATAAATAAATAACATTGATAACCAACATTCAAAGTTACGTATAGAAAACTTACATACTAGTGAGTACATTTTTTTTAGTTATCAAATTTGTATTTACTTCCATCCTATCTTTTAAAATATTTTTAAAGTATATTTTAAATAACAATTCTCATTTTATTGTTTTATATTTATTAAAATATTTTTTTAATTAGCAATATATTATGATTTGTATTTATAAAATAATTAATTTTATTTTTAATATCATTACACACATATTGTTTTAATTGTTTTTAAATAAAATAATCTATTTATATTATAAATTATGTTTAATACAAATTTGATTTTATTTCCATGTATTTTTTATATAAGAAATAATATTATTTCCATATATTTTTAATAAAGATATTTTATCGTAATAAAGTTTATTTTATTTCATCTATTTTTAAAAATATATTTTATAATAATTTTTATTTTGTTATATATTATTTTTTTTAAATATTTTTTAAAATAATATATTAAGAAATATTAAGATTTATAGTTAAATATTATTTTTATATATAATAAATAATATATTAAGATATATTGGAAATAACTTAAAGTAGTTGTATACAATGAGAGAACTTGTTTTTTAAATTATAATTTAAAATTGATAATGAAACCATTATACGAGGAAAGAATCGTGTAGAATGAATTTTATAAAACAAAAAAAGCCCCCTCTTAATTTGATTCCTGGATCTGCCACTAGCCTAAGATAATCTATTCTCATATTATCAACCCATGAATTGGTATAGATAGTAGCCTTCCAAGTCTTTTGAGATTGTTCTACCTCCACTCGAGAGGATAGTTAGGAGGAGATGGAAAACAACCAGAATAAAGGATAAACCATACCTGTTACGGTAGTGTCAACAGCTACAAAATTGTCTAAAACATACAAAACCCAAGTATGGAGTAAGTGTAAATGCATTAGTCATATTAAAAGGAAATGTAAGGGTGAGTCAGGCGAAGGGACAAGCAATACTCCACACCAAGGGTGAGTTGTGGTCTAATATTCAGTCCAAAAAATTATTACGGTGTACTACCTAAAAATTTCAACATATTCTCTACCTAAAATATTATTATATACAAAATCATCAAATGCATGTACATTTATTTTTCTTTTTTGTGATTTAAATTTTTAAAATGTCGAATATTTTAAACAATAATTGAGAAAAACAAATCTGAAAGTACCATTGGTTTTGGTTTTTTAAGACAAACAAAACTAGATCCACATATGATTTATTTATTTTATTTTATTCGAGCCTAGTTAACCCTTGTCTCACATCTAACTTTTTGGTCTCTCATATATCATCTAAAAAAATCATTTTACACTAGACTCGCATCTAGCAACTGGTCTTACATCTATCATATAAAATATTCACTTTTACAATGGTCTCGCATCTAGAAACTGGTCCCGCATATAGCATCTAAAAATCTATTTTACACTAGTCTTGCATCTATATATAAAAAAATCCATTTTACAATAATCTCGCATCTAAGAACTGGTCTTGTATCTTTCAGCTAAAAATTATTAGCAAATGCTCCCGAATCTATCTAAAAACTATTATACACTAGTCTGGCATCTAACATCTCGTCCGACATCTATCTAAAAAATATTATACACTAGTCTCGCATCTATCATCTAAAAAATTCTATTTTACACTAATCTCGCATCTAGAAATTGGTCTTGCATCTAGCTAAAAATTATTTTACATTGGTCCTGTATCTAGCAACTAGTTTTGCATCTATCGACTAAAAAATTATTTTACAATGGTCTCGCATCTGACAAATCTAGATGATAGATGCGAGACACTAGACACGAGAGACAGAGGTACCTGAAAAATGAAAAAAATCCAAAAACTTACATGAAAACACAGAATCATTTTATTTCTCCAAACAATCTATAATCCTAAATCTAGAAACACATTTCAATTTTGATGTCAACTTGAACAAAAATTATCGATCAGAGGCGTTAATGGAAATCAAATCGCGAAGAAAAAAAGAACTGGAGGAAGAAAAAATTGCTAAAAAAAGAGAGAAAGAAAATATATAATGAAAGTATTCAATTCAATTACAATTCAGAAAGGGAAATATTCAAAATTCAATGAAAATAAAATATTCAATCCAATAATGAAAGTATTCGATTCTTTCTTATTTATTTTTAAAAAACATATCTGTATATTTCAAACCGTAGCTCGAAAATAATAATAATCTTAAAGTATCATCGACTAAATTTTTTTAAAGAACAAAACTAGACCGATGAATGAAATTTTTTAAAAAAAATTGTTTTTCGTAGACCCAGTAACAGTTGTCTCATGTCATTTTTATTAAGTAGTATATGTCTTGCATCTCTCACTTTATTATGTCTATTCTCACATGATTTAATAATGTCTCGTCTAGTATCGCACATTTAATCATATAGTACATGTATCATATCTCTCCACTTCAATATGTATGGTCTCATACCTCTCGCACCTCTCCACTTCATAATACATGGTCTCGCATCTCTCCAATTTATCATGCGTGGAATCTTACCTTTCCACTCCATCGTGTCTGGTATCGCATCTATTAACTTTATCATGCGCTGTATCGCATCTCTCCATTACATCATACATGATCTCATATCTTTCAAAAAAAATTCAACCACTGATTTTAAAAATACATAATTTTTTTATAAAAGGATTAAAAAAGATAATAATAGACTTTGGTTTAAAAGAATATGGATAGGTAGCCAGTAACAAAGCACAAATATTTTAATTATTAGAAAATTTGATAGTAAATCGGAATAAAGTGCAAAAATTAAATATTAAATATTAAATATCTGCCGGTGATATTCGGAAGTGATATAGAGAGTAAAAATTAGTATATATTTCCTTTCTTTATATTTTCTTATTAATTAATTCTAACGTGGCATGCTACTAGTCCATTTGGACTATCTTTAATTCCAGGTGAGTTTAAGAGCAAATAAGTAAATTGTGTGTAGATTAAATAGAAAACAGAAAGAAATACGTGGGACAGTGTTGAAAGCATAGAATTCTGAATATTAAAGCTCTAAACTATTATAGAGGAGAGGAGAAGAGACTATCTGAATAATAAAATACTGTACTACTGTTTAGACGGCCAAACATCAGCATACGTATCCTTGTAATATTCCATATTGCCTCCAAAAACATGTGGAAAACCTACAACAAAGACTGTATCAGATTCAACAGCCAACCAAAAAGACATTTAATTATGACTTGTCTTCTTGTAGACAATAAGAAGATGTTATTGAAGAATCCAATGTCTGTGAGAATGGTACATATTTAACTTATACAAAAAGTTCAAAATAAAATCATATTTTTTAAAGTGAAATAGAATAAAATTGTCACGTTGGTAAAAGTAGCAATAATATTTATCAGGTCGGCGGAGGAAAATTTTGAATCCATAAATATTGTTGTTTTTCATAAAAACGGTAGGATAGAAGACATAAAAAATATGGTTTCGAAATGTCTACAAAATATTCAAAACATGTTATTATAAGTGTAAGTAATTAATGAAAAATGTAAAAATCATCAGATTAGAAATATTTTCAGAATATTCAACATGTGTATTATCTTTAACTAATTAAAGTGGTTAGAATTGGATTTATGCCTAATAACAACAACTATAGTACTAATACTATTATTAGGTTTTGGAAAAATATTGAAGGGTACGTATTAATTGGTTTACTGTGTATTTTGAAAATTAGTCAAAAAATTAAATATTAGGTTTTAATAATTCAATAATGATTATAATATTAAAATATACAAAGTAATAAACTTATAATGTAAGTAATTAAAAAAAAATATTAAACAAAATAGATTTAAGTGAGAGATTTGTATGCCGTTAATGGAAAATATTTCACTAATTATATAAAAAAATTGCTAAATTCTAATCAGATTAATAAAAAAATATACTACAAAATCTGTCAGGGTTTATGGTGTTTATATACACTTCCAATTTTCCACCACTTTTATTCAAAACCACTATTCTTTATATTTCAAGAATAGTTTAGCGAACAATTAGCAAGTTATGGAAAGATTATGGTCAGTACCTCGATCGATCAGAGATAATCATTTCTGCTACACAACTTTAATCACAAGGCTTAGAAATGCATAACCGTAAGTCTGAAGCTTCTATCTTTATATTTTTCAATGCATGAGTAGTTAGACGATCTAAGGATGAAGAAGGGCTAATAGCATTTGTAAATCGTGAAATAGATTTAACAATTGGTATATGTGCAATATGATTACTCCTATTTGAATTCACTGACACTGATCATTGGTTTAGAGATGACTAACCACCCACTCTTACAAATACGAGCACTCATGAGAAAATGATGTGCTCTGAAGGGTTTGAACTTTTTAATTGTCTGAGTAAATATGTCTTACAGAGTGGAATTTCACGTGTGTTCTTAATTCCGAGAACATCAACATGAAGCTAGATAAAGATATGTTTGTCTATGTAGAAAATAGTTTTGTTAAGTCTCTATAGCTTGAAACAAAAAACCTGATTGGAAAGCTCTCTACCATGAAATATAGGGGCAATGGTAAAGTCTGTGAGAATATATTTGAGATAGCCAACATCCATGGAAAACTTAAGTCACTCGATGTTAAGTTCATTGATACCATCGTGGTGTCTTACATTTTCACGTCTATTCCATCTATATTCGGTTTTTTAGAAGAAACTTATGATTGCTTAAAGAAAAAAATAAGATATGACCATTATTATTGCAAATCTAGTGAATGTGGACCATAAACACCTTCAAGAGAGTATATAGGCCAATATGTTTAATGTCAACAAGAATGTTGTTTAGAACAAAAGGAACAACTCATTTGTTATAGTTGCACAAGATACACCTTTAAGATCCAGCCAGGATTGGAACACCCCAAGAAGGCAAAGGGAAAATACAAAGTTCTAAACTGATTCCATTGTTAGGGAACAGATTATTGGATGATGGATTACCCCAAGTTTATGATCTTTTCGGTGATGAAATGTAGTCTCTTTTTTGGTAACTTCAGAAGCTAATTTAATTCATTTTTGGTAACTTCATTAGTTAATTTAATTCAGCGTTAAATGACAAATAGTGGGTTGATACAACGGTCAAAATTCACGCGTGTACTTTTTTTGCAGGGCTCAAGCCAAATCATGCCTCTCAAAATAGGAGAGATACATATTTTTACAACAAATGGTGTGGAAATAAAAGCATCTTGAAGGTGTTCCTACTCTTCATTCACTGTGACGCAATTGCTTATTCGTGGACATCTTTATGAGAATATATTTCATATCATGTGGCTCTAACTGCATCGTTAATTCATGCAGACATTTATGGTATGTTCTCTATAACATAATGAAATGACTAAATATACTTCATATCTTTTATATATGACTTTTGACAATATGATTATTTATATTTTCTTCGTGAGAAATCTGAAACCGTTGACATGTTCAAATATTTTGAGGCTGAAGTCGAATTACAAATTGGTGAACTGATTAAAATTGTTAGATTTGACCATAGTCGTGAATACTATGGAAGATATGTTGGATCCGAAGAACAACATCATGGACCATTTTCTATATACTTTCATGATTGTGGGATTTTCCCTTGACGTACCATGTCAGACTCATCCACTATAAATGGTGTATTCGAACGACGAAATTAATCTAAGAGTTATAATTTGAGGATTACAAATTTTACTCTTCTATTAAGCGTTTGATCTTTGAGACGAGAACTGTATTATTTTTTAGGATTTAGATTAGGGGAGAAGGATTCAGATATAAACATTTTTTCTAAAAAAGAATTAGGACAAATTCATTCGGTCTCTAACATCGATGTTCTAGCTACATATACTATATCGGCCATCAACGCTATGCTAAAGAATTTAGTTCTACTTAAAATTATTGCATTTCCACCTTCAATAGTAACTGATGATATTTTTTATGATTAACAAATTAAGGAACCTTAAGAAATAGAGGAACACAATGTGTCATTGTGTAGATCCACTCAAGAGTGAAGGAGTGTCATACCTTCAAATTATATTGCGTTCTTCAATAAACATTAAATAATTTCATGGAATCGTCTTTCAAGTTGATATGAGTTCAAACTTTAAACTCTGGACTGAAGCAATGAACGAAGAATACAAATCAATGCAAGATAATTCAGTTTGTGATCTTGTCACTTTAGGTAAAGTGAATAAATTACTCGGTTGTAAATAGTTGTTTAAAACCAATTGATACATAAGTTATAATAGAAAGATACAAAGCTCGTTCTCTAGTGAAAGGATATCATTAAACTGGAGGGATTGATTATAATGAGACATTTTCTCCAGTATCATCAAAATGCTTATTTAGGATAATCATGGGTCTTGTTGTCCATTTTGGCGTGGGGCTTCATCAAATGAACGTTAAGACGCCAAAATCAAAACTTCGTGTTTGGAGACCCAAAATCGAAAATGTGTAAACTAAAAAAATCCAAATATAGACTCAAGTACATGTATTGCCCATAAATTTCTAGACATTGTCACCGACTAAGAAACATGGCTAGTCCCTCACATTTATGACTATTTCACGTTAGTCTCCATCATTCACTTTTGTAACAAATCGGTCCCCTATGTTTTCAAAAATGCAACAAACTAATCGTGTATGATCTCAACAAATTTTTATCTAATTTTACCCATTAACCATCCACGTAGGATGTTGGTGTGGATGTAGTAATAATTAAATAGTTACTATTTACTTTTCCTCGTAATTATTTACTTTATATTTTAATCCAATACCCGACCCAACCCATAAAAAACTTGTCTGATATATAAAACTATATAATTAAAATACTTGAATCCATCACCCAATACGTTTAATACATTGTAAATTTCAAAAGAATAAATTATCAAAATATAAAATGATTAAAGACACCTAACCTTCAACGGAGTTGGTCAAGCTGTTATGCTTTCTACCTATTGATAATCTTAGTCACTTAGCTCAAAACCCTTCAAGTTTGACCAAAAATATCTTCGAGAAAAGCAGTTGTCAATTTCGTCGTTGTTGTCAATTTCTTGACTTGTTGCTAATACATTTGAGAGAAAAAATTCATGAAACTCAAAAGTTAGTTTTTTTCCTTTATGCTTGTTTATATTTATAACTTCTTGGGTCTGAAAAGCTTAATCATAGTAAATGTATGAATAAAAGATCTATGCCCCCAAGATATTCAATTTCTTCGAATTTCAAAACTCAAAATTCAATAGACGAAAGCGAAAATTGGATTTGAGTAACTAAATACCAAATTTCCATAAAATTGACCGAGAAAGTGAAGAAGAGAATTTGACAGGAAAAAGAAAATAAGAGATGAGAAAGTAAAAAAAACAATCACAATAGTAGTAGCAGATGAGATTAGAGGACATAATTAAAACACTAAACAAACTAATCCACATTAAAAAAATTTGTCTAAGCAAGGAAATTCAAGTAATAGAGAAAAAAGAAAAGAGAAAAAATATTAGGGTTAAGTTTGGAAATCGATCTGAGAAAAAAATGATTTTTATTTGGGTTATTAAATAGATGTATTCTGGTGAAGTTTTTATTTGGGCGATTAAAGATATGGATTCTGGTATTTTAATTAGATTGAATTAGGTTTATACATGGAGGCTGGAGCGAGTTTTTTTTGACCGGATCAAGTATTCGAATAAATTTAGGATAAATAGTTAGGTTGAAAAGTTAATATTACTTGTTTAATTATTAGTACTCAGTACATGTCAGCTTCCATTGCTTAATTATTACTCAGTACATGTCAGCTTCCACTTGACGTGGATAGTTGCATCTTTAACGTTCTTAGTTTATAGATATTCAAATTTTGGGAGAATAATCTACTTTGAAACTTTTGGGTTTTATTATTATTGTTTATGCATATATGAGTAAAAACAATAATTCAGTTTTTGTATTTTTGCTCTTATCCATTAATTCAAGGATTATAATTTAATAGTTATGGACTCGTAACATACTTTTTATGCTACACCTCCATAAGAAGTCATACTCATAATTGATCAAGATGGTTTAGTTAAAAATGATATACCGTAAAACCATTCGACATACGAAAAGAAAAACGTGGTGAAACAATTTGCACGATTCGGATATATATAATATAGTACATATAAATAATTAAAGTGGTGATGGTAAAAGAATCTTAGATTTGGAATATCAAAAATACTAAATTTTCATATCTATCGTCTTTTAAGTTTAAAGAATTAAAATAATTGGTATTTGGAATTGGACTTACAGAAAATAACAATAAGAATTATAAATAATAATTATATTATTTTAGGATCTCGTAGAACTAGTTAGGCTGATTTTTATTTTGAAAGATTTATAAAAACACTTAAATATTAAAATCTAATAATTCAATAATGGTTATGGTTCCAATCGCAGGAAAATCTAAATATAAGAAACAGTAAGACTCGAACAGTAACGAGAGTTGGACACAAATGAAATGAAACTACTTAAAATGTTCAAATTTAACATAAATAGAACCAAAAAAAGTAAGTTAAAACCAAAGCGGCTTTGGGTTGTACAAGTAAAACACGAGTTGAGATTTGGACACACAAGTGTGACTGAAACCCAGACCAGAATGGAGGATCGAACCTGACTGCATACTATAAATCTATAAAGCTTTGTCCGTCAAAAATGGGAACTTTGCCACCTCTAAGTGGAAGTGACCTCAATTAACCACAGTCCTGTCTAAAAAGGTCATATTATATGATGATTGGCCAATCGAATGATTATTCAAATGATATTTAATAATGAATGCATGCGGATATAGGCTCTCTAAGAAAGGATTAACAATCAAAATTACGTCTATTCATATGCCAGTTAATCAAAGATCAGCTATGCACAATGACACAAACGCTGGAATTAAACTAATACTCGAATTGAAGAACAAAGAGAAGAAATACCGATTTTCATGTATCAGTCAGCTTTCTTTGCACTTTCTTCTACTTTTTTCTGCCCGACTTCAACTAACAACGTCAACAGTGCCTCACACACTTGTCCAGCATCAGGTTCTAAGGGATCCTCATTAAGCGGAGAATAAACCATCCAAGCATGGTCAAGTTTACGTTTCGGCCGCACCACCACCGAGCCCGGGACTTCAGCATCCCGACAAGTGACAAGGCCGTCGCTCTTTTCACCATACCTGATCTGAAGTAACTGAGCGCATGCTGCCATTGCAGCCCCCAGGGGCATAACTACTGGGAGCTTTGTGGGTTGGCCTGTTAATGGCAATTCTGCATGAGCAACGTGAGATAAGGTGGCTAAAACAGCAGGGCTGATTCCAGCTTCGGTTTGGCAGGAAACTACAGGAAGTTCTCTGGGCAATGGGTGTTTCCGTAAGAATTCCTTTCGCTTCCCGTAAGTCAAATCTTCTAAAGCTTGAATGTCTCCCTGACATAGAAATTATGAGAGTGTCAGCAAAATTCTGCTGCTGTGAACCTTAAGAACGGCCATGATTAAAGAAGGTGGCTAAGAAACAAATAGTTTGAGTTTTCCTGAGGCTTGACTCATTTCTTATAATTTCTGAGCTCGAGACTGAACTTCAACATACATTCTCGTTTCTTATTGAGCCGAGCTCGAGTTTCTATATGACCCACGAGCGGCTCAAAATCTAGATGAATAGTTTTGAGTACAAGACTGAACTTCTACATATGTCTCATTTCTTATTTCACCGACCTCAAGTATCTCTATAAGACTCACGAGCGGCTCGAAATATAGATGAATAGTATAAAAGTAGTAAAATTATCAATAAATCTTTAGATTTCACCGACTCGGACCAAATTTAATAAAAACTGTGTACTTCAAATTTAGTTCAGCCGGCCAAACAGCAAAAAATCGAACTCGAGCTTTAGTTCCAATACCACTCTTTGCTAGCAAAACTAGCTCCAATAGCCAGATATTTGGCTCAGCTCAGTTCGAATACAAACCTAGCCATGATGTAGATAAAACAGTCCAACATCGCCTAACCTTTTGGTGTTAGCTAATCTAGAAGTTTATTACTAAAGGAACTTCTGTAATCCCTAATATTTCTTCAATTATCGTGTCTATTTAAAAAAGAGGTTGCTTTTTCGAATGTGTAGTTTGTTTTTTTCTCCTAAGCTGTATCGATGAGTTAAAAAAACAAGAAATAGGAAGAGCAAAGCATACCTTAATAACTTTACTTATCAGGATCTCCATAAGTTTCCTCAAATTAACGTAATCACCTAACTGCCCTCCTCGTAGAATATCTGAAGCTATACAGCTTCCACCATATGGACTTTGTGCTAGTGCTAGACCAGCTACCTTGTCTTTTAGGTCAGGCCAATACAATGATAATGCAGCAGCTGCATCTACACCTCCTTTACTATGCCCGATAACTAATACACGTTTATTGGAACCCCAATAGAGTTCCTCAATGCAGTCTTTTATCTCTTTGGCATTTTTCTCAACCGAAGCCTGATTATTAGTGAACACTAAGAGTGCAGTTGACAGCATATGAAGCATGAAATGTACGAATGAGACAAAACTATGAGTACCTCACTGTGAATCTTGGCAATATGACTTGTTAGACCCATTTTTGAAAAACCCAATTTCGTATTAACAAAATAAAGAGGTCCGTGGTTGCTGAAAAGACCTGCCGGAAGAACAGCTATGTTTCTATTTCCATATGTTAATGAAGTAAACTATTGCTTTTGGGAAGAAAATAACATATGCAATACCCGGGACCAACAAGTAGACCATTGTGTTTGGCAGCACGTGTATACCATGCCTGAGTGAGGGAAACGAATTAGCAATTGAACAATCATAAGAGGGGAAGATTTTGAAGACATTACCTGATATTATTAAGAATTTCCATGAACCTTTCTGTCCCGTCTTCAACAGGGGGCATCTCTGGATCCCTTTGTAACCATCCAATGTCATCGGCAGAACCACGGACCGTCCTGCGTGCTCGCTCAATGAGCCTGACATATATTACACCACATAGAAAACATTACAGCAATCAGCTTATTACGACACATTACAGGTAAATAATGACTTATTTATACCTGAAAGTCCACATATCATAAAAGATACCAAAATTTTGCATACAATAAAACTTACCCTTGAAAAACAGAAACTCCATTCTGCCGAGAAGGGTTTGATTCTACGAGGGCACTTGTTTCTGAAGTAGAATCGGTTTGATCACTTGGTGAGGCACATGCAACCAGTTCATACGGATGTGCTTCGGATTGCAAAGAACCTCCAAGAGAATGTTCCACTGCAAAAAGTTTATTAAAAAAATACAGATCATAATGCAAACCCCAATGATATAAGTAGTAACATAGGAGATTAATTATTAATCTAAAACACTTAGCTACAATTAGTTATAGATTTAAAGATATACAATAACACTATCCGGACGAAGCTTGCAACATTAAGTCACAACTGAGAACCCCTCAGACAAGGAAAGTTACCAGAAATGTCTGAAAAACAGCTGGTAAAGTAAGACGTAGCCTGTGCAACATAAGTGGCAGCTTCATTTAGAGCTGGCATAGATGAAAAAAGGGGAGGACTATTTCCGGCATCCCCTGGACCATTATCATGTGCCTGACAAGAACGCTAGCTTTTATTACAGGTCTTCTATAAAAAAAAATGTCAATGGCATAACCACGATTAACAGAAGAGCAGAAGACGAATCACCAAAAAAGTTGCAACGATTCCAGGCAAGCACCATTGAAGCATACTTGTACAATCTTACATACCTTGATAGTTCTATGGCTAGCATAGCTCACAGACAGGAAATCCTAACTTCTTTACACAGCCTCAATTCTTTCTTTTCAGTCTTATATATTTTAGAAATCTAATTGTGGTACTGGCACGTAGTCAGGAAAATTACGCTCTGCTTAACAAAGTATCTGCTATACTACTACTCCCATGCCTCTTTGAACTTTTCAAAAATACTTTGACTTCCTCATTAACAATCTCATGGCTAAAGCTTACTATACCGGCAAAAAGCTCATTAAAGAAAAAAGCTTACCAAGTGGTCCAAGATTTTCAAAAGTGCTTACAGACCACGGAATGTTTCCATGATATACAATGCATGTTTTATAGAACACAAATTAACCTATCATTTTAACTATTTAAGAAAACCAACAATGATTTCAATGGCACACAGGTCAGCCCACAATTAATCCCCAATGTAATAAGAAATGTTGTTCTCAAATAAATTGGAGACGGTGATATTTTATTTATATAAAACTACTAATGTCCTGATTTCGAACAACTATAACAAAATCTATAGATACTTCGTGGATACATATGAAGCATAGAAAATCTAAA
Source organism: Limnanthes douglasii subsp. nivea (assembly GCA_036936605.1). Classification (NCBI taxonomy): domain Eukaryota; kingdom Viridiplantae; phylum Streptophyta; class Magnoliopsida; order Brassicales; family Limnanthaceae; genus Limnanthes; species Limnanthes douglasii. The sequence continues at coordinate 125,433,700 of JAUPFV010000001.1, read as the reverse complement.
AATATAACTTGCATAATTAGATCCGAAGCAGTACAGCAGTACAAGTACAATAGCCCGAAATTTTGTGACTGAAGATTAGAAGCAAGAAAAGCGTTTCATAAGTATAAGATGAAGACACTTACAGCGAATGAAGTGCTTGTTTCTCTATCTCGTAGACTCTCAGCTTCTATAGTCAGCGTCGATTTCTAACATAACAAGCGAACACCAATGTGTTAGTACTACAATATATGTCTATTTTCTTTGACAATATTCTTATCATAAGCGTTAGCTATTATAGCAAATACTACTACTGCAGATGGCCTACGAAAAGTTTAACATGCCATGAACGACAAGCTAATGTTATTAACACGGCCCAACTAAGAAATTGGGAATTTAGCAGGAAATGGATAGAAATTAAGCAAAAGAAAATCCAAAAGAATGACTTGCATATGAGAAAATATAACTTTAACTCAGCTCAAGGGCAATAATTTGACAACAATGCCATAAAGGAAGGTAAACTTTATAAGTACTTACAACCAGTGGAAGGCTTGATTCTTCCTCTCCTGTATCCCTGGATGCTTTCATGGGTATTGATATCTGACACCGCAAACACTAAATGTTATCACTGTAACCTATGATTTTTTTTTGGGACACATAGACAACACTAGCTGGTTTTTGAAAACTATACACTTTTCGAATGTTTCAAAGCTACACTCCATGTAAGGTAAGTTCTCAATTCTTTTGAAAGGAAATTGGATATACACTTTCATAAAAAGGAAGCTATCCATTCGCTAGATTTCCATTCATCCATTTTAGCCCATAAATTACATGTGACTTTGCTACTCATCCCTAAACAAAAGCACCTACTGCCTCTCCCCTCAATCGCGATTGATCTAAACAAGCAAAGTTAAGTTATTAGCTAAGAAGCATCTAAATAAAAAACAAAGCAGATTAAGTTCGCTCATGTGATAACGAGAACAATTTTTTCCAATCATGTCAGGATTCCAATACGTGCTTCGCCATCTTTTATAGACGACCGGATTCAAATGCTTGAAATTTTGTGCAAATCGGGGAAAGATAAGCAGGAATCGAAACAGTAGACGAGATGAGATGATTAAAGAACAGAGAAAGTTAGCGGAAACCCAAACCTGAATTCAATATGTAAAAAGGAATGAATTTCAATGGAGCTAATTATCTTCTTTGTTGTTAGTATTGCTGCAAAACACATAAGGCGATGATGCCGATCTCAAGAAATAGCATTTCATGGCGGTTTTGTTTATTGGTATGGGCGTATGGGTCTGAATAATTCTTGCCTCAGAAAATCTTTACTCGGATTGAAAAAATATTAAACGAACAGCAAACCAATTTGTCTAGCGGTTGAATATAACATAATTAATATGTGATTTTAGAAGTATTAATAAGAACAAAAAGGAATGGCTAGAATAGTACCCGAAAACCCACCATTCTCAACTATTTAATTATCCAATGGTATTAATTTTTTTATAGTGTAACTTGGTACTTCGAATTAAAATTTGAACAAAAATATCTTCGATTATATATATATCCGCTGGTACCTCGAGGTGTTTGCAATTCTTAGGATATCATGAAAATTGTTTGCAATTCAGGATTTCCGGAACAACTCTCGGGATATCATGAAACTTGTTTGCAACTCTCACGATTTTCTGAATAGTTCTCATGATATCATGAGAATTGTTTGCAACTCGGGATTTTTTGAACAACTTTCAGGATATCATGAGAATTGTTTGCAACTCAGGATTTCCTGAACAACTCTCAGGATATCTTGAGAGTTGTTATTGGTGAAATTTTATTTTTAAAAAAAATCAAAAAATATTATCAATGAATCTAGTTTTGTTCATTTAAAAAAAACAAAAGCGATGGTACTTTCATTTATTTTTTTCGAGCTCCGGTTTGAAATATACGGATCTTTTAAAAATAAAAAGTAGGAAAGAGAAATTTTGGTTACCTGGTTATTCATGAAGGGTGAGGATAGTTAGAGTATTAAAATAATGTTATGTACTAGGTGATAATTAGGTAGTCGAGATGGGTATTAAGAGATAATTGATCAAACCTTGGGTACTAAAAAGACAATAAAATAGTTAAGTAGGTACCTTAGGTGTAATTTCCCAAAAAAAATTATTTTCCTATTTTTTATTTTAAATATTTATAAAATTTTCATTAAATAAAAGAGCCAAAAGATACTTTATCGAATTACGATCAATGTTATTGAATACTCCAAACTATTTCATGAAGTTGCAAACACAATTTTAACTCCAAAATCATAATTCATTTGCTCCAAACTAGAAAAAAAACCTCAAAACTCTAACCCAATAAACCCATTTTTTTCAAAACCTTCATAACAGGACCAAAATTGAACCGGAACCAATTCTCCTGCAGACCAGCATGGACGCCGAGGAGGTACATTGCTTTCCAATATAACTTTTTTTGTAAAATAGAGAGTTTTTTAAAACATCCGTTTTTGTGTTCTTCACCATACGATGGCATCGAGATAGTGTTCTTACCTAATAGTAGTGGCGAAGAGAACACTGCATACGCCATCCCATGGCGTAATGGCCCTAGTCTACGCCACACGTGTGGTGTGTAGCTGGCTTGTTACGCCATGGGATGGCGTATGGAGTGTTCAATGCACCATACCACCCGCAGAATGGCCTAACTTAATCCGGAATCCCGATTTAATTGATTTGTTTACTTCTTACATGTTATAGGAGGTTACCCAACGCGATATTTTGCTTGTTTTCGATTACACTCACCATTTTACCACTCACAACGAGTATAGCTTAGACTCGATGACCGAGTGGGTCAAAAGTGCGGGTAAAATGTTAGGTTTCTCGATTCACATAACAACCAAGGAGCGGAGGAAAACGGGGAGAATACCAAGAGTAGATTATCGGTGCGAGCGATCCGGTATATCAGTCGGCAGTTGAGTTCGACCGTAAGCGTAAGGAAACCGGTAGCAAAAAAATAATTGCCCTTTTCATTTGGTAGGAAATCCAGTAAAAGACGACGATAAGTGGGCTCTAAGTGTCCTTTCCGGCAAGCACAACCATGAACCGATTGTGTATGCCTAAGGACATTTGCAATGATCCAAGTTAAAGCTGAAGGAAAAAGAGCTCGTCGATGTTTTGTCGGTTAATGGTGATAGTGCTAGAAATATCCAGACCCTGATCTTGGTACCAAATGAAGTCGTAACCAGATATAGAAAGAGAAAATGGTAAAAATTAGTTATAATAATAATTGTTCATCCACCCTCATAAAACGAATCTTCCCTTGTATAGTGGTGGTAATGGGCTCTGGCCCACATGGGTGACCCACTTTACTCTATTCTTATCATTCTCTATGCCCGTTTTTTTATTATTTTACAAGATAAGTCTTCATTCTTTCTCAATCTATAATTTTTATTACAAACTATTATGTCAATATTATAACATCATTTGTATTATGCGGACCCGACATAATTCTGATAATTTATGCCCTTATTAGTATTCCGTCAGTCCTTGCGAGAGAATAAGCGAGGACTATCCAGCCCTTGGGTCGGGCTGCCAATGCCTTGATCCTTGTGTATCCAGGGTCGGTTCCACCAAGTATTGAGTCGCTCAAGCCCTTAAGATGGCCTTTCTCAATGCTAAAAAATCGATCACCAGGGTCGGAAACTTATGATGACAACAATTTGACCGCCATATGTCGGGATTTTTTAATGTCAATAATGTGATCGCCATAAGTCGTGAATTTCTGATGCCAAAAATTTGATCGTCATAGGTCTGGAATTCTGATGGTCGAATAAATGTGCTTTTTCGAACCACATGCCCGACGCTAATCAACTTATTTATCTGAAAAATCAATCTTTTCAGTGACATTGAATCTGTTGTTTTGGGCCTATGCATGTTGGGCCTTCTTGTTCAATTCATTTGCTATATTGCCCCCCTGATCTTACTAAAGAGAGATTGCGTCATGGTCTCACGCGTGTCTCCAAACTACTCGACATGCGTCGTTTATATCTATTAAAAGATTGCATCTTGAACTGACCAAGGCTCAAATGATGATGCTAGTTTCCTAACCTTGCAAGAATGTCAGGTGATGACACGTGTCTTCCATCCATTTGAAGAGTGTCACCTTGTTCTTTCTAAAAACTACTCTGTCATTTCCTGAGGTTTAATTGATCGTGCTTCTCTACACAAGGATCCGTTGAAGAGAAATTTCCGCTATATATACCTCGCATAACTTCAGAGTGTTTTTAGACAGAGAAAGTAAGCTTGATCTTGGTTTTTCTAGAGAGATAAAGTACAATTTCGTCTTTGTTATGAAAAAACCTGCCTTGAGCAAAAGATCTAAACCAACCAAGGAACCTGTTTTTGGTTTAATCGATTACTTGAGCATCTGTGAAAGGGCTGCCGAATACAAAGTTACAAACTTAATTGACAATTCCCTGAAGGTCTATTCTCGTATAACTTTATATAGTTCTTTCAACCCCGACCAACCACGACCTTCTGGTCAAGACGTCCCTACTACTCTTGCCTACACCCGTCTACTAGGTCTTAACTTCTTATTTGATCAAGTTCGACCTTCCTGTGCCAACCGAACCTCTTGTTTAACCACAAAAACTTTCCCCACCAAATGTTTCAATTCTCAATTTTTAGCTATAAGTGACTCAAGTACTTCATCATCATCTCTCGATATGGTTCAACTGACTCCGACAATCATGGGCGTTCAAACTAGTCATAACACTACTGCCATTGTCAGGGATGTGGCGCAACGCGACTCAGACCAGATACAACAGTAGAAACTCAGGGATGACGTAGCTAAAACCCAGGGTGACTCAATTCCTAGCAATGTCCGTGTTGACACCAGTTTTAGTCATGTCCAACTTACTCCTGCCCTTAAGGAAGTGGTCGTCAAAAAGAGTTTGGACAACAAACGAAAAACAAGAAAAACCAACCTATGCTATACTGACAAAAAATCCAAAAAGAACGATGTTGCTTCCCAGAAAATGTGCAATGGAAACCTTCCCTCCCAAAAATGGTCGAACTAACATCCGCGATGCTACTAGAGATTGTACTATTGACAAAAGTTTCTACCACCGTTGGTTCCACCATATCGAAGAAGAACTTACTTGATAAGTCAAAAAAGAAAGTCGATCTGAACAAAGACAATGAAGATCATGCTCGAGTAGCCGACCAGGCTCTTATTACTAATGACGCGGGACAAACCAATCCCAATGGTCCAACGAGATGAGAAACAAATTGTTGTTGAGTGGGATGGTGCCGTTAGTGTTATAAGAGATGAAGAACCTTTGCCTCTCAAAGTGTTAACCAGCTATAACAACACTTTACCTAAGGCTCACATTATTACCCTATTCAGCGGTAAATATATGTAATATAGTACCAAGGAGATGTCAGAGTTGAAAATTACTTGGGGCATTCCGGATTGTGTAAACATCCACTTCCCAGCACTTGTGGACACACCCTTGTCCGTAAAGAAGAGGGAGCTGGTAGTATTTGCTGCCGTTTTGAATTAGAGGATTAGGTTTTCACTTGATCCCGACGTGGTAAGATACTTTTATAATTTGGAGTTATACCCGACCTAGCTCACACTTAATGCTTGGTTTACACTAATATCGTGTATAACGGACTCGCGTTTATCCGGGGTACCGATTCCCATGAAAGAGTTTGTAGCGATGAGTGATCTCTCGAAATCACCAAAAATGCACTTCTTCTATACTTCCTTAGCCAACAACATGAAAATTGTAAACAATCTATTGGAAGCCAACAAGGCGTGGAAACATCGGTTCGTATTTATCAGCAGGGTTTGGGAGAATGTTTGGCCTTACTCAAAAGAAAATCTGAGGCGGCTGACCTATAAATACGTCCAAGGTTTGTTATATATACCCTCCCCCTTTTTGTTTTTTTTTATAATTTTTTCTTCTTTATTCCCTAAGGAAAAATTACGGGCTCTGAAAAATGAGTATATGGAATTGATCACAAAAAATTTCATCAAGATAAATGATTGGCCCAAAAGGAACTAAGGTCAGGCTTTACATCGTTGCTTCATTCCCATACATTTGATAACTAGCAATCTCTGGTGCTACTCTAACGATCATTTAACCGTTGAGCAGTTAAGGATAGCTTCTGCCTTTATTCACTTTGTGAAAAATTTACAATCCCCCAATGTCTTTGTCTTCTTACCGAAGTGCAACAGAGCTCCCAGTAAATATGTCAAGTCAGAAGAGTTGTTTGATGCCGAAACAAAAAAAATTGGGCCTACCCGAGAAATATCTATGTCAGATAATGTAATTACACAAGTGGATAGTATTGTGGCCACAAATACGGATGTAGGAGGCCCCGACGCCTCAGTAGTGCAAAAAGGCGATCCCGAGCCTCTGATAGTAGAAGATGTAGAAACTGAACACACGGTCTACCATAATGACCATGCTGTTAGTGAAGGAAAACCCATATGTGTCAGCGAGAAACAAAACAAGACTCATTGAGAAAAAATGAAGAAAATTGTGGTCGTTGAAGGAGGAAACAAAAAATCTTGGGCTCCTAAGAAGAAAATGTCCCACCTTTTTACAGTGCCAAACTCTGACGTGCCCATAGTCGAATAAACTACAATACCGACTATGTTCGAACAATATGAACGAGGGGCTAAAATGGTCATACCTAATGAGGAGTCGGAAAAAGAAAAACTTTTCCCTAACGGAGGGTCGGAAAAAGAGAAGGTTGCAGATAAAGGGGATCATGCAGAAAAGGATGCGGAAATGGTCCAAATGGAATATGAATCAGGTATGACATGCTTAGATGACGTGGTTTGTAAGAATGAAGGTAATTATTTTATGTTCTTAGCTAGTTCGGCACCCTCCAATCCTACCCCCCCCCCTCCCCCCATCGTAGAGGATATGAATACCGCAATTGGAGGCATAGTTATTGAAGATTCGTTACCGATAATATCCATCCTTGCAATCGATGATCTTAGCCAACCTAGAGAGTCGGACCACTCTTTGCCTTTGAGGTCCTTTCAACTTCAACGGTTGGATGCGCTCACCATCTCGTTAGATCATATGTTAGCTCCTCTAGCGTTAAAAGAAAGAAAAACTAAGAAGCTCGAGGATGAATTGTTAGTAGCTAGAAACTGAATATCTGAGCTTGATGGGAAGCTTATTGAATTGACTCACGCTCTAGGTAATTAGGGCTAGACGCGCGGGGAAGATTCGATCGTGCCACTACCTAGGCGAATTCGGTCGGGGCCGACCTCTGAAAACTTCAAAAAAAAGGCCGAATGGAAAAAATTGAAATCCAAACACCTACAAGTCATGTATAATTTGCGTTCCTTCAAACTTACTGTTGAGAAAGATCGGGACCAGACTGTTTGGTCATTGGCAGCTCTCAGAATTCAGACTCATTTTCGTCGGTATCAAACATTCAGGGCTATACGTTTACTCCGAATTGACTTGATAAACAAATAATATGGAAGAAAAGAGTCAATTTGGTGATAATTGCGTTAAAATCATGGATAGGCAAGTTGTCGATGCTAAAGAGGATTTAATTCTTACTTTTCACCAACGATTTCTACACCTGCCTCTTGGGTCGATGTGCTTGGATGTTCCTTAAGAAGACCGTCCCTAAGGAGTGGTTTGTGAGGATGATAATAACGAAGAAGGAGGCGATGAGATCTCATCGAAAGAGTCATCTGACGACGACCTTTATAGAATAAGTTGTTCATTTCATAATTACTCTAAGTACATCTTTAAATGTTCAATATTCCAAAGAAGCCGCAAGGGTTGGTCATTCTTGTCTTTTATCCGATAGGTGCCCGGTTTTATCCTTTCCATTACCTGGTAAGGTCCTTCCGAGTTGGGAACCAACTTTCAGAGGCTCATGTCTTTAGTATACAAGAACAATTTTCTCAAGACCTTGTCGTCGACCATAAATTCTTTTCTTTAAACTTTGGAAGCGCACCTACTTCACATTATGGTCTGATAATGTAATGAGTTTAAATGGGTGTGACTTCTCTTTTCCTCAATCAAATCGAGGGCTAGACGCCGACCCTCGTTGTTATTATTATTATTTTCGGAATAATGCTCGACCTTGAAAGATAGAACATGGTTCCGGGGATTAGTTCGATATGTCCACAACACCTCCTATAAGTAATCTAGCCATTTCCCATTAATTCCTTCCAAATATTTCTTGAGACCATCGATAATCAGTTTGTGTTTTACTTCAACCTGGTCGTTCGCCTGCGGGTGAAAAGGTGCTGAAAAGCACTGTTGGATTCCGTGAGATAAACAAAAACTTCTCATTTCATTGATATCAAATTGTGGGCTGTTGTGCATAGTTAGCCTTTACGGGACCTTAAAGCGACAATAAATGTTCAACCATATGAATGTGATTACATCTTTAGCCCTTATTCCGGAAAATGGCTCGACTTCGACCCATTTGGAGAAGTAGTTCACAATGACCACTATCATTTTCCTTCCCCATGTTGCCATCGAAAGTGGGCCGACCAAGTCGATCCTCCACCCATCAAAAGGTAACCCTTCGGAAACGGACTCGTGTATCTTGGCCGAGATATGAATTAAATTTGCAATCATTTGACAAGTATTATATTTTTGTTATCAGCTCTCTTGCACCGGCTGCGATTGTGGGCTAGTAAAAACTCGATAGCAAAACTCTTTAATCAAAGCCTTGAAACCACAGTGAGCCGACCCTTCTCCATCATGGAGTTCAGATAAAACTATATGCGACTCATTATGTCCCAGAAATCTTAACAAAGGTCTTCTCAATGACCGTTTGTGGAGTACGCCCCTTAAAAGTACAAAACCATGGGCTTTAAACCTTATCCGTTTTGCCAACACTTCAACTATGGGCAATACATTGTTTATCAAGAAATTTCGAACGTTATATCTCTAGTCTGTGCTGGTAACTGTCAAAATTTTGCAAACGATCTATGGTAGGTTCTTTAGCTCAGTCCTTCTAATGATTGACAGTTCCTCTTGCGTTAGAAACCATGGGTAATCCCCGACGTACGCCATGGTTTCCAACAAATATGCAATTACATTATCCGTTCTGATGGACATGTTCGTACGTGATTTCTTTACAATTTGCAGCTAAATCTGTCAACGCCGCCAAATATTAGACTAGATGTTGCTTTCTTGCCTCGGAGTGTCCAATTGCATGATTAATCAATATATGGGAATCTCTTATTAGTCGAATGTGCTTGGCCTCACAAATCTGCGCGAGTCTCAGTCCCGCTGTTGCTGCCTCGTACTCAGCTTCATTATTTGAAGCTGCAAAACCGAATCGAATGACGTGGTGCATAGTTATCCTCAAATATATAATTACCTGGGCTCTCACCCGACATCTACTAAAATTTGATCCCCCATCTGTTTGGACAGTCCACTTAGAGGGCTCTTTTTCCTGGTCACCCTCTTTCTCTTCTGGTCGGTTAGAATGAGATTCTACTTAAACACTCGTCAAATCTTGTCCCTTGGTGGCTGTTCTAGGCTCGAATTCGATGTCAAAATCCTCTAGCTCAACAAACCACTTGTATATCTGACCCAAAACATCAGGGTGTTGTAGTACGCTCTTCAATGAGAATGACGTTCAAACCATGATGGAATGACCCTAGAAATATGGCTGCATCTTTCTGGCTGCGGTTACCAATGCTAGTGCTAACTTCTCGAGCTTCAAATATATTTTTCCATGGTCCAATAAACTGTTGCTCACATAATACACCCACTTGGGGATTTGTTCTTCTTCACAAACAAGTGTCGCACTAACTACATAATCTGATACCGCAATATACAAAAACAAAATTTTCATTGACAAAGGCTTTGCTAACAAAGCGAGAGAGGATGTATATTCTTTCAAACTAAGGAACGCCTCGTTACACGAAAAGGGTCCAATTGAATGCATTGGCCTGCCTTAGAAGTTAAAAATGATGCACATATGTCAGAAGATCAAGATATAAACCTGTTCAGAGCCGCCATACGTCCAGTAAAAATTTAGATCTCTTTGACATTTTTTTGTGGCGTATGGTACTCAAAGAATGCAGTTGTGCAGGATCCGCCTCTATTCCTTTTGCATTGATCATGTATCCCAATAAATTCTAAGACCGAACTTCAAACAAACAGTTTTCCGGGTTCAGTTGGAGATTTATTATTTTCAATTTGTTGAACTTTTCTTCTAGGTCGACAAAATAACCTCGTCGGTCATACTCTTGACCAACATATCATCTATGTAAACTTCAACGTTTTACGCGATCTGACCTTTAAAAACCTTATCACAAACCTCTGATGGGTGACCCCCTCTTTCTTCAAACCGAACAACATGACTTTGTAGCAATGAAAACCTCTTTCAATTAGGAACGACGTGTTATCCTGATCCTTCAGATCTAACCTTATTTAGTTGTATCCTGTGTAGGTGTCCATAGAAGACAGTAGCTTGTTCCCTAACGTGAATCTACTAGCTGGTTAATTTTTCGTATTAGGAAAGGCTCTTTAGGGCATGCCCTATTAAGGTCAGTGAAGTCCACACACATTCTCTATTTTCCGCTCTTCTTCTTCACCATGACGGGGTTGGTTGTCCACAACAGGTATTGGGATTCCCAAATATGCCATATTTTTGTTAGTCCGTCCACCTCATTAATAATAGCCTCTGCATTCTCCTAGAAAAAGCTCATCACTTTTGGAGTACGAGCCGGACGTTGCATCGTATGGCCATGTTGTGACAGATTACACTATCAGGGACTCGGGTTACATCTTCTGAACATCATGCAAATAAAAGAAATCTTTCCCTAAGGAAAGAATATAACTTTTTCCAAATAACGACTCATAAAGTTATTCTAGTTTTCAAAATCATCCCTTTGGGGAACTCGTAATTCTTGCAACTCTCATCAGTAAGAAATAATCCGGAGGTCTCCCTAGGATCGTCTACACGATCTTAAAATCATCGGTGGTTTTTTGAACTTCGCACACGTTGTTATGAAAATAATGTTAGTCGAGCTCCCCATTTCTATTAACAGTCTTCGTTCTTCATCACCCACGATTACAGCCACAATCACCACTTCGTCTTCATGTGGCCCAGTGATGTTCCTCATATCGTTGTCATTAAAACATCGTATAGGGGAATGATTTCTGTATAAGTGGGGTGTTGCTCCCGTTTCTAACTACGTAGCTAGGCTTACAATGTGCCTCTTCTGGGAAAAATTTGAAATTCTTGCCATAAAATCTCCTCCAAAGGTAGTTAGTGATTCAAAAAATCTAGACAAATCACTAACATTTCCTTTATTGTTGGGAATAATTTCTTCCACAACATTGATTATATTACGTTCTGAGTTAGGGTCTATATATTATATGGATACGTCGAATAGATCGGTTATCTCATATATAACCATTTTAGTTTTCTGCTTCGGTATTGTCACGATCTCTTTAATCTCGGTATTCTGTTAAGCTTGCTTCTTTAAAAACACCGTCAACTTCCCAATCTCAATTGTCATCTAAATTTATTTCTTTAAACCAATACAGACCCGTGTATTATGCCCCACATTCTCATGATACTTTCAGTACCAGTTGTTACGATTTCCCCGAGGGATCTGGATAGGGAAATGATTTTGAAAATAAACGAGCTTATTAGCTTTTTTAAAGATGTTTGACACACACTCAGTCAACTCAGTGAAATGTGTGGGTTGAACCCACTTGTTTGACATGGGTCGGGCCACCGCTTCAACATTTACCATCTGATTGTTACTTCTTTCTCGTGGGGATGTAAGCCCAATGCTCGTGGTTTAAATTTCTCCATCACTGGGTAAGTGCTGGTTGGTTAAGGCTGTGGGATGGTTGTCAGATTTTGTCGCTATAGTACAACAGCAACTTGCGTGCTTTGTTGTAACTGGGCCGCCACTTCGGACGTTTGGGTCCTTTCAATCAAAATTCATTTTTTGACATGAGCCAACAAGACTGCAAAAGTAAGATCTTGTTTCTTTATCATAGCTTCCTTTATAGGACCGAGCAAAAGACCCAACCTAAAACGTGTCAACGCAAAACACTCATCACAATAGTCTAAATCGGTTTTGTCTTCAACAAAGTGTCAAGTGTAGTCCCTCAAGCTTTCTCCCACCGTGTGTCTACAATTCAAAATCATGTCACCAATCGCTCGAATGTTTTTGCTTCCCACAGATTGTTGTCTGGATATTACCCAAAATATATCAAACTTCTTTATGCAACATTGTGGTAATCCATTATACTACAATGGAAAAGTAATTTATCATTGTTATCAAAGTTTAACATGAAGTTTTTGAACAGTTCCAAATGGTTGTACGCGTCTTTTTACCAATCGTATTTTCCAGATGACGACCTCTAATTATTCTTGACCCTAATAGCTCCACTTCTAAGACCTTCCACTGGAGTCGCATATAATCTTTCATTATGCAAGTTATTGAATTGACTACCAACCCTATATCTATGCGTTTGACTACCCGATGGGAACTGAATGTGAGGTGCAGCGGTTTCTTCACCTCGGTTTACCATGATCGCTTGTCATTATCCATTGAGGCAGGATTTCTTTTATTTATGTTTTTCCTATTTTGTTTTAGCATTCTTGACCGATAAGGCGCGCGCTATTAGACCTTTTCTCACGGAAGTATACGCGGTCAAATAGTAGCAAATAATAAGTAAGTAAGATTGTTCCCACGAAGACCAGGTGTATATGACAAGAATTCACTTATACAACAATGTATGATTATTAGACTAATGCTTGAACGAGTAATAAAGTATGGGTGAATGAATATAACTAAGCAAATTACCTAACAAGATTATCTAACGAGTTTACTTATGCGAGAGAAAACATGGAACCCTAACTTCATTGTTTATTTAAATAGGAGTATGACGATACTTAATCAATATGTATGATAACAACGATTACTAATCAGATAATACGAAATCAGAATACGCTACCTTTCAGTACACGTAAACCAAACCACTTAAACAACCACAAAGGAGATAGCAGTTAAGCCGACACCTCTTGCATGACAATCCTATATGTCTATACGAATTGAGGTACAATTGGTTTTAAGAACAAGTTATCTATTTCGATTACATAGGGTAATATGATATGGTTAGTGACATATTACGAATCATGAACAATCACAATACGAATTATTCAAGAACCTATGTTAGCATGGCAAGTTCTAAACCCTTAAATCCACTTTCGCATTCATTAAAGATTAACAAACTAGATGTTCGCGACGCATCTAATGATAAGCACAACTATACTAGGTAACCGATAAATGTATCTCAAAAATCAATCAAGCAATCAAAACATAAGTATTATTCAAGCAAATCCGTTAGAGTTCCATGACAACGATTAGTTCATAATCGAACGAATCATCATCATGGGCTTAAAAGTTAACATAGCTCTAAGACGAATGTAATTAAACGAATAAGATTTTAGAGAGCGTTAAACTAAACAGTAGCCGTAAGTATCGCCTGACAGAAACACTCTGTAAACTGCCGATCGAAATCCAAAAGCAGCCGTCACCTGCTTCCTCTCCGCCGTCTGATTGTATGTTACCGATCGGAAAAACAAAAAGTAGCCAATTCACTTTTGTCCTCTTTTTCTCTCGCTTGAATTTTGTAGGTAAAAAAACAAAAAGAAAGCCAATTCGCTAATATATTCTTTGTTCTATCTTCTGACGGAAGAAAACCCAAAAGTCGCCCGTGTTTGTATATTATGTCGTATATTAAGTCAGTAGACAATTGTACTTTTTCTTCTTTTCTGTTTTGAATTATGCCAAAAGACAAAACCCAAACGGCACACCCTCTTCTCTCCTTTCCGTCTCCTTATATATATTCTGTCGAAACTCTAAAAAACCAAATTACGAATCGTGAAATATTTATGCTAAATAAAATAATATTTTAAAGAATATAACTAAATAAAACCTTAGCATTAGTCTAATATTCTTTTCTTAATTCAGCATTAATTTTTTTTATGCTTCGCTTTAATATTTTTTTCTTAATTCAATATTTTAAACAATATCTCAGAATATATTTATTTCAACATTAATATATTTTTTCAAGCATTAATATATTTTTCTTTGGAAAAGCACTGGTCATAATATATTTTTAGCATTAATATATTTTCTTTTCTTTTCAACTGTTCCAAAATTGCCCTCAAGTACATTAATTTTCCAGTTTCTTCAATTTCAACCCCAAATTTATTAATATTATCACAATTTACCCACAACACAACTCCATGATTAGATTAACAGATTTATCATCGTCAAAAGCGCCTTTAAGAATACTGGAAAAACACGTTAAAACACAACGAATACTTGAGAACCGGCGACGATTTTAAGAATAATGGAAGCGTAATAAGTGACATGAAATGCACTTATCAAACCCCCAAACTTAAACCGTTGCTTGTCCTCAAGCAATGCAAAACAGGTTTAACAATTGATGCAATTGAATTTAAATGAATGCAAGAATGCAATGATCCCGAACGAGTAACCGTAAGTAATTCAGCATAAATTCCTCAACGAATGGAATGACCTTTGAATGCTAAATAATTAGGTACTCAAATGCTAGCAATACAAGTGAGGAAGCGTGCGTGTGTGTTCAAACTCAATCGATATGTTTTTAATACAAATTAATAGACCTTACCTGTTCTCATCAGAATAATCAGAAGTTTAGAAAAGAAATATAACCTTGATTCTTCATAGTCAAGATGCACATCCATATTTCCCCGGGGTTGTCAAAGATTTTTTATGCTTTACTCTATATGCAGACACATACATGCTTATTTGACAGTGCAATGGACGAGGTCCCCAAAAGACTTATACAATGGTGCCCATGTAGCGAGCTTTAGGTTAGCAGATCCCAGACCGGAAAAGTCTTAGGTCACTAGGCACAAAGTCCCTTAAAACTTAATAACTCGAGTACCAAAGAGCTCATCCTAGCTAATTTTGCCTTTATCATCTTTTTTTTTCAATCAGCGATTGGGAATGATTGCGTTTTTCTCCATCTCATTCCACCCCTAGACTACTCGTAATACGCAGCCCCCAGCGAGAGGACGTACGTCAACAAGCGGCTACTAGCCTTTGACGTCTAACTGAATAATACGCATATTTATCTTTTAACTCCCCCAAACTTATATGTTTGTAATCCATGAGCTAATAAAGGATTAATGCATGATTCTAAACCTAAGCACGGATTATATATAACAATACTCAAGTGTGTCCGTAACTAGCATAAAAACAATCGATGAGTCTACGTGTATTAATTTTCTTCTTCATCAAGCAAGCTATCTTACAAGCAACCTAGTTAGATTTTATTCCTACTGTCATTTCAAACAATTTTTATCATTGGCTACTTAAGTAGAAACGGTAACTCAAGGGTTCAAAGATGCAAAATGCATAAACAAAATGCTATGCTAATAGAATAACTCGATCTTAAACACAATCTATATGATCATGGCATGAGTATGCAAATAAGCATGACTAACATGAAGATGCACTGTCTATCATGAATAACTACTATGATAAATACAACTACAAGAAATTAAAAGATACAAGAAACACTCCCATATTCACCCAGCAGTGATGATCATTGTTTCCCAGTGGGTTGCCTCCCACGTCGATAGCTCGGCGATACCGCTCGAAATCATTTAGTTTCGAGGCCGATGCTGAATGCCTCACGGTTCTCCATATCTCCATAGTAATGCTTGAGCCGTTGATCATTGACTTTGAATGCTTTGTCTGATGATTCTTCATAGATTTCAACTGCGCCATGTGGATATACTGTCTTGACTTTAAAAGGTCCAGACCATCTTGACTTGAGCTTCCCAGGGAAAAGCTTTAGACGATAGTTGAAAAGAAGAACCAGTTGACCCGGCACAAAAGCTTTATGTACAAGCTTCCTATCATGCCATTTCTTGATTTTTTCCTTATACATTTTCGAGTTCTCATAGGCTTGAAACCGAAATTCATCAATTTCATTCAATTGAAGCAACCGCTTCTCACCAGTTGTTTGAATGTCAAAATTCAACTTCTTTAAAGCCCAGAATG
Organism: Limnanthes douglasii subsp. nivea; assembly: GCA_036936605.1. Classification (NCBI taxonomy): domain Eukaryota; kingdom Viridiplantae; phylum Streptophyta; class Magnoliopsida; order Brassicales; family Limnanthaceae; genus Limnanthes; species Limnanthes douglasii. Next base: position 125,417,632 of record JAUPFV010000001.1, on the reverse strand, counting down.
CCTTATGCTCGAGTTCTGCTGGAAGATGACAAACCTTACCATATACTAACTAAAATGGTGACATCCCAAGTGGAGTTTTGTAAGCCGTTCGGTATGCCCATACCGCTTCATCTAACTTCAAAGACCAATTTTTCCTTGAAGGATTCACCACTTTTTCCAAGATTCGCTTGAATTCTCGATTTGAGACTTCAGCTTGACTATTAGTTTGAGGGTGGTAAGCAGTAGTAACACGATGAGAAACACCATATTTATCCAACAAGGCTGTGAACTGACGATTGCAAAAGTGAGTCCCTTCATCACTGATTATAGCACGAGGAGCTCTGAAGCGAGTGAAGATTTGCTTACGAAGGAAATTGAGCACTACCTTAGCATCGTTAGTTGGGATAGCTGTCACCTCAATGCACTTAGATACGTAATCCACAGCTAAGAGTATGTATAGATTGTTGCATGAGGATACAAATGGTCCCATGAAATCTATTCCCCATACATCGAATACCTCAACCCCAAGAAGCATATTAAGGGGCATCTCATTTTGCCTAAAAATATTACCAACCCTTTGGCGTCGATTGCATCTACGAACGTACAGATGAGCATCCTTAAACAAGGTAGGCCAGTATAAACCTTCTTGAAGAACTCGAGCAACTGTCTTATCCCCAGCATAATGTCCTCCATAAACCGTAGAGTGACAATCATGTAAAACTTTCTTAATCTCACTGTAAGGAATGCAACGTCGGATCATCTTATCTGCACGCTGTTTAAAGAAGAATAGATCATCCCAAAGATACCATTTCACGTCATGCAAGAATTTCTTCCGTTGAGCCCAAGTAAAATCTGAAGGAATCACATTGCTAACCAGATAGTTAACAAAATCAGCAAACTATGACACTTCTCCTTGGATCAAGAACAACTACTCATATAGGAAGCATTCGTTGATAAGAATTCCATCTCCCTTGTCTTTGTCATGTTGCTCAAGACGTGAGAGATGGTGAACTACCTGGTTTTCAGTCCCCATTCTGTCTTTAATTTCCAACTCGAATTTCTGAAGCAAGAGTACCCATCGAATTAAGCGAGGATTGGCATCCTTTTTAGATAGCAGGTACTTGATAGCCAAATGATCCGTGAAAACCGTGACCTTAGCACCAAGCAAGTAGGACCTGAACTTCTCAAAACCATAGACAATAGCCAAAAGCTCTTTTTCAGTAACGGTGTAGTTTCGTTGTGCATTATTGAGGGTTTTACTGGCAAAGTGAACCACGTGAAACACCGTCAGCTTTCTTTGACGAAGAACGACTCCCACAGTGAAATCACTAGCATCACACATCATCTCAAATGGCTTTTCTCAGTTAGGTGCAGTGATGATAGGGGCTGAAGTCAACTTTTTCTTCAAAAGCTCAAAAGCAACAAAACACTCTTCTGTAAATCGAAAGGGAACATCCTTTTTCCAGTAGACTACAAAGTGGTTTGGTGATCTTTGAGAAGTCCTGAATAAAACATCTATAAAATACAGCATAACCAAGAAAACTACGAATTCTTTTTACTGAGACAGGCGGATGAAGCTTTTTAATCGTTTCAAGCTTGTTCTTGTCCACTTCTAAACCTCTCTTAGACACCTTGTGTCCAAGGATAATTCCTTCTTGCACCATGAATTGACATTTTTCCTAATTAAGAACGAGGTTTGTTGCCACACATCTCTCAAGTACTCTACCCAGATTCTATAGACAGCTATCGTATGATTTCCCCAAAACTATGAAATCGTCCATGAACACCTCAATGATATCACCAACCATATCAGAGAAAATAGCCACCATGCATCTTTGAAAAGTAGCGGGTGCATTGCAAAGTCCGAACGAGACACGTCGAAAAGTGAATGTACCAAAAGGGCATGTGAAGGTTGTCTTCTCTTGATCTTCCGGAGCTATACAAATCTGATTGTATCCTGAATACCCATCGAGCATACAGTAATACTCATGGCTCGCCAACCTATCCAACATCTGATCAATAAATGGCAAGGGAAAGTGATCTTTTCTAGTGGCCTTATTCAATTTACGATTATTTATGCAAATTCTCCATCCAGTGACTGTCTGAGTGGGGATGAGTTCATTCTTTTTGTTTGTTACTACTGTCATTCCTCCCTTCTTTGGTACACATTACACCGGGCTTACCCATGGACTGTCTGAGATAGGATTGATAATGCCTGCATCTAGCCACTTCAGAATTTCTTTCTTCACCACCTCTTTCATGATATGATTTAGCCTCCTCTGATGCTCGATAGATTGTTTGCTCCCTTCTTCGAGCAGAATCTTGTGCATGTAGTAAGAGGGACTGATTCCCTTGATATATGCTATGGTCCAACTAATGGCTGATTTGAACTTCCTTAGAACTCTTAATAGATTTTCTTCCTTAATACTTGAAAGGTTAGATGCAATAATAACAGGTAATGTAGATGACTCTCCTAAGAAAGCATACCTAAGATGATCTGGTAGTGGTTTGAGTTCAATTTTAGGAGCTTCTTCTAGAGAAGGTTTAAGCCTTTCCTGAGAATCCTTAAGATCACCTGATCCGAGCGACTCATGTGGAATATTGAGCCTCTTTTGATACGGGGCTTCCTGCAGTAGTTGAACACATTCAGATATCTCTTCGTCTTGAAGTCATATTCACCATGTAGAAGTCTTCCTAGAACATCTGAACTCGCATACTGATCCACCTCATTACTGTGCAAAGAATCGATCATATCCAACCTGAAACATTATTCATACTCTGTTGGATATTTCATAGCCTTGAAAACATTGAAAGTGACATTCTGATCTTGCACTCTCATAGTGAGCTCCCCTTTTTGAACATCAATCAAAGTTTTGCCTGTAGCCAAGAATGGCATTCCTATGATTATGGGGATGTTTTTGTCCTCTTCGAAATCCAAGATAACGAAGTCAGCAGGAAAGATGAGCTTGTCTACCTTTACTAAGACATCTTCTACGATACCACGAGGATATGTGATAGAATGATCAGCCAGTTGCAAAGAAATGTTAGTTGGTTTTGGCTCAGGAAGCCCAAGTTTCTCAAACACAGATAGGGGCATCAGATTAATGCTCGCTCCCAAGTCACATAAACATTTGTTGAAAGATAAATTGCCGATCAAACAAGGAATAGTGAAGCTTCCTGGATCTTTGAGCTTAGGAGGCAGTTTTTGTTGCAAGATCGCATTACATTCCTCAGTGAGCGCCACTATCTCAAAATCATCAAGCTTTATCTTTTTCGAAATAATTCCCTTCATGAACTTGTCATAATTAGGCATTTGCTCTAATGCTTCAGCAAAAGGTATGTTGATGTGTATCTTCTTGAATACCTCCAGAAATTTCTCAAACTGAGCATCTAGATTCTGTTTTTGCAACCTTTGCGGAAAAGGTGGAGGAGGGTAGATCGTAGGCTCAACAACTGACTGAGATGGATTTTTAGGTGGTTGTTCTTGATCATAATTAACTTTAGATGAGGGCTGATTTTGAGAAGATTCAGCCTCTTGTTCAACTGTGGGGTTCTTGGCAACCTTTCCTGATCTCAAGGTGATCGATTGGCATTGCTCCTTGCTGTCCCGTTTACCTAGATTATGCTTTGTGTCGCTAGGAAGAACTCCCTGAGGTCCAATGATCATGTTACTGACCATCTGCCCAATCTAATTTTCTAAGGTCTTGTGAGATACCATCAGACTTTTAATCATTAGTTTCATCTCTTCGAATTCAGAGTCTCTCACAGAATGTTGAGGAGGGCCAGGATGTTAATTCTGAGGTTGTCTTAAGGCATACTGTTGAGATTGATGTTGCTGACCTTGTTGCTGAAATCCAGGAGGAGTGTATGGTTTAGCACCATAATGCTGATTACCTTGTTGATTATTGCTCCAACTGAAGTTCAGATGATTTATGTTGCTTGGGTGATAGGTGTTTGAGACTGGTTGTTGGTTCTGCCTCTGAAAATTACTCACAAATTGCACTGATTCAGTAGAGATAGGACATTGTTGAGTGCCATTCCCTCCATCACAAATATCGCACACACTAGCTACCTGATGTATCCATAGTTTAGTCAAAGAATCTACCTTCATGTTGAGAGCTTCAAGCTGAGCAGCTAAAGCAGTGGCAGTGTCTACGTTAAGAATACCAAATACTTTATGTTGTGACAGTCTCTGAGAAGGGTTCTGGAATTCATTAGCAGCCATCATCTCAAGGATCTCGTGAGCCTCCTCATAGCTTTTCGTTAATAAGGCTCCCCCAGATGCGGCATCGACCATGGGCCTTGTTTGCGCACCCAAACTATTGTAGAAGAAATTTATTACTAACCAATCAGACATCCTATGATGAGAATATTCTCTGAGCATCTCCTTGTAACGCTCCCAGGCTTCACTTAAAGATTCACCATATGACTGAGAAAACTGAGTAATAGCATTCTTCATGGCGGCTGTTCTTGCCATATGAAAGAATTTTGAGAGGAATTTATGCGCAAGTATATCCCAAGTAGTGATAGAGCCTGCTGGTAAAGAGTGTAACCAGCTGTTAGCTTTGTCCCTTAGAGAAAATGGGAAGAGTCTCAGTCTTATGGCATCATCTGAAACACCGTTGAACTTGAAAGTATCACAGATTTCAAGGAAGGTCATAATGTGAATATTAGGATCCTCAGATGAAGCTCCCCCAAACTGACAAGAATTCTGCATCATCTGAATAGTGCTGGGTTTAATCTCAAAATTATTCGCAGCAATATTGGGTCTGACAATGCTAGACTGAATATCCATGATCTTTGGTTGAGAGTACTCCATGAGTGCTTTTGGAGCTGGATCACCCATTGTATAATTAATATCAGAATCTGAGACTAGTTACTCTGTTCCTTGGATTGTTTCAAGCTCCTTTTGTACTAGTGCTCTAATTTGAGACCGTGTTTGCATACACGCTCAAGTACCAAAAGCACAAGAAAACACACGAAACTCAAGTAACCGAATCAAGTCAATAGTTTTATAACGACCCCTGATGATAAGTGGTGTGGTTTATTTTGGTCTGAGGGTAAATTTGTAATCTTTGTTTAGAGTTCGTGGAAGTTCGTAAGTATTTAATGTTTGAGTAGAGAGTAGAGGGAGAATTAAGCAGCCTGGTTGTATTTAATTTTCATTACCCTCATTTAATGTTGGTGGTTGGGTATTTATACCCTTGCATTTGGGCTTTATGAGCTTTCAAGTCATGTTTAATGGACCCGGGTCAAGTTTAAGGACCCATGAGCTCTTAGTAGGAGAGCAGGCAGCTTAGTCAAGAAGTGATTAGGTTTTTAGGTACTTTAGTCCTTGTCCGAACAGTCCAATGGATGAGGTGTTCGAACTGCCCTGTCCGGTTTAGATGGTTTTTATCTGAACTGTCCCTGTCCGAGGAGGTAACAGAATCCGGACTTATCAGTAGCCCCTTTTTAGGTGTTTGTTCAAATAACCTTTGTCAAAACCTGAAAAACAGTCTGTTGTCAGTGGCAGTTTTATCCGGACAGGTCTTCCGAATTATGTTATGGTTTCATCCGGACTGAAAAAGCTCTTTGAATCTAAACGGTTTTTTGCCAAAGTTCGTGGGACACGTGTCACTCTTTGATTCGTTGCTTTAGCCGTTTTTCACCTTGAATTTCGTACCCACCTTCTCTGAAAAGCAACCTCTTCATTAATGAGGATGACATCAGCGTCGTCTCTTAATCATTACTAATCTTTTCGAATTCTCCTAGGAATCAAGACTTCTTTTTGAGGTTTACTATAAATTAAGATACTTTTTCACTGTTTCACTATAACTTTCATTTTCACTCTGCTAATTTTCAGAGCTCTCTCTCTTAAACACAAATTCTTTACTTATGTTGTTTATGTTCACGGCTAGGAACGCTTTGATCAAAGGCGGGTGGCTCAATCTCTCTGAATTAGAAAAAGCACAAAAAATCGAAAAAGAAAGGCGCATCGCAGCAGGCTTACCCACTTCCCCCATCGACAAACCAGCAATCTCAACTACAGAGTCTGACCAGGGTTCTTCCTCAAAGGGTGTCAAACCGAAGAGATTGTTTCAATCTAGTCTTTCCCCTATCATCTTAGGTTCTTCGGTTCAAGAGTCAGAACCCACAGTCGAGCCAGGTTTAACAGTTACCAATTTTAAAAAACCTTCCCCGTTCTTAGCCATGGGGTCAGATGCTGACACTTCTCCTAACAAGCTGGTTGATCAAAGAAAAGGCCGCGTTTGTTAAAGGGCAGGCTTCTAAAGGCACCCCTTTGAAATCGGGCACCAAGGGCAGCACTGCAGGGTCTGAAACACCCATAAAAGTACCCAAAGACAAGTTTTCCGGTCCAGAGGCTACTGGTTCGAGCCCCCGAAGAGAGACATCCACATGAGAGCCCCAACCGGATGCTAGAATTCAGGAGAGTGCTAAAGCTCATCAGTCTGGAAGTCAGGTTGAACCAACTCCAAACCCCCCCCCCTCCACAACAACAACTAAAAATCATTCCTCAATCATGGAGGAAATAATGGAGGACTCTATCGAAAAGGCTCCATTCGAGTCCGAACCTTCCGGACAGACTAGTGGTGTTGTTGCTGCCCAAAAAGATAAAGGCAAGAAGAAGCTATGCTTAAGGCATCCGGACCTGTCGGGGTGTCTTGAAGGAAAAGTGGGACCTTGTTTCCACAAGGTCAATGTTAAATATCTCCTTGCTTTGCAAAAGATCAATTACGCTTTCATCCATACAGCTGATTTGGGCCGGATGCGTACAAAGTGGGGACTTCCGGAGAATGTGAAGAAAATAATCCCCATAGACCCCGAACCCCCAATGGATTGCAAACTCAGTGAAATAGTCATCTTCATTGAGCTCTTTAACTGGGGTTTAAGGTTCCCCTCGGATCCGGAAATAGTTAGGTATTTCCATCTTATCAAGCTCTGTCCCAGTCAACTAAGCCCCAACGCCTGGTACACACTTATGGCCTGCATCATGGCCTCCAGGCTCTTCGGGATCCCTCTACCAATGGAGGAATTCGCAGCTGTGGCCAGTCTCTGCAGGAACCACCACATTCCCTTCTATCACTTCAATATGGGTGATAACTATAAAGTTGTGGATGATCTGCTTGAGTCGGAGAGAAATTGGAGGACTCAATTCGTGTTCGTAAGTGGTGCTTGGGAGAACGGGAGGAAAATCAAAGCCGGAGTCAATCCAAGTCTCCTCACCACCAGATGGAGGAGTGATCGTACGACTCCTACTTTATGTTCTTTTTTCTACTTTTATCGAATTTTCTTAAACTAACTGGTCTCGTCTTTTTTCCTAGCAGAACTGCCCGAAGACTTCAATGACTACCTAAAGTCCGGGCCGACCACTTGCACCAAGATCAACACTTGGGCTGCTGAAAAATGGGGGAACCGGTTTCACGATGCTTTCACAGGAGGCAAATTCGCAAGGTCTCACCTCTGGAACACTACTGGTCGGAGGGACTTGACTTGGGAAGAACTCACCACTCCACCCCCTCCGGATGTAGTCCTCAAGAGAACACACGAACCGGATGGGTCACTTTACCTGCCAGGCCGGGCCAAGGCCCCGAGTAAGATGAAAGGCAAGAAGAAGAAGGGCAAGAAGGTGGTAGGTGAAGCTGGCCCTGCTGGGGTGGAGGAGGTTGTTCCAACAAATCCGGAGGGGCCAGCCCCAAGCCAGATCGATGCTGCTCTCTTAGAAGTGGTAGAGCAGGAGAGTGTTAGGGAAGAGGTTCAATCCCCAAAACCCCCAAGGGCTCCCAAAAGAGACCGAAAACGAGGAGCTGAAAGCAAGGACATGGAGGCTAAGAAGAAAAAGACCTCCAGGGGTGATGAACTTTCTCTCCGTCCTCCGGAGTCTCTTCCCCCTGTTGATCCTACTGACCCAACACAAGCAGAGGAGATCCCAAGTGATTTTCAAACTGACGAGGTTAGAGGAGGAGACCTTAGCATTGATGGGGTTGACATCACCGGTCTTGATGGACTCGGTGACTATTTTGCCAATCTCCCCAGAGACGATTTTGCTGGGCCTTACCTCCCTCCGAGTACTTCGAACACCGTCACTTTTAATGGTAAGACTTTTACTGTTTCAAGTGAAAGAGATATTATAGCTCACTCTATATTAAGTAGTGTTCAGCTAGTGCTTGTGTTGGAGAAGCAAGTTCAAAGTCAGGCAGATACTATCAAAGAGCTCAAGTCTGACAAAGAGAGACTGTCCGATGACCTTCTTACCGCCACTCAACATGCAAACATTCTAAAGGGAGAAAACGAGGAGCTGAAAAAGAGCCAAGAGGGGTGGATCACAAAGGTTGCCACCTCGGAAGACACAATCAAAGAGCTCCAGGAGAAGTTATCCAGATTAAAGAAAGATCTTACCTCTTCGAAAGAGGAGGCAAAGGCAAAGGATCAAATCATTCACAACTTGACGAGTGACAAAATTGCGCTCGAGAACGCAGTGTCCAAGTCCGCAGAGGAGAAAGCTGATCTGTTAAGAGAGCAGGAGGCCAAAATTCAGGCCAAGATCAATGCTTACGCTAATAACGTAATAGACACTCAAGAGGAAATGTATGCCAAGGTGAAATCGGACATGGTCATACTCTTTCATGAGAAGTTCCCAAAGAGGAACCTAGGATATTGGTGGCTTCATGTAGAGTACGAAGACCTTCCCTTCCATACCATGGCTGATGGAGACTTGCATGATTATTCCAGTGCTTCTTCCTCTGGCGAAGAAGAAAACACCGGGGAGGGTCCTTACGACGAAAAAGACGATCCCAAGCAGAAGAAGAAGACCAGTGAGGCTGAGCCATCTTCAAAGGCTCAGTCTTAAATTATGAATTATCCTTTCACTTTTCATGTTACCTAAACTAAAGTCCTTGGAAGGCCAAGCCATTTGTGTTGTTGTGTCCGGTATCTGACCGGGTAGATCCTTTGTTTTGTTTGACAATTTAAAAGTCCTTGGAAGGCCAAAGCACTTAAGTTATTTCAATGAATATCTTTGTTTTACACAATTCTTGCATCCTTTCATAGTTTGTTTCAATTTTGGTGGCTAGTGTTTAAATAGCCCTTACTTATTTCATAAACAGTCTAAAGTGAGAGTGTTTAAATTCTCCGATGACAAATGTTTAAGTGGTCATCATTCTTTTACTTCAATCCGGGCGGTGTGACAAAAAAAACAAAGTAAGAACACTTCGAATTTTTTAAGAAGGTACCAAATTTTATTAAAAAGCCCGGACACCTCATTAAAACCTCCCCGTGCCACCAGGGTAGGAAAGAGTATACCCCCAAATATTTACATGGATTTTTAAACAAGTAAATATTTACATAGCTTCTATTCCAAGTACATCCGGAGATGTTCAATATTCCAAGGGTGATTTAAAACCCTTCCATCCTTGTCTTCGAGCCAATATGTTCCAGGTTCAAGACTTTCAATGACCATATAAGGTCCTTCCTAAGTTGGGGCCAGTTTGCCGAGCAGCTTCTCTTTAGTGTGTAAGAAGACTTTCCTCAATACCTTGTCCCACGGCTGGAAATCTATTCTTTTAACTCTAGAAGCAAACCTGCTTCTCATCAAACCCTCATAGTGTGCAGCTCTAAGGTGAGCCTTAACTCGTTTTTCCTCTATTAGGTCAAGTTGACCTCTGACTGCCACTTCGTTTGCATGTTCGGGGAAGTTATGAACCCGAAATGAAGGGAGAGTCGCTTCTATGGGGGCTATTGCATCCATCCCATATACCAAGGCAAAAGGTGACTCTTGTGTTTCAGTTCCAGGTGTAGTTCGGTAGGCCCACAAAACCTCTTGTAAATAGCTAGGCCACTTCCCAGCAGCCCCTTCCAAATTTTTCTTTAAACCGGACAGTATAGTTCTGTTAGCCACTTCAACCTGACCATTCGCTTGTGGGTGGAAAGGTGAAGAGAAACAATGTTGTATACCCCTTGAGGCACATAAACTCTCCATTTCCTTGTTGTCGAATTGTGGCTAGTTCTGCAACAGATGTTGGATAAAATGAATTTTATGACAGCTTTTGATGTTGTTCCTGCCAGAGGGGCTGCTTCAATCCACTTCGAAAAGTAATCTATAGCAACAATTATAGTTCTGCGTCCTCCGGACGCCATAGGAAGAGGTCCCACCAAATCCAACCCCCATCGAGCAAAAGGTATAGGCTCAGAAATTGACTATAAAGGGATGGCTGGGACATGAATTTCATTGCTATATCTCTGGCAGGGATCACACCTTCTCACCAGCTCCTTATCATCCTGCATTATAGAGGGCCAGTAATAGCCAGTTAATAAAACTCTCTGTGTTAGAGCCCTGAATCCACAGTGAGCTGATCCCTCACCATCATGCAATTAAGAGAGGACTACTTGAGACTCATCATCTCCCAAACATCGCAAAAGAGGTTTACTGTAAGACTTTTTATACAAAACGTCTATTAGTATGATAAAACCACGAGCCTTGTGCTTCATTTTTCTTACTAGCAATTTATCCGGAGGCAAGATGCCTTCGGAGAGGTACTGCAGGAGAGGAAATCTCCAATCTTGAGGTTGTTTCATCTGTACTTCGAAAATTTCTTCCTCTTTACCCATATTAAGTTGAATGGAAAGGCTCTCCAGCACATGGATCCAAGGATATGACTCAGTGTATGCTATGGTTGCCAGTGAATCTGCTAGTTCATTCTCTGCCCGGGGTATATGTTCATAAACAACGCTTCTGAACTTAAGAGCCTCATTTTTAAGAAGAAGCAAATACTTCACTAGTTACTCCTTTTTGGCCTTAGATTGACCTTGTGTATGGTGGATAAGAAGTTGAGAATCACTCATCAGCTTAACCCTTTTGGCCCCACAAATATATGCTAGCTTTAAACCAGCTATAGCTGCTTCGTATTCGGACTCATTGTTAGAAGCCCTAAAAGAAAAACATAAAGCCTGGTACATTTTGTCACCATATAGAGAAGTCAAGCACACCCCTGCACCACATCCCATAGTACTGGATCCACCATCCGTCCGGATGACCCAGACCTTTTTGTCTTTCATCTCAGTGGTCTGCTCCGAATCCCTGTCAGAGTGGAATTCAACTAAAAAATCAGCCACAGCTTGGGCTTTGACTGCGGTTCGAGGAGCAAAATCAATATCGAAGTCCCCCAATTCCACTGACCAGTTAGTCATTTTACTTGAAATATCTGCCTTTTGGAGAACATTCTTCAAGGGAAAAGATGTCCGGACGATTATAGGATGAGCCTGAAAATAAGGCCTCATCTTTCTTGCAGCAATCACCAAGGCCAAGGCTAACTTTTCGAGTTTCAAATAACGCTTTTATGCATCTATCAAGCTCTTGCTGATGTAGTACACCAGATGGGGGTAATTATCCACCTCTCTTACCAGTACAGCACTGATGGCACAACTTGAAACTGCCAAATATACGAAGAGTGTCTCTCCATCAACAGGTTTAAATAAAGTCTTGGGGAAGGACAGATGTTTCTTAATTTCATTGAAGGCCTCATCACACTGTGAAGTCCAGTCAAATTCATTCGCACCCTTTAGAGTTTGGAAAAACGGGGCACATCTGTCCGAAGATCTTGAGATGAACCGATTTAAAGCAGCCAACCTCCCAGTCAACCGTTGTACTTCTTTAACATTCCGAGGAGGCTCCATTTGGAACAAAGCATTTAGTTGGTCCGGATCGGGTTGTATCTCTTGCTCACTTATTATGTAACCCACGAACTTCCTGGACTGCACTCTGAACACACATTTTTCCGGATTTAGCTTTAAATTCACTTTTATTAAGCTAGCAAAAGCTTCCTGGAGGTCTGCTAAGTGTAGTTGTTCATCCACACTTTTCACCATCATGTCATCTATGTATACTTCTATATTTCTTCCAATTTGATCAGCAAAAGCTTTGTTCACCAATCTCTGATAAGTAGCCCCAGCATTTTTCAATCCGAATGGCATCACCTTGTAACAATGAAGACCCCTGTCAGTGACAAATGTGGTATGTTCTTGATCCTTTGGATCTACTTGAATCTGATTGTATCCGGAGAAAGCATCCATGAAGGATAGTAGCTTATTTCCAGAAGTGGAATCTACCAGCTGATCAATCCGGGGGACTAGAAATAAATCTTTTGGGCAAGCCCTATTGAGATCTGTGAAGTCAATGCACATACGCCACTTGCCAGTCTTCTTTTTCACCAAGACCGGATTGGCAGTCCACAAAGGATATTGAGAATCCTTTATATGTCCCATTTCCGTGAGCCTGTCAACTTCTTGAACAATAACATCAACCTTTTCCTTAGAAAAAGCCCTTCTCTTTTGTACTATAGGTGTTATGTCTTTCCGAATGGATAGGTGATGCGATGTAATATCTACTGGAACCCCAGTTACATCAGCATTGCACCAAGCAAACACATGCTGATGGTCTTTTAGAAACTTCAACATTCTATTATTCAGTTTGGATGACATTTTGGATCATATCTTAACACTTTTTCCTTCTTCTAAAGAATGTGTTTCAACTTCTTCAATCGGTATCAATACTCCAGGGGTCTCTCTGGGGTCATCAATTTCACCCTCACCCCCAGAAATCCCCTCAAACTGCTATTCTTCGTTGATACGAATTGCCCCAAACGTCGGTGGAGCCAGTGCTGTAGCATAACACTCTCTTGCAACTTTTTGACTGCTTCGGACAACTCCTACTTGTCCTTGAACAACATATTTCAAACATTGGTGGACTGTCGAAGCCACTGCATGCATCCTAGAGAGCCAAGACCTCCCTAAAATAGCATTATAACAAGTGGGATAATCCACCACGATAAAAAGTATCCTGACCATCTTCTTGAAAGGGCCCTTGCCCAACAAAACTTCCTCTTCGAACTCCCCGATCACATCTGCTGAGCTTCTAGTGAAGCCCACAATTGATCTGTCCGAACGCTGAATTACGGCTGGATTTTTCATCTTTTTGTAAGTGGTTAAGAAGAGGATATTGGCTGAGCTTCCAGTATCCACCAAGATTCGTCTTATGTCATTGCCCCCAATGGATGCTCCTATGACAACAACATCTTCATGACGGCCAACTATATCTCTTAAGTCATCTTCATCGAAAACAATGAAGGGGAATGGAATTTGCGATTGATAGGAGGTCATGTCTCCTTCTAGCTGGGTGGCTAAAGTATGAACGTGCCTCTTCCTCGAAGAAGAAGTAGTAGGAGCTGTCATAGTATCCCCTCCGAAAATTGTAAGTGACTCAAAAAACTTAATGAGCCCGGAGACTGTTTTACCACACTCTTCAATAGCACCCACTCTATTTCGAGTTGGATCAGGATCCAAGTATTCTGATTCTACATCAAATCGTTCGATTATAACCATAGCTCCCTCCGGAGCAGCATTGCTCGGACCAACCCGATGAGTATTATCAGGTCTATTTCCTCCTCTTCTTTTGACATATGCCCCCAGCTTTCCTCTTTCAATCAAGTTCTGAACTTCTTGTTTCAAGGCTATACAATCGTCAGTGCTATGGCCAGTATCATTATGGTATCGGCAGAAAGAGTTGTTACAATATTCCCTAGGAGATTGTAGAGCGGCCGGTCTCCTATAGTGCACTTCTTTCTTTGTTTTATCATAAATGGTGGCCATACTTTCCTTTAACTCTACAAACCACTTCGGTTGAACCCAAGGCCCTCTTTTATTTCTAGATTTTTTACTCTGGGCAGGTGCAGCTGGCTGAGATTGAGCTTTAGCCCTGTTATGCGCCTGTCCGGTCTCCCTTGCCTTGTTCCCGGGCTGATTTTGATTGGGGTTTGGTGCCACCGGAGCAGACCTTACCTGCCTGTACACCCTAGTTTTCTTTGTTTCATCAACATTGATTTTCTTCCCGACCTGATTCAGCGAACCCCCCAAGTCATGGCTTTCTTTCTGGTCACTGAATTAGCCAAATTTCCAGGGTTTAAACCCTATCTCAAGGATGCTATTGCTACTTTCTCGAAGCAATCAGCCAACCCATTTTTGGTGTTTACAAAACGACTTATATATTCTTTCAATGATTCATTTGGTTCCTGGGCACAATGGATTATTGTATCCCCATTGCCCTTCAACTCCTTACTCCCAACAAACTGCCTTCGAAAGGCCACCCAAAAGGTATCAAAATTCTTGGTGCAGCCCTGAGGTAGGCTGTTATACCACTGTAGCGCACTCCCCGAAAAGGATTGGGAGAATGCTCTACAGAGTAACTTGTCGTCATCATCAAAATTCATCATGAAGTTTTTAAATTGCTCCAAGTGGTTGTTCGGATCAGTACGGCCATCGTATTTCTCCATTTTAGTGCTATCGAACCTCTTAGGGAGGTTTCCGGACAAAATTTTGGAATACAATGGAGATTGTCTCCAATTCCGGCCACGACTGAACACGGTATCCTCATTAGGAGTTGCAAAGATACCTGGTTCATCGTGGAAGGCAAAGGGATCCATCAGCATCCGGTCTACATACCTCCGGCTGTGAGATGATCCTTTGCCTATATTCTTCTTCAATTTCCCATGTCTATCCCTTTTTCTTGAATATTTCTTAATCAACTTTTGCTTCTTTTTGGATCGGCCCTCATCACTGCTAGAGGACAAGGACTCTTTAGCTCCTTCCTTATCCGAGGAGCTACCAGAATACCCTGAGTCTGAGTCTGAACTCTCCAGTGGCTTAGACCGGTGAGATTTTTTTGAGCTGGCATGAGTCTTTTTGGTACTCACATGAGTCTTTGAAGGCTCATGCTCTCTAGGGTTGTCGGTATGATGAGCAATTGACGCTTTTGACTTATCTTTCATGTCGATCTTAGCTATTTCCGCCCTCAGAGCTTCTATCTCGCCCTTTAATCTATCACACTCCTCGATAGTATACTCATCATTTCACCCACCACTTCAAGCAAGGCTGGTGGTACTTCCGGGTTGTCCGGATTCATTCGGACTGATTTTTCCTATTGGTTTCGAATGCTTCATTCAGGCACCGTCGCTCTCCCACTGTGGTCGCCAATTTGGTGTGGTTTATTTTGGTCTGAGGGTAAATTTGTAATCTTTGTTTAGAGTTCCTGGAAGTTCGTAAGTATTTAATGTTTGAGTAGAGAGTAGAGGGAGAATTAAGCAGCCTGGTTGTATTTAATTTTCATTACCCTCATTTAATGTTGGTGGTTGGGTATTTATACCCTTACATTTGGGCTTTATGGGCTTTCGGGTCATGTTTAATGGACCCGGGTCAAGTTTAAGGACCCATGAGCTCTTAGTAGGAGAGCAGGCAACTTAGTCAAGAAGTGATTAGGTTTTTAGGTACTTTAGTCCTTGTCCGAACAGTCCAATGGATGAGGTGTTCGAACTGCCCTGTCGGGTTTAGATGGTTTTTATCCGAATTGTCCCTGTCCGAGGAGGTAACAAAATCTGGACTCATCAATAAGCAATAAAACTGTCAAATAACACCGAGTCCCAGACAACGGCGCCAAAAACATGTTAGTCATTTTCTCACGCAAGTATACGCGATCAAATAGTAACAAGTAATAAGTAATTAAGATCGTTTCCACGAAGACCAGGTATATACGACAAGAATTCACTTATACAACATTGTATGATTATTAGACTAATGCTTGAACGAGTAATAAAGTATGGTTGAATGAATATAACTAAGCAAACTAACTAACGATATTATCTAACGAGTTTACTTATGCGAGAGAAAACATGGAACCCTAACTTCATTGTTTATTTTACTCAGAGTCTGACGATACTTAATTAATATGTATGATAACAACGATTACTAATCAGATAACACGAAATCAGAATACGTTACCTTTCAGTACACGTAAACCAAACCATTTAAACAACCACAAAAGAGATAGCAGTTAAGCAGACACCGCTTGCATGACAATCCTATATGTTTATACGAATTACGGTACAATTGGTTTTAAGCACAAGTTATCTATTTCGATTACATAGAGTAATATGATATGGTTAGTGACATATTACGAACCATAAACAATCACAATATGAATCATTCCAAAACCCATGCTAGCATGGCAAGTTCTAAACCCTTAAATCTACTTTCGCATTCATTAAAGATTAACAAACTAGATGTTTGCGACGTATCTAACGATAAGCACAAACATACTAGGTAGCTGATAAACGTATCTCACAAATCAATCAAGCAATCAAAACATAAGTATTATTCAAACAAATCTGTTAGAGTTCCATGACAACGATTAGTTCATAATCGAACGACATCATCACGGGCTCAAAAGTTAACATAGCTCTAATACGAATGTAAATAAACGAATAAGAGTGTAGAGAACGTTAAACCGAACAGTAGCCGTAAGTATCGCCTGACAGAAACACTCTGTAAACTACCGATCAAAATCCAAAAGCAGCCGTCACCTGCTTCCTCTCCACCGTCTGGTTGTATGTTACCGATCGGAAAAACAAAAAGTAGTCAATTCCCTTATGTCCTCTTTTTCTCTCGCTTGAATTCTGTAGGTGAAAAAACAAAAAGGAAGCCAATTCGTTAATCTATTCTTTGTTCTATCTTCTCACGGAAGAAAACCCAAAAGTCACCCATGTTTGTATATTATGCTTTATATTAAGTCGGTAGGCAATTGTACTTTTTCTTCTTTTCTGTTTTGAATTATACCGAAAGACAAAACCCAAACAACGCATCTCTCTCCTTTCCGTCTCTTTATATATATTCTGCCGAAACCCTAAAAAACCAAATTACGAATCGTGAAATATTTATGCTAAATAAAATAATATTTTAAAGAATATAGCTAAATAAAACCTTAGCATTAGTCTAATATTCTTTTCTTAATTCATCATTAATTTTCTTTTGTACTTCTCTTTAATATTTTTTTCTTAATTCAATATTTTAAACAATATCTCAAATATATTTTCCTTTTTTTTCAACATCAATATATTTTTAAGTATTAATATATTTTTCTTTGGAAAACACTGGTCATAATATATTTTTAGCATTAATATATTTTCCTTTCTTTTCAACTATTCCAAAATTGCCCTCAAGTACATTAATTTTCCAATTTCTTCAATTTCAGCCCTAAATTTATTATTATTATCACAATTTACCCGCACCACAACTCCATGATTAGATTAACAGATTTATCATCGTCAAAAGCGCCTTTAAGAATACTAGAAAAACATGTTAAAACACAATGGATACTTGATAACCGGCGACGATTGTAAGAATAATGGAAGCGTAATAAGTGACATGAAATGCACTTATCACGCGCCGTCGGATCTCTTGCTTCCTTAGAATCATTTTTCCTTCCCGTGGCGTCGGTTTTCACGGTCCAAGAATGAAGACTCATATGAATCGTAAATAGAGGACTCATTGAGCTCTTGTGCACGCCGAAGCTCAACCTCCCTATCGTATTCTAAAGGCCGGTCATTTTTTCGTCGCAATATGTCTCGTCCCTGTTCAAAATCCTTTTTTTACCCTGACTGTGATTTTCTTCTCTATCACTGTTGGGTTACCATTAACTGTTAATTTCTGACTTGTTGTTTTAGCTAAGGCCTCCTCTTTCTCCGCATTAAGCTTAACTATATCGTCAATAAATTAGTGTCTGGTCATAATAAGGGTTGATCACTTACCTCACCTTTATCGTTACTGATCGTTATCATGATGTTGCTCTTCAAGTTGGTGGTCCGGAAAATACGAGATAATTTTGTTGCCTTACAAACATACAAATTTAGCCTTTATTGAATCGGTGTTCATCTTTTTAGTTTCGTGATTTGGGAGAGCTTCCCCACCTGGTTTAGCAAACCACCCCAAGTCATGGCCTTTTTCTGGTTACCGAATCAGCCAGATTCCTATGGTTTAATCCTTATCTCAAAGAAGCTATTGCTACCTGCTCAAAGCAATCAGCTAACCCATTCTTTGTGTTCACGAACCAGCTTATATAGTCTTTAAGTGATTCATTTGGCTCTTAGGCACAATGGATAATAGTATCTTCATTTCCCTTCACCTCCTTACTCCCTACAAACTACCTTCGGAAGGCTACCCAAAACGTGTCAAAGTTTCTGATACAACCCTGTGGTAAGCTATTGTACCATTTCAAAGACCTTCCCGTAAAAGATTGAGAGAAGGCTCTACAAAGCAGTTTGTCATCATCATCAAAATTCATCATAAAATTTTTAAACTGTCCATATGGTTGTTTGGATCTTTGCTCCCATCATACTTCTCCATCTTAGTACTGTCAAACCTCTTAGGAAGGTTTCCGGACATTATCTTGGATGAAAATGGGGATTGCCTCCAATTCTGGCCACGACTAAACACAGTGTCTTCATTAGGAGTTGCAAAAATACCTGGCTCATCATGGAAAGAAAAGGGATCCATCAGCAGCTGATCCACATGCCTACAACTATGGTTGTGGCTGTGAGACGACCCTTTTCCCAGATGCCTCTTTAATCTCTCATGCCAATCCCTCTTTCTTGAATAGTTTTTAACCAACTTTTGGTTCTTCTTGGATCTGCCCTCATCACTGCTGGATGAGAAGGATTCCTCAAGCCCATCTGTACTCGAGGAGCTACTAGAGGACTTAGACTCTGAGCTCTCCACCGGTTTGGACCATTGAGATTTCTTGGAACTGACATGGGTCTTTTGTACTCAAGTGAGTCTTTGCTGATGGGTCATTCTCCCTTAGGTTGTGAGTATGGTGAATGGCTGACACTTTCGACTTTTCCTTTAACACCATCTCTGGCTTTTTAGTGGCCCTCAACGCTTCTATTGCAGCCTTCAGTCTATCTCGTTATTCGACCGTGTACTCATCATTCTCTCCCACCACTTCTATCAAAGGTGGTGGCACTACTTGCTCGTCTGGATTCATCCGAACTGGTTTTTCTTGCTGGTTTTGAATGCTAGATTCAAGCACGTTCTCCTCCCACTGTGGTTGCCAATTTGGTATGGCTTATTTTAAACTGAGGGTAATTTTTTCAAGTGTTTTGGAGAGTTTCATAGGTATTAAATGTTTGGGTGTTTTTTAGTGAGAGATTTAAACTGCATGGTTGTATTAAATGTTAATTACCCTCATTAATGAAACTAGTTGGGTATTTATACCCTTAATTATGGATCCATGGGCTTTCGGGTCAAGTTGTGAAACCGGGTCGAGTTTAATGACCCATTAGTTTTTAAGTAGATTAGCATATAGCTTAGTCAAAAGGTGTTTAGTGTTTTAATACTTTTTTCATGTCTAGATAGTTCAGTAGGCATTTATTGTCCAAATTACCCCTGTCCGGTTTTCTCAGTGAGTAGTGGTGAATAAATCTGGACGCATTAGTAGCCCCTTTTTTAGGCTTTGTGAAAGGTCTTTGGCAGGACTAAAAAACTCATTTAGTTAGTAACAACATTTTCCGGCCCATTGATGTGTTTGGTTCGAAGTTTATCTGGATTGAATTCTTCTCAAATTTCTAAGAGTTTTTCTTTGGATCATGGGACACATGTCGCATTTTGATTTGTCCTACCAGCCGTTTTCTCCCTAGAACGATGCTCCCACTAAGCCTGACAAGTAACTTCTGCATTTAATGTTTCTTAAGTCAGCACCGTTTTCAATCATTACCTGAATCTTTTTGTCTTCTCCTAGGTATCAGTAGCTTTTTGCCTTACTAATATATAAATTCCTCTCTTTACTGTTTCACCATCTTCACCACTCCACAATTTTTTTTCTCACAGCTTTTCACCATTTCTTTCAAATCCTCTCTTTGATAGTTTTATGTTCACAACGCGAAACATTCTTGTAAAAGGCGGTTGGTTGAATCATTCTGAATTAGAGAAAGTAAAAAAAGTCGAACAAGAGAGACACATTGCTGCTAGTCTTACAGTCTCTCCAAGCAATAAGCCTGATAAAGCATCCTTAGAAGCTGATCAAGGATCGTCTTCCACCAAAAGCGCAAAACCCAAACGTCTATTCAAGCCAAACCTCTCGCCAATCTCGTCAGGCTCCTCTGTTCAGGAGTCTCAATCGTCTGCTGCTCAAGAGAAAACGGTATCAAGTGTCAAGAAAACTTCTTCGTTTATCGCCATGGGATCTGACATTGAAAAGTCCCCAGAGAAAACCAACCATCGCCGGACAACACGCTTGGTAAAAGGCCAAGGAACTGGCTCACAACCAAAGTCCTCCAAAACGGGGGTCTCTAAGTCAGCATCCAAAGATAAAGCCTCAGGATCGCAAATATCTATAAGGGCCCCAAGAGATAAGCCCTCCGGATCGGAGGCAACTAAAATAACTTCTCAAACAAAGTCCTCCGGAGCTAAGCCCCAACCGGACACCAGACCTCTAGAAGAAACTGGTGCTCAGCCATCCGGACAGACCATCGAGCCACAAGTTGATGCTCTTCCATCCTCAAAAACTAACAAACCTTCCACAACGATAGAATAAGTAGTGGAAGATAGCATCGAAGAGGTCCCCTTTGAGACTGAAGCTTCTGGACAAACTGAGGACGCTGCCTCTGATAAAAGAGGAAAGGGCAAGATGATGGTGAGAATGGCTCATCCGGAGCTACCGGAGAGCTTGGAAGGCAAGGTGGGACCTTGCTTTCAAAAGGTCAATGTGAAGTATCTGTTTGCCATGCTAAACATCAATTATGTCTATACCCACACCGCTGAGCTGGGCCGGATCCGAACCAAGTGGGGGATCCCAGAATCAGTGAAGGTGAGAATACCATTCACACCGGAAACTCTGATGAACTGCAAGCTCAACGAGATTGTCATTTTCATCTGATCAAAATTTGTCCAACCCTGCCGAGTCCAAATGCTTAGTATACTCTCCTTTCCTGTATAATGGCATCGAGGCTGTCCGGCATTCCTTTCCCCATGGATCAATTTTCTGTAGTGGCCAGCCTGTGCAAAAACCATCACATCCCATTTTACCACTACAACATGGGAGACAACTTCAAAGTGGTGGATGACTTGTTGGAGTCAGAGAAAAACTGGAAGACCCAATTCATATTCATCAGTTGGATGTGGGAGAATTCCCAGCATGCTCACCAGCAGGTGGAAGAGCACAAGTAAGTATTCAGTTTTATTTGTCTTTTTCTCTTTCTTATTTTCACCAAAATTCCACTCTTGAATCACCCACTTTCTCATGTCACTATTTCCGAAGGAGTTCACCGGCTATTTGGAGGAGGAGCATGCCACATGTGCCAAGCTAAATGCCAAAGCTGTTGAACGTTGGGGGAACGCCTTCCACAACTGTTTTACCTCTGGCAACTTGGTGAGATACTACTTGTGGAATACCACAGCTCGGAGAGATCTCACCTTGGAGGAACTGACTACACCACCTCCTCCAGTTGTCATACTTAAGAGAAAAAAGTAGAAGGATGGAAAACTGGCCTTGCCCTCCAGAGCCAAAGCCCCAAGCAAAATGAAAGGGAAGGGCAAGAAAAAGAAGGCTGCAGCAGAGGCAGTTCGGGGTGCTGTAGAGGAGACTGGTTTGGACAATCAAGGAGGACAGACCCGAGGTGGGATTGATGCTACTTTGCAAACAAGTAGTTGAGGATTAGACTATTAAGGAGGTTGGTGAACCTCAAAATCCACCAAGGACTCCTAAAAGGGACTGAAAAATGGGAGCAAGCAGCGATAAGAGGACTGCTAAGAAGAAGAAGGTCACATTGGGGGAAGAAGTAATCCTTCGCCCTCCGGAGCCTCTACCTCCAGCAGACCCAACTGATCCCACCTTACCAGAGCAGATTCCCACCGATCTACAATCCGGGGAATGTACCGAAGGGGATATTGATGGAGTAGACATCAGTGGCCTCCAAAACATTGGTCTCTATTTCAACGATTTCGAGAAAGATGATTTCGTTGGCCCCTACCTTCCTCCAAGCTCTTCCAATATGGTGACTTTCAATGGCAAGTCCTTCACTGTCTCCGGGAAACACGATGTGATGACCCACTCTCTCTTGGGCCATATTCAGCCAGTACTCAACTTGGAAAGGCAAGTAAAAAATCAGTATGCCCTCATCAACACCCCCAACACAGACAATGAAAATTTGTCAACTGACCTCCTTAATGCCAACTAGAGTATTGAGGCATTGAAGAAGGAGCTTGAGGGGTTAAGGAAGGAGAAGGAAAATCTGGCAACCAAGCTGGCCACTTCGGAGACGCCACAGAGCTCCAAACTAAGTGCTCCGGTTTGGAAAAAGATATCTCCACCTTGAAGGGATATATGAAGACTAAATATGATGCCATCTAAACCCTATCTGGTGACAAGACTTCCCTTGAAGAGGTTGTGTCCAAGGCAACCAATGAGAAGGAAGACTTGGTAACGGAGCAGGATAAGAGGATCCAGACCAGCATAGATAAATACACCAACAAGGTGATGGATTCATTGGAAAAAAGGTATGCTGAAGTAAAGTCTGATATGATACTTCTTTTTCACGAGAATTTTCTGAGGAGGACACTTGGTCCCTTGTGAGAATTCGTGGAGTACGAGAACATTCCATTCTACACAATGGCAGATGGTGATAAGAAGAATTACTCTAGTGGGATCGAATCTACCACTGATGAGGAAGAAGGAACCGGAGAGAGTTCAAGTGGTGAACCCAAAGATCCTAAGAAAAAAGATGATGCAGGAACTTCCGAAGGGAATAAGCCCTGAGTTTTTAACTATCTTTTCTTACTTGTTTTTCTTAAGCTTGTGAAATACTAAATTCCTTGGATGGTCAAGGAATTTTTGTAACCATGTCCAGTTTGAGTCCGGTTAAACCTTTCTTTAAACTTAAAGTCCTTGGATGTCCAAGGCATATTTTATGTTCCAATATTATCATTCGGTTTTTAACCGGACAGGTTTACCTTGCTAAATCTTTGCTCTGTTTCATACTTGCTTAAATTGATTTGCCAATGTTTAAAGAGATCTTATTTATTTTACAAGTATTTAAGATTATAGTGTTTAAAATCTCCGATAACATGTGTTTAATGGTCATCATTCAACCAAATTAATCTGGTCTGCCAAAGATCCTTAGAAGACTTTAAAGAAATTGTAATCAAACCACTCCGAATATTTTAAGAAGGCATCAAGTATTAGTGAAAAACCCAGATACCTCATTAAAACCTCCCCGCGCCATCAGGGTAGGAAATAGTATGCCCCCTAATATTTACATGGACTTTGAACAAGTAAATATTTACACAACTTTTTTTCCAGATATAAGCGGAGGTGTTCAATATTCCAGGGGTGCTTTAAGATTCTTCCATCTTTGTCTTGAAGCCTGTATGTCCCAGGCTTAAGTTTTTTGGAGACCTCATATGCCCTTCCCAGTTCGGACCTAGCTTGCCGAACTGCTTCTCCTTAGTATGCAAGAAATATTTTCTCAATACTTTATCCCCTGGCCGAAAATCCCTTCTTTTGATTTTGGAAGCAAATCGGCTCCTCATCAAGCCTTGGTAATGGGTGGTTCTTAGATGGGCCTTAACTCTTTTTTATTCTATCAAGTCTAACTGACTTCTAATTGCCACTTCATTACCCTGTTTGGAATAATTTTGGACTCTGTATGATGGAAGATTTGCCTCTATAGGAACAATTTCATCCATCCCATATACCAAGGCAAAGGATATTCTTGTGTAGCAACTCCAAGAGTAGTCCGGTATGCCCATAATACTTCTTGCAAATATCTTGGCCACTTTCTTGCAGCCCCTTCAAAATTATTTTTTAAACCGGACAAGATGGTCCTGTTTTCCACTTCAACTTGACCATTTGCTTGTGGGTGGAAAGGAGAAGAACCAATGCTGGATGCCCGGGAGGCACAGAAACTCTCCATATCATTTTTATCGAATTGTGGCCCATTATCTGTGGTTATCTTTTGTTGAACCCCAAATCTGAAACAAATGTTAGATAAGATAAATTTTATAACAGCTTTCGAAGTAGTTCCTGCCAGTGGGTCCACTTCTATCCACTTTGAGAAATAATCAATGGCTACAATAATAGTTCTGCACCCTCGGGATGCCATCGGTAGAGGCCCTACTAAATCCAGTCCCCAATGAGCAAAAGGCACCGGCTCAGAAATCGATTCTAGAGGAACAGCTGGGATATCAATTTCATTACCGTATCTTTGGCATGGGTCACGTTTCTTCACCAACTCCTTGGCATCTGCCATGATGGATGGCCAATAGTATCTGGCCAACAAAAACCTTAGGGTTAAAGCTCTATAGCCACAGTGTGCCGATCCTTCTCCGTCATGTAGTTTGGATAACACAATTTATGACTCTACTAAATGATTTCTTATAAAGGACATCTCTTATGATTACAAAACCAAGAGCCCTATGCTTCATTTTCCTTGCCACAACTTTCTCCGGAGGCAAAATACCATCAGAGATGTATTGAAGAAGGGGATATCTCCAGTATTTAGGTTGAACAACTTGTATACTTAAACTTTCCTCCTCTTCTTTTCTCTGATTCGGTTGTATGGATGGAAATTCTTGCACATGAATCCATGGGTAGGACTCAGAGTAAGCTATGGTTGCAAAAGAGTTTGTTAGTGTGTTCTCCGATCTAGGTATATGCTCATAACTAACATTTTTGAAGTTAACTGCCCCTTCTTTAAGGATAAACAAGTACTCTATCAACTGGTCCTTTTTAGCCTCAGACTGACCTTGGGCATGATGGATAAGAAGTTGAGAACCACTCATCAACCTTACTATTTTAGCCCCACACAGAGAAGCTAGCTTCAGACCACCTATAGCAGCCTCATACTCGGACTCATTGTTGGAAGCCCTAAAAGCAAAGCATATAGCCCGGTATAATTTATCGCCATACTGAGAGGTTAAACATATCCCATCACCACAACCCATGGTACTTGATCCAATATCTGTCCGGACGACCCATACCTTCTTATTTTTTTCATTTGCATCTTGCTTAGTGCTTCTGTTCGAATGGAACTCAACCAGGAAATCGGCAACAGATTGAGCTTTGATTGCAGTTCGAGGGGCGAAATGCTTTTTGGGGGAAAAGGTTTTTGGGGGAAGATAAATGCTTTTTTATTTCATTAAACGCCTGGTCGCACTGTGGAGACCAGTTAAAGTCTTTAGCACCCTTTAAAGTCTGAAAAACGGGGCATACCTGTCCGAAGACCTTGAAATAAAACGGTTTAATGCAGCCAACCTTCCTGTCAACCTTTGTACTTATTTAATATTCCGAGGAGGATCCATTTTTAACAAGGCATCAAGCTAGTCTAGATCAGGCTGTATCCCTTTCTCACTTATGACATATCCCAAAAAAATTCCGGATTGCACCCCAAAGACACATTTTTCTGGATTCAATTTTAAATTAACCTTTGCCAAGTTGGCAAAATTTCTTGAAGATGAGCTAGGTGAAACTCTTCTTCCAAGCTTTTTACCATCATGTCATCAATATACTTCCATATTTCTCCCAATCTGATAAGAAAATTCTTTGTTAACCAACCTCTGATAGGTAGCCCCAGCATTTTTCAACCCAAAAGGCATCACCTTGTAATAATGAAGGCCCCCATCTGTAACAAAATTAGTGTGTTCCTGGTCCTTCAGATTCACCTGTATCTGGTCATAAACGGAGAAAACATCCATGAAGGAAAATAACTTGTTCCCAGATGTGAATTCTACCAACTGATCTATCCGGGGGACTGGATAGAGATCTTTTGGGCAAGCTCTGTTGAAGTCAGTAAAGTCAATACACATACGCCATTTTCCATTCTTTTTCTTTACTAACACTGGATTGGTTGTCCATAAAGGATATAGAGAATCCTTTATGTGCCCCATCTTGGTAAGTCGGTCAACCTCTTAAACTATGACATCAGCTTTCTCCTTAGAGAAAGCTCTCCTTCTTTGCACAACAGGTGCAACATCTCTTCGGATGGATAGTTGGTATGATATAACATTCGCATGTACTCCGGTCACATCAGCATTGCACCAAGCAAAAACATGTTGGTGGTTTGTAAAAAAGGACAACACTTTTTTCTTCAATTATGGTGCCATCTTGGAGCCAATTTTAACATTCCTTCCTTCAGCCAGAGAGTGGGTTTCAACTTCTTCGATTGGTATCAAAACACCATAGGTCTCTCTGGGGTCATCAATTTCACCCTCACCCTCAGAGGGCCCCAACAACTGTTAATCTTCATTTATCCGGACTCCCCGCAGAGTTTTTGGGGCAAGTGCAGTTTCATAACATTCTCTTGCTATTTTTTGGCTACTCCAGACAACTCCCACTTGTCCTTGAACTGCATACTTTAAACATTGGTGAACTGTTGAAGCCACAACATGCATCCTGGAGAGCCAGGATCTCCCAAAGATCGCATTGTAACCCGTGGGGTAATCTACCACAACAAAAAGTACCCTGACCATCTTCTTGAAAGGGCTTTTGCCCAACAATACCTCCTTCTCAAACTCTCCGATCACATCTGTAGAGCTCTCTGTGAAGCCCACAATGGATATGTTTGAATGCTGAATCACTGCTGGATTCTTCATCTGTTTATAGGAACTTAAAAAAAAGAATATTAGCTGAGCTGCCAATATCAATCAAAATTTGTTTGATGTCATTGCCCCCAATTGATGCTCCTATCACCACAACATCCTCATGAAGACCAGTTATGTCCCTTAGGTCATCTTCATCAAACAAATGAAGGGAAAATGAATTTGGGACTGATAGGAGGACATGTCTCCCTCTAACTGAGTAGCTAAAGTATGAACATGCCTCTGGAGTCGGCGCAGTCATAGTGTCCCCTCCAAATATAGTGAGCGACTCAAAAAAGCTTATGAGTCCAGACACTGTCTTGGTATGTTCTGTTATAACCCCCACTTTATTTCAGGTTGGATCATGATCCAAATACTCTGATTATACATCAAATCTTTCAATGATTATCATGGCCCCGTCCGGAGCAGATGTCCCTGCATTGTTTGTTGGGCCAGTCCGGTGACCATTGTCAGGCCTGTTCCCACTTCTTCTCTTGACATAAGCTCCCAACTTTCCCGTTTCAATCAGATTATGAACCTCTTGTTTCAAAGCGATGCAATCCTAGGTGTTATGGCCAATATCATGATGATATTGGCATAAAAAGTATTACGACTTTCCCTAGGAGATTGAAGCGTTGTCGGCATTCCTGAAATGTACCCCATATTTTGTTTTGTCATAGATGGTTGCCATATTTTCTTTCAATTCAGCAAACCACTCTGGTTGGACCCAAGGTCCTCGTTTATTTCTAGATTGGCTCTAAGCTGGAGCTGGGTGA
Source organism: Limnanthes douglasii subsp. nivea (assembly GCA_036936605.1). NCBI lineage: Eukaryota > Viridiplantae > Streptophyta > Magnoliopsida > Brassicales > Limnanthaceae > Limnanthes > Limnanthes douglasii. The sequence continues at coordinate 125,390,426 of JAUPFV010000001.1, read as the reverse complement.
GATTGAGTCTGTTTGGCCTTGTTGGGGCCTTGTCCGACGTCTTTGGCCTTGTATCCAACCTAGTTCTGGTTTGGTGCAGCCGGTGCAGATCTCACTTTCTTGTGTACCCTAGTTTTTTTTTATTTTATCTACATTGATCTGCTTCCCCACCTGGTTTAGCAAACCACCCAAGTCATGGCCTTTTTTCTGGTTACCGAATCGGCCAGATTCCCAGGGTTTAATCATTGCCTCAAAGAAGCTATTGCTACATGCTCAAAGCAATCAGCTAACCCATTCTTTGTGTTCACGAACAAGCTTATATAGTCTTTCAGTGATTCGTTTGGCTCTTGTGCACAATGGATAATACTCCTTACGAACTGCCTTACGGAGGCTACCTAAAACGTGTCAAAGTTTCGGATACAACCATGTGGTAAGCTGTTGTACCATTTCAAAGCACTTCCCGTAAAAGATTGAGAGAAAGCTCTACAAAGCAGTTTGTCATCATCATCAAAATTCATCATAAAATTTTTAAACTGTCCAGATGGTTGTTTGGATCTTTGCTCCCATCATACTTCTTCATCTTAGTACTGTCAAACCTCTTAGGAAGGTTTCTGGACAGTATCTTGGATGAAAATAGGGATTGCCTCTGATTCCGACCACGACTAAAAACAGTATCTTCATTAGGAGTTGCAAAAATACCTGGCTCATCATGGAAAGCAAAGGGATCCATCAGCAGCTGATCCACATGCCTACGACTATGGGTGTGGCTGTGAGACGACCCTTTTCCCAAATGCCTCTTTAATCTCCCATGCTTATCCCTCTTCTTGAATATTTTTTAACCAACTTTTGTTTCTTCTTGGATCTGCCCTCATCACTGCTGGATGACAAGGATTCCGCAAGCCCATCTGCATTCGAGGAGCTACCAGAGGACTCAGACTCTGAGCTCTCCACCGGTTTGGACCAGTGAGATTTCTTGGAACTGACATGAGTCTTTTTTGTACTCAAGTGAGTCTTTGCTGATGGGTCATTCTCCTTTAGGTTGTCAGTATGGTGAATGGCTGACACTTTCAACTTTTCCTTTAAACCCATCTCTGTCTTTTTAGTGGCGCTCAACGCTTCTATTTCAACCTTCATCCTATATCGTTATTCAACCATGTACTCATCGTTCTCTCCCACCACTTCTATCAAAAATGGTGGTACTGCTTGCTCGTCCGGATTCATCCGAACTGGTTTTTCTTGCTGTTTTTTAATGCTAGATTCAAGCACCTTCTCCTCCCACTATGGTCGTAAATTTGGTATGGTTTATTTTAAACTAAGGGTAATTTTGTCAAGTGTTTTGGAGAGTTTCAAAGGTATTAAATGTTTGGGTGTTTTGTAGTGAGAGATTTAAGCTGCATGGTTGTATTAAATGTTCATTACCCTCATTAATGAAACTAGTTGGGTATTTATACCCTTAATTATGGACTCATGGGCTTTCGGGTCAAGTTGTGAAACTGGGTTGAGTTTAATGACTTGTTAGTTTTTAAGTAGATTAGCACCTAGATTAATCAAAAGGTGGTTAGTGTTTTAATACTTTTGTCTTGTCCGGATAGTTGAGTGGGAATTTATTGTCTGAATTACTCATGTCCGGTTTCCTCAGTGAGTATTGGTGAATAAATACGGACGCATCAATAATAATAATTGTTCACCCACCCCCATAAATGGAATCTTCCCTTATATAGTGGTGGTAGTGGGCCCCGTCCCATATATGTGACCCACACTTGTTAATCATGGATAACACATACAAAGTTATCAGTTACGGGATGCCTTTGTTTGAAATAGTTGGATTAACATCGACCAACAAAGTTTTTTGCATTGGTTTCACGTTTATGGTGAAAGAAACACAAGACGACTATAAATGATCATTGGGATGCTTGAAAACGGTAATGGAGGAGAATGATTGCAAATCGCCTTATGTTATAATAACGGACCGCAAACTCGCTTTGATGAATAACATAGATAACTTATTTCCTAGCGCGAGTCACATATTATGCGAGTGGCATATCAACAAGAATGTTAATGGGAAAATCAAAAAATGTTTCAAAACGGTAAGATGGTAGTCCATCACAGCAGCACGTATTTCCTCTTCTCTAATGGTAAAAATATAGGCATTGACATGATCCGGCTGCTCCTTCGTTAAAGTATCGGTGACTTGGTAGTTGAACAATTTAAACGCATCATGACGTTCCTCGTAGTTGAGGTTGGAAACTAGGTGTACATGAAATTTCACTCTATAGGTCCACCTAGTTTTTACCTCATCCAAACGTCTTGAAATCTTAGGCGGATGGACGTTATCACTGTCGTATAGGAAATACATCTGGCATAGTATTGCCTCCCAGTAGTGTTTACCTTATTCATTCTTATAGGTTTCACCCATTTTGATGGAGGATTTCATCAACTTTTCATCTTCCAACTCACTCTAAAAAGACAGTTTTAGAGTTTTTATTTTGAGTTTTTCAGGTTGTGTTGTTACAAGAGAAGACCATTTATTTATTGACCATGTAGTCTTTAGATAACGTAATCCAAGTAGACCAATCACTACTTGGCATCTGTAAGATGTGGATAGCGCAATCCCATAACCTACTTATTTTGTGACACCTCATAGATACAAAAAACACATATCCATACGTACGCAAGGATAAACCATGTGCGTTAGATCTGGATGTCCAGTTATAACATATAAGGGTCTCATTATAGCATAACAAAACATAGAGTGCAGTTAATAATATTACTAAAAAAATGAACGCAAAACACGATAAGGTAAAAATTGACTACTTAAAATAACAAACTCAAACAACTACAGAAAACATAAAAACTCAGAAAACAACTTTGGAAATCAAGTACCAGGTCGAACAACAACTCAGGAAAACATAAATACTGAAACAAAAACTAGGGAAATCATAAAAGCTCAAATAACAACTCGTAAATCATAAAAACTCAAACAACAACAAAAAAACATAAAACTTAGAAGTCAAAGTCGTATCCCATAATATATTCAACAATATCCTCCTCTATCTCCGTAATCATATCCTCCAGATATGCTACCATATCCCTAGTATGTAATCTACAACTGTCATCTTCCACACTGCAGCCACTTCTTCCTTAATTTTATAAGGCATCAATAACAAACGTTGGAGCGGTTTCACCCGATTGTACCTTCTTTTGACTTTGTCACGACTACGTGTTGGATGATTTGTTACTACCAATCTTCCATAATATAAATACATCCTACATAGCACTCAATCGAAAAAAAGTATCTCGTATCATTGGATATTGTTTAGTAGAAAAATTTCACCGCCGGAAGCAACTAGTATTCTTCGTATAAATTAAACTTCATCCCTAAAAGCGTTTATATTTTTTTTATGTTTGTGAATATTCGGTGAATAAACTATTATACTAGGTTTGAGGTCCCTTTTAAGAGAACATTCCAATTTGGCGGGTAATCTTAATTTGGCGGGAACAAATGTATGACGGGAGTCATAGTTTGTGATAAGCAAGTGGAATTTTAAGGATTAAAATATAAGTAATAAAACCTTATGTACCATATTATAAAGTTAGAGGAAGAATTCAGAACTATGTATTTTAGTTAGGGACTAACATGTAATAAGTCCATTTATGTAACCGTTTTCAGTTATACACTAAGTCTCCGCGCCTCTATATAAAGGCCAATGTTGATCTAATAAAGAGGTTGGATTTTTTATTTAGAACATTGGAGCACTTTGAATTTCTCTCTTTAAGACTTTACTTCTCTCGTTTACTAAACTGATTCAAGTAATCAGACTCACTAAATTGGCGACTCCATTGGGGACGATTAACAATCGGAGCCTATTTTGCTAGCTCGAATTTTATTAATCTTGAAAAACAATCTTAAAGCTTTACGAGGAATCCAGAAAATGACATGTTGGTTCGATCAGATAGCGAAACGCTAAAAAAATATTTATGGAGGACAGATGATAGACCAGAAGGATCCACTCCAATCCACCAAACTCTGTCTGAGATACAATTACGAATGAATCAGATCTTGGATAAGATAAACGTTTTGAACGAGAAATACGATCAGAGAGAACAGGAGATTCAGTCGGCAAGGCTGAAATCCGAAGTGAGACAAATGAATGAAAAAATGAAGCTGGAAACCAATCTGATCAATCTTGCAATGATAATCAAAGCAGGAGTGAATAGAAGAAGGCACGCTTCAAAGCTCCAAAAGAGCGACATTCTTCCCGAAAATAAAAGAAAGATAAACAAAATTATGCCACATCTAGTGACGAGGAGGTTGAGAGCTCTGGATCAGGTTTTGAAAGATGCAGGGGTCTTTTCGGAAGAAGAGATGGATCAACCTCAAAAGTATAGGAAATAATAAAAATCTACGAGAGATGGTGTACCTCGATGTTTAAGGGAGTCTAATTGGTGTGAGGGAAACACGTCGAATCAGTATGATGGGGTTGATCAAAATTTATAAACAGTAATGAGAGCTGATAATCAGTATGTTCAAGGTGTCGATTGGAGGACACCATTGACAAGTGAAATCGGATCTATTACGCTTCCGAAGCGTTTTGACATAGCAAAAGTTGAAAAGTTCGATGGGATGCAGAATCCAGATGATCACATCAAACAATTCAAAAATTAAATGATGAATTTCGAGGATGACGACAGGCTCGTATGTCGAGCTTTCTCACAGGCTTTCAAATGAACAGCTTTGAAATTGTATAACTGAATTCCAAGGGGGTCCATTTTAAATTTCAGAGATTTTTATACTGCCTTTCGAAGACATTTTGTAGGGAGCAAGGAGATGAGAGCAAACAGGGACACAATTATCCAATGAAAGCAAGCAGTTGGAGAAAAGTTGAAAGATTACACAAAATGATTTGCTTTGAAAAAAGTAAGTTTGGATAATTGTGAAGATTCGGTGACGATGGCAGCTTTTCGCCAAGGATTATTGCTATAAGATCTAGCTAATGAAATAACTAAAAAGAGGGCTTTAACTTTTGGGGAACATTGATGGCTCAGTTTGAGGATCAAATTAAAGTTTAAGAATTAACAAGGGTCCAAGGAGCACCAGTTAACGTTCCATAGAATTCGGGGCAGGTGCCACATAACCAAGGGTAATCTTCAAATGCTGCTCAGCAAGTGTGTCCGAGGAATAACAATCTACCACCTCGAATAGGGGGATATTCAAATTAAGCTTCATCTTATCAATTCAATAGGTAGAGGCCAAACCAGTGGATAAGGCCTGGATATTATGCGGATTGAACTGAAAGTGTGGCTGATAAAACTAAGGGATATATAAATTTCAGGAAGTCTGTTCTAATTAATATGTCTAGAGAGGAACGATACAAAAAAAATTGTAGGTACCACAATGACGTTGGTCACGACATTGCTGATTGCATTGCTCTGAAAAGGAAGTCCAAACTTTAATTGAAAATGGCAAGCTAATGACTTATGTGAAGGCGTAGAGCAATGCATCAAAGAATCCAGCATCAAATTCACATCCAGCCAATCCAAATGCGCAAGCTGAAAAGTTGATGGCGGTGGAAGAGACAATACAGAAAAGGCATGTTCGAAGTTTTTGTGAGTATTTTGAGTCACTGGTAATACTGGTAGCTCGAGGAAAAGGCATATTGTTAGTTTGGCAACTTAGATAGAAGGAAAAATGTCTACTCATCTGTATGGAAAAAGAGACATTCATTTTATTCTTTTCAATAAGGATGGTTTCCGGGGAGCTGCAGGGCCACATGAGGATGCAGTGGTCATCGGGGCAGAAGTTGCTGACGTTGAGATTAGACGCGTGCTGATAGATACTGGGAGTTCTGCGAACGTCATTTTTAAAGCAACGTGTGACGGGATGCGCAATCCTCCTCGAATTTCTCAGTCAGAGCGCACAAGCATTGGTTTTACTAGAGTGAATGCACAGGTAATAGGAGAATTTGATGAAGAGGTGAGTTTGGGAAAATGATCTTTCAAGAAGAAAGTTCAAGTGATTTTTATGCTGGTTGACTGTCGTACAAGTTATAATTGTATTTTTGGAGGGTCTTGGTTGTCAAGGAAGTATGGTGTTGTATCAGCAGTCCATCAGTGTTTCAAATATGTCATTGCAGATCGTGTAGGGGTCATTCGAAGCAACCAAAAGGTTGCAAGGGAATTTTATGCCACTGCGCTTAGGATTCGAGGATCCATCAGTGATGATATGATTAATGAATAACAGTCAGGGGGGTTGACCTCGGATTTTGATGAAAATGTTGACGATCTGAGGGAAACCCTAGGTTCATTAATAGTAAGTGAAAAGATAGAGGAGTATACGTTTTCTAAGGGAAAACACTTCAAATATGAACCTTACTGACCCAAATTCTACGTCAAAAATTGTTACAATTTTTGTCTCATAATCTAGACATTTTCTCTTGGAAAACAGAGGACGTGGTAAGAATACCAATCAAAGTAATTTATCATAGTTTAGATGTTAATCTGAGGGTGAAGCCTGTAATTCAAAAGAGGCGGGCATTTTCGTCAGAAAAACATAAGCAATTATTTCCGAGGTCGATCGATTATCTAGGGTCGGACATATAAGGGAATCCCAATATCCTTTATGGACGACGAATCTAGTAGTGGTCAAGAAGAAAATGGAAAGTGGAAAATGTGTGTTGATTTTTTACGGACTTAAATCGAGTTTGTCCTAAAGACCCATTTCATGTTCCTTGAATAGACCAGCTGATTGATTCTACTTCAAGAAACAAAATATTAAATTTTATGGATGCTTTTACAGGATATAATCAAATCCAGATGGATTCGAAAGATAAAAAATGTACTACTTTCATCACTGATAGGGGTTTGCATTGTTATACGGTTATGCCTTTTGGATTGAAAAATGTCAGGGCTACTTACTAAAGGTTAATGAATAAATCACTTGGTACCCAGATTGGAAGAAATATGGAGGTCTACATTGATGACATGGTGGTAAAAAGCTTAATTGATGATGCGCACGTGGAAGATTTAGAAGAGACATTTCTGAATTTAAGAGCAATAAGGCTAAAGTTGAATCTTGAAAAATATACTTTTGGAGTTTGATCATGAAATTTCTTGGGTTATGTTATCAGTAAAAAATGATAGAAGCTGACACAAAATAGTAGAAAGTTGTAGTGTCTATGAAATCTCCTCGAACTATCAAAGAAGTAAAAGTTTTGACAAGAAGGTTAGCAGCACTTAACAGATTTATTTCTCAATTCTCTAATAAATATTTTCCTTTCTTTCAAGTGTTGTGAGGGCCAAATAAATTTGAGTGGAATTCAGATTGCGAAGCATTAAACAAGTATCAACAATTTATTATCATCACCATAAATATTATCTAAACGTCGAAATTGAGCAACTTTTTTATACATTCACACCTCGAACTTCAATTAAAATGCAAGTTTTGGCAGATTCTCTGGTTGATTTTCATTCAAGAAGATCAGATACAAAGGATAGCAAGGATGTTTTACCAGTAAATTCAACGTGGGCTATTCGAACTGATGGCGGATCTAGTGTTTTGGGATGCAGCCCTGAAGTTCAATTAGTTGTTCCATTTGGAGAAACAATGCTTCAGTCTATCAAATTCGGTTTTCTCGCTATGAATAACGAAACTGAATATGAAACAGCTTTAGCTGGTTTGACACTTGCGAAGATATGTGGAGCAACTTCAGTACCATTAGAGACAAATTCTCAATTAATAGCAAATCAATTATCTAGAAATTCCGAAGCAAAAAATGGTCGCCTAATTTTGTATCTTCGAGAACTTCGAAATTTGATGCTCTTATTTGATCACGTTGTTGTGGAACATACAAGTCGAGGAAGTAACACAATGGCTGACTCATTAGCAACTGTTTCTTACAAGGAAGAGTATCCGTGGTTTTTGCTGCAAGAAAACTCTTCGATTTTAACTCAATCAGACCATTGTGAACATATTAAGGAATTGTTTGTCACCCCAGATGCCATCGGAAGCGATTAGCGAACTAATATTTTGATTTTTTTCATTCGTGCAGAGCTGCTTGAAGATGCAAAATTTGCTAAACAATTGTGAGGCAAAGCTTTTGGATACATAGTTTTAGATGGTGTTTTGTATAACATTGATTAGGACATTACTAAAATGTTTGAATACACAAGAATCATCGGAGGTTTTGTTAGAGTTGTATGATGGAGAAAGATTAACACATTGTGGGCTTAAGGCTTTATCTCGTTGAGTTTTGCTTGCAGGGTTTTATTGTCCTTCGATTATGAACGATGCCAATAATTTTGTTCGAAGTTGTGATACTTGTCAAAGGTTTGCTAATTCTATTCATAAGCCGACAGTTCTACTTATGTCTATCACCGAAGCCATTTTGTTTGATAGATAGCCTCTGGAGGGCGACAAATAATAATTGTTGCAGTGGACTATTTTACAAAGTGGGCAGAAGCAGAGCCATTATCTGGAATGAAAGCGAAGGATATGATTAAGTTCATTTTAAACAGTATTTCTTGTTGTTTTGGAGTACCTCGAAGAATTACTACGGACAATGCTCCTTAATTTAATAATAAATAAATGGCTTCATTATGTGCTTCGTGGGGAATTAAGCAGTGTTTGTCAACACCATTTTATCCCCAATAAAATGGAAGAGTGTAGGTGACAAACATATCTATTTTAGGAGGTTTGAAGAATAATTTAACAGGGGCGGCAGGAAAGTGGCCCAATTATTTGCAAGAGGTGCTTTGGGCTTATCGATAAACTCTTAAAGAAGCTACTAAAGAAACTCCTTTTGCTTTAGCATATGGAATGAATAATGTTAGTCATGTGGAATCTACATTGTCATCTTTTAGAATAACTCAATATTCTAAAGAGTCCAATGATGAAGCTAAAAGACCAAGTTTGGATTTGATTGATGAGAAAAGATTTCGAGCTCATTTAAATGTAACCATTATCAAACTTTTATGAGGAATAGGTACAATTCTAGGGTAAAAAGAAGGGAGTTTAAAGTAGATGATAAAGTGTTAAGAAAGGCATTCCTGCATACCAAGGAGAAGAGCTTTGGAAAAATGGCCCCGAATTGGGAAAGACCTTATATGGTTGTTGACAGGATAAAGTCAGGTTTCTATCGCCTTTGTGACAATCAGGAGAGGATGCTTCAACACCCGTGGAATATACAACATCTAAAGTTGTACTGGGAACAAGTGTGTTGTATATTTGAAATTGTTTTCTTTGATTGATTAGCGCACTCTTTCCTACCATGTTGGCCTAGTGAGATTTTAACTAGGTCCTATGTATATATTTAAAATTATTAATAAAATGTTTTTTTGTCAATGGTTGTATGCAATCGTTTATTTAAACTATTTTGGTAACTGATCAAAGACTAATCATCTTTGAAGTTAACCAAGAGTAGAATATTCTGAAGTGTTATGTACACTTTTCAAAGAAGCATTCATGTTCGAAGTGTTACGTTCATCAAACACTCTATGATGTTCGAAGTGTTATGTTTATTAAACACTCTATGATGTTCGAAGTGTTACGTTCATTAAACACTATATGATGTTCGAAGTGCTACGTTCATTAAATGCACTATCAAATTCGAAATGTTATGTATTGGTATGGTTGTTCAAAGTATTATATTATGTTTTTATATTGGATAACTAATATAAATAACAATCAAATGTGAACATAACTTAAAAATAAAAGATGAATCATGAACAAAGACCTTTGTCATTCAAAATAATTTGATGGGAACAAGATTTATAATAATGATATGACACGTACAATAAGACAATCAAAACCCAAAAGATAGTAAAATTATTCGTCTTCAGCGTCCTCTTCGGACTATGAACTTGGAATAGGATCGAAGGCTTCGCTCGGGCATCGTTCGACGGGAATTTCATTCCAAAAGTTAGAGAGATTTATCTTAGGATACGTGGCATGAATTTCTCGAATAAATGTAATTCCGTTCTCTTCTTTGCTATTAGTGATAGCTGCCAACATATATTTGGTGCAATCAACTTCAATAGTAATGACAGTAAGTTGCTTTTCTTTTTCGAAGTAAGTCTTGAGAGTAGCCATCTCATCGATTAAGTTTTTCTTTTCTACTTTACCTTTGCTGAGAAAAGTTTGAATGTCATCGGGTTTCTTCTTTTCAGTAGCTAACTCTTCACGATGTTTGGTCTTAAGTTGGTCAATTGCTTCCTGATGCGAGGTGTTGAGATCTTCTTTCTCAATTAGATGTTTTTCTATAAAATACTTTTTGACATGAAGAAGTCCTCGAAGAAATTCAGACATTTCCATGCGGAATCCATAAAACTAATCTGTTATTTGGTCACTAAATATTTCCTTCATCTTTTTCTCAGCTTCAACAGGACTTTTATAATGAACCATATCATTAGCCATATGTTTCAGGTGACTTTAAGAGGCCTCGATTTTTTAAGGCTAGGCCGAAGAATAAGGTCTAAAGAAAGTTTAGGAACAATAACCTCAGGAGATGCAACTTTGGAGGAAGTAAGTGCAGATCTCCTACCAAAGTTATGCAGATGAGTTTGAATCACTTGAATGATGGGATTTTTTTTCTCCAATAAGTTCTTGTGATTCATTGAAGTTAATCAAACTCTCATGGTCGAAGTGATCATCACCTTGGTTATCTTCCACAGCGACAATTTCCTTTTGCTGGTTGGTGGCGTCCTCAGCATTATCTTCATGTTTCTTTTGATGACTTTGCTAATTATCTGCAGATACAACTTCGTTTTCATTGGACAGTATTTCTTCGACAAGCTCCACTACTTTTGTTTTTGCTTTCTTATAAGGGCCAGCTCTAGTAGTACCTTCTTTTTCGAAGAAGCAATCGTTTTCTTCTTTTTTGGAGAAGATTCCTTTTCTATTCCTTCTTCGATGGTGGAAAGTGTTTTTTTCTTTTGTTTTTCATTTCGAACTTTTCGGCTTCGGAACTGTTGAAGGGCTAGCACCAGATGTACTAGCTGTCTTTTTATTCTTTTTTGTCTTCTTCTTTTGGGGAAGATGGTTGTCTGATCTATTGGGGATTGGTAAGAACACTTTACAGTTGGGATGGACCAAAATCCTACAACTTGTTAAGGATTGGGTGGTTCTATCAAGTTTTTAGAAGCAAATACTCCAGGTGTGATTGGGAATAGGTGACTGTTGAGGAAATTGATGGGTTCAAAGGCTGTGTGGAAAGAGTTATTCCATTCTTTCTAGCCCAAGCAGCAAGCTTCTTAAAACTTTCTTTGGATTTTTTTCGACGAATGCCATAACACGTCGAAACTTCTGTTTGAAATATATAAAAGTTGATAACAAATGAGGATAGCATTAGTTGAAGATTTAATTCAAAAATAACAATATTAAGAGACTTACGATTACTCCTCTAGACGAGGTTCAATCTTGAAAGGTTAACTTCTGATATAAATTTTCCATGTGCCCATGCTCCTGTAAATTTTCCATGTGCCCATACCCATTTTTACTTCCAAAATGTGTCTGCTTCCAGGAGATTGTCGATGATTTTAAGTCATCATCCAACGTAAGATAGTAAAACGGAAGCACTAGTCCCTTTGACAATTTGGTTAGGGATATGAAGTCTTCGATTCCGATAGGAATTTTGGATAATCAAGAGGCCATGGTTACAAAAAGAAGGGTGAATCACTGATTTGGTGTTACTTGGGTCGGATACAAGTTCAGAAGTTTGAAGTAATCCACTATCATTGGGTCCATTGGGAATCGAAGCCCCCGGTTGATTAATTCTGGGTAAACTACAAGTTCGTCTTTTTTGCAGTCTAAGGGTGTTTCTCATTTTTTGGGAAGATGAAGTGTAATATTCTCTCGCATTCCCCACTCATTCTTCAAATCACTTCCTTGGATTTCTCCATTGTATATGTATGAAACGCTTTTTAGAGCCACAACATAATTCACATAAATAAACCTTAAATTCTCGCCAATTGATGTCATTTCCTCCTCAGAATATAAGAGCTTTGTTTTCTCTCGGTCTACAGATGTTTTCCTCTATAGTATTATCCAATTCTTTCGAAGCTTCTTCCTCTGTATCAACATCATTGTTTTACTGAGTAGCACCAAAAATAGACTTCTGCTTCTAACGCCTCGTCTCTCAGTCGAGGAGGATTATTCGAGGAACTTTGTTGAGATGATAAAGTTGTCTCAACAATCTCCCTCGGGGGAGGAGAAATCATAGAAGGATTTGACTAAACGTCAGCATCGTCTCTCATATCTATGCAAGTATTTTTTTCTAGGAGTTCTTGGGGGGAAAGTTGAGGAAGGGGTTGCTTGGGATTGTTTTGAAGAAGAGTTTCTTATTTCACAACTAATTCGAGGTGATGATCTGGTAAGAGAATGTGAGATTCGATGTGCCTTTGACATTCGAGTTTTTAAGATTATATTTATTTTGTAAGAGGTGAATGTGAAAAAACAAAAGATTTAGAAGGATCAAAATTACCGTAGTAGATGGTCTTTGTGGATATTCCAAGGGGAGCGTTTCTTATTAACCTAGCAGTTCTATATTCTTTTGCTCTTTCATTGATGTATAAATAATCCTAAGCTCCGTAGACGTTACTGTCTGATTTTGGAGATTCAGATTCTTTAGGATTTCTGGCCTTGGATCTTCTGGATTTTGGGCGCTTTCTCATAAACTAGTTGAAGATTTATCGGAAAAGATGAGTTTTCCGACGAAGGTAACCAGTATATAGAAGAAACAAGGTGAAGTTAAACCCATCAATTCCAGCTGCATTATTTGGTTTTAGATCCTTGACCACATTCCATACTTCCTGTTCAGTACGATTTGCGAGTAGGGCACTGTTATCTGCATCAGATATAATGTTAGGTATGGTTTTAAGCAAGTAACTAAGATCATTATCTGAGTTAGAGTTAGAAAATGTTGTAAAGTTTTCTCTGAAGTAGGATTTTGCTAATACAAGGATTGAATCTTCGTCTCTGATCAAACTATTGTTGATTTTTATGCATCTTATTTTGCTTTTCCTTCTATATTTTTACATAATTGTGATATATTCTTGTGTTTCTGTCTCCATCTTGCAGCCAGGATGCATAACATTTTTGCCTCCAATATTCTTCCTCCATTGTTAGAGCTAGAAGATGATTTGCAGAAGCTTTAGAAAGCTTTTCCTTATTGTCAGCATTGTTGGATGTCAGGTAGTTCATCTCACTTGATTTTAATTCATCTTAAGTTTGCGCGACTTTATCAAATATGTTTCCAAAGTGATATTTATTCCATTCTTTCATTGCTAACTTCAATCTTTTGATCTTATTCCAGAACACAAAAAGGGGATAACCCTCTAACTTCATCTTCTAGTTGTTCTCCACAAATGTAAGGAATTTATCATCCATTAAGGAATTCTTCATCCAGTTTTAGACAAAAGGGTTTAAGGGTAAGATTATTAAGGTTCGAAAACATCTCTATCCTAGATATCACCAAACAAGAAATTGCACTTCTGAAGTAAAACATTCGATTGGGATGAAAATCTGATTATCGTGGCCCAGCACACGAACTGTGCAAAGTCCCATCTTGATGTCTTCACCGGTTTTTAGAACCCGCAAAATTTAGAGGAAAAGTTTATCTAGAGATTGGAGAAATGATTAGGTTCATCGAAAAAAACATGCATACTTAGAATGATGACAAGAGTTGAACTACATGTTGATGGTGAGGTGAGGGGACGAACAAGATAAATTGACTTTCTAAAGTTATGGATAACTTTTCTTCAAAAGGGGCTATTGACAAGGATTCATCGGAAAGGATAATACCGAACAACTCTGAACTGTAATAGCACAACCCAGTGATATAGGTTCACTAGAAACGACAAATCGCATACAAAAAAACTGCCAAAACTTTAAAGAGAACACCAAAACTTCCTCCAAAGCGTACAAAAACGACATGCATACATGAAAAACTATACTTAATTTGCTCCAAACCTGAAACCAAGACGGAAACAACCTTAACCACAATGGACAAACTGTAAAGTAGAAGAAACACTAAGATCTAACGAATACCATTACGGATCTAGTCTAAAAAATGATTAATATACACCGTTTTGAGACAACAGGGATAATGCTCAAGTCTCAGATTGATTTATCAGGTAATACAGATGACTATTAAATAGTCTAAAGTTGAGTAGACAAAAAGACAGCACAAACTAAAAGGACAATGTGAAAAAGCGGACAAACTCAAATGACACAATTAAAGTTTGAGATTAAATGCAACGCTCTCCCTCCTAATCTTAACTTAGTTTACTCAAGTTTTTGACTCCCAATAGTTTCCTCATGTTTTCAAACTTGACAGTAGCTAGCCCCTTTGTCAAAATATCTTCTCTTTGATTGTTGCTGCAAACATGTTTCAAGACAACTTCTCCTCGCTCTACGCATTCCCTGATAAAGTGAAACCTTATGTCGATATGCTTGCTTCTACCATGGAACATAGGATTCTTAGCCAGGTCGATTGCAGATCGATTATCTATGCATAAAATCACTGGGCCAACAGCTTCATATGTTATCTGACTAAGAGTATTTCTAAGCCAAATACTTTGGCAAGCCGTTGCGGTAGCAGCCATAAATTCAGCTTCACACGATGATAGAGCAACACATTTCTGCTTTTGTGAGACCCAAGTGATAATACTCTCATTCAAGTAATAAACTATGCCTCCTGTGCTCTTTCTATCTTCAATTTTTCCACCCAAGTCACTATATGAAAACCCAGTTAACACATTGTCGCCACTATTCTTTGTATACACCAACCCGTGTTGCATAGTTCCCTTTACGTACCTAAGTATTCTTTTCACTGTATCCTGGTGCCTTTTTGTGGGTTTTTCCATATATCGGCTGACTATACCCACTGAGTATGCGATATCTGGTCGCGTATGAACCAAGTATCATAGACCCCCTACCATAATCTTGTAGTCTGTAGCATTGACCAACTTTCCTGTCTCGTCTCGATCAAGCTGTTCCTTTGGATCCATTGGATACTTCGTCGGATTACAATCTGCCATGCCTGCATTTTCCAGAATTTTTCGTGCATAACCTGCTTGTTTTAATTCGATATATCATTCTCCTTGTTCAACTTCTATTCCCAAGTAGTAGCTGAGCTTTCCTATGTCGCTCATCTCAAACTGAAGCTTTATCTGGTTCTTGAAATCCTTGATTGCTAAGGCACTCGTGCCTATTACTAGAATGTCATCTACGTATACTGCAATAACCAAACTGTTTTCTCCCTCCTTCCTTGTGTATACAGCATGCTCGTACGGACAACGAGTAAATCCAAGCTTTATAAGACATGAATTCATTTTGGCATACCAAGCACGAGGCGTCTGGCGAAGTCTATAAAAATCTTTAGACAATTTGTACACTAGGTGCTCTTGTCCCTTTCTTTCAAATCCCTCTGGTTGGGCAACGCATACATCTTCCACTATATCTCCATTCAAGAAGGCCGTGTTTACGTCGAGATGGTGCACTTCCCATTGATTTTTAGCTGCCAAAGCTAATAGCAACCTCACTGTCTCCAACCGAGTAAATGGTGCGTATACTTCATCAAAATCAATGCCATGTTCTTGTACATAACCCTTTGCTACGAGGCGTGCCTTGTATTTTACCACCTTCCCGTTGGCATCCCTTTTTAATTTATAGATCCATTTCAGACCTATGATCTTCTGTCTAGGTGGTAGAATCGTCAATTTCCATGTATTATTTGCCTCAATGCAATCCATCTCCTGCCTCATTGCTTGCCGCCAGTTGACATCTTTTGCTGCCTGTGTATAGTTGACAGGTTCGTCTACCCCCATGGGCCACAATTCTTCTTCATCAAGCTTTATTTCCTTCATGACATTGTAAATTTCACTCAAAGATCTGAATTTTTTTGGCTCTGTACTATCATCGTAATTATCTCGATTGATTCTAGAAACAGACGACTGAGAATGTGGAGTGGATACCTGAGTGTTACTGTAGTTGTCATATCCAACAGAGGACTGAGAAGACTCAGAAGCCCGCGACTGTGGTGTTGACGTCTGGGTGTTATTGCCACTATAGTTGTCATCACCATACTCCACGATTTCGGTCTCATCTTGACCTGTTTCATCAACCTTAGGCATACTTGCCACAATAAAACTCTCTTGTGTCTCCTCCCTATCTGCAATCACGCTCCACGGCCATTGCTTTGTTTCTTCAAAAATGACATCACGGCTTATATGTATACGATCTTCCTTCGGATCATATAAACGGTATCCTTTAGTTCCAGGCTCTCTCCCCAGATTCCTTAAACTTTTTACTGCGATCATCCAGCTTTGTGCGGTGCACACTTGGAATTTTCATGTGCGATAAGCACCCAAAGACCCGTACATGACTTATCTGCGGTTTCCTTGTTGTCCATGATTCATACGGCATCTTACCTGTCAATGCTCGCGTGGGTAGTCTATTGAGGATGTATACCGAGTTTCTGACTGCTTCAGCCCACATCTTTGATGGCAATTGCATTTCCTTGAGACTGCTTCCAGTCATCTGCACAATAGTTCGGTATCGACGCTCTACCACTCCGTTTTGTTGCGGAGTGTAGGGTGTCGTGAGGTGTCGCTCAATTCCTGCATTATTACAGTATTCTTTAAACTCATTAGAATTGAATTCACCTCCTCTGTCAGTTCTCAACACCTTGATTCTTTTCTCTGACCCGTTCTCAACCAATACACGAAACTTTTTGAATGCTTCGAATGCCTCATCCTTAGTTCTTAGAAAGTACACCCACATAAACCTGCTAAAGTCATCAACTAACAAAAATAAATATTTGTATCCAGAGGTAGTAGTTGGAGATATCGGGCCGCACAGATCACCATGTATAAGTTCTAGTACCTTTTTTACACTAAACTTGGATTTGGCTGGAAATACCTTCCTGGTTTGCTTTCCCATTAAGCACCCATCACACACGATATTTGGTTTTATTATCCTGGGCATTGCTTCTACCATCTGGTGCTTAGACATGAGAGCCATAGCTTGATAATTGACGTGCCCTAGACGGGCATGCCACAATCTCGTGATGGCATCCGTTTTAGTCATCAGGCATTCCTGTTTGTTAGTCTCAATAATAATTTTGTAAAGTCGATTGGCAGATCGTTTTACCTTCATCAATAATCTGTCTTTGTTGTCGTAGATCCTCAGAAATTCTCCCTTGAGTTCCACATTATTGCCTTCTTCAGAAATCTGTCCCAATGATATGATGTTATTACGTAGACTAGGTATATAATACACCTCTCGCAGTATCTTTTCTTCTCCATTTTTGCACAGTAATATCACAGTGCCCTTTCCTTTTATCTCGACTTTTGAACCATCTCTAAAATGCACCACACCAGATATACTCTCATCCAGTTCTGTAAATTTTTCTTTAAAACCTGCCATATGACTGCTTGCACCATTGTCCAGCTACCAGACATTCGATTCGCCTGCACATTCTCCACGCCTTGAAAATTGAGTAGATAGCAGTTTGTCCTCATTCAGGAGAAGCTTTGACGAGTCTTTATCATGTTTGGACAAGAGTAGGGCCATTTCATCATCTTCCATCGCAGCCAAATTCGCCTCCGCTTCTTGTGTTTCCTTGTGTTTCCTTGGTTTCTTGCATTCTGAGGCGAAGTGACCATAGATATTACAGTTGAAGCATTTGATAACACTCTTGTCAAACTTTCTACGGCCTCTCTGCCTTGTGGATCTGTCACCATTGTTTCGCCTCCGCCATTCTTCACGCGTCAATAGAAGCTTTTTGTTGGCTCCTTCTCGTTTATCCCATTCCTCTTCTGTCAACATGAGTTGAATCTCCTTCGTTTCTGTCCTTCCTTTTACTCGTTCTTCATGTGCCTTGAGTGACCCCACAGATTCTTCGACAGTCATGCTCTCGATGTCTCCAAATTGCTCCAGTGTTGAAGTTATCTGTAGGAATCTGGCAGGGATAACACGCAGAAGTTTCTTTACGACGTATGATTCTTCCATCGTTTCCCACAAAGCTCGAATATTTGTAACAAGGCTATTCATTCTCATGTGAAAATCTTCAAATTTTTCATTGTCACCCATATTCAGCATTTCGAATTCAGATTTTAGGGTCTGAATCTGTGCCTTCTTTGCTTTGTCTGCACCTTGGCATAATGTTCTTATCATATCCCAGGCGTCCTTCGATGTTCCCTTGTTCGCAATTGAGAGCAATACATCTTCGGGAATTGCATGATACACCATTGCTAGAGCTATCTTATCTGTCTTCTCTTCGACATCAACATTGGGATCTTTTGGCTCTATTGCATTCCAGACCCCTTGCACTTGCATATAAACTTTCATTTTGATAGCCCAAGCCGTATAATTACTTCCATCCAGCATTAGGTAGCTCAGGTCGTACGAACCTCCTTTTCCTTTGTTCACCTTCATCGTTAGTGAAGCAAATACGTCTGCCAAGACCTTCAGCATCTGATACCAAGTCTAGTCTAAAAACAGATAAATATACACCATTTTGAGACAACGGGGATAATGCTCAAGTCTCAGATTGATATATTAGGTAATAGAGATGACTATTAAATAGTCCAAAGTTGAGTAGACAAAAAGACATCACAAACTGAAAGGACAATGTGAAAAAGAAACGGACAAACTCAAAGGACACAATTAAAGTTTGAGATTAAATGCAACAACGGAGAACTATTCTTCTCCGAAGAAGACGAAGCAGAGGAAAATAAAAACGGGACCAAATGAAAGGGTGACATCTCATGAAAGCGAGAGAAAAACCTTGGCATTCAGGCCAAATGGCCTGAAACCACCGCGGGAACCATTAACACCAAACTTTGATCCAATAGAACCATTAGGGTTTATTCTGTCTAACTTCTAGAGAGAATGGAGACCTTCTCTCTTTAGTAAATCTTTTTATGTTCTCATTTCAACTATTTTCTTTTTTAGTTTGTTTCATATTTCATCAATCAAAGTTATTGTCTTTTTTTATATAAATATAGATTTTTGTTTATTATTATTCTTTTTAGTGTATTTGAGTCTATATACTTTTGGAATATTTATGTTCAAACCCCCCGATTTAATTAGTCATTTGTTTGGTACCTCACAAGGGACAAGAATTGTTATTCTCACTCTTATTTGGTACACTCTCAAAAGGTTTCTTACTAGTTGAGGTGGGTTCACACTTATATACACTCTATTATTTTCAATTTAAGCAATGTAGGACTCTGGACGAAGTATGGGATGAAGTTTACTCTTCAACAAAAATACTTAAACTGTCATGCGAATGTTTACCCCCTATGTCGGATGGGCGGGTTTAGTCTGGAGTAAATTTAATATTCCATGCCATTCTTTTATTCTCTGGCTCGCCATTCATGTCAAACTTACCACTCGTGACAAGTTTGTTTCATGGAGGGATTACTATTTCCCCATCTTGCTTCCTCTGCAATGATGCAAATAAAACTATTAATCATGTTCTCTATTATTGTAGTTTCTCCGAGAGCTTATGAGAGCATGCCCGCACTAAGATTGTAATTCCCTGTCAGAATAAATCTAATTAGAATTCTTGTCTTCTTGAAGCCTCCAATTGGACTCCCTCAAATATCCGTCATATTTGAAAGGCCTGATTTGGCACTATCACTTACTATATTTGGAATGAGTGTAATAACGGAATCTTCGGTTCTCTTTCGAGCCTTGTGTCTGCTGTCTCCTTGCGCTTACTAGCTGATCTTCATTGTCGTTTTTTGGGAACTAAGGTTGACTGACCTTTCTAAACTACCATCCATTAACTTAATGTTGTTTATATCTTTTGATTTTCATAGGATGTTGGTGCTCCTCTACAGTTTTGCCTGTATCTTCTACTTACTAGGTTCATATCTTACTTTTCTAATTGTTGTCTTGCTACTATAATTTGACTTTTCAGACATTGCCATGGTCTTTTTTTACATTTTTTACTCACCGACTTTTAAGCCTTCCCTCAAGGTAATCCCTAGGTATTTGTGTGAACAACTTTATTTATTTAAGAGTGGGGTTATACATACCCAAATCTCGTATAAGTTTACCCAAAAATAGAAGTTGAATTTATTTTGACTTATTATGACCAAAATACCCTTGAACTTTCATTTAATTATAAAGTTTCATTAAGAAAAAAAACACTAAATATATCCTAAATAGACCAAAATCACAAAAAACTCTATCTAGCTAACATGACCAAAAAAATACTATATACTAGATCAAACTCCATAATAGTAATTGTTTTTTAAGATCTTCTAAATCAACTTCAACATCCAAACCACTCTTAAGAACTTTAAACCCCACCTTGAAGAACGACAAAAAATCAATCATGATTGACCTGGAGCTAAGGATTAGCATGGAGGATTTGATATCATCGGAGGTGAGAGATGAGCAAATGTCGCCAGAAAAAAAGGTAGAGTCTTCGGAGAAGGAGGTAACATCGCCGGAAAAACTGGTCTGATCCCATGGTTACAAAAGCACCATCGGTTTTGGGCCTTGAAACCGATGGGGCATAGGGTTTTTATGCCTGGTTCTGGGCTTATGCACCACCGGTACAAGGAACCAAAACCGTTGGTGTAGAGGCCTTGTATAGAGCGTACTGAAGCCCTTATACCACCGGTTATGGGGCCTTGTACCAGTGGTAATGGTGGTGCATGCCCACCGGCTTTGTGGCCATGCACCACCAATTCTGAGCCCCTGAACCGGTGGTGCACTGCCATTTGTCTTTTGCATTTCTCGGCCCCTATTTTATCATATCTAAGATATTTTTTTCTTCCCTTAACTACGAGTTATATTTTGATGTTGTTAATTATTGAGTTGATGGTGTGCGTGGATCTGAGGTAGCTTTCGTTACCGACTACACTCACGTATTTTTCACCACCGAGTATTATACTCAAGAAGCATTGATTAAGTGGGTAAAGAAGACCAGAAAAATTAATGGCATGGTTATCAACCTAAGGCACTGCGATAGATTAGAGAGTAGAAAAAATCCTAGGGTATTTTTTATGTGCGAGAGATCGGGAAATTATATTCCAACGGTGGCCGAAAAATATCGTAAAAGAAAGTCGACAAGAACCAAAAACAATTGTTATCCATTTGAGCTAAAGGGGACGTTGGTGGAACCATATCGATAGAAATTAGAAGTTTTTTGTGGGATTCACAACCACGAAAGTTCGAAACAACTTGACGATCATTCTTATGCATGTCGTCTGAACGAAGAGGAGATGGAATTTTTTGAAAGGGTAACCTATATTGGAATATGCCCTAGAGAAATATTGAACGGTGTTAAGAAGATGAATAAAGATAATTTTTATTATATGTGCACCATCTACAACACCAGGCAGAAAAATTGGGTTTTAACGAAGACAGAAAAGTCACAGCTACAGTTTCTATTTGGAGAGCTTAAGACGCATAGTTATTACGAATGACATAAATCTGGTGAAGACGACGGGCAAGTTATTACTGATATATTTTTTGCGCGTCCAGTTAGTGTTCATCTGTTGCTGACATTTCCAATAGTGTTGATCATGAAAAGCACATACAAGATCAGAAGATATAATATGTCGTTGTTTGAGATAGTAAGTGTGATGTCTCCTCGTTTGACGTACTATCCGGCTTTTTCTTTTGTGTCTGATGAGAAGTTAAACAACTTCAAAATAGGTGTTCAAAATGTTTGAAGTCGTTGATTGTCGCTCACCGGATTAAAGAACCGTCTATGATTTTGATGGAAAAAGATTTAGCGTTGATGAACGTCATAAAAGTAGTCTTCCCAAAGACAACG
Source organism: Limnanthes douglasii subsp. nivea (assembly GCA_036936605.1). Classification (NCBI taxonomy): domain Eukaryota; kingdom Viridiplantae; phylum Streptophyta; class Magnoliopsida; order Brassicales; family Limnanthaceae; genus Limnanthes; species Limnanthes douglasii. The sequence goes on along the minus strand of JAUPFV010000001.1, from coordinate 125,368,650 downwards.
CATATGCTATGCCGCTGGCACGTAAACGAAAACGTACAGGGTCATACAATGAAGTATTTCTTTGAGAAAAATGATAATGTGAAGTTTGTTTTTGCTTGAAAGAAGATAGTGTATGCGGCATCCGTAATTGAATTCGATCACGCTAGACTTGAGATGTAACTGGACTACAAATAATACTCTCTAGCAATCAAATACACTCAGTCATGGCTTGATAAATACACAGATAAGTTCGTTGTTTAGAAAATGAACAACTTCATGCATTTGGGACACTACACCACTAACTGAGTCGAGAGCACTCATTCTAACTTGAAGCGTTACCTACGTACGAGAAAACCAAACTTTGAGTGATTTTGGGCGAGGCTGCATTCACTTATTAAAATACAACATTATTCAATTAAAGCTTTATTTGAAAAGAGTCGTTACACAACACAGCATAAATTTGGTGATAAATTATTTGACGAAATCCGAGACAATGTTTCTTACATGGTATGAGAATTATTTTATAGTGAATTAGAAATGGTGGGATATTGAAAGAAAATCACTATCGAACATGGCATGGATGTTAAACACGATACAAGCGATGAAATTTATATATGCGTGATAAGATCTACACACGGTATATCGTGCTACCACCAGATTCGTGAACGGCGTAACATTTGAAAAGTTGTATCTTTAGACGCGTTTCAAGATCATTGGAGGAGGTTAGAAATACAACCTCGTACGAACCGGACAATGATGGAGATTCTTAAAGATTATTTGTAAAAACTTGTAATCGATGTTATGGAGAGAAAATACGAAAGTCGTATAAATCACATTCACAAGAAATGGTTTGAAATTATTTATCCGTCCACAAATGGAATGAAAACTTATTGTTGATGCATCATCCACTAAACGAGATAAAAGTTACTTGGAGCATGTGGATGATTTTGATAAGGCTACCAAAGTTTCAGTGTCGAACCCTTTTAAAACATCAAAAGTGATCGTCCTTAAAGCAGTTCCAAGTGCAAATACGATTCATACAGATGTTCCTCAAGTACTTCGTACTTCTTCCATTTTTTCGCTTGCTAGTAATAGCGTACCATCATCTATAGTTGGTGGGATAAAACTAATAGATTATCTGAAAGATTTCTTGTGTTTCCAACTCACTTCATTCCATTTATATATGGTATAAACGACGTTAGGGCAGATGGTCATTGTGGGTATCAAGCAGTTTTGTTTGGGTTGTACGGTCATGAAGAAGGTTGGAAAGTTGTTAAGAGGAAATTGACGATGAACTAATGGAAAATTATGCAACTTATAGCAACATATATAACGGGAAAGAAGAGTAACTGAAGGTGGCTGAAAGTATAAACTATTACGAAATACTAGCATTCACCAAGTATTGGATGACAATATCGGAGATGGGTATAATGATTGCAACTAATTTCTAATGCATTGTGCATTTTGTGTCACTTGTGAGGTCTCACAACTCCAGCCAAACTTTTTTACCCCCATGAGGTGCGCCCCCTATGATGTCCAAAAGACATGAAATTGGGTTTGGTTTTGTTGATATTGATCATTTCATCAATACAAGTCATTTGTCTCGTACTTATGTTATTTAGTACAACTATTTTAAGAACAATCTTAGTCTAATTCTAAATTAATTTTACAGCTAGTTGTCAGGCCTCTATGTCCTTATGCACGTATACATCCTACGTGGAATGCATTTCACAATGATGACGCTTCAACTTGGAAGTTACCAATACTTAGTAGCTACAAGGCATATGTGGAGCTCAAATCGCGAAAGCCAATTAGTTCCTATCCAGAACTAACTGATCTGGATGTATATGTTTAGTTGGTTTATGTTGTTTAGTACTTTATTTACGTATTACTTTAAACTTTTCGAACTATAGTTTAGTTGGTTTATGTTGTTTGGTACTTTATTTAGTTGTTTTGGATTCTTAATTCGTATGTTTTCTTTGTATTTAATATGTTGTGTTTTGTTTTTACATTGGTGATAAAGCAATTAATTGCCAAAATAACAAAGCAAAACTTATGATTTCAAAATATCATAAAATTTTATTAAAGGAACAGCGAGGAATCGTAATTTAATACATAATAGAATACAAAGCAAGCTACATATCTTAAGATAAAATACAAAATCAATCAAAATAATAGCCTCCACTGTCGGCAAGACTACAGAGTGTTTTCTCCTTCTTGACGATTTGATCCTCAGTATATTGCATCATTTTGTTAGACAAATAGTCTGTGACTATTAAACCAAAGGAGTCAAATACTTCATTCCTAATACCTGGTGGCTGGTTAAACATAAAAAACATTGGTCCACTCTTGATATGCATGGGGGAGGCATTCTTGTAGTCATAGACATGCCGCCATACATGAAATACATCATGCATAATACCTCATTAAAGAACTTATCGGTATTATCTTCTGACTAAGTAAACTTCACATGTTTTACGTGCTAAGTGGCTTTGCACCAGTGGCTGAGCGCTCAAGTCCCACATACGTAGCAGATTGTAATGTACCTGTATGCCCAAAGATGTACGAGCTTGTACAGCAAATAACATAACTAACAAATTGAAACTTAACTACCAAAAGCGTATAACAAGTTGATAACTACGTTGAACGCCTCGTGATCCTTATAGTCGGGAAAAAAGGTATCTTGTTGTCGTCCAAAAATTCAAACATCTGTATCTGTTCTTCAGTGTGGATGGCATCAACCTCTATGCGTCCAAAATATCATGCTCGGGATCACCAGAAGCATCCACCCTATCGTTAACTGGTGGTGGACGTGCAGATATATACGCTGGGGGAAGTGAAAGAGCAGCGGACGATGGTGGTGATATAACAGGTGGTCGCACTAGTGGTGCATTACGCCATGAAAAGCCCCCAACTCTATCATCAACAGATTTTTTCTTTTCGCATGCCTTTGTTCATGCGGTGCAATAACCGATTGTTGTGAATCCTCTCTGCCTCGTCCTCCCTCAAACGCTACTTCTCTGTCTCTTTCGTCGTCGAGGATCGTCCGTGTTTTTGTTCGCAGATCCTCTCATCTTCCACATCCATAACAGTCTTTAAATTTTTCCCCAGCTGAATCACTCTTGATCGAGGAAGACCACTAGATCGTGGATCAACAAACTCACTACTGAAATAAACAAATTAAAAATATGGTTAGTCGCATAAAATATATCAAAAATATCAAAAATTAAACATATTAAAAAAATATACACATAATACAAAATATTAAAATTATATATACTCAATTTTAAAAAACAATTGTTTTTATAGTATTTTTATAATTATATATATCGTTGGTGAGTACCAGTGGGTACAACCCTTGCGTACTAACGGTACAGGCCCTACGCACCCCACCAGTGTCGGTGCCAATCATTTTCAAGCCGAATAACACCTCAAATTTCTACCTAATTGAACCTTAACCTAATTTTCATTCAACAACCTAACTTAAATTTATGATAACAACTAAAAATCCTAACCAAAATCAAAAATTACTACCCTAAACAACCTAAAAATAAAATTTAGAACACTTACTTCGGTGGTGGTGGATCTTTCTTCTTCGACGTGACGGAAGAGGAGGAGGAAGATGAGGATTCGCCGGATTTAAGTCGCCAGAAAAGTCAGAGAGAGGTTGAAGGTTATAGAGAGAATAAGAGTTAGGGTTTTAGAGAAAAATTAAGGAAGTAAGGGAGAGTTAGAGAGAAAATGAGGTGGAGGAGATTTAGAAAAAGAAAAGCTTATATACCCCCAAAAAGGTATTTTCGTCTCAAATTGGATCAACTTATACCAAGAATGGATAAACTCAAAACTAAGTAAACTTAAACCATTTTTTGGTATGTATAGCTTGCCTCTTTATGTATTGCATTTAAACAAAAAAAAATAACCGTAATTTTTTAAACTTTCGGTTCGAAAAAGTATGAAAACTAGCTAGTTATGATAAAAAAAACAATTAATTATACTCTATTTATATTGTTGTATGCTTTTGGTTACCACTATTTCCTCACATAATTGTTACTGGATTCGAAATGTGCCATGAATCTAGATAAATGAGACAACACATGTGATTATTTTTAATTCTATGATTTTTTTTTATTGAATCTCAATTTATCCATGTTTCGTAATTAATAACTATCATTTATCACTTTTTATAATAAGACACTAGTATCATTTCTTCAAATATGTTTTACATATTGATAAAAACCTTTTTTAATAATTCGATATTGTTTGTTTCAACAAAAATATTTTACCCGTTTAGATGGCTCATATGTTTGGAAGTAGGTATGGATTATCTCCTAACCAATTTTTACTTTTCAAATACCGTTTGTTTCCGCCAAGTTAATTTATACTTCTTAAATATGTATTATAACGAAAAAGAATTAGTGGGTAAAAAACATTTAAATAAATAGAGAGTAACAATTACCTGGGGCATACCCCGAGGAGATACAAAAGATAAGTGAAACTGATACAAAAGTACTAGGTGGCCGAGGTATAAATAGTAGTAACATCGGCATAACTACTAAGATAGAAATAAAAGAGCGGAGGTAGGAACAATATCACTGCGCATCTAGAGATCCCGTGATGACCTGATGAAAGCTCTAGGGGTAAGGACTCTGTAAGGTCCCAAACGAAGTGTCTGGGCAATCGAGAATACGTGCACTAAGAGAAGGAAATAGTGAGGGGTAAGCAGTTACGAAGGCCAGCAAATCGTGGAACCATAGAATCTGAACCGAAGATCAGAGTAGATTCGGTGAGAAACCAGGGAGACAATGACAGGAGGGGAACCAAAGATTCTTGAGTTCCTCTCCTTCCAAACGTGGTAGATAACCGCGCCAAAACTAGTGCGCCAGAGATGGCGGTTTCGAGATTGAGACCAATTTGACGCCTCATTAATCCAAGACTTCCAGTCAGAGTGAGTTAAAGAAAAACTCAATTTTGAACTGGCTTGAGTCCAAATACTCTGAGCGAAACTACAGTCAAAGAGAAGATGAGCTGAGGTTTCCAGTGCAGAATTACAAAGTACACAGTCACTCGGGGTATTGTAGCCCCAACTTAGCAACTTATCCCTAGTGGATAGTTTATTTTGGACAACAAGCCAAAGGATGAAAAAATGTCGAGGAATGTTGTATATATTCCATACTAACCCGGCCCACCCCACTGTTGGGTTGGGCTTACGAATGGAATTGTAGGTATCCTGGATGGTGAATGTGCAACCAGTTTTCGCATTCCAATAATGGACGTCTTGAGCAGAGATGTTAGGAGGGGGAGGAGAGGAGGAGCATGTTGATCTCCTTGAGATTTGCATTGCTTCTAGATCGAGCGGATCGAAGGTTAGATGGCCAATTCCAATTACCATTGACAATGATCTCGGAGGCTTTGAGGTTCTTTCCGAGTCTGGAATCGTCAATGATATCGGACCCATAGTGATTATAACGAAATTTAATTAAATACATAATATTTTTTTCCAAATTGAAATCTTTATGGCTTTGGCTTTTTTTTTAACTTATTCTTTACCGTTACTGTTTCCTTAATTTATATATCTATTGAACAATATTAATTAGGTATAAAAAAAAGGTTAAGAAGATATAAAAAAAAAGGTTAAGAAGATATAAAAGTGCTCAACTCTTGCGAACATTGAACTTGCTATGTTCATCTCATTCTCATGTGATGAGTTTAACTATTAAATAAACAATAAAGATAGAGCAATATAGGTCCATGGTGTTTCAAAAATTCTTAGGAACATTGAACTTGCTATGTTTCAACTCATTATCATGTGATCAGTTTGACTATTAAATAATCAATAAAGATGGAGCTAACATATCCATAGTGATGTTTCCTAGATAATTTAACTGTTATAAAAAACAAATTGGCTGATATAGTAAGATATAGAAAGATAATCTAGGTATTCAAATGTAAGTTAAAGTATACAATTAAATAATGGAAGAGAAAGAGCTGGACGTTCCAAGAAAGGGTAACTCATTCTACTGAAGATAATTAAAAAAAATTTGAAGTCTTATATGATAAGACTGGATAAAATCTGTTTATTCACATTCGCTCAATCGATATAATTTCACAGAACTTAAGAAGTGATTTTAGGATTGAAAAGAAAGATGTGAGTAAATAAATATTAGTCAAAGAATTTGGAGATAAAGAGAATCGAATTAGGAAGAAGCAGCTGACCATAAAGGAATTCTGGTATTCCTATACACAAGAGATAAAAGAAATTTGCATTTGGAAGTCATCAGACTTAGGGTTAGAAGATTGATTCGCTTATTAGAACGATTCCCATAGTCCGACAATTTAAGAAAGCTGAATCAAGATCCAAAAAGAAAGGCTTTTTACAAAAAAAAAATATCTAAGGTTAAGGAAATTTAAGATTTATGCAATCAGAAAAAAAAAAGATTAAATCATCTGAAATGGAAAATACGGGATCGGAGGTGTCGGAGATATTAAGCATATTCCATTAACTCGTATCTTTCATTTATAAATAAAAATCTATGCTTATTGTAATTTGAAATTTTTCTAAATAATAAAAATCTATCTTTTTTTTTTAACATGGTATGAGAGCGTAGGTTTAGATTTTGAGATTAAGTTTTTCATCTTCCGTGTATCGGCAGATAGTTGTCTTAGTTGTCCGTTGGAAGAAAAGAAAGAAATAAAAAAATTGGTTTCCAGATTTGGTGTGCGAAGCCACAATCAACAGATGCATTGTGTCTTCCGTTATGCCGATGGGCACTTGTTTTAGCTGTCCGCCAGAAGAAAAAAAAAAGAGAAATAAAAAAATTGGTTTTCGGATCTGGTGTGTGCAACCACAATCAACACACCTGATTGAGAGGCAAACAGTTTTGGTTCTTCTCAGTGGCGTAGCCAGGATCGAAACATAGTGGTGTCCTGGACCTTATGACATTAACAACACGTGTAAAAATATTAAAAAAATATTTCACACTAACGTGTTCTCTGAAAACTATAATAAGTGTCAATCACAATTGGTGAGCAATATACTGCAAATAATAAGCATTAGGATTGTCATTTTAGATCAAAGTTTTCAAACCTCCAAATCTACCATACATGTTGCTTGCCCCATCATATCCTTGTCCTCTGATTCTAGACATAGACAATTGATATCCGCACAACAAACTTTCAAGAGCATTTTTTTGTCATATTATAGTAGTCTCATGGACATCAACTATTCCAATAAATCTTTCCCTAACAAATCATTTCTCATCAACAAAATACAAAACAAATAACCATTTCTTTTTTACCAGAGCAATCTCCGGATTCATCAACTAAGACAGAAAAAATACTATCTATAATTTCTTTGACAATTTTGTTAACTGATTCAACTGCTCAAGCATTCACAAGCACTTTTTGAATATCAAGAGAATCCATCTTATGACTTTTCAGAGCATATTTTAACACAACTCTTATTTTTTCATTGATCAAGCCAAAAACTTTTAATAACTCAAGAAAGTTCCCTTTATATGAAGAACTTTTAGATTCATCATGTCCATTAAATGTCAAACCACCTAGTAGAAAATATTTAGCAGCTATAAGTGATGCATTCAATCTCACAAGACAATCAGCTTTATCTTTATCTTGCTTCTTTAAAGAAGCTTTAATACTTTGGTCATACATCATAAGAGATTCACATTTTGTCATTGCAAAGTTATGTTCACTACCAACATTGATTTTTAATCTACTTTTCTTAGTCCAACTTTAAAACCCTTTCTTTCTAGCGAAACTCTCTTGACTCTTTCTTTCTAGCAAAACTCTCTTGACTACCAGTGTCACACTTATTGTTGAATAAATAACAAGGCAAACAATGAACAGAGTTATTATTTTCTCTATATTCTAACCAACTTTTATATAAATCAAACCAAGAATGAACAACTGCACGTGGTTTTCCGTTAAAATCTATAGGAGGATACTGCTCCTTACGGGGTTGAGTTGGACCCCGTAAAAAGTAAGCTCTTTTTACCGAGTCTTGAAGATTTGGATGAAAGCTAGATACTCAGTCTGTTTCCCTTAGATCATCCTCTAGTTAGAGTTTTTTTTGAATTGATAGTAGAAGAATAATTGTTCTAAAATGCTGTATCTCGTAGTTAGGACCTTCTTACTAATATTATCAAATCTATATAAGTTTATATTATTTTTTAAATCAATCCATCTATTTATATTAAAATAATATTTATTTATATTATACATTCAAAAATTAATAATATATATGATAAAAAATTAGATTGATATTTTATATATAATACTAAAATAAATTATACATTCAAAAATTAATAATATATATGATAAAAAATTAGATTGATATTTTATATATAATACTAAAATAAATATAGTTATATATATGCTGTTGATAGGTTTCGAACTTGGTAAGGGTGGGTACCTACTTGGTTGTTTCCCACTGTGCCAAATATGCAAACTTGATTTTTAAGTGCTAACGATATTATCTAGGGAATCAGGTGGGTTCCTAGGACCCCGCAGGAACCCACCTGGCTCCGCCTGTGGTTCTTCTTAAATTTTGGATAGCTTGTTTAAGACATCTAATCCTTCAATGAGACTGGTTGGATTCTGATTTGGTGTTATAGTTCAGAAAAATCGCTACATGAACATTAAAACAACTTTATTTGTAAAATCGTGGATTCAATTTTGGTTTTGATTGGAAATTAGATTTGGATTTAGATTTAATATTTAGATTTACTATTGGATTTGGATTTGGTATTTGGATTTGGCATCTAGATTTCATTTTGGTTTTGGACTCTGTTTGACGTCTTAATTATGTGTGACGTTTTCTTAGATCGGCATTTGTCATTTGGATTTCGTTTGGTGTCCAGATTTTGTTTGATGTTTTGTTTGACTTTTGTTTAGATCGGCGTTTGTCGTTTGAATTTCGTTTTAATGTTTAGATTTTGTTTGGTGTTTGGATTATGTGTGACGTTTGCTTCGATCGACGTTTGTAGTTTGAATTTTGTTTGGTATTTGGCATTTGGATTTTATTTGACGTATGCAATTTAGCAAGTTAAGATTTAAGATTTGAGATTTGAATTGGAAATCGGGAATTTCAAAGTGATGATTTGAGATTTAGGATTGAAGGTTTGAGATTTCGGGTTTGAGGTTTGAAATTCAGGATTAGATATTTGAGATTTACTATTTGAACTGAATAATTGGTTGGAGAAAATGATGAGGTAGAATAAATACAAAGAAGAGTACTTGAAGAAGAGTACTTGAAGAAGAGTACTTGAAGAAGATTTATGAAGAAGGTGTGAAGAATATCAAATTTCTAATCATCAATAGAAGAGTTCTGCACTGCCTCATTTTGAAGTATTTATGTTACTCTTAGATTTCTTGATTCCATTACGATGAGCTTTGTGGGACTGGTTGTGAGCTGTGTGAAGAAGACATATGAAGAATTTTTAAAATATTGAAGGCAACTTGCAAAGTTCTTTGCAAAGAAACACTACTTGCGGAAGGCTTTGTCAATATCTTAGTTTCACTTTATTTTTGACAAACTTTAAATGTGTATGTTGCATTGTGAATTTGAGACAGGGTGTTAGAGATATTAGGTCAAAGCCCATTAGCTCATATGTTTTATCTATAAATAAGAGTGTATACTCTTTGTAATCTAAAAACATTCTAAATAATAAAACGATAGTTGTCTTTCTTTGTTTCTCTTTTTCTTTAACAAGAAGTCAACAAGGAATCTATCTAGAATTCAGAGAAGGTAAATTAGGATCATTTTTCATCAAAAGATATCAACTAGTAGGAAAAGACGCTTAACAAAACTCTAGTTCAGAGGAAACTTCAATAAAATATATCTTCATCAAATGGGTATGAGCTACAATTCTCATCTCTCAACAAGAATACCTCGAGTGTCCCAGAACAGGACATCATGAACTTCTACCATCAATTAGGAAATCCAACATGATAAAGTGAGCATAACAGACAAAAAAGACTATAAATCATTTTGTTTCACTACTAAAGACTAAAGACAAGTTGATTTTACTCAACTCTGCTAAATTCACTTTAGTAGGTAAATTTTCTATAGGTAGACCAGACCAACTATTAAATTTTTTATTAATAATATGAAACTAAAAGGTGAATTTAATCTGTTTATTTTTTTTATAAATGGCATGTCTTTATATAATTAACACAACAAGATGATTTAAAAATTCTTTGGAAATGGAATGTTTGATCTTTAGGCCAGCATAACATGAGATTATTCAAATGGGATCCTGTTTTATTGTCTAGATTGTAATCACCTTGGTCATAATAGCATTCAATGTAAAAATATATATTTTAAAACATGTTTTTAATAATGAATTTAATACAAAATTAAAAGTAAGGCAAGAAATGAACAATAATAACAAGTTATCATTCAAGAAAACTGAAATATGGGCTCCTAAAGCTAAAATTAAATCTTTAATTGTTAAGGAAAATAACAAAGGTTCCCCAAAAACTAATTATTGAAACAAAATGGAAACTAGTAGAAATATAGTCAACAAGATAACAACACACAAATAGAAAGACAAGAGAACTCATCACCAATTAGAAAACAATAAAATGCAATAGAAGAACACAATTCGGAAATAATAGAAGCTCTACATTCTATAGAGCTTGCTAACATATTCAATTGTATATATAATTCATCATATGATGATCATAACCAAATCTCATCAAACTACACTTTAACTGAAAGCGTTCCAGCTTCTCCAATGAAATTATTCATTAGTGAGAAATTGAAATTGGAAAAAAGGGAAAAAACAATAAAACAAAGGATACAAAACTTCTTAAAAAGAAAAATAAAATGAATCCTAAGAAGACAGATAAAGCAGCCCCCAACATCTTAAATGAAAGTTTTGATATTGAATTGGAACATTAGAGAAGTCGGAAATAAAAACACAATTATGAGGATAAAATCTAATATTAATTCTAAGAAAATAGATTCCATGTCTTTAGAGAAACCTATGATCTGAGATAATAGAGTTGAATCAACTTTGAAATCTATTGGCTTTGATCATGGTATTATAAACACAAATAATAAAATATGGATTGTATGGATAAATCCTTTTATAGTGGATGCGTTTAGTGACAAATAACAGCTCATCCACTTATAAGTCACTCATTCGAATCTCAATAAGGTCTTCAATGTTATTGTAATATATGAAAAATTATCAATAATCAATAGACTTCTCTTATGGGATAACTTAAGAGAAATATCTAACAATCCACTTCAGTGGACTTTTATGGAAGATTTCAACTGTATATCTCTGAGCATCTATTATGTTCAACATTGTGTTTAAGAAGTCTTGATGATTTCAACAACACAATCTTAGACTGGTCACTAGAAGATGTTGGTTTTATTGGTTCACCATTTACCTTGACCAATAATAGAAATTAGAAAATATTAGATAGAGTTCTTGTTAATGCTCAAATGAGAAATTACTTTGAGCATATTCGTGTGAATTGACTGTCAACTATTTTAAACATATTTTAGTTAACAACAGTCAAGTTAAACCTATATGAAAAACCCTATAGAGATAATACCAACCTTAATCACTCATGTTGATAATTTTTTTCTAATGGCTTCTCCAACTATAGAGGAAATTCAAAAGGCTGTGAAAAATCTTAAAACTAATAGTATTGTTCGTCCAGACGGAATCAATGCAACTTTCTATTAATCATGTTGGAACATAATTAAGAATGATCTACGCTCTACAATTAATGAATTTTTTAATGGAACAGCTAGTCCAAATGGTATATTTTCTACTACCATTTGTCTAATTCCTAAAATAAATACACAAAACAGTGGAAAGGATTTAGACCCCTAAGTCTTTGCACTATTTTTAATAGGATTTTTTCAAAATTCATTAATGATAAACTGTCATTAATTCTTCCAAAGATAATTTCTCACGAATAAGGAGAATTTGTTCATGGAAGAAATATCCATAATCTTTTTTTTCAAGAAATCATTTATGATATTAATAGGAAATCTATGGGTAGAAAAAATATTCTTAAGATTCATATGACAAAAGTATTCGATAAAATACTACATTGTTTTATACTTGATGTTACGAAATCCAGAGGTTTTTATAACAGCTTTATAACTCTCGTCAACAATTGTATCATATACGTATTCTTCTCTATTTTGATAAATAGAGACCTTCAAGGTTATTTCAAAGGCCTGAATGGTGTTAGGCAGGGGGATCCTATCTCCCTGGGCCTCTTTATTATTGCTGAAGAATACCTCCTTAGAGGTATCAACAACCTTTTCAATAAGTGCCAAAACATGAAATTCAAAAACAGAAGTCAATTGAACATTAATTACCTAAAATTTGCAGATGACTTTGTCATCTTTGCAAATGGTTGTAAGAATAACATCAATAGACTAAACAATTTCCTTAAACTATATCAAGATATCAGGTCAAAGTATAAACAATGAGAAAGCAAGTTTCATAGCTTCTAATAAGCTTAGTTTCCAGAGAATAAAATCTCTTGAAGAGTCTACTCGCTTTAAATAGAAAACTTTACCTACAAAATATTTAGGGGTATCTATTGATAATAATAATAATAAGGATTGAAAATATGATGACCTTGTCATGAAAATTAGATTAAAAGTCAATGAATCTGATACTAAAAATATGTCATTTGGTGGAAGATTAGTACTAATACAATCAAGTTTTAATGTCATTACCTTCTTACTATATCCAATGTTGTACTCTGCCCAATAGTATTATCAACAGGGTTGGGAAACTCTATAATGGATTTCTATGGAGATCTAAAGAGTATTCCAATGTTGTTCACTAGGAAAACCTTTGCAAACCTTATGAAGAAGTTGGTTTGAATGTGAAGAAAATCAAAAATTTACCATGATGCATATGCATGTACAATGTGGTTCAACTTTAATGAAAACAAATCATTATGGGCTAAATATGTGAACTCAAGCAACTGTAAAAACAATCACACTCTTCAAATAAATACAAATAATAAAGGTTCAATGACCTGGAAAAGATTAATTCATATAAGCGAAATAATGATAATCATATTTTATGGAACATATGCAATGGTAATATCAATATTTTGTTAGAAAAATGGATTAGAAAACCTTCAATCCAATTGTCTAATAATGAAAATAATGATTGGTACACTATTGAAACACTTCATAGCTTATGGTCAAACAATAATTGGAACCTTCACAAACTGAAATCACATGTAATTATACCTAACATTAATAAAATTCTATAAATTAAAATTCACAATGCTAGAGAAGATAATATAGTTTGGACTTTAGGGAAATCTGGTGACTTCAACTTAAAATCAACCTTGAATTACATAAGATAAAAAGGAACTACCTCAAATATCTTTGCTAAAACTATGGAACAACATTACTCCTACAAAATTTTCTTTTCTTTTATGGAAAACCATAAAAGGATGGATATCTGTTGATACTAATTTATAGAAAAAAAAACTTCAGTTTAGCTTCTAAGTGTATTTTTTGTCAAGATATAGAGACAGTTAATCACTTGTTTGTTAGCTGTCCTATATCTTGAGAAATTTGGAATCATTTTTCTTATATTGTATCAAAATTGGTAGGTATATGAAAATTCACCATATACTAAAATATTGGTTATGGTCTACTTCAAAACAGACTCTGATAATATTAATCATTCCATGTATAATATGCTAGAATATTTAGAATTATATAAATAAAATTAAATATGATGATCTTAGTATATATATTAAAATATTATTGATAAGATCAATCATAATATATCATGTGTTGCTAATACCAACAATCTTAAGAGGAAATTATGGTACGGTGATCTTAATCTGGCTAACAAATTAGGTTATTTCTTCCGATCTGAAAATATTAATAGGTTGGATGTAGTTAGATGGCTTGCTCTTAAAGATGATAGAATTAAGTTAAGTTGTGTTGCATCTTGTCTAATCAATAGAAAGTCAAGTGGTACTGGAATACTCAGAGACAACAATGATGAAATAATAGTTACTTATAGTAGGTTATATGGCAAGTTAAACCATTTGATAGCTCAATGCATGATTATATTAGTTCTTTTTAAAAGTTCGATTTTTCCTTTTAAATTAATGTAAATATCTAAAATTTAAAAAAAAATCAAAATATAGTTTTCTAGACTAATCAAATCAATTATATTTTATTATCCAAAGTAAACATGATTTAAATTTCAAATAATTGATTATGTTTGTTAATTTATAAAAAAAAATGAATTTTATATTATATAATCGTTACTCATATCATATATTCAAAGGTTAAATTATAATAAAATATTATTTAGAAAAATATATATAGTCAAAAAAATAACTAACTCATCGAACAATATTTGTGAATGGTAAAGGTATTTGTGAATGGTAAAGGTAAGACCCGTTTAATATGAATTACATAAACTACTTGGTATATTTTAAGATCAAATCTATTGGAAACTCTCCAAAAATATCTCATTCTCTCTCGTTACCAAAATCTCCAAATATTAAAGCCTAGCTCTAATTCTCTCAAATCAAGCTTCTATAATAATACTCATCATACTAATTCTTCGACTTGTAGATATAAGATTTCTCAAGCAACCGTCTGAAGTCTCAATCTCTATATATAAGTTAAAATCTAAAAGGTATGCTTCACATGAGATTCAAGATTACAAGAAATTGAATAAACATAAAAAAAATTCATGTGGATCTAGGCTGAAATAGCAATCAAACTGAAGATGAAGGCATCAACTACAGCTCAATCAGGTCAATAAATGAATGATTCTCAAAATAAATCTCACTTCGAGATTTATTTAAGTTCCCCAAAAGACGTTAGTCCCACATATGGGACTAAAAATCAGGATTCATCAACTAAAGACAGAAGAACTACTAAAAGATATAATAGGGCCTTCTCGATAAGAAAATCAGATCACGATATGAAGAATTTATACATCTCCATCTTCTAAAGAAGGACAACAACAAGATGGGGAACCCCAAATCCCAAATCTTGTAAGCAATCTGATATTTGAACATGGCTCTCCAACAACAAACCATCGAAAACCTTTTGGAGTCAACCTCAAACCTAAATCATACGCGGAAGCAACATGAAATCTCAAACAAAGTTTCACCACTCGAATATCATCTACAAGGAGCAAGGAGCACAGAGAGCTATAATATTCCATGAATCAGATAAGGAACCCATAGTCTTTTCTTCTAAAATCACCTTAATTGTTAAATTTAGTCTTGATAGACCTAAACTAGATTACTTTAAAACCTTCTTAGGATCTTTCAAGTTCAATGTACTTATAATATAGGCTTAGGATCTTTCAAGTTCACTGGTACTTATAATATATTTATATTTAATTATAGATATCTCTTTATTGAATTTCAAAATATAAATGATATTAAAAAGTTCTGAAAGATGAACGTTTGGAGTGTACGGTAATTAACCTTTAGAATTTTGAAATGGACCCCTAATTTTAACCCTAAACTAAAGTTTCCCCAGACTCCAGTTTGGCTTGCCTTTCCTAGAGTACCAATAAAATCCTGAAACAACCAGTCACATTGCTAAGGTAACTAGATTACCTTTAGCAACTTGGGTCCCTTATAAAAATCAAGCAAGCTTTAACTATTGTAAATCTTCTCTTGTTCTAGATGTCTCTGCCCTTTTCCCCAAAAAATATGGATAAGTTTTAGGGTAAATGATGTTTTTTGGAAAGATGTCATATATGGTGATATCCTTACGTATTCGAAGTCTGTAAACATTTAGATAATAGAGATAGTAACTGTAATAAAGACCTAAAATAAAGAAAACACTGAAATTAATATCCGGCTACATACTCAACCTAAAGATACACTAAACAAAATCTTTCTTCCTACAAAAAGAATGTGGGTTCAAAAGATAAAATCTATAACAGTGGATCCAAAACAATTTCAATCAAATGATAAAGATAACCTTTCAATGACAAATGAACAACAAGCCAACAATGAGAGTATTGACTCTGTCAATACTATTCCATCCAATTCTGATTCTTCTTTATCAGATTCAAATATTGACCAACAACAAATTAGGAAGAACACTTTAAAGATAAATAATAACAAAAATACCTAAGAAAATATTTTAGATGGTAACAAGATAAAAATAGACATGATCGCTGAAGCTAATGAAATAACAGAAACTGAAATAAGTGAAGCCCTAAATACAATATAATTTAGGAAATTCTTTCAATTTAATAAAGAACTTAAATACCAATGACTATGACAAAGATAAATTGAACCTCTTCACACCAGCAGCTTGCCATCTTCACTTTCAATGAAAATAGTATCTACCAAACCAGAAGTAAACAAAAACTAAACCAAAAACCTTACAAAACCCAAAAAAAAGTCCATTAGGTAACTTTAAACAACAAAATTTCTAATATTAAAGGATCATTAAGATCCTCAAATCCATTCTCAAAATGACTTTAACAATTTTAATTAGAATGCTAAGGGAGTTAGCAACATAGAAACTCTTAGAAGAATTAGATCGATCATCAAATCTGGACATATTGATTCCATTACTCTACAAGAGCCAATGATTTAAATCTTTAATCTAAACAAAATATCTAAAAACTTGGATTCACTTCTGTCTTTACAAACATCAATAACAAAATATGAATTTAGTGGAAAACAAATTTAAAACACAAATTCTCATCAATAATGATCAATTATTCCATATGATGGTGAGCTACACTTCTAAAAATACTGAATTTCTAGTCACCATCATATATGCTAAATGTTGGGATCACTTAAGGGATATTTCTTCTAAAAATCAACCTTAATTGATTGTAGGAGACTTTAATAAAATAACTGATCCAACTAAAGAACTTGGTTGTTCAACTCTTAACTTAAGAGGAATTGATGAATTAAATAATATGATTATAGACTATAACTTAGAGGATCTTGGTTACACATGATCCAGTTTCATTTGGCCTAATAATCATAAATAAAATGCTTTGACAAACCATTACACAATGATGCATGGAGGGATACTTTTGATATTACAAAAGGTGAAACATCTAGCCAGACCTAGCTCAGATCACTCACGTCTTTGTATATTTATGTCTTTATACTCAAATAAACCTAAATTTCCTTATAAATTCCAAAATATGTGGTGTCTCCACACTAATTTCTTAGAAATTGTTGAGCAAAATTGGTATTAAATATATATATATATATATATATATATATATATATATGGTGACCACATATCTGTTTTCTGGTTCAAATTAAGAAGACGCAAATTGAAATTAAAAATATGGAACAAAACAATCGTTGGAAATATCTTTGATAGTATTGCCAAGGCTGAAGATGAAGTTAAATTTACAGAATCATGCCTTGAAGAATCCAATAATATAAATAACATAATGAATCTCACCAAAGACATAACTAACCATCTGAAAAATTTGGACATAGAGGGAATATTTTAGTAATAAAAGAGTGCCACTCTCTGGATCAAAGATAGATATAAAAACTTAAAATTCTTTCATAACTATGTGGGAAAAAATAAAAAAAAATCATGGGATATCTATTAATGATTTATGGACTGAGGAATCTTCCTTGGTAGTTTAATGTGTTTTGGATTATTTCAAATCTATCTTTAAATAATAATATTAGTTTACCAAATATTAGATAATATATCTGAAACAATCTGTAAACTAATAACAGACTATGATAACATGATCCTAACAGTAACTCTCTTAAATGATGAAATCTACACTAAAATCAAGTCTTTTAACCCGAATAGTATCTCTGGAGGTGATGGATTCAACTCCGAATTCTATCAAACTTGTTGGCCTATAATTCAAAATGATCTATGTGATGCTATATGTGCCTACTTCAATGGTACAACTGCCACAAAATACATATTTGCTATTACAATATGCCTTATTGATAAAAAAACTCTGTTAAAACTTGGAAAGAGTATAGACCTATAAGTCTTTGTACAATATTCAATAGAATACTATCCAAGTTTATAAACAATAGACTTGCAAATATTTGACCTGAAATAATTTATGATGAACATTGTGGTTTTTTAGAACAAAACAAAATATCCATGAAAACATCATGATTACTCATGAATTAACCCAGAACCTTAACAAACAAGTACATGTAATAATATCATTCTAAGTCTAGATATGGCTAAGACATTTAACAAAATCTCATTCAACTTCATATATTATGTCCTTAATGCATTTGGATTCAATAATCAATTTATTCAGCTAATCAAAAGAGATATTGAACATATCAAATACTCTATAATCATTAATGAAATATCATATGGTTATTTCCCTTCTAGCAGTGGTGTCAGGCAAGGTGATCAATTATCACCCAGGTTGTTCATCATTGTTGAAGAATACCTCTTAAGAGGTATTAAAAACTTTTAACAGCCACATTCATGTACAATAAAATTCTAGAGGATACATTAATATCCTCTGCCTTGCATTTGCAAATGTTGTTATAATCTTTATGAATGGAGCTATTAATAATGTCAATAAAATTTATGATTTTCTTGACCACTATCAATTAGTCTATGGTCAACAGAGAACAAACAAAAAAACAACATTTATCTCTTCTACTAAAATGAACAAAATAAGATCTAAAGCAGTTGAAAATATAATTGGTTTTAAACAGATCACAATTCCCTTTAAATACCTTGGCATATTATTCCACACAAATAATTACTCATGCAATTATGATGATAGTTTCCAAAATTAGGAATAAAATCTTTGAATGAGACAGTAAAAATCTGTCATTTGGGGGCAGATTAATATTGCCTCAGTTTGTACTTCTCTTAATTCCCATTTACCATATGCAAAATAGTTTGTAACCCAAGACTGTGCAAGAATAAACAATCTTATTAACAAATTCTTATGGGGTTGTAAGAAAACTTCTAAACTATCATATGGGTTAACTGGTCAAAAATTTGCAAACCTTTTGAGGAAAATAGACTAAATTGAAGAAACCTAAAAGACACTCAAAAGTCTTTCTATTGAAAGCTCTTGATGAACTTTAAAGAATACAAGTCTCTATGGTCTATCATTATTCATCGCATTAGTTATCCCAACTCCCACCTTCTCCAAATCAAATCCAAATCCAATGACTCTAAAGTATAAAAAATACTAATCAAAATAAGAGATTTAGCTAAAAATACATATTTTGGAAGATCATAAATTATAATATTGACTTTTGGCTTGATAAATGGAATCATTCTCACCCATTTATTGGTACAATAAAATTAAAGTTTCCTAATTTTGGCATAATGGATCATGGAATATCAACAAACTTAATGATAATATCCTACAATCAAACATAAACAGGATTTCAAAAACTAAAATTAAATGAATATTCATAAGATACTATTTTATGGAATCTATCTTGTGATGGAGAATCTCTTAAAAGACACATGGTACTTGATTAGACAAAAGAACCATAAGTCATTGATTTACAAAAAAAAACTATAGAATGATATCACTCAAAATAAGTGTTCATTCACTCTTAGGAGGATTATCAATCGTTTTATATCTGTGGACACCATCATTCAGAGGAGAAAAATTAGTTTAGCCTTTAAATGTCAACATTATGAAAACTCATAATCGGTCAACCATGTCGTTGTTGACGGAAATATGGCATCAGAATATGAAAATATGAAAATATTTTCAATGCTTCTTTGGCATCCTAATAAGTAATTATATGACTATCGCTCATATAATAAATATCTGGTTTGTGTCAACCTCAAAAAACATCCATATAATAGTTATATTACCCCTTATTATGTGTTAGGCCATTTGGGCTGCCAAGATATAACTCAAAACACTAAACACTAAACCATCTTCCAAAATCATAACTGATAAAATAAATCTCATTATTATCAACCTTGATTGTGTTACTCTAATAAAACCAAAATATAGGATAGGATATCTGAAAATAGTCAATGTAATTGGTTGTTTTCATCATCTTCCATATGATTATAAGACACATCTTCATGGAGCATAATCATGTTGCTCGAGCAGAATCATGTTGTTGATTGGGTGGCCTAATGGGCCCTCAATTCTAAAACAAATTGTGAATTCTCTTTAATCACTTCACATACCTCCTTAAGTGTTATAATATTACTAGAAAACACAAATTTGGGATATCTAAAGATACCCAATTGACTGTACTACTAATACTTATGGCAGGGTTACACCTGACCATATGATTTTTATGATGCATGTACAAAGTACAACACCAAATGGAGGAGTATCTTCAATACAAAAGATTAGGCGCAGCACTAGGATTGATGTACATATATGGAATCAAATGATGTGGTTAAGGAATATATAACTTTAACATTCAAAACCAAAAACTACTAGTTAATGGGAAAATATTAGTTCATTGTAAAACTTTTATTTGGCCAACAACCTAGTCTAATATGTAATATTTAGCCTTTGGCTATATCAATAGATTATTTTTTAGCCAAAAAAGAGATAAAATCTATTAAGATAAAAGTTTTAAAACTGCACCCCTCAACCATCTCTATCATCCCTCCCTTCAACTCTTCCTCATCAGCAACCATGGTCGAAACTCGAACCAGCTCCAAACCTAAGAATAAGAGAATTTCCTCACGGAGGAAAATCACTCCCAAATACTCTGAGAACCAAGCACCAGCACCAACCCCCATGAGATGAATGATCCTCATCACCCCAACAGCCCTTGCGATACCACCATATCCCTCGAAATAAAGTTTGTTTCCCTTGCCTCACCCCGCTCACCCACCACCACTGCTGGTTTGCTTGGACTTCCTCCGTTTGTGCATGGTTCACCCCCTCCAGTAGCCAGTCCCCCTAGAGGTATCCATTCGCTCTCGGAGGCTAGCCAACGCATCATCGATGAGATCCGGCATGACCTGGAGTTGACCCTTCTTCCGTCTACTGCACCTATCACTACAACTGTCATTCATATGGACGAAGATGAGGAAGAAGAACCCCCCCCCCCTAAGCTCGTGTTTTCATTCTCCTTGACCAAGATGGAGAGGCCCATCTATGATGCCAATGTCAACCCTCTGCAACTATACCTTAGTGAGCTTCATCCTAATTCTGATGATTTTGCTTCCCCTAGGTTAGTCTTGTACCCCCCCCCCTCTCAACTATGATAGTGAAAGTGTCGATATACCTGGCATGGGAAGACCCCTACCCTCTCTTGCAACCTCGAACGCATCCAACAAATATACCAGCCATATCGAGCCTTTCCCCTCTTCCCAGCTTCCCACAACCTTATTTCCTCCCTCCCAAGCAACCATGCACCCTCATACAAGCCCATGCACATAGTACCTCAAAGCATATCTCTCTCCAATCTCTCATCTCCACCTCCTACTAGTGTCACTAGTAAATATGTATTCTTGTCTGACACTACTAAGTTGCCACAACCCAATCCAACCCCACCGTCGTAACCGCATCTCACTCAACGCATACTAACCATCATTGAGATTTATGTGCTGTAAAATCCCTCGAGTCGCCCCAACTCTTTCATGCCTATCTTCCTCCCTCAACAGTAGTTTTACTCAATTGTTGTCCACGTAGCGGGCACCCCCATCATGAACCTGATCCCCCGGCCACATGCTTGCACATATCTTTCCTAGGGAGAAGCAGCAAAAGCAAGCTCGTGTCTCGCCCCCATGGCTCCAAGACTCACCAATACCTGGGCTTAAGAAACGGTTACATAGTCTCGCCAGCTCTGGCCTCTCGAACTCGAACCCCTAGACATCAACCTCTCCCGCTCCATAACCATAAAGTCATCTGATCTATGTTGCGCAATACCGCCCTCTCCCTAGTTAACCTTCAACCACCTGTCCAAACCAATCTGTCTCTTTCGTCGATGCCCCCCTAATCATATCCAACAGCCATACCGCTTCTATCGGGTCAGATTTAGGAAAACGTGGTTGCTCAACCTCTTGATTTGCGCTCCTCCGTGAGCATTGTGAAATTCAACACTCTTCAAGCCGACCAATAAGTGCTAATGTTTCATCTCGAAACTATTATGGGCGACAAAGCGGAATGGGCCAAATGCCTATCAGGTTACTTCCTTACTAAGAAATGAGCTATTCATCATGTGCAAGCCCTTGTGACGCATGTGTGGGGCATCTATGAACTTCAAAAATGTAAGGCCACCCCTTTGGGCCCTTTTTCTTCAAATTCTCAACCACCGACAATGCTACTCATGTCCTCTAAATGGCTTTATGGTTCTTTAGCAACCACCATATTTTCCTTAAGCGGTAGGAATTCATGGATAACTCAGTGAAAGAGACACTTAAAGTTATACCTCTTTGGATTAAGTTACATGACATGTCACATGAGTTTTGGTCGGAAATAGGTTTTAACATCACTGGCAGTTTTTTGACACCCCATCTACGTGGATACATACATGGCTAATTGCACAAGACTTAACTTTGCTAGAATCTGCATTATCATGAAATCCTCTGACAACTTTATAGCCTCGAACTCTATCATTTGTTTAGATAGATCTCATGTTTTGCAGTGGAATACAAGGGACTTTCACCCTTTTGTGTGCACTGCAAGTCGTTTGGCCATAATGTTGCATCATGCACCGACTCATAGGATTCGTCCCATTCAAGCCCCCATATCGTATATCTGGAAACTAGCCAGCCTCCTGAGGCCTCTCTTTCCATATCCAGCGAAAGAAACTTTATAGTTGTCCGCATATACAATGACTTGCGTATCAGTATTGACGGGGGAGGAATGGAAGTTCGCAGAGGAACCAACCACCACACTCATTCCACTTTTGGCCAAATGGATCTCTGATTAATGGATAAAGATCTCATTATAAGTGGTGTTATTTTGCCAAATATGTGCGTTATTCAGTTAACCTCACAGGCTAAGTTGAGTATGTACGGGATTAACCCTCCCAAGTGATAGTTTTTGTAAATCTCTTTTCTCTTATTTATTCATGATTAATTAATGCATATTGCTTGGTGGAATGTAAGGGTTCTAAATGACCCAATTAGACAAAAAGACATCCGAGAGTATGTGTTCTCAAATACTATTACCGTAATTTGCCTCCTTGCGACCAAAGCTAATATTGAGAATGTTGTGTTTATTATGAATCAAATACTCCCGTGGTGGAGCTTTAAAACCAACCATGACCACCACCACTATGGTAGAACTTGGATTGCATGGAACCCTAGTGTCTACCGTATAACGATTAGTTTCACCTCCCTTCAAATTATTGACTGCTTCATCACTTGGATCTCCAAAATCAAACCCTTAACCTTTCGAAAATATATGGATTTAATGATCCTTCTGACTGCCAACCCCTTTGGCGCAATATCGCCCATATCGCTCGAGGAAATTATAATACCCCTTGGATTGTCATGGGTGATTTAAAAATCATCCACAACCCCTTAGAGCACACCAGCAACATTAACCGTTAGAATAGCTATATTGTCGCCTTCAATGAATGTTGCCAAACTAGTGGTCCTAAAGATCTTAGGTCATTTAGCTTCCAATACTTTTTTCTAACAAACAAGTGGACAATTAAATTTCTTTAAAGATTGATACGACAATTGTTAATAGCCATTGGGATGACATCTTCCCAAATTCTGTCTCATTTTTACCTCATCGCACGTCGGGCTATAACCCTATTACCCTCTATCTCAACACACATTTCCTCACCACCCCGACCTTTTAAATATTTTAATATGTGGCAGACCCATCCTAAATTTTCCAATCTTGTCACCTCTAGCTAGAGCACCGCTTACTCTGGCAATCCCATATTTATTATCATTATCAAGCTCTCCCGCCTGGCAGAGATTCTTCTCTCTCTTAATAAGCGCAAATTTAGTAATATTAGTAATATGGTCAAAGAAGCCCAAGAAAATCTGGCTCATGCCCAACTACATTTGGTTAGCAACCCCAACTACACATCCCTAATCACCATGGAGTGTGAGGCTTCTAGCTCATACATCTTCTACAGTCGTGTTGAGGAATCTTTCTTTAAGCAAAACTCTTGCGAAACCTGGCTGAAACTAGGGGATAGAAAATCTATTTTCTTCCATAATAGCATTAGGGTCTGTAGGGGTCGAAATAAAATCATAGCCATAAACAACCCGAATGGGTCCATCAACTTCAACCCTAGAGAGATTTTGAACTCTTTCTGTACCCACTTCTCAAAATTTATTGGCACCAATAGCTCCTCTGACTACCCAGACCAGAAAAGAATTAGATCTTTTATTAACACCAAAATCTCTCTAGAAGACGAGGTTAATATGATTCAACATATTTTAGATACTAACATAAAAAAATTCTATACTCACCATCGATAACAACAAAGCCCATGGCCCTAATGGTTTTAGTGTCAGTTTTTTCAAATCTTGTTGGTCCATCGTGGGACCTGACATCTGTAGGGCGGTCAAGTATTTTCTTCCACCATGGGGAAATGGATCCCTTTTAGAACAAACCTCTCATTATCTTTGATCCTAAATTATACTCCATATCCACCCCTGTTGTAATATGATCTATAAGATAATCTCCAAAAAAAATGCCTCTAAAATTAAATCAATCCTCTCTACCTCGATTGACTCGTCCCAATCTGTTTTTGTTTGAATCAAATCATCTTTGATAATATTCTTTTCATCCAAGACCTTATGCATGATTACCACACGAATCACAAAGGACCTCGATATACGCTTAAAATTGACCTTATGAATAACTTCGATAAGGTTAGATGGAGGTTACTTCTGGATGTGCTCAATGTTATGTATTTTCTCACCATTATGATTGGTTAAATCCTCCAATATATTTCCACTGTCATCTTATGTTGTCTGTATTAATGGGGGTATTACTGGCTCTTTCAAGAGAAGAAGGGCATCCGACAGGTCCTTTCGTGCATCCTTCACAGAAAAATGCACGCCCATTATGATCGGATGTGCTCATATACAAGTTAAAACTCTTGCTTCTGAAATCATACAAGACGGATAGTGGCGAAGGCCCTCCCACACGCGTGCGGGTCTTCAACTTTACCAACCCCGCCTCTTGGAGATTTAGAATGTTATTGTAGGTCTCACACCACCTACCACCGCTAAAGAATATTTTCTCTAGATCTCTAACCAATATTTCTCTACCTTCACCATTAGTAGCATTTACAACTTCCTCATACCCATAGGCCCAAAGGTGGCATGGGCCACCCTCACTTTGAATAAGTACAACATCCCTAGGAATTCAATTATCACTTGGCTTGCTATCTAAAACAAGCTTACTATAAGAAACAAACGGATCTCCTAGGGGTTGAATGCCTCCCCGGGATGTGTCATGTGCGGCTCACACCCCGAGACTGTGGATCATATTCTCATAGAGTGTAGTTACTCCAAGCTCATCTGGGAGGTAATATCCAAGAAACTTTGCATGCCCTTAGCCATCTTCTGGTGGAAGCTCTCGCCATCTCTAGCGCTCAGATTTCTGTTATATCATCTACTACATGTAGAACGAAATAAATGCCAACATATTCAAATACTTTCGCTCTCTTAATTCGAACATTGCTCATTATGTTCTATATGACCTTCGCTATCGTTTTCATGGTACCAAAATCCCCTGGCCATGGTAGCTCCCACGCTTTTTATGTTATAACTTGTAGTCATGTCTTTTGTAATATGGTTGTACTAATTTTCATATATATATTACACCTTTTATACCCCGAAAAATGGTTTATAAAAATCATGATACACATAGAAAGAAGGTATTTTTCAACTAAAAGAACCTTTTAATTGATTTAGAAGGTAAGATTACATTCGGGCAAAAGGCAGCGGATAACATAGTGACAGCGAGCCAAAATTAAACATTTTTAAGAAATCGATTTTGCCATTAGAGCTGGAACCCAAACTTTTCAAGGATATTCGATGAGGAATCATTCACTTGTTCATGAACATGAGATATAAAGCTTTAGAAAAATATTAAGTCGATTATGAAGAAAGCTTGAGGTAATCCATGAAGAATTATTCCCCGAATAGACGATTTAGTACTTGGGGATGATGATTTAAATAGGTCGATTGGACTTCAATGGGGATTCTTCATACTAGAATCCAATAGAGAAAAACATGTCTTCAGGTTGATGATATTCTATTATCTATATCATTGACTTTGTTAATTTTGACAAAATGAGTCTACATTACAGAATGAAAAGCTCCAAGATTTTCAGAGCTCAAATTCAATTAAGATGAGGCATCATAGATTCACAAATGACTTCTCTTCCATGTGAACTGAGAGCAAGAGATAAAAGCTTGAAGAGAGTTCAGAAACTTGATGAAGAAAATCTGAGCAATTGGGGGCAGAATCTCTAATTTTGAGCTACGATTCAGCAAAATGGGCTTTGCAAGCTAGATGTGACTTCCACAAGGCTTGACTATAAACGAGGATGAGAAGACTACTCCATCTTAATATTAATCTATTCATAAATTATTTTGCTTTGTTTCCCTTAAAATATCTATGTTTGATTAAACCAAATAATCAGAGAAGGAAGCCATGGGAGAATATTTGGAGGAATAAAATTAAAGGAGCTGATGCTAGACTCCAACTCCAAGATGAGAATGGAATTGAATCATCATTTATCAGGAGCTTCAAAGACGATGATGAGTAGGTGATCAAATGAGGTAAAGCTTCAAGATATCATTCTTTATATTGATGCTAGATAGTTGTTAATCTTTCTTAATACTAATATATGACCGTGCAACTTAGTGAACAAATAAGAACAAAACTTGGTATATGTTTGTCAGATTACATACAGTTGTTATTAATCAATTAAAAGTATATATGTTGTTCAATAATATGTAAGATTTCATATTGCTTCTAACATAATTTAAGCCAACACTTTCAAGGAAGGTGATGACATTCAATTGATAAGAGAGATGAAGCTTATTAAATTATAATTTCATCTTGCACCTTAAGATCCATTTAGCTAGGCAATCGACAGATTTTTTTTTGTCTCGACAAATATGAAATATAACCATTGATGAATAGATAAGACCTCTGTAACATTTTAGAAGAGTCTCAAGAGGCCAAGGGTTATTACCTGTTAAGAGGAGATTAATAAGAATTTGAGAGTCTGTCTCGATATCAACATTAACTAATCATTTGTTTTTGCTGATTTGGAAGCCATCAATGAAGGGTCTAGCTTATGTCATTATTGTGGTAAGTTTTTCATACAGATTACGATAACCCATGATGATGTATCCCTTGTTTTTTTATTATGCCTCAAATTTCTTCTCCATTAGCTAGAGAAGAGCCACTTGTATTGAGATTTACTATGTTTGGTTTATGGGGAGTCCAAGTAAGGTAGATAGACTTTTATTTAACTTGTAAATGATTGTAGCAGCCCATCTCAGTAGCAGCTGAGAAGTGAGGATTCCAATGTTTCTGCTTTAATAAGAAGGTTTGATCTAAACCAGATATAATTTGGTTAGTGTAGTTGATTGAAGTGATATGAGCATAGGTTAGACCTTTGATTTTAAATTTGTTTCTTGATTGTCATATGACCCAACAAATAAAGGGAGGTAAGATGGAGCTAATATGGACCTCTTTGTTAGATTACCAGAACCAGCTTCTGATCATATGAGCAATAGTTATAAATCTTCCCATTTTGTTCTTAACAATACTAGAAAAGTATGACCAAATAGCCTAAGAGTAGTTACAATTTACGAACAATTGATTTACAGACTCAATGTTCTCACATAATTGGCATTGGGAGGCCATTATCATATTTCTCTTCTGAATTATTGTGTCATTATGAAGCAAATTTGTTAAGAAGTATCCAGGTCATAAATAAGCACTTCCTAGGAGTTATGATGTTCTAAAGCTTTCTCAAAATACCACTTTATTGTGATGGGTTCTGATATCATTCCATGCATCCTTAGTGTTGTAGTTGTCAACCTTAGAAGCCAGCCATCAGAGAGAGTCTTCATGATTGTAATTTATTGATAAGATTTCCAATCATCTCTAAGTCATTAGGGGTAATGATTCTGCAGAGCTTGAGTTTATTCCATGTATTGTTTTCCTAAAAAACTTTAACTTTGTCGTGTTTGTACCAACTGTAATCAGAATTATCATCAAGTTTGATTATGGGAGAACGTATGTACCAATTTCCAACCAAAATTCTACATCCCCACAATCAATCATCCATTTGATGTTAGGTTCAACAATATTCTTGATTATAGTAAGTCTTTTCCAGATCTGAGAGCTTGTTTTAGAGATATATTTAGCATGTAGGGATGGATATTGTTATAATAGATACTATGTAGGTATCTAGCCCATAAAGATTTATTATGTTTGAATCTAACCCACATCTCGAATGAAAACGTATCATGAATGTCCTTAAAATTTCTAACATTTAAGCCACCCTCATTAAAAGGCTTGCAAGCATTGGTCCAGTTAGTCCAATGTATTGTATTAGTATTCTGAGAAAATCCCCAAAGAAACGGTTGAACATTCTCTCTATTATATTCATAATGCACTTAGGAAGGGTGCAACTCTGGATCCAATATACTGGAATGACGATTGATATAGAATATATTATAGTTAGTCTATCTCCATAAGAAAGATTATTTATTTCCCAATCTAATATATTTTACATAATTTTGTTAAGCAGATGATTAGAGTTGCTAGCCTTGCTGTTAATATTAAGAGTGATTCCCAAATAGGTTGTAGGAAGACAAACATGGTTGAAGCCAGTTGTGTTAGTCAAAGTGAAGACTCTAGTAATATGAAAGTTTTTAGATGAAATTATCTTAGTATTCTCTTTGTTGACTATCTGACTAGAGATATCATGATATTCCTGCAAAATTGTACTTAAGACAGAAATAAAAGTGTCAAGACTGTTAGTAAATATAAGTAAGTTGCCTGCAAAATCTTATCAAGGAATCGTAATATGGCTTATTGAAGCATATTTCAATATTTTGTTGTTTTCAAAAATATTTCTTAGACTTTTTAACAAAAATTTCTCAACAATGATAAAGAAACTAAGGGAACGGAGGGTCTTATTGTCTTTTACCTCTCTTAGTTTTGAAATAACCAACAACCTCCCACATTGATAAGAATTGAAATATGGATGTTCCTTATCATCTTGTCAATTAAGTTAATAAACATTAAATTAAAACCAATACCAATCAAAACTCTAATTATGAAGCTGTAGGACATTCTATCAAAAGATTTAGCCATGTCCACTTTAATTAGAATGTTCCCAACTTTAGTTTTTCCGTTAAGATCATGAATCATATCTTTAGTAATCAGAATATTATGAATAGATAGCTTCATGAAATTCAGAGATAATTTTTTGTAGAATGTTGATAAGTCTACTATTAAGGAGCTTAGACATTATTATGTTCATAAGCGTACAATGAATAATTGGCCTGTAATATTTCCATTTTGTAGGATTACAAGATTTGGGAATGAGGCATATTCTAGTTTCTAACATACATTGGGGAATATTCTAGCCCTGAATGAAGGAGATCAAGGTTGTGAAAAAATATTTTTTAATGATTTTCCAACAGGTAAGGTAGAAATAACTATTATAAACATTTATTTTTGCTACACTTGCTGGTTTTAGGCTCTTGATTATAGGGAGAATTTCTTATTTAATAAGAAAGCTCATGAAAATGTTATTATCTTCATCGTTAATCACCTTAGGGATAGTGTCAAAATATAGTTGTTCATGAGATTGATTTCATCATCATGATTAAGGTAAGGTAAGGGTTGTCAGTAAGAATCTATTAGAAGTAAGCTTCACCTGAGATACTAATAGGATGTTCATCAATAATCCAATTGGAATCTCTTTTATACTTAGGATTTTATTCCTCCTCATTTTCTACTTCACATAGTTGTGATATATTTTTGTATGTTTATCACCATCCTTTATCCAATTGGAGTAAGTTTTCTTATACTAATATGATTCTTTTTTAGTTAGAGCATCGAGAAACATAACATTAGCTTTAGATAGACTATTTTTATCTCACTGTTGTCATTATCTTGGAACCTATTTTCCATACATATAACTATCTATTCAGCCTATTTAACTTTGTCAAAGATATTCCCAAAACTTTGCTTGTTCCAGGTCTTTAGACAGCTTTGAGTCTTTTAATTTTGTTCAGAAAATGAACATAGGGTATCCTTGCATTTCCAGATTCCATATAGTTTCCACAGTAGTTAAAAAATCTGCATTAAAAGTCCATATATTCACAAAATTAAAGCATGGGTTAGAGTAATTTCTATCATTTGATATAGTTACACAAAGAGGGGTATGGTCCGAGAAATTTCTTGCCATATGCATGACATTAGTTATGTTGAAATAGTCAGACCAAGATGAGTTGAATAAGGCACGGTCCAATCGTTTCCATTTAGATTTGTTAGACCATGTGAATTTGGTGCATGCATAACTAGCATCCTCCAATAAGCACTCTCTTATTGTCTCATTGAAATCTTCTGAGCTGTTTAGGCAGTAAGTATAGCATCATATATGTTCATCAGAAGAGCAAAAAGTATTAAATTTTCCAATTACAAGCCACTTTTTGACTGATATTGAGATATATTTTAGAATGTTCCAAAGATCAATCTATTTAATTTTTTGCATTTAGCATAAACTATACTGAGAGAGAAGAATTTGTCCTTATATTTGTGAATGACTTCAGTGTGCAAAAGTTTAGGGTGGTCAAGAGTTATGCTAATGCAGAATTCATCCTTCCAAAATAACCATATTTTGTTTGTAGAGTTAGCACTGAAGAGTTTGAAACCAAGCTTAACAACAATAGTTGACAAGTTATCAATTGTGATGAAAGGCTCTTGAATAGCTAGAATGTTAATGTTTTCTTTTTTTATAATAGATTTGAGCCTTCTCATTGAGGCTTTCTTTTCATATTCCAGCGTAAGAACTTAATCATGATGATGATTATGGTTTGGAGAATGTCTAGCCCCAAATAGAGACTTAAAACTACATTGTCTTTCTTCCTCTTGTTCTTAGCTTCTTTTAGTCTTTTATTGAGCAGCTTCTAAAAACCCTTTTCTACTTTTTTTCTTCTTGAGTTTAGGAGGAATGGGTTGGCTTCCAAAGTTCTGTTGATTTGGTGTGTGGCTTTATGTTTTACAATTTTTAGACTCAAGGTTGGATGACAAAGAGTACCCTTCTTTTTTATTATTGAAGCTTCAATGACTTTTTCATCCTGGGTGTTCTGAGATTTGTCAGGTAAGTGGTGTTAGCATTTTAAAGATTTTTCAGCTGGTATTATCTGATCTACTATTGATAGTTTGCTTGTCAACTTATCTTTTTGGTTTGGCTTGACTCTGATAGAATTCAGGGACCTCCTCCTTGTTAGTGACATTTATATGTTGTGAAACTTCCTCTCTATTATTAAGTTAACTTCCTTGTTATTCTGGTCTTGTTAAAGATTTTTTTTTGCATGTATCTTGATTGTGACCAATGCGGTAGCAGTGATTACAATATTTTTAGATATATTTGTAGCTAATATGGAGCCAACGTTCATCGTTATCTCTGAAACCCACTCACACATGGTATTGAAGTTTTTTAGTAATGTCGAGTTCGATCCAAACGTAGTAGGCATTACACATGGCTCGATTTTTTCCTGGCACCCATGCTTTTAAAGACTGGTTTATAAAAGTAGCAATAGAATGAATAAAGTCAGTATGATATAAATAATCTTGGAAATGTTTTATTTTTATCCATGTGGAGACTATAGGACATTCAAATTTTGGGTTGAAGGTTGGAATCCATTTGAATATTCTTATGGAATGTTCACCAACAGATCACATGTTTGTAGCCTACAGCTTGCACATATCATCTTTAAAGAAGAATTCAATAAAGATGTGTCTTGCATCCCAATTTGATACGTTGTATTCTCCTTTAAACTTTTTGGATTCAAAGAATTGATTGATTAGGCTTTTCTTAGGCAGATCTTGGGACAACTTTCCTATTAGAGTATTTATGGTTGTATTCATTAGTTTATCTTTGTCACTTAAAAGATATTGCAAGGAGATATGATCCTTCTTTACTTGAACCGCTGTAGGAATAATAGCAGAATAAGATGTTGGTGATTTTGCTGAAATAGTAACGTTCTTTTCTTGGATGATTTCATTATTTTCGTTGCTTGGATTACCATTAATACCACTTTGGTTTTGGTTGTTTTGGATAATTGACCTGCTGGAAATTCTTCCTGATTAAAGGAGTCTTTTTGGTACAAATCAGATGAATCTTTCATGACTTTTAAGAGGCCGAGACAAGGAGCTAGTTCAATGAAACAAATGGAAAAATTGAGGCAGACTGATAAAGAGAAAAGTATAGGACATAAACAGAGATCAAGAATGGGATTCAGATTCTTCTAAGATCAAGAATACCGTAACGTGACTAAATCACGTCAATGTCCAATGTTCACATAGAAAGGACGTCTATTTCTTGTGAAAGTTACTAAAGAAAAAGTTAATGTTGGAATGCAAAAAGTAACAAAAAAATATTAACCATTAATCAACCATCGGTTTTCGCGTTATTTAATACAAATTATTATTCCAGATAATAAAAATAAATACAAATTTATGCGATAATATTAGTCACATATTCTTTATATCTGATCAATTCGTAGCCCCTATTAAAAGAACGATAAACCAAATATTAAACAATAAAATCTTCACAAACTGTATGGTGTACTAAACAAAAGGCTAAAACATCCTTGCTTCATTTCTTATAACTTTGTTAGTATAAAACACACAGCTTAAAAATATAGCGCCAATAGAAAAACAAAGAAAACCATACATATTATTCAAGAAGCCAAAGCTGAAGCATCACAGGCTACGCATAAGAATTCCTTCGAACGTAATTCCAGGTCCAAACGCCAAACCCAGTCCCCATTCTTCTCCATCACTCTTAAGCTTCTCCCTCATGTAATCCATCACGTAAAAAATCGTATTACTACTCACATTTCCATAATCCATCAATGCACGCCTGCTACATTCGAGTTTCCCTTGTTCAAGCTTCAACGTCTTCTCTAGTCTGTTCAGAATAGCAGGTCCACCTGGGTGAACCGCCCAGAACAAGTCATTGAATTCCTTCAATCCCGATCTTTTCATAAGTTTCTTACAAAACTCCTCTATATTTTCGTCGATTTTCTGTGGAAGATCTCTCCCGAGCTTAAAGTTTATTCCTTCTTCAGACAAGCGACCGTCGATGACGCTTCCGGTGTCGGGTATGAATTGTTGAGTCGCGTAGTTGAGTTCCATGAATGGAGATTCGATTCCAGATAAAGGCTGGGCGCCAACTATTGCAGCCGCAGCTCCGTCGCCGAAAAGCGCAGCCCCAACAAGATCGTAAGGACGTGCATTGCTCGGTGGTCGGAAACCAAGGATGGTGGTTTCAGAAGTTGTGACCAAAACCCGACTGCCCGGATTATTTTCGGCTATGTCTTTTGCAACCCTTAAACCGGTTACACCTCCATAACAACCGAGGAAGTATAGCATTACACGGTTGACATCGTTTCTCAAGCCGAGCTGTGACGCAAGAAAAAGGTCGCCACCAGGTAAGCGGATTTCGCTTGAGGAGACATATACGATGTGGGTGATATCCGTAGCTGGTCTTCCCCATTCTTTGATGCAGCCAAGGCTTGCCTCCATTGCCATTTCCAAAACTGCTGGATTTGCTATTTCGAGTCTCTGCCTGATTGTTGGTGAACCCTCTGTTGCAAGTTCCGGGTAGTTTTCGAGGATTTCTTTACACATGACCGTGTACCTTGTCTTTACCGTTGTTGTTTTGCCTATGAAAAGAGAAAACAACAAGATATTCACAATAAATGAATCGACTTGAGTTTGAGAGTATAACACCAGCTCATAATTACCAGAAAATAAATATAGATCACAAATTAAACAGACTAGAGCTATCGGATCCGTAACAGAATCTTTTCTACTCTGTTAAGGACAACTTGTCATCTGGTTGCGCCAAGCATTCCGCTATCTTAATTTTGTTCGATTTAGATTTATGATATTTAGCTTACTCAAAAAATAGAATTGCCTTACATAATCGTTCGAGCTTCTCCTTGATGGTTACATCTTCACATTTCGTGTCCCGGATGTAGCCTTCAACCAAACATTCTTGAGGAACAAGTTGGCGTGGAAACGCCTTCCCAATTGCAAGCACTGTTGCCTTTCCAGAAGTTGGAGCACGCTTCATCGAAGCAAAATTATGCACCGGAGAATGACCGTTTGTTTCAGTTTTCGACATCTTTTATGTTGGTTTTATAAAGATGAGGGTTTAGCTGTGTAAGTGTTTATAAAGATAAGGGTTTAGCTATGTGAGTAGAGAGGGTAAGAGAAAGGTAGGAGGAATATAAAGGAGTGGTGACTAGTTCTTGGAAAGAGTTTGGTGATTCAAAATTTAAAAGGTTGGTTATTTCTTTGGTTGGCAACAAGCTTTTCCTTTCTTTTTCTTCTTGTTCAATACTTGCCTGCTTATCTCTCATGGTCTGTCTGCTTAGGTAAAATGAAGATAAAAGTTAGGAAACACAAAACTAATATGACCTACAAAACCAAACAAATTTGTTTAAATAAAATATTAAGCTTATAAGCAAAAAGAACCTGGCACTGTCATTATCCAATAATAAAAATAAATTATGAATGAGTAATGTTATAGAGTACTATAAGTCATTTAATATAGTTTGCACGAACCACTGGATGCTGAATGTCATGATGAACTTCAACATCCAACCGAGAATCATAGTGAAATTTTAGCCACCGATATAGTAAATCCAAACTCGAACCAGCTCCGGCTCAATTCGAATTTCTTACTTTGCCGGACTCTTAACTCCGGCAATCTTAAAAGTCAAGCACCCCTCCTTCTGAATTTCATCATTAATTTATATTTCTCAATTAATTATTACAAAATTATCAAATTAAGCTAGTGTTACTAATCAAGTCTACTGCTAGCTAGATGGTTAGTAGCTAATGAGCTCTAAGATTTCATATATTCAGCTCAGTAGAGCTGAATACCCCAGAGGCTCAAGTTCAAAGATTTATATTTCCGTTTGCCTCGAGCTAGGCTTGAAAAAATTTAAAGCAATCGGCACGGCTATATTAAAAAAAGAACTTGTTAAACAACTATTGAGACACCTAAAAAAGTAGTTTGCGTCAAGCAAACAGTACCATTCCTTATATATAAAGGTGTAATCTTGTCTTTTAACAAAGTTGGAGACTAATAATCATTAGTAGGTTAATGGATGCTTAACATTGCATACTAATATTACTTATATTATTACTGTTATTATTTTCAAGTCGACTGGCAATCTAGCATTTTAGACCCATGCTAGGCTCATAACGGTTTTCAAGCCAAAAACATCAGCTCAGGCTCGAGCCGAGTACAAGCAACTCACTCGAAAGCCATCCTTGTATACCAGTAATCACCATATACCAACAATGTATACTAGAGCAACTACAAAAGTAATCTTGAAAGGAATATTACTCTGAAATCACAAGAGCGCAGCAGATTTATTCAGTTTTGCAACAGAATCTGTTGAATTGCCTTGTGGTGCCATTCTCTTTGTCACAAAGATAACTCGGTCTTCTTCTCCTCCAACCTCCAAAGCATTTTTCAAAGCTTCTAAAGAGCTCAAGTTTCGATGATATCCTCTCTCTACCAATTGATAGAACAAACCAAATGCTTCTGATAACTTTTTGATTTTACAAAGCCCACTCATAACAACGTCATACATGCTAATATCGATAGTTTGATCATTTTCCAAACAAAATAGCAATAGTTTGTGTGCATTTATGAACTTTCTCCTCTGGCAAAGAAAACTAATCAATTCGTCCGTTTTAACCAAGTAACCGTTTTCATAGAGCAAACCAATAATCTGAAACGCCTTATCATAGAAACCACTGCCTAAAAGCAACCTTACGGTTTGTGTCGAAAGAGTAATATTCTGCCTGATTTGTTTCTCTAACATTAGCACTATCAAATCGAAAGCTTCACTAGCAAGGCTAGAGCTTATAAGTTCTGATAGGGTAGAATGAAAAATGAATGGTTCCGGAAGATATGAGCTCCTGATCATCTTTACTAGAGTGTTATATGCAATAAGAGGTTCCTTTTTTCGCAATAAACCATTGATAAGTGAGTGATAGGTCTCGGAATCAGGCACAAAGTCCCTACGCAGCATCAAGACTAAAATTTCGTACGCAGCCTGAAAAGTACCTTCTGTAAGGTGCCCTGTGATCAAAGTCTTGTAAGAAGAAGGGTCTTGTACTCCGGACTTCATTAGTTGCCTAAAAAAATTCTCTGCTTTACTAGTCTTTCCATTTGTACATAAATACTCAAAAATTGGGTTATAAGCCGCAACAAGAGGCTTGCTTCCCATATTATCTAACACAACTCCTTTTTTCGACAATTCGTCAAACAACTCCTCTGCTTTATCAAAATCCCTTTTTTTACATAAACTTCGTATCAAGACGCTATAAGTAGCTGAATCTGGTCGAACTTGCAAATTCGACATGTTTTTAAACACCTTTAGTGCTTCGTCTAAGTTATCTGCATCACAATGCGTGTTGATCAATATATTAAGAGTACATGTATCAGGGGTAAACCCTCGAGCTCCGTCCCATATTTCTTTTACCTTGTCGAACTCTTTAGCTTCACATAAACCCTTAACCAAAGTGTTAAAAGTAATATCGTTCGGTTTCAGCCCTCTGTTGATCATTTCTTGGAGCACTAATGTAGCCTCCTCTATCTCTTGCTTCATACAGTAGCCTCTAATCAAAGTGGTATAAGTAACAACATTTGGATGCAAAGCCAGGCTCTTTTTATACATACCTTTAACCACATTATGAGCAATTTTCACCTTCCCTGCCTGACACAAGCCATCCACAATGGTGTTATATGTAACAACATCAGGCTCACACTCAAATCGCTCCATTTCTCTAAAACACCAAAACCCTTCCTTTACCATTGAATTCTTACAAAACCCTTTAATCAAAATGTTAAAAGTATAAACATCGGGTCTAACACCGAATGTTTTAAGCATTTCATCGAACACACTGCGTGCCATGTTAGTCCTACCTCGCTTTAACAAAATCATCAAAAGACTATTAAAACTAACAACAGAAGGTGAAACACCAAACGTTTTCATGGTCTCAAAAAGCTTGACCGACTCTTGAAACAACCCAGCGTCACCGTAACTCCTGATCAAACTATTGAAATATCGGTCTTCAAGCTTGACGGAGCCATTAGACCGTTTTTCAATGGCGAACAAAAAATTACGAGCTATGTTGAGATTTCGATCTCGCCCCAAAACTTCTAGCATGAAAAAATAAGATTGATCGTCGTGAGAGAACCCCATATTAGAAACCCAATCGAAGAACTTGAGGGCTTTGAGTGGGGCTTTAATGAGACGAAGAGTCTGCGAAACAGTGGTTTTAGAGAGAGAAGGAGATAAGGATGAGAGAGAAGATTCAAGCTCACTTGACCATTCCTTATGGTTTATAATACGTGCTAATGCTCTAGCTTTTTTGGTTTTTGTGGATGGTTTTGGTTTAATGACCTCACTGTCGTTGTCGTTGTTCGATTGCAGAGACGATAAGAGCCTGCCCGATACGTTTATGATTGTTTTATGATGGCGAGAAATTGAAGGAAAATACAATGTTGAAAAAAGAGAGAACCTGAATGGAGATGGATGCTGACAAGAATGGTGAGAACTGCATTTAGATAGAAATTGCTTGCGAGAATTGGTTAGCATTCTGAAGAAGTGGAGTGCCGGAAAACCGTAAGGCCGTGATGAACAGAGGTAGCTAAGAGCAATCGTGGCTTCTGTTGTGAGTGGTTATTCTAGTGAGCAAGATGGAGCTTTTCAATGTTTTGAGCTTAAATAAGTTTTTGGTGGAAATGTAAATTGAAAGCCGTCATTATACCATAATGGTCCGAATAATGCCAATCCGGTTTTATTTGGTCGGGCATTATTTCGTCCTAACATATATAATTGGTTGGATACCAGTATAAAATACTTATCTGGATCGGACAGAATATGAATTATTATTTATCCGATATGACCCGAAAATGCAAACTAGATATATACATTATACATATATTAAGGGAAATGACACACTAAGTACCCTTTTGCCAAACCTATTACAACCTAGTGCCCTTTAATGGATTAATGCTTACTAAATACCCATCTCATTAAACATATCCACTTCTAATACCTTTTCTTTTTTTAATACCAAGATTACCCTCAACCTAGTATATAAGGTTGATTTGTGAAAAAAAGGACCCATTTTAGCTCCAGCATCTTCTTAATCACTTTTGAATTTTGAATTTTGAATTTATTAGCCTCATTTCTCTCTCCTCTCTCCTAACCTTTCAAACAACCCATTTTTCAAGAACGTTTCTTCGTATTCTAAAAACTACGGCTGATCACACCACCTCCGGCGACACACTAGAACCACCATTTACCTTACGTTACCACCGGCGACCCATCTAGGAGCCTTATCGGAGTGTTCCGATCACCGGCGACTTTCAGAAAACAAGTTTAACGTCGTCAGCCTCCTGAGTACTGTTTTGCACCGTTATATCCTCCTAGCTCCGATCTTGCACCGTGTCTCAGCCTCCTAGACCACCGTACACAGCCTCCTAGCTCCGGTTGATAGTTTCGAACTCGTAGCCTGTCGTTACATTTTACAGGTGAGTAACAGAGTCGAGTTTTCAGTTTCGAAGTAGTTTTCCCTTTTCGAAATCGATTATAACCTCTAATATAACGTGCGTTAATGCTAGGAAACTTATTTCCATCTGCTTCTGCTCAATCCAAAGTATCCAAACCGGCTCCGATCACATTCCGGTGAGAATTTTCATTCCCACACCTCTGTTTGAACCCTGATATTTATATGGTTGCTCCTTGCGATTTTACGCCTGCAATTCTATGCTACAGGTTGCTAGATTACTACATACACCCTGATATGTTAGATTTGTTTGTACATTAAACCTGACTGCATACACCATGCTATCTTAGTTTTGTGAGGTTGCTATATGTGTTGATAAATAAACCATGGCTCCATATACCCTTATAGTTTAGGTACTTGATATTGCTATATGTTTCCAACCATTTCCTCTTGCTGCTATGTTATATATAACATGTTCATATATGTGTTTGAAAACAGATTATTAGTCCATATACCCTGATAGTTTATATATGCCAGTTTGCTATTTGTGCTGAAAAGTGACCACGACCGACATACCCTGATAGTTTAGGTATGCCAGTTTGCTATTTGTGCTTAAAATTGACCACCACCGATATTCCATGATATGTTAGACATAGGATATTGCTATATCTGTTATACTATCAGTAACAGATTCAGTAGTTCTACACCAACATTAAACAAACTAACGAAAAGTCCTATAATTCAGGGTACACAATGTCTAAACCAAAAGTTTGCATTTTCAAACTTGGTACGGAGACAAGTATTGTTCCGCTGTCCGAATTCGTAGACTTCGAGTCATTTCAACAGTACGTTGAGCAAACATGGCAAGGGCTTGTTAGAGGCAACTACAGCATAACGTACTCTTGCGGTGCTCAGAGTAATTGTATTTTTAATAAGGAGACCGATTTCATCGGGTTGGAATGTTACCTCGATGTTGAGCGTTTGAAGAGTGTGTCATTTCTTATCCAAGAACATGTTGCTGATAAAGGCTCCGCCGTTAAACGTAAACAACCCGTTCAACTGTTCGAAGAATCCTCTCACATACAACGAACCAGCGGTGAAAGCAGTACCTGTTTGGCCATTACAACCCCGAAAAAAAGACATCTAGCTACAGCGGGATGGGCTGAAGCTATCATCGGTGTTGGACAGTCATTTCCAGACGGTGCTCAAGGTCTGAGGTTATCCTTATCCTGTTATGCATTAGAGAACGGTTTTGCGTTTAGGTACATGCACAATACCTTTAACAAGATCACCGTTTATTGTGTAAACAAAGATTCGGATGGCTGCAAATGGAGGCTTTACGCTTCTGTCGATTGTAAGACCGGTTTGATGACAATCAAAAGATTTTTCAGTACCCACACGTGCAGTCCCGTATTCACTAAGAAGAAAAGCCGGCATCTGTCCTCCGATTTGATTGCTGATGAAATTCACGATTCTCTACGAAATAGCCATTCTTTAACAGCTAAGACTATACAGTCCACCATCAAGCAAGACTACGGTTTAGACGTTTCATATCGTCTATCTTGGAATGCGTTGGAGAAGGCCCGTCGCGCTGTATTTGGAGATAGCAATACCTCTTTCGGATTGCTAAAACCATACTTCAAGAGGCTACAGAGTCGTGACATCACTACGGACTGTCGTCTGGATTTGGCTCCCGGCAATGTTTTCCGTCGCTGTTTTATAGCATTTGGGGCGTGTCTTCAGGGTTTCCATTCGTGCCGTCCTCTGCTGTACGTTGACGGAACCCACCTGACAGGGAAGCACGGGGGCGTGTTGCTTTCAGCAGTGGCAAAAGATGGAAACAACGGTCAGTAAAAATACGTCTCAATATACATTTGATCTGATAAATAAGCATACATAGTTTGCGATTTAATAACACTGTCTGACAGTTTGTATTACATGCTCTGATATTTTAGTTATTACTGATTGCTATCTTGGTACGCTTTGTTTGCTAGATTTGGTTACACAGACTGCGATTTGTTAACTATTACACAATCGAACAAAACATCGTTCTGTTAATGTAGTTCTGTTTTTAAACTTCTTTTCCATCCCAGGTCTTTTCCCCGTTGCTTTTGGTATATGTGGTAGTGAAGACTCGGACAACTGGTTCTGGTTTCTGGAAACTTTAAAACCTCATCTGCTAGGGCGCCAGATAACTTTCATTTCAGACCGCCATGCTGGTATTATTAGCGCTGTCGCAATTCTTTATCCTACTGACTACCACGCTTATTGCATCTTCCATCTTGTTCAGAACTTGAATAAAGCTCTTGAACACACTAACAGAGTCTACAAACAAGACATGCTAGCGATGTTTAAGAGCTGTGCTTATGCCCCTACGGTCGATCTTTTTAATGAACGTTATGGTCAGTGGTTGCGCCAAGGCGGTAATCG
Organism: Limnanthes douglasii subsp. nivea; assembly: GCA_036936605.1. Taxonomy (NCBI): domain Eukaryota; kingdom Viridiplantae; phylum Streptophyta; class Magnoliopsida; order Brassicales; family Limnanthaceae; genus Limnanthes; species Limnanthes douglasii. The sequence goes on along the minus strand of JAUPFV010000001.1, from coordinate 125,327,500 downwards.
TATTGAAAACTTCGTCAGGAATCTTGCCCCAGAAAAATGGGCTCAGGCATATGTGAAAGGCAAACGGTATGGGGCGATGGCATCAACAGCTGTTGAATCGTTCAATGGCCAGATTAAGAAGTTGTGCCATCTGCCTATAGTCGAATTAATCGACCGGATTAGAGCTCTTCTGATGACTCAAATGTCTCGACGTTTAGGAGAAGGCCAAAGTTGGAACACCCATTTGTGCCCCGAGTTTGACAAGATGTTCAAAGATAATGTACAATCCGGTCGGACATGGTTAGTTCGCAAGTCTTCTGCGGCTTATTTTGAGGTTTTATCGGACCCAGTCATGGTTGTCAACATACTGGATTTCAAATGCACATGCGGCTCTTGGCAGCAAGAATGTTTCTCTTGCGCTCATGCGTTGGCTGTAATTGCATCTATAAACGAGGATCCTATGACGTTGGTCGAGCCATTTTTCACTACACAAAATTTCCTGTCCAGCTATTCATTTAACATACCCGCTATAACAGAGTTTGGTGAATCCAGTAGCGCAGATTGTGATGGAGAGCCCTTGGTGCTGCCCCCTAACGTTAAAAGACGACCCGGTCGTCCGAGGAAGAAGCGTATTCCATCAAGAGGCGAAATTTCCAGCAGCCAGTCCCGTTGTGGTCGATGTTTCAAATCTGGCCATAATAGGAGGTCATGTGATGCTCCGTTCTAAACATTATTAACCTACTTTTTCGTAACATTTTACATATCAAAGATAAGCACTCCTTATCTTTTGACGTCTGTTTTGTACAATTTTAACATTTACATGTTCCATTTCTGTTTCTTATCCCCTATGATATCTATTCACATGTACATTGCTATCTTTGGTGATATACTACGATAGCGACTCTTATAACCATTGATAGATTCTAGATATTGCATCTGACAGATACATCAAACCTATGTTTTTTGTTTCGGTTTACATCCATCTGATGCTTTGCTCACATTAGTTATACTTGTACTTCAAATTATTCATGCTATGTTCATCTCAAATATAAGCACTTCTTCTATTTCCACTTATGTTTAGTCCCCTAAAAGAATTGCCATGTTCATCTCAAAGATAAATCCATCTAACATGCCTTTACATCTAACAGATACATCAAAGTATGTTACTTACATTTATTTCGATGTACATCCATCTAACGGTACCTTTCGACTTATGTTTTTTTACACTTTTAATATTGACATGTAACCTGTCTGTTTGGTTCAGACTGTGATATCTATTAACGGCTACATTGCTATACACGCTGTTGTACTATGATAGACAAAATATGAAGCATTGATAGATCGTCGATTCTACATCTGACAGATACATAATTTTATGTTTTCATACCTCCGATATGTTACTAGTCATACATTGCGATTTTGTTATATAACTGCAGTTAAAACTGCTTTCCTCAACTGCAACATATCTTATTATATCATGCTGAGAAAAGCCATAGAACTGAAAATTCATTCAAACGCTAACATTAAAAACAGTGACTGGCTACATATAGTCCAAATACACCAGCCCCCCCAAAAAATAACACTTCTGCACAGGGTTGGTGCAAGTTACAGTCCACAAAAAAAAGATTAACATACGTTAAAAACACCAAAATAGAAACAAACAGGGACATGAAACTACATCTAGAAACCTTATAACCTAATCGGAGTCGTCTCCATTAGAGCCCTCGTCCTCTTCTTCTTCTTCGTCTTCTCCTTCTTCTTCTTCATCTTCAACTTCATCATCATCGTCAGAGGCCTCATCGTCTGCCTCTTCATCTTCATCATCGTCTTCCTCATCCCAAAATGGGTTAATGCTCTTACACCTCTTCCTTTTTGGCACCTTCTCATCGTCAGAAAGATACCAGTCGTCCATGGACCAAGAATCCCATGAACCATAAGGGTCTTCTTGTTCCTCAGACCAGACCGACCATGCATCTTCTTCGTCAGAGGAGTACTCCGACGTCGTCGTGTGCTTGTAGGCCTTCTCGCATGAGTAGTAGTCAGAGGACCAGGCGTCGTCGCTGCTGTGGTGTGGGGAGAAGGGTGATGAAGGAGCCATGGTTGGAGGAGCAGGCGTTTCAACTTAGGGTATACTTTCTGGGTTTTTTTTTTCCTTTACTTGTGAGTTTGTGAGTAATAGGTTGTCATATGCCCCTCTATTTATAGCAAAACCCAGCTTCCAATGCTGAGTCCCCTTAAGCAACCATATTTTCTTTCACAACTTTAATGGCACACGTTCATTAAATGAATGTAATCATTCTACTTCATCTACCCAATGTCTTTTCAATTTCAAACTAACCAATGGTTTGAACACATTAATGTAGTACTGAGTAATGTGTGTGGTTAACAGTCCTTTCAACAAATTAATTGCATTTATCTACCAATAACCATGTTGTGCAGTCCATATATTTTAATTTTGTGCATCACCAACCTGTTATGTGATATTTGCGAGTAATTCTGAATGGTAGATAAATGATATTAAAAATTTAAAACCTTAATGGTCTATCTATTTTTTCTGAACGATATCTAAAACTATACTTTATGGTTCGTAACAAAAAATTTCATAAATTATGATATGTTTCGCACTGCGATATTTTATTGTTTAACCCCAGATAGATTTTTCCTTAACCCAGATAGACATTTTGGTGAACATTGATAGTTTATCTTATATTTGCAATATTGATATTTTCGAACAGTGGATCATTATTAATGTTGATTTTGTGTACAGATGCTGGCGTGGTGCTTTCTGGAGTGGCTATAGATTGAAGCAACTGTCATTGCTAATACGTTTCAATATACATATTGGCCTGACTAATATGTATACATATTTTGCGATCAAATCAGACTGTCTGATATTTTGTATTATATACTATGGTATTTCAGGTATTCCTGATTGCTAGCTTTGGAGGCTATTTCAGATAGCTTAATTTAAACAGACTTTTCTTTGATAACTTTTTCACAGCCTACTGCATCAAGTAAAAAGTGATTTTACATGTAAATTTCAGTCTACAAACATAAATCATAGATGCTAATTTATGCGAAATATACAAATTGGTACCAAAATGCCAGTTACATACTACCAACGTCTGTTTGTGTTACAATCATTCAAAAAATGTTTGAATATTTTAGCTCTTGTTACTGCCGGCATTTCATCACCATATTGCCGTCCAACCAACCCGTTTGTAATTATATCTTCTACGTATTTGCAAACGAAAACACCGCAGTCGTAGCTGCCTCTCTTTTGCTGTGGGATGTTTAACATGGTCTTAATTTTGTACCCACCTTTAACATGCGGTATATATTTCTTCTTCATGCAATAGGCCAGCTGCATTGATAGATACAGTAGCAGTCATTGATATGCATTACTATACTGTTTGCTAGATATAATGTTCGAAATAGCTAGATCTGCAATCAACATAGTTTACTTGGAATTTAGATTCCTTACCAGACCATCGGCTGTGTTTCTTGTCTTATCGGGAATGAATTTGCTCCACGGCAGCATTGGGTTGTAGCTTCTTGCAGCCCCATTCTCCATGTCTATGACCAGGAGCGTCCAGTGGTTCACGCCATCCGTGTTTACAGTACAGAGGGGGACGAATGCAACATATGTGTCGCTGGGCATTGTCTCAAAAACATTGTCCACAATGGCAGACATATCTCCCTTGTTAGCCAGTGTCCCCTGTAAATTTGAGACATTAATACAGGAAGTAGATGTACCTAATATAAAACCAATAATCCCATGGGAACTTACAGTTGCAATCCCAGATATTTGAATGGCGTTGGCAGGAAATGAATACTTATTATCAAACCCTTTCACAGGGACTTTGAAATCTGAATCCTTTAACAGCTTATATATCCAAGCATCTATTACCTATCAGAACACAATTACAATCCCAAGTCAGTTGAGCAACCAACAGCTTATTGGTTGACACAATGATAGTTTCTTCAATTATTAATGATAGATGTATACAGAGACGTTGGTAGACGTACAAGTACACTACGATAGATAGATCCTAATATATTTTTACCTTGAAGTCCAGTTGAGTTTCGTTAGGAAGTTCCATTAACTCTGTCACACTTACGGAAAGCCTGTAAGAGAACTCTGATGTTGGCAAGTACCACACTTCTGGATCTTCCTGGGTCTCTACCTGTTTCAGTTTCAGCACTTTCTCGTACTCACTTAGATCGATAAGTTCTGTTGTCTGTGTCTGGAACGGCCAAGCTACAACTTCAGTTTGCTGTTGTTGAACCTGCGTCGGAGTAAGTAAGTTGAACCCAGGCATGTCATCAATGGGTACCTAAAAAAAAGCAGCATGGTGGTAAACTGTTAACAATACAGTTTAAAAGTTTATGGAGAATACCAAATATCTACTTACCTCAACGTCCATTTGTTCTTCCTCGATGGATTCGAGTGTACGTCTCTTCTCGTTTGAAGTTTCAACAGCCTTGTCAACTTCAGCGTAAAATGATTGGGTGCAGTCTATGAAGCTATCGTCAACCAACGGTGTAACCGACTTGACAATAAGACCCTTCGATGCTGCTTTCTATTGTTCTGGTGTTGCGTACGAAGATGGCTCAACCTGTGACACTTTCTCGATCTTCTCTGCGGAATGATCTACTCTGTTGGAAATTTCTATCACCTTTAATGGAGACAGAACTTGCGATAGCTGTTCGCACTTTGCAGCTGTTCCGGTGCCAGTGAATAGAACTAAGCTAGAGTTTCGTGTGTCTTCAGGCTCCGCTGTTTCGACTTCCTAAAAACATACGATTGAAAACCATTCATTGCGAGATTAACTATCAATCATGTATGATATTCAAATACAACGTTAACATCCACTTACATTGTGAGAGACATGTTCCGAAACCACTGGTTCGGTTGCTGCTATCTCCAACAATGTAGTTGCTACTACTATGTCATCTTCTCCTTTGTCCTCACCGATGATCGCTGCCTTCTTTCCTTCATCGACGGCTTTTTGCGACTCCTTCAACTGTCGTTCCATTGTTTTCGTTATATCGTTGGATTCTTCGTCCAACAAATCATTTCTATCCACCACCAGCTGCTGTTGTTCAACCTCGTCGTTTCCGACTCCAGGTCCCTGTGCAGGTACCAAAACTATATTCTGCGCACCGGCAGCATGAGTTAGGGGTGGTATTCCTTCTGCCACATCCCCTTCCCCATTACCAGCGTCACAAACACTTGTGGTAGTCCCTTTTGGCTTCCTAAACACATCGACAGCAACAGCATCATGTGTAGTACTCTCTTCCATTGGTTCAACACGGTTTTCGGATTGAACACTCCCTCCATCAACTTCTTCTTTGTCCTCCTCCGACCAATGTTTTTCTTTTTGCTTTGCTTTGTCAATCTCCTCTTGTTCTTCTGTTTTATCCTCCCCATCAACGCCGTCTTCTTCCGTTGCTTTGTCCGACTCAGTTACTACATGCCTCCGAGTTCTTTTGTAAACCAGTGTTTCCTTAACCACCTTCTCAGCAGCCCGTGCATCTAAGGTTTCAGTAGCATCCTCATCATAGCGGCAAAATAGCGATGATAAGGCCAACAGCAGTTGTTGATCCTCGCCATCCTCTCTTGAGTCGACCATCTCCAGCTTTTCTTTAAGGTGCTCCAAATCTTTCTTCAATCTTTCAACCTGATTCAAACGACCATACGAAATTGTTACATTATTTACAGCACTGATAGTTACAGAATACTTTATTGATAGACAAGTTCATTTCAACAACCATACAGATGTTAGTAGTACTTAGAAGGCATGCTAGCACTAACCTCTTCGTTTCTTTCATCAAGGCATGTTTTAAGCCTCTTGTTCTCAACTTTCAACCGCCGCAACCGGCTCCTTTTTTTCAGTTTTTTGCTGTCGCGCATTACCGACTGCGACAGCACTCCAAAACTAGGAATCATACTAGACCTACGTTTTTTCCGGTTCCTCAACCTCTCCCCTTTGTTTTTACCAACTCTTGCCTTCCTCTCCACAATGAACTCCCCCAACGTAACATCATCTTCAACCTCAATCATTGAATGTCTTGTCTTCTTACTACCAGATCCGTCATCTTCCTTGCTTATCAAACTTCTGTTCGCAACAGATTTCTTTCTTTTCCTACTCCTCTCTTCGCTTGGTTCCCCATCCCCTTCCCACCTTAACCGCGAATCATTTACTCCATAAACAAAACATTCTGATGCTGTAAACACCAACTCCCCATCGACAACCTATGAGATACATTATAATGTTCATTTAGCAGCAAAATATTATAATCATCACTGATATATGTATCATACTACTACGATATATCTACTATACCACAACATACCTCGTCGTCCCTGAGCTCACCGACCATCTGGATCATTTCGAATGTGGACTCCTTGCCCTCTAGCCCCCACCACTTGTAACATCTAGGTATTATGGAAGGCCTTGGTATGTCGACATTTATAGAAATATGCTCCATAAGAAACGGCTGCACAGAACATAACTAACTATTAAAAAAAACATTTTCCTAACAGACAGGCTGATCATAACTAGCTATACTTACAAAAAGCAAAGCAACGCATTCGATAACTCTTGAAGGATGCCCGGCCTTAATACATTTGTCCAGCGATTTGTGAAGCTTATCCAAGATTGCTCCAGACCAGTCATAGTCGTTTATCTTGTCAAGATTCTCCACGTAGAAGATTGCTGTCCAACCGATTACATCGCCCGACACTGAAAAGAAAAGTGTCGAGCATATGAAAAGTATCAGTAGCCTAGCCACATCGCTCGCTTCATCCTCCCCTCCTTCTCTAACTGCTTTCTCGATTGCTTCCTACAAAAACATCCAAAATCATAACAACAATACAGACAGAACAATTAAAGGCATCCACAACTAATAAGACATTAGATATATGATTGCATACATACCATAGTTGTTTGTAAACATACTCTGATATCTATACATGTTTACATTGCTACCTATACTGCTACCCTCTGATATTTATTACAATCCAAATTGCTATGTATATTAACATCATATAAATTAGGTCTAACTGGACAGTTCCTTTAAATGTTACACTATCTGTGATATGTTAGTGTTCATACTTTGCTATTAACAGCAATCTATTTATAGTTATGTGAAAATGTCCCTGGATTTCATGAACCAGAACACCCTGCAGTACGAACTACAAAACAACTACATTCAAACATACTGTATTTACCTTTATTAACGCGTTTGACACTGATTTGTCGTTCGTTGGCCCGCTTCTCCTCGTCCTTGGACTCAAGAAATATTTCTTCATCAAAGTCGAATCTAAATCTGCTCCCTCGGCGTAACGAGCGATAAATCCACCTGATTTGCTCATCGGCATCTCTTCGTTACCGTGTCTCAGGCCAAAGATTGCCTGAACGTCTTTCTTCGTCAGCCTTACACGCTTTTGTCCAATCTTGAAAGCCTTCCATCTGACGTCGTATAAACCACAGATCGCCTCTATAAGGTGGTGGAACTTTTTAAGCTTCAGAGTTTCGTTCCTCAAGTCGTACGAGGTTTTGAGGAATGTGTAAAAAGGTGTTCCGCGAGCAGCCTCGATGTGTTCGGCTTTGATGATATCTCGTCTGAGGACGTTGATTATGCCAACCAATCCAGAGCGGTAGAATACTCCTGTCATTTTAACCTGTCAACGTTCACATAATAAGGTAGTTAGTAATCAACATGGTAACTAAAACAATAATACTAAGCAGCCACTACATTATGAAGATTCGTATAAGTGACCTGAAACTTATACTTATCCCCTAGACCTGCTGTCTTACATGTAAACTACTACCACACCCTGATATATAATACAATATACATTGCTACCTGTATGACGATACCTGCATACACTAACAACATTTGGAACAGCATCCCTATAGCTGTTACACAAGATCTATAACGTTAACGATCAGCCTCATAAACCTGATAGTTGTACTGATAGATAATAGAGCCCATATTGCTAGACATACACCAACACTTCCCAAACTCACAGTGCTTAAAACATCAGCCTCACAATGCTAAAAACATCAGCATGACAATGCTTAAAACCCCAGACTCACAATGATTACAACAAACCATCCTCACTACCAATACAACTATCACGTAACGTTGTCCAGTCCAGCAACAGCAACAAATGACCTTACGATTCTACCGGAGTGTTACACATAATACAGCATGGACTATCCTTGTGTTTGAAAACCTCAACAGAAACGCATAAGAATCGAACACATACCTGATTTCGTTTGAAGGCGACTGTTCCGTTCGACGGACACTTCGTCGCAGTTGGATTCTCGCCGGTTGTGTTTCCAAATATCGAACCAGAGACAGAGACAGTTGTGGTGCGCCTGTAGTTGCCTGATACAAGGAACAGAGACAAAAAAACTGGTTATTTGTCGCCGGTTTTTTGCCGGCCGATGTCAGAATCATCGGAGGAGGCATACCTAAATGCTGCTTACTAGTCGCCGGTGGTTCTCCGGTAGGGGGCAACAAAATCGGAAGAGAAACAGGTTCAGTCGTGGTTCGCCGGTACGTAACCTTCTAAAAATGGCTTTTGGTTTCGCTCTCGTAAAACGTGTTTCTCTCTCCTAAAATTTGGAAATGTGAAAGTGGGGGGAAATTGGAACCTAAAAGTCAGATTAGAAGGTGAAAATAAGTGGGTTTCAAGGAAAAAACCCCTTTTATACCCTAGAGGGTATAATTGTCCAAAATGTGGCTTTAGGTAGTTTATGAAACTAGTCCAAAAACGGGTACCATCTTGGTATTTGATACTTGAGAAGGTATTTAGGGGTACTTTTCTCATATATTAATTATATTAATATTTAAAAGTTATCGTTCATATTATTAAAAAATAAGATATAAATTAGATACTTTTGTAATTAAGATTCTTTCGTTAACTATTTAAAAAAATAGTAACTAGATTATCCCACGGAGCTTAATTTATAATAATAATAATAAAATATGGTTTTCTTCTTTAAAATATGTAAAATAAAAAATAAAAATAGTTTAGTGTGCTTTAGTTTGGCTAATTCTAATAAAATATATTTAGATATTTGTTTAGTCTTTCATGTACATATTATTTTATTCGTCGTGAGAGTTCTAAGTATTTGATTCTTGCTTTCCCCACCATTAGCAGACAAAGAAAAAAATTTCATTTTTCTCTAAATCTTGCAAGAAACAAAATCAGACAGCAAAAATTGCCAAAAAAAAAATCAAACATTCAAAACCATACCACCACCAAAAAGTTCGTTCATCCTCAAAAAACGAAAACTATAACGAAAGCCTATAGTCACTCAGTCGTCAACCATCCATAGAAGACGATGCAGAGAAGCTCAAGAACCTGAAATCACTCAACGTTATCCTTGTTAAGGAGACCATTGACAAAAGACAGCAGATTGAGTCGTTGGTGCAAATCAATGAGGAGCTATAGAATGAGTTGACTCAGTCTACATCGGGAGAATGCCAAATTGTTAGGTAAATTGGTTCATTTTCGTGATAAAAATATGGGTTTGGAATTGGAGGCGGGTCTTTTTTAGGCTTTTTGTTGAGCCCTATGTGAGGGAAATGGTGGATGGGGTTGATGGGTTAATGAGAGAGAAGAGTGATAGAGAGGGTGAGATTGTGTTGTTGAAAAGTCAAATTGAAAAGATTTCGACTCAGGTTGAAGAGATGAGAAGCATCGTTATTAGGGTTTCTAGTGAAAAAGATTATATTAAGTTTGAATTTGATTTGAGGGTTGAATAGATATATGAGTTAAGAGAGAAAGTGATTGGATTAGAGGAAAATGAGAGAAACTTTGAGGGATTGGTGAATGATCTTAATATCCCTGAGGGTAATTTGAACAATAAATAGACTAACATAGATTTTTAAAAAGAGAAATAGTAGTGAGTGAGAAAAAGGAGATTGAATTCGAGAGAACCTTACAAGATTCTAAAATCGAGAAATTAGAGAAAAAATTATAGAAACTAGATAAAACTTGCTTTGAATTCGAGAAACATAGAGATTATTTTACATTAAAAATATTGGAATTAGAAGAGAACAATGTGAATGTTATATAGAGGGAAGTAGATATAGCAGTGGAGATCAATCTCTTACTTCAAGACAAAAGAGCAGTAGTAAAGATCGAAACTTTGCTTTTCGAAAAATGAATCATTGTTGAAAAAGTTTGATATGTTGCTAAAGAAGTCGGGTGAGAAGGATAAGTTGATTAAAGAATTAGTTCAAGTTAAAAAAGAGGTTATAGTCGGTCGCGAGAACAAGCTAAGAGATGCAAACGGAAAAAATTGTGACCGACAATAACACAAAGTATGATTATTCAGGTTGGTGAGAGAGCAACGATAGAACAGAATTGATTAATGAAAGTCTCAATTAACTCTAAAATAATCGGTTTCGACCGATAATAACACAAAGTAGTGACCATATTTTTTTCTAAATGGAAAAAATATGTTATAGTTCTAGTTTTATCATGTCGAGGTTTTGGCAGTGTGTGTTGTATTTTATTGTTATTTTTTTAGGATAACATTATTGTTGACAGTTTTTATAAGTGTAACAGTTTATTATTGTTATTTCTGATAAGAGTAACAATTTTATTACTGTTATTCATCATATGAGTAACATGATTAATTTTTTTATTGTAAAAGAATAACAATATATAGATTTTTGCTAATCTAAACAACTTTAAAAAAAATTATAAAAAAATGAATAACATGATTCATTTTTCGTTAATTTGAACAACTCAAAAAAATTAGCAAAAGTCAAATTAAATCTAAAATAATCGGTTTTGACTAGCAACAACACAAGCTAGTCACCATATCTTTTGTTTTTTTAAATGGAAAAACATGTTTTTTTTATCATGTCCAGGTTTTGGAGATGTTCTCTTATTCTTATTAAGAATAATATTACAACTGACATATTTTATAGGAGTAATAGTTTTATTACTATTATTTATCGTACGAATAACATGATTATTATTTACATTTTTAAATGCGTAATAAGAAATCTTATATACTTATTCTAATTATTGAAGTTTTGTGTAGGTGAATTAAATATGATTGTATTTTTTAAATTAATGAGATGATTAAAAGTTGTTTTTTAATTAGAAAAGTATTTTTGAACTTCTAAAAATCTTATACACTTATTGGAATTATAGAAGTTTGGTGTATGTATTAAGAGATTCAAAATATTTGATCCTTCAAGAATTCACCCTAAAAATAATTAATAACTATTAATTTTTTAAAATGTAAATTTACCATCCGTCTATATCATTTAAACTATTTTTTTATCAAAAAATACTTACATTGTTATAAATGAGTTACATAATGATATATATTATTTCTCATTAGAGGTGTTGCATAGTTGAATTGAAATGCCTTATGTACATTAGGTCTTCAAGATTCAAGAATTGGTTCCAGTTTTATACATGTTGCATTGATGAATCCATTGGTCATTGATAGCTTCTCTGAAATTTTGAATCCTTTGAAATGTCAAAGTGACGTAATTGTACAATAAATGTTTCTAACATATTAAAGATATCAGGACCACTTATGCTGAACCATGTTAGCAGCCCAAATTGATATGTAATGTTATTTAGCGGGTCTTAAGTAACCAGAGTTTAAGCTTTCAAGATAAATTATGGATTTGAAGAGAGCAAGGGACTGAGTGAAATTGAAATCACAATCTGTTTTGGATTTGATTACCCACTTGAAAATCCAATCGACAGCAAGGTTTTGCTCTATGAAGACATGCCTTATAATCATTTGGCCTAATAAGTGTTCTTAATAAATTTATTAAGGTAATGAGAAACCATGGGGCTAATCCAGATCCAAGCATCTCAATAATCAATAAGGAATCAGTTTTAATGTCTACTTGAGTTATGTTATTAATGTGGCGTAAACCAACAATTAAGGTCCTGAATTCAAGAGATAAGGAAATGTTCTTACCATATAAATATCCAATAACTTTAATTAGATTTGTAGTGTTATCCATAAGTATAATACCACTTCTGGATTCACCATTGTAAGAACAAACAGCATCACAATTCAACTTAATACAATTGTTTAAATGAGGGATCCACTTAACCACAATTGGACGTTTGGGAGAAGTAATATGATTAATGCAGCCAAGTGCTTTGGCTGTTTTTAAGTCATCAAAATAATGAGTGTGATTTAGAAGGTTAGAAAGATCTAAGTTAAATAAGTATAATTTTATTTTATTTATTAAGATTTTGGAAGAACACAGATTGTCTTAATTTTGAATTGTTGCGAGTTGTGCAAATTGTCCATGAAATTATATGAAAAATGATTATTTTTATATGAGTGGTTTTGTTTGTAGACATGAACCATGAGTGTATCATATGATTAAAATATATGTGATGACCAATAAAAATTCCAAAAGAAACCCAGTGAAGTACTACATACTTCCCAAGATATTTGGCATTTAATAAATAAGTGAGCAATGGTTTCTGAATTTGGATAGTGCTGACACTCTCATGCTAATGAATTTTTTTTGTGTTGCATGATGTTATCAAAAGAAATGAACCCATTAATAAGTATTCATAAGAGGAATGAGAACTTCGTAGGGGTGATATTATTCTAAATTTTAGAGTGAATGATTGTTTTAGGATGGACAATTCTCAATGTTTACCAAGTTCTCTTAAAAGATAAAGAACCATCATTAGATAGTTTCCAGATGATGAAGTTTTCATTAGAGAGTGTTATGGAATTTTAGCAATTCTGTTAATGTTAGAATGGATGATTTGGTTTATGAGAAGGTCAAGCTTCCAAGAACCATTTGACCATAATTCGGAAACCAAGGTTCTTTTATACCGGTTATTGTTTTCATGATTAGAGGTGACTGTTGTTCCATTTGTCTAACTAAAAGTCTATATAGCCTTTACCAACATTCTAATATATATATTGTTCAGTAATTGTTCTGACTTTAAGCATTCTCTTCCAAACTTTGCAATCAGTAGATTTGATGTTGATTTGAAAAAGGTGAGAAGAGGGACATTAAATGGGATGCGACAACTGAGGCCATAGAGAATTATTATCTCTGAAATACATCCACACGTGAAAAGAGAAGGTTTCTTGAATATCATAGAGCTTTCTGATATTCAGACCTTTTTTATAAAATGGCTTGCAAACAGATGACCAATTAGACTAAATGATTGGGTTGTGAGTTTCTTTAAAGCCGTAAAGGAATTTATTCATTAAAATATTGATTTGTTTGATGGTGGATTTGGGAATATGATTACTTTATATGCATAAAACAAGAATGGCCATAAGGACATATTAAACTAATGTCAATTTTCCCCAAAATATATAGATTTATTGTCCCACTCCATAAGCTTATTTCTAATTTTAGATACCAAGTCATCATAAATATTGATATTGTTATATTTATGAATGGAGATACCTAAGTATTTAAAGGGAATAAAGTTATATGAGAAACCATATGTGTTTTTAATGACATTAATTCTATTTATATCCCTGTTTTCAGAGGAGATGGAAACAGTTTTTTGAGTGTTAATGAGTTGACCAAATATAAATTGACAATGATTAATTAATTTGATAACTATTTTTATATTATTTAAGGAGTCATTCATGAAGATGATTACATCATTTGTATAGGCAAGACAATAAAATTTGATATGAACTCTAGCAGAGTAATACATGAAGTTGTTTGATATAAAGAACTTTTTTCTAACCTTTTAGAGATATTATTCAACAATTATGAAAAATTTGGGTGATAATGGGTCACCATGCTTTACACCATTGTTGGATTTGAAGTAACAGTGAGGAGTTTTATTAATAAGTATAGAAAAATTAACATTCTCAATACAGTTTTTAATTAACTCTATGACTTTATCATTAAAACCAAATTTTTTCATTATAGTAAAGATAAATTTAAAAGAAACTCTATATAACGCCTTGGCCATATCAAGCTTAACGATAATGTTACCACCTCTGTTTTTTTATTAATACCATAGAAAATTTCATGAGTAATTAGAATGTTATCCTTTATATTTATGTTGTTAACAAAGCCACCATATTAAGGTGATATAATTTTGGAAAGAATAGATATTAATCTAGTGTTGATTGTCTTGGAAATGATACTATTAAAAACATTGCACATAACGATATGTCTATAGTTATGCCAAAATGTAGGAGATTCCTTTTTTGGAAGTAAACAAATTGCAGTGGCATAAATACAAGTGGAGCAATGTTTCCATTCAAGTATGCTTTAATGATATTAGATAAATCAAGTTTCATAATATGCCAACATGCAGTGTAAACCCTGGAGTTAAAGCCATCAACTCCATGGACATTATTTATGTTAAGAGATTTATTGTTTAGGTGAATCTCGTTATCATTAGGAGGGTTAATAAGTATTTTATTATCAAGGTTAGTGATAACATGGGGAATTAAGCCATTAAAATCATCAAATTTAGAATTACTTGCTTGACAAGTTAAGAGATTTCTAAATTGATCAATGACATAGGATGCAATTTAAGATTAATCTTCTGTCCATTGGTCATTTATCATAATTCCATGGATTCTATTTCTTTTATGTCCATTTTTAATAAAATTATAGAAAGCTTTAGTGTTATTGTCACCAGTTTTTGTTCAATTATAATAACGTTTTTGCTTCCAAAACATTAATTCTCTAGCAATCAGATTTAAATGAACAACCTTGGCTTTGATAATGTTATTTGATTTTCATAGTTGATTAAAACTTTTTAAACAATTATCAACATAATGAACATCTATTTCAGAAGTTGTTACACTATCTACTATATTAATATTTTAACTAACATCATGTTATTTGTTATATTTGTCACTAAAAGTTATGATACATTTAAAATCGACATTTCAAAAGTTTTATGATGATTTTGTAAATGAAGATGAAGATGTAAGCATTTTGATAACTGGTGATGATCATTGATTATGGTATTGAAAACTAGAAAAAAAAAATCAAGAATGTTTTAGGTTTGTTTTAATGTTTTATTACACATTATTTAAGGCATATTTTAGATTGTTTTTTTTGTTAAATATTTATATTTGTTTAGTTAGTAAAATTTAATTGTTTATTTAGTTATATTTGTTTTGATTTAAATTTATATCTTAATTTTTCAATAAATTAAAAAATAAAGTCAAGTGTGATTTGGATTCATATACCGGTTGGACCGGAAAATCTGAATAGTAAAAATAGTGGCTGTGAGTCGCAGACACGCACAGGTGAAACTCGTGTTCAAAAATATTAAATCAACAGTGGGTTAGGTCGGGTTCTGGTTCAAGTAAAAAAAAGACGGGCCCAAACCTGGTCCGATTCTGGCCCATTGTCGTCTCTACTTTATCTTTTCTATTTTATTTAAAAATTAAAAATATTCTCTAGTAATCTAGATAATAACATGATGTCATTCAATAAAATATTATTATAAAATTTATAAATATTAACATGTCCAATTTTGTAATCTTTACAATTTATAGATTTGAGTATATTAGGAAAATATACAACTAAAAATAGATTCCAATGATTTGAGTTGTGATATGTCATACTTTTAGATGAAAATGAATAAAGTAGGATAAAGAAAATACTCTAAACTTCACAATTGTAATCTCAATATCACATTATTTTTACGACGAAAAGGCTATTTATTGCACCCATAATGCGATATTTTGTAAGGTTAGTTACACCTAGTATGAAATATTATGTCTAGTTAGTTTCACCTATTGCGCGACATTATGTGTGTTTGTCATTGTCTCGGGATGACTAAATGTAATATTATCAAAATCTAGGTGCGTCATTTTCTGTTATTATCTATAAGTAAGTGCTACTAATTGTAGAATTATGATAGACAATTATACGACAAGTTGAATGATTATATGTTGTAAGAAATGAATCAACCAACATATATGATGTCGTGTATTTATACCATGCACAAGTATTACACTAAACAAGGTTTGAGCATATGGGTTGAATCCAAAGGAAAAAAAAGATTTATCACCATCATTACCATATAAAACAATGATAAGTAGAAAAACATACTAGGATATACTTTAAATGTGAAAGATATATTGTTTATAAAATGAAAGCTAGTGCTAATAGTGTGAGAAGAAGAAAGTGTACAACAACAAAATGTGATTATCCCTTCCAATCAAAAGTGTAAAAGTTGATGTACTAAGTTTTTGTTGGCAAATGACAGTTGTAAATGGGAAACATAACCACGAACCAATCATGCATTATAACGATCATTCACAAACTAATAGACTTTAGGCTAATGAAGAGAAATTAGTTCGTCGGTTAACGTTATTTGGTTCACGTCCTAAGGAAATATATGTTTGTTTGAAGAATCATAAACCTCAAAATGTATCTAACATGTGCACCATCTAAAATATTCATAAAAAATACATTATTTAGTTGAAAAGGATGGTCAAACCCAATTGCAATACTTGTTGAAGAAATTAGAGGAACAATATTCGTGTGGCATCAGACCCGTGATGCAACAGACATGATCGCTGAATAATTTATGTGTATCCTATAGATATTTGTTTGTTGTGTACATTATATTCTCATAAGTACTTAACATAATAGTACTTACAAGATGACGAGGTATAAAATGACATTGTTTGAGATTATTGGTGTAACTTCAGTACAACTTACATTTTTCGTCGGTTTTGTGTTTATGAGTTGGGGAAGCAAGTCAACTACACGTGGAATTTAAATGTTTAACAAAAAGTGATGGTGGATAATAAATGTGAATTTTCTAATGTTATTTTAACAGGCAAGGAAATAGAGTTAAAGCGAGTTATTGAAGATGTATTTCCGAACGCAATCCACATTGATGTAGCCCTGAAAGTCCAAACAAAAGTCTTTTTAATTTTATTTTATTTTATTCAAATATCTTATGTATTTAAATCAAATCTAATTATATTAAGATTTTATTTGGTTTTATTTTATTTTATTTTAAAATATTTATTTTATTTCCTTATATTATAATTTAGGGTTTTGAGAAGCTATTATATAAAGCCTCATATGCCTTAAGTTATTTTAAGTTTTTAGAATAATATATTTTTTATCTCTGAAAATTTCAATCTTTGTTACCCTTAGATTAAGATTTCATCATGTTACACTTGAATTAGGGTTTCATCTATCTTTGTTTCTTCTTCTATTTCCGCCGCGTCATCAGTTTGGTATCAGAGCCTCGGTGCCTGTTATGGGGAAGCATGTTTTTAAATCCTAATAATTTTGATTCAAGGTTTAAAGAAGAGAACAACACATATGGTCATGAAGATCGGGAAGATCGTTTGAGTATGAGGAGGCATACTAACCGTTTCAATGATGATCGTATTGATCGATTACTGAAGGAGTTTAAATTGGCTACCAATCGTCGAATCAAGTTAAAATTTGTTTATCGAGATGCTGTCTCATGCTATGAAAAAGTTTTTAAAATCATCTTTTTTCATCAACTGGAATGGAGATGTTATCTTCAGGTTATGAAAAGGTTTTCGAATTTTTTTTTTCATCAACCGGATGGCTTCAATGTGACTTTGAATACGGAAGACTCGAGAAGAATTTATCTTATTCCGATAAGGTCAACAATTATAATTCCCAATGTAACGGTTGAATAAAATAAAATAAATAATTTAGGTTCTTGATGGTGATGGTGCTGTGAATTCGAGGACGAATTTTTGTCAATCACGAGAGGATGATGTAGCCGAGAAAGTCCAAACAAAAGCTTTTTTAATTTTATTTTATTTTATTCAAATATCTTATGTATTTAAATCAAATCTAATTATATTAAGATTTTATTTTATTTTATTTTTAAAAAAATATATTTATTTTATTTCATTGTATTATAATTTAGGGTTTTGAGAAGCTATTATATAAAGCCTCATATGCCTTAAGTTATTTTAAGTTTTTGGAATAATATATTTTTT
Organism: Limnanthes douglasii subsp. nivea; assembly: GCA_036936605.1. Taxonomy (NCBI): domain Eukaryota; kingdom Viridiplantae; phylum Streptophyta; class Magnoliopsida; order Brassicales; family Limnanthaceae; genus Limnanthes; species Limnanthes douglasii. Next base: position 125,309,537 of record JAUPFV010000001.1, on the reverse strand, counting down.
ATCTCTGAAAATTTCAATCTTTGTTACCCTTAGATTAGGGTTTCATCATGTTACCCTTGAATTAGGGTTTCATCTATCGTTGTTTCTTCTTCTATTTCCGATGTGTCATCACACATGCTATGCAAATGACATATAAACAAAAAATTCTTGCAAATAATAGAAATTTGATGACCAAAGGGGATGTTGCAAATGATTTTAAGGAATTTTATAACACCGTTGCTGAAGCAAAAACGAATGAAGACTATAACATAAAACTAATATCATTGAACAAAGTGCTCGCCTTGTGTCCAAAGACTATAAATTACGTTATGAATTCATGGATAACAAATTGTGAGGAACATTTTATTCATCAATTCACAAACAAGATTAAACATTTTGGATATATTTTTGTTTTTTAGGGTTAGAAGTGTTCACGCGTCCTTAAAATGCTATATTGGTACTAATCAACTAAATTTTCAACTTTTTTGGATCAAAATTCATAAGTTGCATGATTTTCAACATTCAAATATTTTTGAATCATTTGAGAGAAGTAACTTTTGTATGGAACTTACACATGAAATTTATATATTTAAATATTTAAATAATGATCTATCTATTGCAGGCATATAATAATCGAGAAGACTTGTGAACAGGTTAGAGTATAAACATAGATCGAGTAGCATGCGAATGTATATTAGAAATATACATTGGTTGTCTTGTGCATGAGAAATAACTATGATGGAAACAGAACATAGGCCCATTATTAAGGATAAATGAGATATATTTTCGAAAATATTAAACATAATTTCTAGATATAAAAATATGTGTGAAGATACTGTTGGAAAAAAATAAAACTATGTGTGAAGATACTCTAGAAAAACAATTATCCATCATAGATAGTTTCATGTGACGTTAAGAGCCAAATATTCATGATTATATTTTAAATAGAGTAATGTAAATCCTAAAACTTGAAACCAATCACGTTGTATAGTCTAATTCAGTTAAAACTCCACTTGAAATTACTAGCCTACCCTTGGGCAGTTATTATCCACACCAAATTGGCGACCACAGTGGGAGGCGACGGTGCCTGAATCAAGCATTCAAAACCAGCTAAAAAATTCTGTCCGAATGAATCCGGACAATCCAGAAGTGCCACCAGCTTTGCTCGAAGTGGTGGGAGAGAATGATGAGTACACTATCGAAGAGCGTGACAGGCTGAGGGCTGAAATAGAAGCTCTGAGGGCTGAAAAGGCCAATATGGGCGTGAAAGAAAAATCCAAAGCATCAGTTGCTCATCATACCGACAACCCTAGAGAGCCTGAGGCTTCGAAAACTCACGTGAGCACCAAAAAGACACATGCCAGTTCTAAAAAGTCTCACCGGTCCAAGCCTGTAGAGAGTTCTGACTCAAGCTCAGAATCTTCAGGTAGCTCTTCGGACAGCGAGGGAAATGAAAAATCCTTGTCCTCTAGCAGCGATGAGGGTCGAACCTGGAAAAAGCAAAAGCAAGTGAAGAAATATTCAAGAAAAAGAGACCACCATGGAAGAATGAAAATGCATATTGGAAAGGGGTCATCACACCACCGGAGGTATACGGACAAAATGCTGATGGATCCTTTTGCTTTCCACGATGAGCCAGGTATCTTTGCAACTCCCAATGAGGATACTGTGTTCAGTCGTGGAAGGAATTGGAGGCAGTCTCCACTGTCTTCTAAAATCCTGTCCGGAAACCTCCCCAAGAGGTTTGACAGCACTAAAATGGAGAAGTACGATGACAGTACTGATCCGGACAATCATCTGGAGCAATTCAAGAACTTCATGATGAACTTTGATGACAATGATAAACTACTTTGTAGGGCATTCTCCCAATCATTCACGGGGAGTGCTCTGAAATGGTACAATAGCCTGCCTCAGGGTTGTATTAAAGATTTTGATACGTTTTGGGTGGCCTTTCGAAGGCAGTTTGTAGGGAGTAAGGAGCTAAAGGGCAATGTAGACACAATAATCCATTGTGCCCAGGAGCCAAATGAGTCCTTGAAAGAGTACATAAGTCGTTTTGTGAACACAAAGAATGGGTTGGTTGATTGCTTCGAACAGGTGGCAATAGCATCCCTAAGGCAAGGTTTGAACCCAGGCAATCTGGCTGATTCGGTGACCAGAAAGAAGGCTATGACCTGGGGAGGATTGCTAAATCAAGTTGGCAAGCAAATAAACGTTGATGAAACAAAGAAAACCAGGGTGCACAGACAGGTGAGATCCACCCCGGTGGCACCAACTCCAAATCAAAACCAGTCCGGGAACAAAGCAAGAGAAACCAGACAGGGGCATGGTAGGGCAAAAGCTCAGTCTCAGCCAGCTTCTCCTGCTCAAAGTCAACAATCCAGAAACAAAAGAGGGCCATGGGTCCAACCGGAGTGGTTCGCAGAGCTCAAAGAAAGTGTGGCCACCATTTTTGATAAAACAAAAGATGAGGTGCATTACCGGAGACCGGCAACCTTGCAGTCTCCCAGAGAACATCGTAACAACTCATTTTGCGAATATCACAATGATATTGGCCATACCACTGATGATTGCATAGCGTTGAAGCAAGAAGTTCAAAACCTGATTGAAAGGGGGAAGTTGGGAGTATACGTTAAAAGAAGAGGAGGCAACATGCCTGACAACACTCACCGGGTTGGTCCAAGTAATGCTACCCCAGAGGGGGCCATGGTCATAGTTGAAAGGTTTGATGTGGATTCTGAGTACTTGGATCCTGATCCAACTAGAAACAGGGTGGGTGCTATAGAGGAATGTTCTAGGTCGGTCTCTGGGCTCATTAAATTCTTTGAGTCACTTACAATTTTCGGAGGGGACACTATGACAGCTCCTACTGCTTCTTCGAGAAAGAGGCATGTTCATAATTTGGCCTCCCAGCTAGAAGGAGGCATGACATCTTATCAGTCACCAAACTCATTCCCATTCATTGTCTTTGATGAGGATGATTTGAGAGACATTGCTGGCCCTCATGAGGATGTTGTTGTCATAGGAGCATCTATAGGGGGCAATGAAATAAGGCAAATTCTGGTGGATACTGGAAGCTCAGCCAATATCTTTTTTCTAACCACTTACAAGAAAATGAAAAATCCAGCTGTGATTCAAAAGTTGGACAGGTCAATCGTGGGCTTCACAGGCAGCTCAGCTGATGTGATCAGAGAATTTGAAGAAGAAGTGTTATTGGGCAGGGGCCCTTTCAAGAAAATGATTAGAATACTCTTTATCGTGGTGGATTGTCCCACTTGCTATAATGCTATTCTGGGGAGATCTTGGCTCTCTAGGATGCATGCAGTGGCTTCAACAGTCCACCAGTGCTTAAAGTATGCTGTTCAGGGACAGGTTGGAGTTGTCCGGAGCAGCCAAAAGATTGCAAGAGAATGCTATGCCACTGCCTTGGCTCCTCGAACGCTGGGGGCAGTCCGTATAAATGATCAATAGCAGTTTGAGGGCCTTTCTGGGGGTGAGGGTGAGATTGATGACCCCAGAAAGACCCCTGGAGTGTTGATTCCAATTGAAGAGGTTGAAACGCATTGTTTGGAAGAAGGCAAGAGTGTCAAGATAGGGTCCAAGATGCCACCAATGATGAAAGAAGAGATGTTGAAATTTTTGAAAGACCATCAGCACGTTTTTGCCTGGTGCAATGCTGATGTTACTGGAGTTCCATCAGAAGTGATATCCCATCACCTATCTGTCCGGAGAGATGTGGCACCAGTGGTTCAAAAAAGAAGAGCTTTCTCAAAAGAAAAGGCTGATGTCGTAGTACAAGAGGTTGACAGACTCACAAAGATGGGGCACATTAAAGAATCTCAATACCTTTTGTGGACTGCCAATCCTGTCCTGGTAAAAAAGAAAAATGGCAAATGGCGCATGTGCATTGACTTCACAGATCTCAATAGAGCTTGCCCAAAAGATTTGTATCCGGTCCCCCGGATAGATCAGTTAGTAGACTCTACTTCTGGGAACAAACTGCTCTCCTTTATGGATGCATTCTCCGGGTACAATCAGATTCAAGTAGATCCAAAAGACCAAGAGTATACCACGTTTGTCACTGATAGGGGTCTACATTGTTACAAGGTGATGCCATTTGGGTTGAAAAATGCTGGGGCTACTTATCAAATATTGGTGAACAAAGCCTTTGCTGATCAAATTGGAAGAAATATGGAGGTTTACATTGACGATATGATGGTGAAAAGTGTGGATGAGCAGTTGCACTTGTCCGATCTCCAAGAAACTTTTGCCAACTTGGCAAAAGTGAATTTGAAACTAAACCCTGAAAAGTGTGTGTTTGGAGTGCAGTCCGGGAAATTCTTAGGGTATATCATAAGTGAGCATGGGATACAGCCTGACCCGGACCAGCTCAATGCTCTATTCCAGATGGAGCCTCCTAGAAATGTTAAAGAAGTACAGCAATTAACGGGGAGATTAGCTGCCTTAAACAGATTCATCTCCAGGTCTTCGGACAGATGTGATCCTTTCTTTCAAACTTTGAAGGATGCAAAGGGGTTTGAGTGGACCCCACAGTGTGATGAGGCATTCAACGAAATCAAGAAACATTTCTCCTCTCCCAAAACTTTGTTCAAACCAGTTAATGGGGAGACTCTCTTTGTGTATTTGGCCGTTTCAGGTTGTGCCATCAGTGTTGTGTTGGTAAGAGAGGTCGATGGGCATCCCCATCCAGTGTACTACATCAGCAAAAGCTTGATTGATGCTGAGAGGCGTTACTTGAAACTCGAAAAACTGGCGTTAGCTCTGGTGATAGCTGCAAGAAAGATGAGGCCTTACTTTCAGGCTCATCCTATCATCGTCCGAACGTCTTTCCCTTTAAAGAATGTCCTTCAAAAAGCAGACATTTCGAGCAGAATGACTAAGTGGTCAGTAGAGTTGGGGGACTTCGACATAGACTTCGCTCCCCGGACAGCGGTAAAAGCCCAAGCAGTGGCTGATTTCCTGGTTGAATTCCACTCTGATAGGGATTCGGAGCAAGCTACTAATACAAAAAACAAGAAAGTCTGGATCGTCCGAACAGATGGTGGATCTAGCACTATGGGATGTGGTGCAGGAATATGTTTAACTTCCCCTTATGGAGATAGTATGTACCATGCTATTTCTTTTGCTTTCAGGGCATCTAATAACGAGTCCGAATACGAAGCAGCTATAGCTGGGTTAAAGTTAGCCTACATCTGTGGGGCTAAGAGGGTCAGACTACTAAGTGACTCCCAATTGCTTATCCACTATGCCTTAGGCCAATCTGAGGCTAGAAATGAGCAACTTGTGAAATATTTACTCCTCCTCAAGAATGAAGCACTAAAATTTAAAGCTGTTGTCTACGAACATATTCCCCGGGCAGAAAATGAGCTAGCAGACTCGTTGGCAACAATAGCATATACGGAGTCCTACCCATGGATCCATGTGCTTGAAAGCCCTTCTATTCAACTTAGTAAGGGTGAAAAAAAGGAAGTTTTTGAAATACAAGTGAACCGGCCTCAAGACTGGAGATCTCCTCTCATACAATATATGTCTGATGGTATTGTGCCTTCAGATAAATCACAAGCCAGAACATTGAAACACAAGGCTCATGGTTTCATTATGTTGAGAGAAGTGTTGTACAAAAAATCTTATAGTAAACCTCTTCTTCGTTGTTTGGGGGATGATGAGTCACAAGTGGTGCTCTCCGAATTACATGATGGTGAGGGATCAGCCCATTATGGATTTAGAGCTCTAACAAGAAGAGTATTACTCTCCGGATATTATTGGCCATCGATTATGAAAGATGCTAAGGAATTGGTGAAGAGGTGTGACCCATGCCAAAGGTACAGCAATGAAATTCATGTACCAGCCATTCTTTTGGAGTCAATTTCTGAGCCCATCCCTTTTGCTCGATGGGGGTTGGACTTAGTAGGGCCTCTCCATGTGGCGTCCGGAGGGCGTAGAACTATAATTGTGGCCATTGACTACTTCTCAAAATGGATAGAAGCAGCTCCCCTGGCAGGGACAACATCAAAAGCTGTCATAAAGTTCATTTTGTCCAACATATGTTGCAGATTTGGTGTCCCACAGAAAATAACAACAGACAATGGGCCACAGTTTGACAATAGAGAAATGGAAAGCTTCTGTGCCTCAAGAGGTATACGGCATTGTTTTTCTTCACCTTTCCACCCACAAGCCAATGGGCAGGTTGAAGTGGCTAATAGAACTATACTGTCCGGTTTAAGGAAGAATCTGGAAGGGGCTGCTGGGAAGTGGCCTAGTTATCTACAAGAAGTCTTGTGGGCCTACCGGACAACACCTGGGGCTGCAACACAAGAGTCTCCCTTTGCCTTGGTCTATGGAATGGATGCAGTAGCCCCCATAGAGAAGACACTCCCTTCCTTTCATGTTCACAACTTCTCCGGACACGCTAATGAGATGGCCATCAGAAATCAACTTGATTTAATAGAAGAAAGACGGGTTAAAGCCTGCCTAAGAGTGGCACACTATCAGGGCTTGATGAGAAGCAGGTTTGCTTCTAAAGTTAAAAGAAGAGATTTCCAACCAGGGGACAAAGTATTAAGGAAGGTCTTCTTACACACTAAAGAAAAGCTCTTCGGAAAGCTAGCCCCTACCTGGGAGGGTCCGTATATTGTGGTTGAAAGAATCAAGCCTGGAACTTATTGGTTGGAAGACAAAGATGGCAGGGTTCTAACTCATCCTTGGAACATCGAGCATCTTCGAATGTACTTGGAATAACACTTGTGTAAATATTTACGTGTTTGAACTTCCATGTAAATATTTGGGGGCATACTCTTTCCTCCCTGGTGGCACGGGGAGGTTTTAATGAGGTGTCCGGATGGTTGAATAAAATTCGATGCCTTCTTCAAAATTTTCTAAGTATTTTCCAAGTTCTATCTCTTGTTATACTACCCGGACTGAAATATTTGAGGGCTATTTAAACTCTAGCCAGAGAATTTAAACACTCTCACAATATAACAACTAAAAGCTACTTAAACTCTAGCTATCTAAACTAAAACAAACAATGAAAGAAGATGATGGTTGTGCAAAACATAAACATTCATTCAACAACTTAAAATTGCCTTGGCCTTCCAAGGACTTGTGAATAAGTCAGGGTACAGCACAAAAAAACCTGTCCGAACAATACCGGATACCACAACAAAAAGAGTGCCTTGGCCTTCCAAGGACTTTAGTTTGAGTAAAAAATAAACCAAGTAAATCATAAATCAAGATTGAGCCTTTGAAGATGGCTCCCTTTCATCTGCTTTCTTACCCTTAGAATCGCTCCTCTCTTCGACCACTTTTTTGCCTTTGGGATCATTCTCCTCTTCGCCTGGGCTCTCTCCGGTTTTCTCTTCATTATCAGATGAAGACCCACTGGAAATTCCATCCTCATCGACCATTGTATAAAATGGAAGGTCATCATCATCTACATACAGCCATAAGTCCCCCAGGGTCCTCTTCGGGAATTTTTCATGAAAAAGGAGAACCATATCAGACTTCACCCTTTGAACCATTAACTCTTCGCTTTTTATCATCTCCCTGGCATAGGCATTGATCTTGGCCTTGATTGTGGCCTCTTGATCCTTTAACAAAGCTTTTTTCTCCTCAGCAGCCTGGGTCACTGCATTCTCTAGAGAAATCTTGTCAGTGGTCAAGTTGGTGATGATCTTCTCCTTTGCAATAGTTTCTCCCCTTGAGGCCGTAAGATCCTTCTCCATACCGGACAGCTTCCCCTGAAGATCTTTAATGGTTTCTTCTAAGGTGGCAACTTTTGTGTTGCTTTCATCTTGATTCCTCTTCAGCTCCTCATTTGCTTCCTTAAGCAAATCAGCATTGGTAGTAGCAGTGCGGAGGTCTCCAGACAGCTTTTCCTTCTCAGACTTGAGGTCTTTGATGGTGTCTGCCTGACTCCGGACTTGCCTCTCCAATGTAAGAACTGGCTGCACATTACTAAGCAAGGAATGGGCTATGATGTCCTTTTCACTAGAAACCATGAAAGTCTTACCATTGAAATTGATCGTATTGGAGCTGCTTGGAGGAACGTAGGGCCCCACGAATTCATCTATGGGGAGGCCAAGGAAATACTCACCAAGCCCAGCTAGACCAGTAATGTCCATTCCATCAAGGTTGAGATCTCCCCCCTCTACCTCATCAGTATGAAAGTCCCTTGGGATCTCTTCGGCCAGCGTTGGGTCAGAGGGGTCAGTGGGGAAAGAGGGCTCCGGATCCCGGAGAGCCAGCTCATCTCCTTGGGAAGTGTTTTTCTTCTTGGCTTCTCGATCAACATCTTCACCTACTTGATTGCGAGTCCTCTTGGGAGCCCTTGGAGGTTTTGGGAGGCCTACTTCCTGCCTTTCGGTCTCTTGCTCTACCACTTGCAAGAGGGCTGCATCGATTTGAACTTGGGCCGGCCCCTCCGGGTCTGTTGGGGCATCCTTCTCAGCATCGCTCGCCAATTTTTTGCCTTTTCTCATGCCTTTCATTTTGCTTGGGGCTTTAGCCCAGGCAGGCAGGTAGAGTGTCCCATCTAGTTCGTGGGACCTTCTAAGCACAGTGTCTTCATCAGGCTGGGTGGTGAGCTCCTCCCAAGTTAGGTCTCTTCGGCCTATGGTGTTCCACAGGTGAGACCTTGCTAGATTTCCAGGGGTGAAGGCCTTGTGGAATCGATTCTCCCAGTTCTCTGCGGCCCAAGCATTGATTTTGCCACAGGTAGTCTGTCCGGCCTTCAAATGATCCTCGAACTCCTTTGGCAGCTCTGTTAGAATAAAAGAGAAACTGGTTAATTTAAACTAATTTTAAAAAAACGGACATAAATTAAAGTGAGAAACTTACGATCACTCCTCCACCTACTCTTGAGGAGGCTTGGGTTCTCTCCGGCTTTGATTTTCTTGCCGTTTTCCCAGGCGCCACTGACAAACAGAAATTGGCTCCTCCATTTGCTCTCTGACTCCAAGAGGTCATCAACAGCCTTGAGATCGTTCCCCATATTGAAATGATAGAAGGGGAATTGGTGGTGCTTGCAAAGGTTGGCCACTGCTGCGAACTCTTCCATAGGAAGAGGGATCCCAGACAACCTAGATGCCATGATACATGACATCAAAGTGAACCAGCCATTGGGACTCAGCTGAGTTGGGCATAGCTTGACCAGGTGGAAGTACCGAACAATCTCCGGGTCCAGTGGGAACCTGAGTCCCCAATTAAATAGCTCTGTAAAGAAGACTATTTCATTTCGTTTACAGTCCATAGGGGTCTCCGGATCAATGGGGATCCTTATCTTTACATTTTCGGGGATCCCCCATTTTGTGCGCATTCGACCCAGGTCTGAAGTATGGATGAATGCATACTTGGTCTTCTGCAAGGCCAAGAGGTACTTAAGCTCAACTTTGTGAAAGCACGGCCCCACTCTCCCCTCAAGGCACTCCGGCAGGTCCGGATGCCTCAAGTACAGATTCTCCTTGCCTTTCTTGGCAACAACAGCAGTAGTATCAGCCTGTCCGGAGGACTCGGACTCAAAAGGGACCTCTTCAGCAGAGTCCTCCATTCTCTCCTCCATAACCGTTGGGGGAGCTTATGTGGTAGTGATCCGGGGAGGGTTGAAGCTTGGCACAGCCTGGCCTCCGGACTGCTGACTGTCTGTATTCTTCTGACTTCTCACCTCAGATTGGGGCTCGGAGGGAGAAGTCTCTCTTGGAGGTACTGGGCTGCTGGCCTCCGGACCGGTTGGCCTCTCCCGGAGAGCTCTAATGGGCACTCCGGACCCAGAATCACTATTTTTTGCCCCCGATTTTGAGGGAGTATTCTTGGAGGTTAGTCCCTTAACTAACCGTCTTGGCCTCTTAATAACTAGCTTCTCCGGAGAGTGGTCAGAATCAGATCCCATAGCTATAAAAGGGGAGGGTTTCCTAACGCTTGTAGCTGTGACTCCTGGCTCAACAGTAGGTATTGACTCCTGGACTGAGGAACCAGAGACTATAAGCGAGAGAGTGGATTGAAAGAGTTTTTTGGGCTTAGTACCTTTGGAGGAGGATGAGCCTCGATCTGATTCTGTAACGGAGACGACTGGTCTCTCAACTGGTGATGATGGCAGCCCTGGTGCTATTCGTCTCTCCTTCTCGACCTTTTGGGCTTTCTCCAACTCTGAAAGGTTGAGCCAACCACCTTTGATCAATGCTGTTCTTGCTGTAAACATAAACTGCCAAGGGAATTTTTTGCTTTAGAGAGAGAAAGTTCTGAGTAAATTTGCAGAGTAAATGTGAAAGAGATGGTAAAATAGTGGAAAATGAGTGTGAATTTATAGTAAATCTGAAAAGAGGAGTTGATTCCTAGGAGAATTCGAAAAGTTGGGCAATGATTAAAAGACGGCGCTGATGTCATTATTTGAAATTAATGAGGTTACTTGTTGGGGAAGGTGGTGCGAAGTTCAAGGTGAAAAAACGGATGGAGTGCCCAATCAGAGAGCGACACGTGTCCCACTAACTCTGGCAAAAACCGTTTTGAATTCGTAAAGCTTAATCTGACCGGGTATCCCCATAGTTCTGTCCGAATTGAAAACCACTTCAGACATCACTCTGTTTTTCAGTTCTTTGACAAGAATACTTGCTCAAACACCTAAAAAAGGGGCTCCTGATGAGTCCGAATTTAGCATGCTCCCCGAACAAGGGCAAATCGGTCAAGTCTCTCCGAGTACCGGACAGGTTACAGGGACAGGGATCGGACAGGTCACTTGGACCGGACAGATTTCTGTGAACACTATGAACTTAAAACAGTTCGAACTATGACAAAAGTACTAAAAAACCTAAACACTTCTTGACTAAGCTACTTGCTATCCTACTTAAGAGCTCATGGGTCTTTGAACATGACCCGGGTCCGTTAAACTTGACCCGAAAGCCCATAAGGGCCCAAACATTACACTATAAATACCCAACCACCCGCATTAACTAGGGGTAATGAGAATTAACTGCTACTAAGCTGCTTAATCATCTCTCTACTCTCTACTCCAACCGTTAAACACCCATACACCACCTTAAAACTCCACTTGAAATTACTAGCCTACCCTTGGGCAGTTATTATCCACACCAACAACTAGAGGTAAAAAAAACTAGTCTTAATCGATCGACTAAACGAGACAAATCTTATACCGAACATGTTATTGAGAAAACCGAGAATACTAACACACATGGTATGATAGGCAGAAAGATTACCTCAAAAATAAATACAATCATAGTGCACAAATCTTCAACACAAAAAAGTAGGTCGACCAAAGAAAATCTAGTAAGAGTAGAAATATAAATGTGTAAGCAAAATGCATCTTGAAATTTTTGCATAGTTTTTTTACTAGTATGGAGGATGTTGTGCAAGTTGGATAATATGGTTATCGGATTGTATCGATAAGAATATACGATCAAGAAGAAAATTGGTATTTTGAAATATGGGATTTTATCTCTGAATTTAATGACCACCGAGATTTTTGGTCGGAAGTTTATGGTTCATCAAATGTTTATAGACGAATTATGAGATATGTTAGCTTGGTTCACAAGTTATTTGGATAACTATTATTAGAATACATTATCCAACATCAAATTAGGGATAGTCACTTCATATAAATGTGTTGCATACAATTCTATATTTGCCAATTTTATACATATGTACCATTATGTGGTTTCCCACCTCATTCGATACATGTGAAAAAGGTTGAAACTTATTATACACATGATATTCATTTTGTACACGTAAGTATATCAATAGCATTGTTTATTTAAAAAATAAGTTTATAAATTTTCTCTAATTGTTCAATTTAATTTTATAGGTTCTTGTGGTTCCCTATCAAAAAATAAAATGTTTTAGCTCTTCCGTACTGAATAAAAGCATGGATTTAGCAAGAAACAAATTTAAACTTAGCAAGGAACCAATATACATCTAAGGCACCACTAGATATCAGTCTATTTTTGTTGAATCTAATCCAAAAAAGAAATTTAAATTTAAAAAATCAAAAATATCTTCACTAACCTAACTAATTACAAAATTTCCACTAAGGTGAAAAAAACCAAAACCTCTCTAAAACCTCTAACACTATCTAACCTAAAATAAAAAAAACTATTTAACATAATCACTCATAAATATTAAAAAAACATGGAAGACGAAGAATTAAGATGTTCGTTTGAATATTTTATGGGTGGAGTGGAAGTCACTGAAACTGAGGAATATTCAAACTTTTGTACTTGTAAAACATAGAATCTCGTGACATGTACAGTGAATCGTAACATTGTCACGCCCAACATGTATTAAGGTTACTATTATCGCACATATGGTGCAAATTTGGGTAGTTTTGGCATAATAACATATGCAACATAAGTGTTTATTCATCGTAAGTGTGTATGCGACATATTGTAGAATTTGTTGTATGTTTGTGTGATTTAGTTGATATTTGTCGATCACTTGGTGTGGTTTATGCATTATTGTCTTTATTTAGAGTATTCTTATATGTTGTAGGAACTTAGATAACCATCATTTATGATTAGTGATTACTGATTACCCACACTCTTTATAGCTGATAGATATTTTACTAAACCGAGATGAATGAATTTTTTTTAAGGAAAAATATAGGATTAATGAACATTATTCCCATATACGACGACGAAATATGGGGAAAACGCGCAGGTTAACCTACCAATACGAGAGGTACAATATTTATGTTTCAAAATCTAAAACGGAAACTTTGAAGAAAAGAAAGTGTACAACCAAATAAAGTAATTATCCATTCGAAATAAAAGGACATCTCGTTGATGTACTAGCTCAACAATGACGATTAACCGTTGTAAACATGAAACACAACCAAGAAAAATATGTTTGGTTAGACGATCATTCACAAGCTTGTAGACTCAAGTTGGATGAAGAGAAATTAGCCCGTAATTATCTTTATTTGGTTCACATCATAGGGCAATATATGTTGGTCTGAAGATACATAACCCAGAAAATATTTCCAAGATGCATACGATATATAATTTTCGTAAAAAACATTGTGATGTATATCATAATGTTCAATCTTAAATGAAATATTTGTTAGAAAAATTGAAGGAAAATAAAAACTACGTGCGAGATCGGACAAGTGATACATTGGACGTGATCACCGGTTTCTTTTTTGCGCATCTTACAAGTATTGACTTGTTGCATACATTACCGTATGTATTTATCATGGGTTGTACGTATAAGACGATTAGGTATAAAATATCATTAATCAAGATAGTTGGAGTAACTTCAAGATCATTTATATTTAGCGTTGCTTCTGTGTTTATGAATGGGGAGAAGAAAGCCAAATATAAGCTTTAAGTTTCCAGACCACAACACTCAAAGACACCACCGGCCGAGTGGAGATCATATCCGTGATTTGTGATGATACCAAGAGTTGATTCCCATACCAGCCACTCAGCACCATGTTTGGCCATAACCACAAGAGATCCAACCGACACTTCCGCTCTTATCACAACGGGCACAACCATAAGACCGACGACTACTTGTAGCTCAACGAGGAGATCCAGCGGTTGATTGATAGTGGCGAGCTGGTCCAATTTATTAAACGCAAAGAGGTGGAGGAATGCCAAAATAACCGGAGGGTGACAGCCTAACAGAGGAGCGACCTAGTGGAGATCATATGTTAAAAGGGACCAACAATTGATATTCAAAATTTATGAGGATGGAGGGATACGTTGTCAGGGATAGATTCTGCATCCATAAAGCGATGTAAAAAGAATCTTTAGGTACAATCGATTTTCGGATCATCCTACCTTAACTACCAAGACTCCGTAGCTGACCTAACATTAACGACGATGATTTTCGAGGGCTCGTGACACGCCATGAGGATATCGGGACAATCAAATTGGATATCAGAGGTGTCATGGTCACTCGAGTCCAAGTAGATGGTGAAATTTTCGTTAACATAATCTTCAATGCAAGCTACGACATAATGCTTAATGTATCACTGAAAACTGACCCAAATGATGTTGATGGGCTATGAGGGGAAATCGTCACGATGTGTGGGCGAGGTTGAGTTGGTGATGACCATAGGCTATGGTAATACGGAGAAATAGTTGATGACACTCTTCATGATATCTGATGCCCCTAGATCCTACCACGATTTTACAGTCAAACCTTGGTTGCACTAGATAGAACCGATGCCTTGCACTTTCCGACAATGCTTAAAGTATCTGATCAATAATATGGTCAGTATAGTTAAAGGCAGACAACTTATCACATATACTTTCTATGCCATCTTCATGGATCCCGTCAAACCTTTTAGGTAGCAACTAACTAGCAATATGGAGGAACAACATCAACAAAGCTCCGACCCATTACTAGTTAGGGTGGATGACCCCCGCAAGACGAACCGATTCAGCTGCTCTGATGAAGAGGTGGTGGATGAAAATATCTATTTGGGTATAAAAGTGTGAATATGTAACAAACTTGACCTTAGCTTTAAGAAATATTTAATCATTTCATTACAGTCAAATATTGGCGTATTTACTTAGAGTGCAAATGGCGTAATTGGGGTCCTCTAGTCACTCATTTTCCACGAACACTCTATCGACAAGCGGGCGAGGCCGATCTGTCAAAAGTGAAAGGTGTTTTTCTCTGCGAAAGTAGAGCCCATCACTTGGGAAGTTAATAAACTCTTCCGATTGAGGTATATTCAAAAGGAAAAATATCATTCGTTAGCTTGAAATTGTGGATAACATCTTCGCTACTCATGCGTAAGTACAACCTTATGTTGAACCTCCTCAAATGTACATTCGGTATCCTTAGTGGTAAGTTATTGGATTACATCGTTATTAAAAATGGAATCGAGACCGACTTAGATAAGTTACAGGCTTTCCAGAACATGGAACAACCCCAAAATATCAAGGAGGTCCAGTGTTTGACCGAGCGGCTGGCTACTCTTTCTCGATTTATCTTAAAAGACTCAAATAAAAACTATCGGTTCTTCACCGTGCTTAAAAGGGCTAAGAGTTTTTCCTTGAACAGTGAGTGTGTTAATGCATTCGAATCTCTTAAGTATTATCTAACTTCCCCTAAAATCTTGTTGGCCTCTACGTCTCGTGAGCCATTTTACATCTATTTTATATTTCAGATTGCGCTATTAGCAGGGTGTTGGTCAAAGATCCTTGGGAGTGCAAGGACCGGTTTAATATGTCAGCAAAACTCTTTTGGATGCAGAAACGAGGTACTTCAATCTAGAGAAATTAGCCATTGGCTTAGTAGTGGCAACGGGAAAGATGCGGTCATATTTCCAAGGACATTCAGTTATCTTGCGCACATCCTTCCCCCCTCAAGAGTGATCTCTAAAATCCATATATATATATATGGTCGACTAACTAGGTGGTCAATCGAGCTAGGAGAGTACCACATTACATATTAGCCTCATACCACCATTAAGGATCAGGCGGTGACTAACTTCATCAACAAATTCACAATCATCAGGGTAATAGATGACAACTGCACTGACTTGGACAATGACATCTCAATATGGTGGATAGTAGAAACTAATAATAATTTGAGAGCATAAGGCAGAGGGTCTAAAGTTATGCTGCGAGCACTGAACGGTGATGACTTCAAGCAGACGGTTAAGTTTTCTTTTGAGGTAACCAACAATACCACGAACTATGAGGCAGTTATAGGAGATATGAAGCTAGTACGTATCTATGGGGCGAAGGCCATCCGCATTCGTTCCAAATCCCAACTCTTTATAAACAAACTAAGGGCCTTTACGACGCCAAGCATGAGGATATCCGTACGTACTTAGTTACACTTTAGAATTGAGAGAATAAGTTCGATTGTGTTAACTACAATGCCAAGCATGAGGCTATGCGTACGTAATTAGTTACACTTTAGAATTGAGAGAATAATTTCGATTGTGTTATGTCCAAGTCCCACGCCTAAATAAGTCAGTAACTGACCTGTTTTCCAAGAGACCGTCTTTGGTAAAAATCCCCTTATCTTCACACAACATTACCCAATGGTGTTCGCAGGTACGCCTGACACCCATAATTTATCAATTATCGCATATGATGATTGTCAGCAAGTTTACTAATCATATTTGCGAGATCATATCCTCTCTGAAGATAAAACAGCAGGCCACGCCATATAGCTCTAAGCGACTAAGTACATAATTCTTAACAACATCTCTTACCGAAAGAGCCCTACTCGCTTGATACTGCGATGTCTTGATTAAAACAAGGCCATGGTAATATTACAAGATTTGCACGAAGGGGAAACTGATGCATATTATGGGCACCGTAGCTTGATATGAATATTTTTTCTCGCAGGTTACAACTGGTCAAGTTGGTCGCTGATACCAAGAAGATGGTGCAGGGATGCCACATCTGCCATCAATTTTATAATAAATTCTATCTTGTAAGAGAGCCAATAAGGATCTCATCAACCCATTGCTTTTTAGAAAAAGAGAGGTATTAATTTAGTGGGACCACTTCCCATGACCATTGGTAAGCGGCAACATTACAGTGGAATATGTTACCAAGTGGAGGTTAAATATCTTTAGCAAACGCGCATCCAAGAGTTTTATAATGCACAATCAGATAATGTATATATTGGAATCCGGTGTATTCTGATGACAGACAACGAGCCTTAATTCTAAACCACCATCGTGATTACTTTATACAGAAATTATGAGGTCGACTAGCATCTCTCAATGCTATATCACCTAAAATTGAACAATCAAGTCGAGGTAACAAAATGAACCATTATGAATGAAATCAAAAAGAAACCAGAGAGAGCAAAATATAAGTGGTCAGATAAGCTAGTCGAGTTATTATGGGCATACCAAACGACCCCACACTCGGTAACACGTGAAACTCTGTTCTATTTGGTGTATGGTAAGGAATCGGTTGTCCCCACAAAGATCATTATCCCCAACCATCGTATTGCTCATTAATTTGACGCCTCAAACATGGAGGAACGCCAGATGAACATAGAATTAATCGAGGAATAGAGATATCATAACCGAGTGCGATTTGAGCACTACAAAATCTTGATGACAAGTCGATTCGATTCGAATCTTAGAACGAGGACCCTTCACGTGGGAGATTTAGTTATAAAGAAGCTCTTTCATGGAGCGGGGGATAAACACGCCGACAAAATCAGTCCTAACTAAGATGGGCCTTACATAATCATCTCTAATGGATATCATGAGGCATATTGATTGGTGGACAGCGAAGGGCGGGCCTTAAAGCACCCCTGGAATATTAACCATTTGAAATTGTATCGATGCGTTGCGTAAAGTAAATTTGTTCTACTTTTCCCTTTTGACGGTGCATAATGGTTTTTTTAACGGGGTACATTCCAAATTGGTTAACGAACAATTTATGTTTTTGCATACACTTTACTTTTCCTTAAATGATTTTTGTAATCCTAATTACAACTATTTTTTGTGAATGGGTTAATCAACGACATCTCAGAGCTATGCAAGAAGCCATACTGAACTCTGAGCAATGCAGTCGATATATGAATGGGTTAATCAGCCACACCTTTGGGCTACGCAAGAGGCCCTACTAAGCCTTGACCAATTTGGTCATTTTTCCGATCAATTTTATCAAACCATGCCCTTGGGCGACACAATGGGCCATATTGAGCCTTAATCGATATGTCAGCTAAGCAAGCATCCAATAGGACAAACTTTTTACGACAACACAACATGCTACACTGTGCCTTATGGTGATAGATCTGCATTTTGTAAAAAATATAAGCATCTAGGTTATAAGGAAGCTCATTGTAAAAAGGATACATTTGAAAATAATAGTAAAGTCTTAAAGCATTCCAATAATTTGGAATCAAAAAATAATCTGACCAAACTAAACAATCAACTAGAAAAAACGAGAAAAATATAAAGAAATTTTGGTGCAAAAGCTAAAATCAATAGTAATTTGATTTAAAAATTGATAGTTATGGCAAATCAACAAAGAAAAAATCAGATAAAAGAGAAGAAAATTAAAATACTAATCAAAATGTTATATTTCAACATGTCCTAAATGAGTCAAATGAGTCCAACCAAATAAAAAATAAATAAATCTCTCTTAATAACACTTCAAATTAATTAAAAATATGACAAAGTCTTTATCTTAAACACAAATAGACTCTCCTGGTAATTCTGCTAGAGATGTGATTGAAGCAATTCAATCCATCAACCTTGGAAATACTTTTATCATCTTAAATGATGATGAAATTTCTGATAATGAATCTAAAATTCAAAAAGTTAGACCAACATTGAGTCTTCCACCTTCACCAAACAAAGTTAAAGAATCTGTTAGAAAAGACCAAACCAAAATTAGTTCAAAAAGACCAAACAAAACTAAATTGAAAAATATTTCATAAACAAAGCTTTGAATTTTAAAGGATAATTCATATTTTCTTCATCAACATAAAAATGACCATAAAATATTGAATTGGAACGAAAAAAGAATAGAAAACCAATGCACTATAAAAAGAATAAGCTCAATAGTCAAATATGAAAATATAGATGTCATTCCTCTTTAAGAGCCAATGACATATAATTCCAAAATTGATAAAATAATTGGAAAACTTAGTTTTTATGCTAATTTTGCAAACAACAATAAATTATGGTTAATTTGGAAAAATAACTTCCAAATTCAGATAATTAACAAACCTTGAACAACTTCTCAATACAATGATAACTTACCCTTCTTATAACAAATAGATTATGGTTACCATTGTCTATTCCAAATGCACCAGATCCCAAAGATTACCTCCTTAGGATCAGTTGAGACAGTTTTCAGAAAAATCTTACCCCTTGCTAATTGTTGGAGACTTTCACACAATCTCAAAAGCCATAGAACAATTGTCCTATTCCATATTCTATATTAGAGGAATTGATGAATTAACAATACGATAGTGGACTGTTAACTTGAAGGTTCTGGATTCTCAAGATCTAACTTCACTTGGTCAAACAATTCCAAGTGGAAAAGACTAAAAATGGCTTTAAATAATTCCCTTTGGAAAGATACTTTTGATATCACTAGGGTGAACCACCTGACCATAACTGGCTCAGACCACTCACCCTTAGTGATATCAGTTTTAACCAAGATAAACACACCAAATACACCCTTTAAATTTCAAATTATATGGCTCATCCACACAGATTTTCTAAAAATAGTGGAAAACAATTGGAAAGAACATATGAATGGTAACCCCATTTATATATTATGTCTAAATTAAGAAGACTCAAAGTCTTTCTTAAAACATGGAACAATGAAGTTTTTGGCAATATATTTGACAATATTGCCAAGGTTGAGGGGGATGTTAAAATATCTGAAAGAATCCTTCAAGAATCAAACAACAATGAAAACAAATCTACACTCTCAAAAGTCAGGGCTACACACTTAAATTTGCTTGCTAGATAAGAAACCTTATAGCAACAAAAATGTTCTACCTTATGGCTTAACTAAATGAGATAAAAATACCAAATATTTTCATAACTATGTGAAAAGAGGAAAATAAATATTAGTATAAATTAAAATAAATGGAATTTGGAATGAAGAATAGACTTTAATATGTGAATTTGGTGGCAGTTATTTTAAAAACATCATAAACATCAATCAAATTCATGCAGACAATCAAATAAACTTAATCTTAATCAATGATCTTATTCTTAATATTATTTTAGACCAGGATAATCAATCACCAACAACAAATCCTTTAATAGAAGAGATCCATAATACAATCAAAATCTTTAACTCTAATACTGTTTATAGAGTTGATGGTTTCAACTCCAGATTTTACAAATAATGCTGGTAAATTATTAAACATGACCTCTTTGAGGTTATTACAGCCTATATAAATAATATTCTACTTCTCAAGGTATTTTTTGCCACAAAAGTATGTTTAATCCCCAAGATAACTTCACCAACAAATCGGCAAGACTTTATACAAATTCAGAATTGATTTCTAAAGCTTTATCCTTTGGTGGTAGGTTGATTCTAATTAAGTCAGTCTTACTGGCTATTCTAGCCTACCATATGCAAAGTGTTCTATTTCAAAATAATGTAATAAACAGAATTAAGATACTCTTGAATAAATTCTTGTATACAAAGATACCAACAAAACAATAATCTGGTCAAATTTGTGGAAACCATTTGAGGAAAATGGTTTAAATATCAGAAACCTGAAGGATACCCAACCAACTATAACCTGTAAATCATGGCTTATCTTTAGGAATAATCAAACATTCTGGGCCAAGCTAATGCAATCTATATATTGTCATAACATCCATATTTTACAAACTTACAAAAAACAAGTTGATTCTAAAGTATGAGAAAATATACTAAAATCTTGAGACTTAGTTGAAAAATATATATTTTACTCACCTGGTAAATGTATTATGGACTTTTGGGTTGACAAATGAAGTTATACACACCTCTTAATTACTTTTACATTAAACGAAAACAACTTATGGTACAAACAAATCAAGGTAAATAAATTTTGGCCCAACAACCAATGGAACATATAAAAACTTAGAAACAATGTCCTACAATATGATATTAATAGAATTTAAAATATCAGACTTAACTTAAATCAGAATGACACTATATTATGGAGAATTTCTTCTAATGGAAAATTCTCCTTAAAAGATACGTGGAATGAATTAAGGGCAAAAAACCACAAATTTATATTTCTTAAGAAAATTTGGAACAACATTACACCAAAGAATTTTTATTTCATTATTTGGAAAGTTATTAATAACTTTATTTCAATAGATACATATCTACAACATAAAGGGTTCTATCTATCATCAAAATTCAAGAATTGTCATATATTGAAACTATCTACAATTTATTTGTCTCCTGTCATATTTCATGGTCTGTTTGACAACACCCTGTTGCTCTATTTGAGATAGGTTTAAGGAATCATATGATTGTTAAACATGTTATGCATAATTGGTTCTTCTCTACTCATAAAGGTACTCATATTAGGATAATACTGCCGCCTATTATAATTTGGTATATCTGGAAGGCTATCAACAAACTAAAACATAATAACATTAGAAATTCTGCTAAAACTATTATGGATAACGTCATATACATGTTAACAATTCTTGATACTCACGAATTATCAAATCTAAACATTGGCTAGGTTATTTCAAAGTTGCAAGAGACTACAATGTTTTAATCATTTACAAACTTAAAAACTGCCTCTTTACATAAAATGGAACCCTTCTTTAGAAGATAGATTCAAACTAAATTGTGATGGCTCTCATTGGTTAATGGTGAATCAAGTTTTGGTTTTATATTGAGAAATGCTAATGGTGATTTGATCATTGTTAAAGGCACATTAATACGTAAAAACTCTCATCTACTTGCTGAAACTAGAGCATTGTTATAAGGCCTTTTATTTTGCAAACAAAATGGATATACACATGTTGATATAAATTGATGTCTCTATTCAACATTTTGAGTTATGGTTTAGCTCCATGGTACTTGTATTTAACTATCAATTGCTATAGAAATATGATACCATCTACAATAGTTATCAGACATGTTTGTAGAGAATAAAACTTCGCTGCAGATTGGGTGACTAAACATTGAATAAAAATCATCTAATTGCCAATTCTCAGCTTCCAATAGTCCTGCACCACTTAGTGCAATACTTCTTTTATAAAGTATTGACATTGAATACCTTAGACTACATGAATTATTATTACTAACAATATGGAAAAGTTTCCTTGACCATCATTTATTTTAATTTTTCTTGCACGAACATGTTACTGAATAAGTTTTAAAGATATATAAAACATATGATCAACCATGCTACAACACCACGAAGAAACAAAATTAAAGATATAAGATATGATCAAAGCATAAATTGCAATATCCTTACACAAGAAATACAAACAAATAATCAAAATAGATTAAAACAATATTATGTATAATATACTCTACAATGTTACAACTATGTAACATTTTATTCATCAATAATTTTTTAATTCTTGTTAAAAAAATATGATTATTGTAGACACAATATATTTTAAATTAAACATAATCAAACAAAAAATATGTTTTTGGAATAACTTCATTTGAAACATATTATAGTTAGAAAATAAAAAATAATGAAATTCTCAAAATCCTATAGGCGAAATTGGATTGATGATCAACAAGAGATTGGTTCTTCAGCCGTGAATCATTTCAAGACCGTTCAAACAAAGAAATCTATTCCTAAAGAGATAGTTGATCTCTAAAATATTATACCCAAGATCACTACCAATGCAGATAACAAAAATCTAATGATCTATCATTTTGATGAAAAAATCTTTACCTTTGTCAAAATTTTAAACTCCTCTAGTGTACCAGGTGTGGATAGCTTCAACACCAATTTTTTCCACCATTATTGGGCTATAATAGCCAATGACCTCCGTGCTACAATTATGAATTCTTCAATGATAATTATGTACCACAAGGCATCCACACAATAACAATATACCTTATTTTTTAAGACAGACTCACAAAAACAAGGAATGACTATAGACCAATAAATTTATGCATTATCTTTAACAGGATTTTATCAAGAAATCTAAATGACAGACTTTTAATATTGCTTCCTAAGCTTATTTCAGAGGAGTGAATCAGTTTTGTAAAATGGAGAAATATCCACGACAACATTCTATTGACTAAATAGATTGTTAATGATCTAAATAGGAAAACCCGACGAGGCAATCTAATAATTAAAAGCGACACAAGAATTTTTTTGATAGACTCTTGTTTTTATTCATATTAAATATCATGGATGCTTTTGGATTTGATAAAAGATTTATTGATAGAATCAAATGCTCGATTAATGATGTATAGTTTGAGTAATCATCAATGATGAAATAAGAGGCTACTTTAAATCAACTAATATAGTTAGAAAAGGGGATCCCATTTCCCATAGTTTTTTTTATTCTACTTGAGAAATTCCTTATTAGAGGGCTCAAAAAGATATTCAAAGACAACAGAGATATGGGATTAAAAGCTGTTAGCTTAGTAATGGTACCTTGTTTTACATTCGGTAATGACTTAATCATCTTTGCTAATGGCTCTTCCTCTGGCATCAATACCATCTACAAGTTCCTGCAAGAATACCAGGAAATTTATGGTTAGGTAATCAACAAGGACAAAGACACGACTATATTCATTCATTCAAAAAGAATACCTCTTGCAATGATCCATTCTATAGGGCCACTAATTGGATTCAAGCTTGATTGTTTACTCATGAAATATTTATGAATTATTGTTCATCATATAAACAAGCTATATATTACAAAGACTTAAAACTTTTCTTATTTGGAGGAAGAACATTTATACAATATGTTCTTCTAGTTATCCCCACTTATTACCTACAAAATATTACCTTACTTAAATCAGTACTTATTATAATAAAAATGATATGTAGCAATTTTTTTGGGCCACTACTAAAAATCATAAAGCTACATCCTGAACCAATTGGAATAATATTTGTAAACCCTATAAAGAATGGAGTGGGGTCTTAACATTAGAAGCCTTGAAGACATCCAACAAACCTTTTTCTTGTAAGCTTTTGTACAAATTCAGAGAAAACAAAAATCTTTGGTCCAAGTATATGCATAATACATACTGCTCAATATATTGATCTTTGCAAGTTCATCTAACAATAAAAAGATTAAAAAACTAGAAAAGGCTAACATAGGTGAGACATATAGAAGGATAATTTATATTCTAGATACTTGACAAATAAGACTTTGAATTTTGCTTAGATAAATAAAGTAACAACCACAATCTTATTACCCTTAGTGCTGAAGATGAAAACATTTGGTATGTACAAGAAAAGTTAAAATATTACTAGGACCAAGGTAACTAGAACACATATAAGCTACTTTCAGCTGTCCTGCCATTAAATATGGAAATACACCTATCCATCAAAGAAGATGAAGAATATACAATTCAATAAATTTTATTTAAAATTGGGGACTATAATACTAAAGACACATGAAACAAGATCATGATTAAATATACTAAATCCATACTATCTAAGAGGATCTGGAATAACATTATTCGAAAGAAGTGCTCATTCATTATTTGGAGGTTGATGAACAACTGGATCTCTGTTGATACAATTCTACAAAATAGAAAAATCTATCTAGCTTCTAAATGCCAATATTATAAAATCACTGAATATTTACATCACTTGTTTGTTGAATGCAATATTTCATGGGAAATTTGGCAGTATTTTGGTTGTCTTTTTAAATTAAGAATTGGAAGATACATGACTCTAAATCACATAATAAAGAGTTGGTACTGGTCTACCACTAAAGAAGTTCATAGTCGTACCATTCTTCCTCTCATCATGTACTGGGTCCTTTAGTTATCTATAAATAAAGCTAAGTATCAACATAAAAGTATATCTGCCAATACTATCATTCAACATATCATGAACATAATCTTAAAGCTTGACTTTGTTAATCTTCTAAAGAAAGACTGCTAGTCCAATGATATAAATACTGCCTATGACTTGGGCTGTTTTAATCCTCTAAATCAGCATAGAAAAGTTATTTCTAACAATTGGATACCTCCCAATATCACAAGACTCAAGCTCAACATCGAGGCATCTTGCACAATAACTGGAGAAGCCGGTAAAGGCTCTATTATTAGAAACTTCAAAAGGGAGATTATTCCAGCTAGTAGTATAATTTATGGTAAAAAAACTCCTATCATAATTTGTAGGTAAATAATACCTTACATAATTTTCTTGTAGATATTCAACCAAAATCTCAAATTCACTGGAAATGAAGTAATCCAACACTAATCAAGATCTCTAAATAACATGTTGCTAAAGAAGAATAAGAAAAGCAAGGAAAATGTTAGCAATAATCACATCAGCAGATTCTAAAACTAGTTGAAGATACATATCTAAGACTATAAAACGTGAAGGAAATTGGCAAACCTACCTATTGCTAATTCATCATAATGTTTGAACCTATAAGTATTCTTCACCGAAACACACATGCAGAGCTATGGTGGGTTCCATGGGTGCCTAAGAACCCACGATTGATTTATATATTATTAATAAGCGTACTCAAAAACCCAAATAATCTCTATCCCAACGGTAAAAGTCGAGGTAGGAACCTAGAGGTCCTCGGTTCAAGCCCCGGCGGCTAAGGGTATTCAATTTTGACAGAAAAGGGTTTTATACATTAGAGGAATAAAACGAGTTTCTATTTATGTTAAGTGAACGAAACACATACATACTTAATTTTATTGAAAGTTATTGGATTTTGGGTTTTATACATTAGAGGAATAAAACGAGTTTCTATTTATGTTAAGTGAACGAAACACATACATACTTAATTTTATTGAAAGTTATTGGATTTTGAAAGCCAATAACTAAAGTGACAGACTAAAGGGATCATCCATCTAGATCCACAACAATCTGAATAATATCCACACTATAAATATCCATGATACTATCTATATTGTAATTTGTCGGATCATTAAACTATAGTTTGATTACATTTAAATAATTGGAGTTATAACTGGTGTGGATTATCTTCAACTGAGGGTAAATTTGTCAGATGTTTTGTGGTGTTTCAAAGATATTTAATGTTTAAGTGGTTTGTAGTGAGAGATTTGAGCTGCCTGGTTGTATTAAATGTTCATTACCCTTATTAATGAAAGTGGTTGGGTATTTATACCCTTAATTATGGGCCACATGGGCTTTCGGGTCATACTTATGAAACCGAGTCGAGTTCAAAAACTCATTAGTTATTAAGCAGATAAGCAATGAGCTTAGTCATAAAGTGATTAGTTTTTAATACATTAGTCTTGTTCGGATGGTTCAGTGGGTGGTTTTTGTCCGAATTTCCCCTGTCCGGTTTCTACAGTGAGTGGTGAGAAAATCCGGACTCATCGACAGACTTGGATACTATGAATGCACATGTGACGAGACATTCTACTTCAAGATATTTTTACACTATCCCCTTATATTGTCGTATATATTGAAGTGTACCCACCTAATTGTGCATTTTATAGATAACCCGAACTTGTCTTATTATTTCAGATTATAGCTAATAATAAACTGGAGAGGACATGCCAGGACACCAAAATGATCAAATCTTGTTACGCCATTGCCTATACATCTTCAATTTTTTTTCATCAGCTCAACAAGACCCCATTGATACAAAATACCGCATGTTTCGAGCTAGAATGCAGCTAATTTGTATAAAAGCAAAAATGACTCTACATAAAAACTACTTTATAAACATTGGAGAACCAAATTGTAGATTAAGACGAGGTTAAAAATAAAATAAAATTTGACACCTCGTAAAATAAAAAACAAACAATCCTCAACCGGTTCTGAACCAAATTTTATAATAAAATCCAATAATAACTCTAGCCCTCATGTAACCTACATGAGTAGTTTGTGTTTAAAAATATATATTTTATTTAATTTTTAATTTTGATCGGTTAAAACTAAGAAATGTGAAAAGAAAAAAATGAATTGATTTTTATAAATAATAAAAAAAATTCGTTAGCCGTTAATAAAAATGTTAATTTAGAAAAAAAAATTTAAAAAATTTAAATTTCAATACAATGAATTGAAGTAAGAATTAGCAACTAAAAAAGGCCATGATCAGCCCATTTACGATTAAACCACACGATCCGTTTATTTCTTCAGAAACCAATCCAGCAAAACCCCTCAATTTCAAAAACCCCGAGACCAGGGAGAGCGAGCCAAGAGAGAGACAGTAATCGAGAAATCCAATGTCCACCGGTGTCTCCTCTTCACCGTTTTCGTTTGGATCGTCCACCGGCGCACCATTCGGATCTTCCACCGCCGCTACCGGTGCACCATTTGGATCTTCCGCCGCGGGAGCCGGTTCACCATTTGGATCTTCCTCCACCTCACCTTCGCCGTTTTCCTTTAATCTATCCTCAAACCCTAGCTCCTCCCCTGCACCCGGATTCGGCGCCGGCGGGTTTGGTAGTTCTGCTCCGGTTGCGTCGGGTTCAGCTTTCTTCGGTCAAACTGCGTCCAGCTCCCCTTCTCCGTCTTTCGGTGGGTCCACTTCGTCGGCTCCATTGTTTGGTGCATCTGGTTCGTCGAATTTGTTCGGAACGGCTGCCGCTGCGAATTCTCCGGCTCCATTGTTTGGGGTTGCTACTGCGTCTTCCTTTGGAACCGCAGCAGCGCCGTCGTTTGGCACTGCGGCTTCAACAGCGCCGTCGTTTGGGACTGCGGCTTCAACAGCGCCGTCGTTTGGGACTGCGGCTTCAACAGCGCCGTTGTTTGGTACTGCGAGTTCACAGTCGTTTGGGACTGCGGGTTCAGCACCGCCGTCGTTTGGTACTGCGAGTTCACAGTTGTTTGGGACTGGGGGTTCGCAGTTGTTTGGTGGTGCTCCTTCTGAAACAAATTCATCTTCAGCGGCAACCTCAGGTGCGCAACTGTTTGGTGGAGGAAGCTCTGGTTTCGGTGCCTCCATATTAGGAGCTACCTCGTCTGCTCCAAGCTCGAATCCATCTCCGATTCCAGGTTCATCCTTATTTGGAGCAGCAACGTCTGTTCCGAGTTCAAGTCCATCTCCGTTTGGAGCGACTCCTACTCCGGCGACTTCAGGTTCACCTTTATTTGGAGCAATATCTTCTGCACCAAGTTCATCTCTGTTTGGAGCGACTCCTCCAACCTCTTCTGCCCCAAGTCCCAGTCCATCTCCATTTGGGGCTGCGACCTCAGGTTCAAGCTTGTTTGGAACAGCTTCATTTGGTGTTTCCTCTGGTTCCACAGCCCCAGCAACAACCGCAGCACCAGCAGCACCAACTTCCTTTTCAAATTTATTGGCCTCAACACCTTCCAAGAATTCGAGCTCTACTACTGGATTTCCGTCCTTCTCGAAAACTACACCAAGTTCTACATCTACAACTCCATCTGCCTCATCCGGATTCTCCTTTGGGACATCCTCCACTTTGAGTTCTCAACCTTCCTTTGCATTCGCCAATACCAATGCAGCTTCTTCTTCAGCATCAACAACAGCTTCTGTTGCTCCTACAATAAGCTCAACTCCTTTAACTACAAGCACGCCTACCACTACACCACCAGTTCCTTCTTTTAGTGGGAACTCTTTCTCTTTATCTGGTGCAACAGCTGCAGCAATTTCAACATCTCCCCCTGCAAGCACTGCTGCTCCATCTGGCACCACCACATCTTTTACTGGTTTTGGGGTCACCAATTCTGCTGCTCCTTCGACCACTACCACCAGCCCATTTACTGGTTTTTCCTTATCCACCAAAACGGCGGCTCCATCATCATCATCCTCAGAAGCACAAACCTCAACCACCGCCCCTTTTAGTGAGTTATTCCTCTCAACAATGTTTCGTTTTCAGTTTTCATTGGTAGTTATCTTCAATAAGTAGTTTCTCAGGAATAGTTAGTTAATGAGACTAGGTATAGGTTATTAAAACAGTTGAGAGCATATTAGAAAATAACAATTGAGAGTAAATTAGAAAATAACTGCTTTGACAACAAGTTGATTGATCTCATTATATGGTAACTATAATTAGTCATTAGTCACTACTCATCTTCTTGTCTTTAATCTTTCTTAAAGTGCATTGTATATACTTTAGTCTCTTATTAATGGGGAATATATCTGTAACCCGTAATCTTTTGGCAGAACTCACTGCTGCAGCGGCTTCTACTCCTGCTTCCACTAAAACAACGGCTGCAACTTCAGCAACAACTACAAGCCTCAGTTCTGGTACCATTGCAGCAGCCTCTACAACATCATCTCTTGTTGTAGCTTCAAGCGGTGGGTATGTATGCTTTTCTTCAGTCACCTACTACAGTGTGTTAGCCTAACCTACTTTGCATTATTTTTACTGTACAGCCATCTTGTTGTAATTGTTTTCAAGAATTTTAATTTTACATGTTGTCAATGCCATGTTTATCTTTAAACCAATGTGTGTGGCGCTCAAACTTGCCTTCTGTGTAACTTGTGTTTCTCCCAGGACGGCTTCTAGTGTCAGCACTGGGGTGACTGCTACACCGAAACCGCCATCTGAGATTACTGGCAAGAGTGTTGAGGAGGTATATATTTTAATTTCTCTACTTACTACTGTATGTTGTTTATGTTGGGAGTTGGCTTATGAGATTTTGTGATGTTCAAGATTCAGCTTGCTTAATTATTTATACTAGATATTAGGGTAGCAGTTTCCAGTTGGTATATTGTAAAATGTTAATTTGGAGGAGTGATATCATATAGTACTTGCACTCAAGTTATATAGGTTTTTTAATGTTTGTGGTATTGAAAAAAGAGCAAATATATTATTTATTTGACAATGTATGGCAATATCATGTTATTGTTGCACTTATTTCTTATTCATGACTTCTGCATTATTTTTTAAAGTGAACGATGTATTTATTTCTCATGTCTGAAGATCATCAAGGAGTGGAATGGTGAACTACAAGAGTGTACCGGTAAATTCCGCAAGCAAGCTACTGCAATTGCTGAGTGGGACAAACGAATCCTGCAGAACCGCGATGTTCTTCTGAGGCTTGAGGTGACATTTTAGCTGTACTTTTTATAACATAAAATTAACTCTCTTTTTAAAGCTGATGTAGTAAAAGTTAAAATGATTCAATTCTCTCGAAGTAACAACTTCAGAAATATCTTAGATCTGTCTAAATTGAACCATTGTATGTGTCTCTGTGAATTATTTTTTGGTATTTTGTTTTGTATCTTATGTTTTCTTATATTCAGGTTGAAGTTGCAAAAGTGGTTGAGACTCAATCTAGCGTGGAGCGGCAGCTGGAGTTAATCGAGACTCACCAACAAGAGGTAACTAAATGAATTTTTCATCTCTCTTTTTTATACTTAAAGAAGTAACAAAAACGTAGAATATCTGTAACACTTCCAATTGACTTGAAAGCAATAACTTCTGTTGAGTTTTCTGTATATATGGTAGGTACATTCGTTCTGATCACTATCACTTCAAGTAGAATTTACTTACATGATTGGTTATCTCCTAATAGTTTAATCTTGAGTTTCTAAAGGTGACTTTAAAGTTGTCTTATGATGTTATTTATTTTAAAATACTAACGTTGTTTTAAGAGTGGCCGCCTGATAGGTTAATATCCCAAACGTTTATAATTTCTTTGTAAAGATTTCAAACAGGTTTTGGGGCGGGTTATAAGTTATAACTATAGGAGGTGGAAAAATGAGTCAAATTAGGGTTAAAAATAGTATTTATTTCAAAGATCTCTTATTCATCCTTTTCTTTCTATCTACTCTAACTTTCTCCAGCTTTATATATTCGTCTATGTTTTTAATATTTTTTTTATATTTACGATTATCATTTAGAAATATATTACACTTATTCTAAAAAAACACTTTATTCCCACTTTATTTCTGATTATTAAAACGACCTCTCCTATTATCCCTAAGTTGTATGACAATTTCAGAAGCAAGCATTTCTTTGTATTTATGAGCGCTTGTCACTCTTCTTCTGTTTTGAACTTACTTTATTCATTTATGCATGGCTGAGTACAATCAGAAAGTTGTTTGCCTTCTAGTGTTAATTTCAGCTCTTCTCTTATTAATCTTTTTAGGTAGACAAGGCTTTGCTGAGCATGGAAGAAGAAGCTGAGCGTATATACAAGGATGAGCGTGGACTGCTCCTTGATGATGAAGCTGCATCGACTAGGGATGCCATGTGAGAATTGTTATTCTTCTGGCTTAAAATTATCAATACCTTTTTTATATACTTGAGTTTTGATTCAGAGTAATAGTAGCATCTCTCTTAAATGCTGAGAGATTAGTGCCTTCGCTATGGTATACATGGGGCTTATTATAATTTATAGTGGACACGTAATTGTGGAAAAAACGTACTCGGTTTAAGTAGACGGCATAAAAATTTAGCCACTGTCCCAAGAAAAAGGTTTGAATAGTGAAGAAGTAATAGATGATGAATTTTAATTTTAAGGGCTTGGGGAAAAGAGTACCCAAAAAATGAAGAAGTAAATAGACGGCATAAAAAGTCTGGCAGGTCTGTAATTCAGTTGTGTTAGTGTGGGTTGTAAATTGAAGTGTTAAGGTTATGATGCTTGTAGTGTAGTGTAGTGTTTGTTAAAGTAGCTCCCAAATTTTGCAATTTACTCTTCCACAAACGGGCAAAACTACTTTTTTTATAATGTGAACTCTAAGATTCATGAAGTTAGTAGTGGATTAGCTAACATTGTTTGTTTATTTATGGGATCTATGTGTTTTGCTATTTCTGTTCCATTGCAGGTATGAACAGTCTGAATTTGTAGAAAGGGATTTAGAGCACATGTCGGAACAGATTAAATCAATTATTCAGACATTGAATGCTAACGAGGTAAGGGTTCTGGGTGTCACTACTAGACTTGTAGTTCTTGATTAGCCTTACAAACTAGTTTGCAGATCAATAACCACTATTTGCTTTTGAATTTCCTTAGGGTGGACAACTGGGTGCAGTTGATGGAATGACTCCATTAGACGTGGTTGTCCGGATCTTAAACAATCAACTAAGTTCCTTGATGTGGATTGACGAGAAGGTAAAAGTATCTACTTCTAGTCGTGCTAGCATGTGCATTCCTCTTGATTTGCTTCTTTTGTTGGCTTGGTGCTAGACCAAAGTCGTGGCGTTATCTGTTTCGTATTTGAATTCCATTCTATTTAAAAACTTAAGGCTGTGTTGTGTTTGTACTTTTTTTTATTGTTTTATGTTCTTGACAGGCGGAAGAGTTCTCTTCAAGGATCCACAAAGTGGCAGCCCAAGGTTCTGCTACAGAGCGTGAGTTAGTAGCTCCAAAATTTTGGATGTCATGATTATTGGATTGATACACCAGCTGCCGGCTTCTATAGCAATTAGATATTTTTTTCTCAGATTTTCGGAATGTGTTTGGCTGCCTCCATAACAACTGGAGTCTTGTAAACAAGATTCTGGCTTTGGTTAATCATGTTGAGATCGTTTTCTAGGTTGCTTTGTGGCCTAAAATGAGAGCCTAATCATGAATTTATCGTAAGTTTCGGAAAACTGGCTTCTACTGTATTGAACAATTGTAAACTCCTAAAATTCTGCAGTGATTCTTGAAACGATAACTGTTATTTCCTTCAAATTCTTTAACTCGTGAGTCCTTATCCTTAAATCTTTGGTGAACACAACAATTTCTAAATTCGAATCGGGGAATTTTTCTTATCCAATTAAAATTTTAGGTTTGACGTTAGAAATCATAAATTACGGTTTTGGGCGGTTGCATATATTATATATGTATATATATTTTCTTTTGAGCATTGTTAAAAAAGTGACAACTATTCCTTGAATTTGTCACTATTTACAAAATTATTACTTAACAAAAACCCAATTTTCTTTTAATTTTTTTTAAAGAGAAAAGCTATTTTCTCGGTTGAAAATGTTATTACTTAATTTTTTAATGTTTTTGTTATTCCCGAAAATGTGACTGGTCTAAGGACTAGAGCTTCAGCACTGAAGCAAGGGGAGGATTTTCATAACCACAACTCGGTAACGGAATCTGAAAGAGAAAATAGAACTCTTTGATCTTCATTTCCTTTTTTTTCTCCATTTTCTTTCTCTTTCTATATATATCTCTTTTATAAAGTAATATTACACAATTTAAAAAGAATTGATAATATCCAAAAAGTAGAGAAAATGGTTGGTCGAGATTAGAGAGCCGAATAAGCGGTCGTATTTGGCTCGGTCTCGGTCCTATTCGACACGGAAAGCCGATGCCAGAAATATGCTGCTGTCGATGTAAAACAAAACCACCGAATTCGGTGCTCGCGGTCTTGAAACAGCTCTTCACAATCACCAAAACTAGAAACGAAGACGGCTCTTCACTATCACCAAAACTAGAAACAAAAGAGTTATAAAAACGAGAGTCGCTGTTGCTCTGGATCGTCCTATTTGAACAAAATGCCAGAGGAGAATAAAGTTGTTGATTTTGATTTTGTAGAGAAGAAGGTGAATATGAACATTTGGATTATAGGTTTTAATGTATGGTGTTTTTAATAAACAGAAGAGTTTGGGAGTGACGAAAAGAAAGTTTGTTTCAAAATATTTTATTTATATCATGGTATAACTGTATTTTCACACATGAAAAAAATATGCATGCGGTGTTTATCATATTTTATGGAAAAAATATCAATTTTTATGGAGAGAATAGTTCTACTTTTTTTTTAAATTACATTTGATATCATTACTTATTCTAAGAATTTGTTTTTGAATTTTTATTTAATTACATTTCACATCAGTATGATGACAGTATCTACTTTATGATGTTACGGAACAGAAAGTTTATTGAAATCTAATCTTTCACTTACAATAAACTACTTTTTATCTTGCTGTATTTTTTAAAATGCCAAGTTTTGTTAAATCCAAATTTTACTCCATTTGGCCATTGAATGGCTTCAACATGGTATTCAATTGAGGGAATGACTCATCCATCTGCCAATGGGATGACATATTAGTTGATCATTCATTCCGCGACACATATGGTAGACGAATGCATCATTCTGCCATGCCATGGCGGAATAACGGCCAAACCTGATTATAATCAATATCCCTCCTGCTATGGGTCTGGGTCTGATTATAATCAGTTTTGTGGTGCCTTCGAGTCCTACAATCAGCAGAACAGGAGGCATGACGTTCACGTCGTGCAATCCAGTGTCTACGGCTCCACTCAGTATGTGAAGATACTTTGTCTTTTCAAGTTTGAAACTATAATATTATTAAAATTTGTTAATTTTTGAGAATGGATTGTTGAATAAAATAGGTAATACAAAGTGAAGAATGAGTCCAAACCAAAAATATAAAGTATTTAAAGGTCATAGACGTAGAACACAAACACAAACACAGTACAAAAGTTGATACAAAATTCAAATATACAAGGAAAAACTCAAACACTAGTTTCTCTTGAAGTATCCAGACCAACTTTACACTTCTTATGTCTTTTAAATGCAATGAAGAGCAACCAAAATGCCAGGCTTGTTTTAGATGTTCCAGTTTGTTTTATGGTTTCGCTCTCACTTTTAAGAATTTTACCGACTTCTCTGCTAAGTGAATTTTTGTTGAGTTTTATATATCCATAGCTGTATGTTATATATTATCCGAAATCGCATCAAATGATATATAACAAATTGCGGAAAAATAATTAAACCCTTTTGTTAGATTCATCTATAGAAAAAACAGAAAATCAAGAATATTTACGGGTTTGTCTGCTGCTATCCATCTAGTATTCTCTTCAGTTCTTTTGCGTTCGTATTTCTGATTAGGGTTTAGAATGATGAAATACCTAAACCTAGCCCCTTATTTATAGACTTTACAATGTGAAGCCCAACATTGTAAAGCCCAACATTGTAAAGCCCATCCTTTATTACTTCCTTGTGTCCGGGACCATAACCCAATAAATTGATAATTCAATTCATATCCCTGATTTATTAATTCAGGCTTAAGTGTAGAGATTTGGGCCCTCTTCATCACAGTGCCCAAATTCAACCCGGTTACCACACTTGAGCCCATAACGCCTTTTTACCCATAGGTCCAATTTAGTTAATTAAATAATTAACTCGACTACTTTTAATTTGGACTTCCTTAAGACAATAATCGAATATGTTTATTTAACACGTCGGTCCAAATTATTGTTAGTCTATAAATATATTAAATAAATATATTCCAACAATCTCCCACTTGGACCGTCATATGCTACTCAAGAATACATATTCAACTTTAATGGGATCCCTATATTCATTGCCAATGGGCAAACGGTACAACCCCGTACATGATTGATAACAATAAAGGACTAAAGACCTCTTTCTCGTAATGTGAACAATAGGATGCAACAGTAATCACATTACCATTATCAATCAATTACTTGGCCAATTATGGAGCGTGGCCTAAGAGTAATATGGCTTGTAATCGTACATATCTACTCTTAAATGTTTCCTACTTTTGGAGATCCAATACAGTACATATATCAATAAATATTTCCAAGCATATATATATATATATATATATATATATATATATATATATATATATATATATATTGCAATAAACTTTAATGTGCACAATACTACAAAATATAACATCAGATCCTATTACAAACTCTCCCACTGAAACTAACAATCCTCTAAATCAACTACACCCATACTGATGATGTGTCCCTGGAAAACCTTAGGCAAAACCGCCTTTGTTAGGGGATCTGCTATCATGGAGTTTGTTCCGATGTGCTCTATACTTATCTGACCCATCTGTACTCTTTCTTTAACAGACATAAACTTTATGTCTATGTGTTTGGATTTAGACGCGCTCCTGTTGCTGTTAGAGTACTGCACTGCAGAATTGTTATCGCAATATAACCTCATAGGGCCTTCTATCCCTTGTACAATGCGTAATCCAGTAACAAAATTCCGCAGCCACAATGCCTGGTTTGATGCCTCAAAGCATGCAACAAATTCTGCTGCCATGATGGACGATGCAATAAGTGTTTGCTTTACACTTTTCCTGGATATTGCACCTCCAGCCAATAAGCATATGTTGCCTGTCGTGCTTTTTAACGTGTCTGCGCATCCACCAAAATCCGAGTCAGAATACCCAATGATCTCCAGTTTATCCGACTTCCTATATGTCAACATGTGCCCCTTTGTTCCTTGCAGATATCGGAGTACTCTTTTAACTTATTTCCACTGATCCATTCATGGGTTACTAACATATCTCCCCAACATGTTTACAGCAAAGGCAATGTCCGACCTAGTACAAACTTGAGCATACATTAAACTCCCAACTGCTGAAGCATAAGGGACCGTTTTCATTTCCTCAATCCCAAGTTTTGTCTTAAGACATTGACTCAGACTAAGTCTGTCACCCTTTGCTATAGGGGTACTTAGGGGTTTGAAATCTGTCAATCCGTAACGTTGCAACACACTTTTAATGTATGTCATTTGTGATAATCCAAGAATACCACGAGAACGATCTCGATGTATCTGGATTCCTAACACAAAACTGACATCACCAAGATCCTTCATATCAAACTTGTCTGATAGAAATCTTTTTGTAGTGTGTAACAATTCTTTATTGTTCGAGGCAAGCAATATGTCATCCACATATAATATAAGAAATATGAAATTACTCCCACTGAACTTGTGATAAACACAATCCTCTTCTTTGTTTAATAGTCCCAAGTATGAATGAACTTCTTTGTATGATGTAGTATCGTGATTGTTAATGCCATATGCAACCTCTAAACTTCATAAATAATCATCTACCTTCTTTCCTTTAAGGGTGAAATGACATCTATATTTTTTCACGCCGGTATACTTCCTCTTAAGATCCTTCAGATCTACCAATTTGGTGTAATTTCCGAATCTTTCGCACATAAAAATGATTCTCAATTTTTTTCGAGCAAGTCTATCACGATGCCATAATATAACCACGATGCCATAATATAACCACGAGCCCGTTGTGTGTCACGGTGTTCTTAACCCAATGAATCAATTCTTGTTGGGTGTAGTGAGATTTCGCGTCGAACAAGTAACTATAATCAACATAGCAAAGGTTCGACATTATATCCTCTTTTACCATGCATGAATCATTTAACTCATCATCCTCCTACATTCATCAAGCATAATTGATGTCACAACTTGGTTCTGCAATCGAAAACGCGAATTTGCACGTCACCACCCGAAAATTGACCAATTCTCAACCCCCGGGGAGGTTTCTACCCAGCAGTTGACAATAGGTCCCCCGTTGGGGGAAAATCCTAAAACTTAATAAAATGGTTAATAAGTATGGGAATTCACACCCGCCAGGGAAACAATTACCAACCGCTTGGTGATAGCTGCTACCCCGCCGGTTGGTATTATGGCACCCGTCGGGGACCTAACATTTGACAAAATTAATATTTTCAAAAATTCAACCAATCTAGAACCGGCGGTTAGACTACATCTCCCTGACAGGTAAACTTCATTTCCCCGGCGGGTGGACATGGTCTCGCCCGAGGGTTGGTTATGGACTGATCTGACGAGGTGGGTTCCTAAATCTAAAAGTATTTCAACCCTTCCACACTGGAGAACAAGGCCTCAACCAGCGGGGGAACATGGGTTCGGTTCTTTCCAAATCGGGAAGAACTACAAAAACAGAAACTTTTTAAACAAATTATTTAAAGAGACTACCTTGTTTGGAGTTTCATGATCCTCACCAAGGTTCTTCTCACCTAAAAATATCCGTAAATAAATTGTTTTTTTTGAGTTTTTGAGAGGTTTTAGAGCTTTTAGAGTTTTTTATTTTTTTTGAAATTTTGTTAAGTTTTGTGTATACGGAGTTTGGGAAGAGTAATTTTGTGACTTTTTAGTTTTGGTAAAGTATAACCTAAACCCACTAAATGACAAAAAAGAATCTACTTGGTCAAAGGGAAAAATAGTAAATGACTAATAATTAAAAAAGATTCCAAAAAATGAGGCTGGTTAACATAATTAAAAAAGATTCCAAAAAAATGCGGCAGATTTAGCCAAAGCCTATTGTAAATTAAAGGAATTGTTTAGATATAAGGTGGAGAATGTGGGGTTAGGTTAATTTTTTTTTCAAAATTATGGTAACTTGACATAATAATTTTTCTAATTTGGGTTTTTCGTAAGGGAAAAATTGTAAAAAATAATAACTTCACATAACAAATTTCATTTTTAGTACCATTTCACATAGTAGTTTTGACTGTTTTTTAACAATTTCTATTTTTAAAGCTAAATTGTGATTCTCTTGTTAATTGAAAATTGGTACAATTAGGCCCATAAGCTAATGAACTAATAAGTTACAACCAAATTAAATAGTTGGATTAGGAGTAAGAGAGGCTCCAAATTGAATTATAGATATCCGCCATAACTTCTTTTTACCAAAATTTGACTTTTGGGTGATAACATGGATGAGGCTGCTTTTTTTGGGAAGTCGAGGATCTGTTTTTATTTAAAAGAGAGGTGATACAAAAATATTTATGATCGGTAATCACTCCTAGGATATTTCTTGATTACAAGCAGGAAGAGTAGAGATCTTCAATAACCGAATCAGAGAAATCTAGTCATGTTTAGGGAAGGAACTTTGAAAAGTTGGAAGTTCGACTGATATTATACAGGCTTTGTTTAAAACTGAGAGTGGGTTCCAAGGATTCTTTTAGGATTCTTTTTGCTAATATCAAACTTTTAATCTTCAGGTAGGTTGATTAACTTTAATGCTTTTCATTTCCAGTGCTAGATGTTTTAAGCAAGAATCTGTGAGCAATTTTGTTTCAGATATTTCTACCTGCATAGAAGTTTGTTAGTTTCAAACAATTAACTGATTTAGTATTTTATAGATTATTTTATCAGCAAAAAAGATATAAATAATAATAATACTAATAGATTTTTTTTATAAAATCCAGTATCTACGCTATCCAGCAGGGCTTGCTTATAGATTTCTGTTACATTAAGAATTGTATTTGTGAGCCCATTTAGCAAGCCAATCTGTTGCTGAACTTTGTTCCTTGTAAATGAATGAGATAAACATGTGTGAAGAAAGTAATTTCCCACAACATTCCAAGATAGATGTTAGAAACCAATGAACTTTATTATTCAGTAATATAGCTAATAAAACCTTAAAGTCTGTCCTTTATATACAGGTTAGTGGTTTTCATCTTGTAGAAGATGGTGAGACCATCGAGAAGAGTTCTGCATTCTGCGGTTACATGACTTTGTTTCCTGTAGAGTCTACCAATAACAACTATAATATCTCATTTTGAGTTCCCAATAATAGCACCCCCCGAGGATACTCCAGACTGATAACAAGATGCATCCGTGTTTAGTTTTAATCTTGGTTCCCTAGGAGGATTCCAATTAGTAGATATGATCTTTGGAGGATGGTTGAAATGCTTAAAACAACCTATCTTATAAGCAATATTAGATTCATTGATCCATAATTCTTCTAAGAAGTTTGATTTATCAAGATTTATAATCATGTTTTTGACTTGATGAATGATTGAGTTAGTGGAAACACTAGCTTGTTAAAACTTGGCTTTGTTTCTAAAAGTACATATAGACCAGCATATGATAAGAGGGATCTTGTAAGGATGTGAACATTTTTATGAGAGGACCAGAACCAACTTCTGATGATGTGATTGAGCATCATATGCCTGCTAATGCTTAAGTTAAATAGACTGCCAAAATATTGCTAGACCTACCATGAAATATTACAATGAACAAATAAATGATGTAAGGTTTCAATGTTGTCACAATGTTGGCATTTAGAGGCTAAGGATATATTCATGTGATGGAGGATTGTATCAACCGAGATGAAGTTATTGAGTTACCTCCAAAGAAGAAATGAACACTTCTTTAAAGTAATATTGGTCCAACTTTTTGTGAGCATCATAGATTTAGAGCCTTTAGCTCTTAAATTTTCCCATCCGTCTACTGTCCTATAACATCCATTTTCAGTGAGGGTCCAGTGATATTGATCTTCAACTGAGTCATTTATAAAAATATTTATAATTTTGTCAAAGTTTGATGGTAATACTGTTGAAGATAGCTTATATATGTTCTAACTCCCATTGTGCAAGTAATATTCTAATTTTTCTTGAACATACCAGGAGTTATTGGTGGCATTACAGAAGGAGATTAAAGGATGAATGTTACACCATGTAACCAAAATTTAGTGTTTTCTTAACCAATCTTCCAAAAGATAAAGTCTTGTGCATAATAGCTTTTTTCACGTATTAGATATTTTTCTTGTAAGCTGAGTTTGTATAGATATTCAGTGTAATAACTATTATGCATGTATTTGGGCCAAATGGTCTTTTTTTATTATATAAACTTATACCAAAGCTTGCATGGGAATACAAGCTTGATATCTTCAAGATTTCTAATGTTAAGCCTTCATTCCTCATAGGGCATGCAGAGATTACTCCATTTGGTAATGTAAATGGATTTATGATTGTCATTAAAGCCCAATAGATACATATTTCAAATCCCTTCAATTCTAGCTAAAATAGATTTAGGAAGAACTGAGCTTTGCATTTGATAAACAGGGATAGCAAGTAGCACTAATTGGATCAAAGTTAGTCTTCCACCATAAGAGAGAAACATCTTGATCCTAGTCTTGAGTCTTCTTCCTGATTTTAGTAATCAAGTCCTCAAAATATATGGCTTTGTTTCTAGGATGGATAGTAGTTCTAAGATAGTTCATAGGTAAGCTTCCGATTTTAAAATTAGCTAGTTGCTTGATATAGTTGATTCTCAGTGTATGAATCTTTGAAGATGGTATGATTGTAGACTTTTCCTTGTTTATTAGTTGACCAAAGACCTCTTGATATTGATACATGAAATTGAGAATAATGTTCATATTGGATGTTGAGCCATTGACAAAGATGACTAAATCATCAACAAAGGCTAAATTTTTTAACAAAACAGAACTTGAAGCTTTATATTTAAAGTATTGTTGGATTGAAGGAGCTTTTTGAAGGTTCTTAGTAGAAATTCCTCAACTAGAATAAATAAACTATAGGAGATGAGATCCCTTATGTAACATCGTTTGTTAATTTTGAAATAACCTTTAAGTTCCTCATCGATAATGACAGAAAATCAAACTTCATTAGTTAGACGCTTAATTCTATCAATTATCCTTTAATCAAATCCAAAAGCTTCTAGAATCTCCATTTATAATGAAAGTGAAAGCTTGTTAAAAGATTTGACCATATCTAGTTTGATGATCATGTTTCCCCTCTGATCTACTTATTAAGGTCATCAACTAGTTCTTAAATCAAAATAATATTATCTTGTATAGTTCTTCATTTAACAAAGCTATTTTGTTCTTTATATATTATTATAGGTAAGATATCAGAAAGTCTGTCATTAAGTATTCTATATAGGATCCTATTAAAGACAGTGCAAAGGCTAATAGGCCTATAATCACTTCATGTTTTTGGGTTGTATTCCTTAGATATTATACAAATGGTTGTAGCATAGATACCTTGGGGATATTGATCACCTTAAAAAATATCAAAAAGCAGCACATAGGTATTAGCTATTAAAATCCAATATTGTTGAAATAATTTGGTGTTGAAGCCATCAATGCCAGCTGGACTTGTAGAGTTTAATTCCTTGACAAAATTACGGATTTCATTATCTGTAGGAGTGGACATTAGCCTTGTGTTATCTTCCCAAGTGATTAGCTTATGGATAATAATATAAATCTCAACGATATTCTTAGTTTTAAAGTTTTTCAGTAAGAAGAGTCTTGAAGTGGTTGGCAACATAATATTTAAGTTCTTGTTGATCCTCAATTCGAACATTATTTACCATGATTGTGGATATTTTATTTTTTCTTATTTTTTGTTTGACATAGCTACGAAAGGAAGCTGTATTTATGTCTGCATTAAATGTACAATTAGAATTACACTTTTTTCATAGTAAGATTCATGCTTTAACTTATCCTCTTAAGTCTTGGAGATCGAAAAGTAGTGTTCTAAGAATTTGACTTCTTCACCAGACCGAGTTATGGCACTGAAAATACTACCAAATATATATATATTCTAATCTTTTAGAACTGACTTGAATTTTTTTTAGTTTTTTCCAAAAGGCTTCAATTGGAGGGCCGTCATCTCGTTATTCCAGTTGTTTCCTATTAAGCCTAAAAATTTAGAGTGAAGCAACCATATATTTATAATTTTTAAGGATGACTTGATCTTACTTAGAGAGTTAGATATAGAGATGCAAAAATGGGAGTGATCAAAACCGGTTCTGGCTAAGTGTTTAAATATAGTATTTTAAAGTAGTTAGACCATTCTCTGTTATATAGCATTCTATCCAAACGTTTTCATTTATGAGATTTTTCCCAAGTTTATTTAGACCCAATAAATCCAGCATAAAAAGACTACAGTCACTAATGGTATCATTAAAATCGTTGATGCTTTTCAAGAAAAAAAATGAACAAGATAGATGTTAAGAAGGCTTGGTAATACTATTAAAGTCTCCCATCACAATCCATTCTTTTGAGAAGTAAGCTACATTTCTAAGAGTGTTGCATAAACAAGCCTCTGATCCCTGATACATTCTGCATAGAAACCAAAAAAATATTTGTTTAGAGGATATTGAATGACATGTAGGTGCACAATCTGGTCATGAATAACTAATGTTTGGAAATTAAAATTATTCCTCCAAAATATATAGATCTTATTTGAAGAATTAGTAGTGAAATATTGAAATCTTGGAAGTTTAGTTTTCTTAATTAAATAAAGTTAATCAATCATTGGTTCATGGATTGTTATACAGTCTATATTTTTATACCGACTGATTGATTTAAGCCTTCTTCAAGTGTCTTTGTTGCCATTTCCTATAGCATCCCAACATAATACATATATTATCATTTAGAGGAGCCGGTAAAGGCTCGGCAGAACTTGTGAAGTGTATTGCCTTGGTTGTGTTTAATCCTTTAGGGGGTTTAAGCTTAACTTTATTTGGTTTTCTATTCAGAGACTTCTTGAATTCATTGTTTTCTTGAATATTGACAGGTGAGGTTGAGGGAAGAATTCCAATGGTTATGAATATAGAAGTTACTAGGGATTCTTTCTTGCGATTGAAGTTTGGGCTCTATTTTAAGATACACATGGTGAATTGCCCCCACTATCCAAACATTGCGCCTTCATATCTCGATCGTAATATGTCTTGGGTCCCAAAGAGCAAGACTAGTCTTACATTTGAAGCCAAGATTACCGAAAAACTTTTATATCTCTAACATAGGGGGTCTTCCTGCCAAGAATTTGCCAATTAATATCTGTTGATCCATAGAATCCGGTAAACCTTTATCTTTTTCTAAGAAATCAACAACATATTGATCTTCTTTTTGGAAAAACTTGACATTTTCATGGATGTTGATCTTGAGAATTATTCTTGTTACATTAGTGTATGTCTTTAGTGGTTGTTTATAACTATCAGGTAAGGTGTTTTGGATATGTTGATTTATTGGTATATGCTCAAAAATAGGATTATTTTTCAGATTTGAGAAATCGTTTGAGTTGGGAGGTTTTTCATATGGAGGTTGCGAGATATAGACTTGGTTTAGGGAGTGATAATCTTTATTTTTATATTCTTGTGTTGTTCGAGAGTGGTTTACAGATTGGTTTCTTGAGGTTTCCACGTTACATATGGAGGAGTTATTGTTCTTTGTTTTTATTGCGGGTGTTGAGGCATGATATTGTGGTGGTTTGCCTAAAAGGATATCAACCTATTGTTGATTGCTCAGTTGAGTTGATGAAGTTTACTATTGTTGAGACATGACGAGAATAAGAGCTTTCAAAATTTTTATTTGGAGAAAAACCTTTCCATCCAATTAAATGCAAATCCGAAATTATATATATATATATATATATATATATATATATTAAGGTTTATTTTGATGAATTATTAATAAGCATCCTAAATTAGCTACCCAAAAAAATAGGTTACCGATAGGTGTTTGATACATATAATAGTTTTATACACTTTTTTATCTATACAATAGCTTTGTATCCGTATTATTTTTCTTTTTTAAAATCTATATCTTCAAATGATAGTTTGAAAAATGTATTAAAGACATTATTAGTTTTTTTCCACACAAACAAATTTAAATGTATGATTTTTAAATATCATTTAAATTTTAATCTATAATTGATAAGTACGGATAATGAATCAAGATAAATGAAAATTTTAAAATAAAGATTAAATGAAATGCAAGTTATGATTTTTTGTTTTCTAAACATGAATTATATCCAGGGAAATGCGAATTACGAATAAAAGATATATTTTTTTGTTTAAGTACGAATTGGAAATTAATTTTTTTAAATACAAATTGCGAATCTAAATATATGCGAATTACAAATTCTAGATAAATTTTATTTTTGCCTAGACCTGAACTAATAATTA
Source organism: Limnanthes douglasii subsp. nivea (assembly GCA_036936605.1). Taxonomy (NCBI): domain Eukaryota; kingdom Viridiplantae; phylum Streptophyta; class Magnoliopsida; order Brassicales; family Limnanthaceae; genus Limnanthes; species Limnanthes douglasii. The sequence continues at coordinate 125,265,556 of JAUPFV010000001.1, read as the reverse complement.
TCTCCAAAGTAAATCATATTTAATAAATGTGAAGAATATATCAAATAGAAAATAAAAAACAAAATGGAGAAGGTAGAAGGAGGATTAATAAATATTTTGATCATGGTCTGACGAACCACACTTTTTACTAAGCGCGAATCACAAACTAAATGATTTACCAATTTCACTTACCATTTTGCGAATCACTAATTGTTACGTTTGGTCGCGACTCGTGCTTCGTTCTCTTTTTGTTCAAAATTAAAAAAATTACTATTATATTGATAAATCATATATAATATTATACACAAATATACTAATACACTATCCTAATATTTCCATCAAAACAAAAAGCGAGAATATATATATATATATAGAAAAAGATTCAGATCTAAGATTGAACATATACGAGAATATTCTCGTAAAAACAATAGGAGAAAAAACATAATTTTGTGTGAAATCAAATTTCTATATTTAATACAAAAGTGAAAATAAATCGTAAATCTTAATGATTGTCTTGCAATTTCTTTCCAATTTTGAAAGAATAGAGAGAAAAGAGAGATACAAAAGATAAAGAAGAGATAAAATATATATACATAAAATAGGGAGAAAAAATATTTACTAAATTGATAAAAGCCTTATATAGTAATTAAGAGTATTTCGGGTATTACAAAATATTTTGTATTAAGTGGTAATTGACAAACTTAAATGGATGGTAGTTGGTATTAATATCATTTTGAGGTAGTAAAATGAGAATACGTTTGGTTTTCGGTATTATATGATACTTTTTTTATATTTTTGTTTACATTGTTTGCCATCCATTCTCGTTATAACTCTAACAAAACATACATTTTATTTCAGTTCAAATTTTGAATATCATGTGAAGTATAAGTTCATAGTGACGACAACAAGAGAACTATCGAATGCTTAACTTGGTGTCAAAGGTTGTAATTTGGTGTGGAAGTTGTAGCCTTGTACCATAGGTTGAAACTTAAATTTGGAGTTGTATGATAAATTTAGGACTAAGTGCTAAAGTCTATAACTAAATGATGAAGTTGGAACTGAATGCTCGTACTAGAAGTTGGTGATGAGGGCTGGAACTAAGTGTTGTAGTAGGAGAAATATGATTAGAGCAGTTCAAGTGAAACTGTTGATTCTTTATATGACTAAATAATCAACGAGACTTAGGTGTAGAATGAGTTTACTAGAACCTTAGAGTTGATCATAACCAAAAACATGTTGTTTATTTTTTCTATGCTAAATAACTTGGTCGTTGGTGTAGATATTGGGCCAATTTCATTGTCAATGGCATGCCCTATACATGTTGCTGATGCTGCCGAGTACTTAAATCGCTACCACTGAAACGATGTGTTTTGATCTGATGACGATGGACTTAAGTTTTTGATCAAATTTGGATTCTTCCATCTACTGGAAGTTGTTTATTTAATTGTATGTCATATTTTGATCTTTCTATATTAAATGGATTTCCTATTAGTTAGATTTTATATTATTCTAAATTTCTTATTTATTAGGTTTCGTATTTTACGATTATGATTTTATTACTATCGTGAATTAATGTGATTTAATCTGAAGCATCTATTAGAGAATTAAGGGTTTTACTAAGTCTATAAGTAGAGGAAGGATAACATGTGGTAAAGATTGTAGTATGACATCAGAGGTGTGCTAAAAATACAAGCAATAGTCCAGAAGAGATCAATGAACCTGTTTTATAGAGAGTCTCGTGAGATGGAAGATAAACATTTGAATATGTATTATGAGATTCACTGTTTCTTTGTAAGCCCCAAAGAGAGCTTTGAAAAAAAGTTGAGTGATTGAATTTTTAGTGCTTGAGAGTCTTCTTGTAACCTCCTATAAACATATTATGTCTGTTACCCATGTATGTAGGATTTCTTCACGGTACGAACCACGTTAAATATCTTATTGTGCGTGTACTTTATATTAGATTATTTCTTGTTAACTCTGTTATTGAAATAAGATAAGATTCAAAGCTTTGATTACCCCATTTAACCTCTCGATATGTGTTTATCAATTGAGTGGACTTTCGCTCGCCATGAATATGTAATAAATATCAGAGGTGGAACTGCAATTGAGATGAAGTTTAAACATCACATCAGGGGGAGATGAGGATACCCATGAGAAGGATTTTTTGAAAGTGAGTTTGGTTTTGACATTTGGAGATGAAGCTCAACCATTTTTGTGTTTGGATCTTGACTTAAAGTTTGACGAGTTAAATACTTTATGTTCAAACTGTGGAGCAACATAAAAAAATTGACAGTGGATTGTCAAGTGTTGCTCGATATAATCTTAGGATAGGTTAGATGGATGCAACTACTACGTTCTTGGATGTAGGAGGTCACGAGACTGGTGTATTAGGGATGATTGCCTTAATAGAGTTTAGAGACTGTATGAAAATTGTTCACTTTAGGCATGCATGTTGACAGTTTGTCTTCAGTGAGTAGTTGGAGCACGAGGTAAAAGATACTAGTGTTACTATGAGCCTAGGTTGATACTATTTAGGTATACTCTCATAGTGATGGCGGCAAGATCACTGCCGAAGGCTTGAATTATTGTCAAAGGTTGTAACTTTGTATTGAAGTTATAACTTGGTTTAGAAGCCGTAACTTAGCACGTAAGCTGTAAACTGTTTTTGTAATCTATAACTTAGAGTTGCAGCTGGATGCTAAAGCTGAGATTAAGTTTTGAAGGATAGAGTTTTGCATACTCTATGATTATGACTTTATTACATTTGTTGATTAATGGATTTAATCTGGACCGTCTGTTAGAGAATTATGGTTTTCTTTAAGTCTGTAAATAGAGGAAGCATACCGTGTGGTGAAGCTTGTAGTGTGGAGAGAAAGGTATGATAAAAATACAAACGATTATATCGAGGTGTTCGATAAGACTATTTCGTAAAGAGTGTAGTATGATAGAAATAAACACTTGAATAAACATTTTGAAATTCACGGTTTATTTGTAAGACCATAAGAGATATTTGTAACAAAGTTGAGTGATTGAATGTTTAATGTTTGAGAGTTTTCTTATAATAAGGTAAGAGCAGAAGCTCTGATTACCTTCTACATCCTCTTGGTAGGTATTCACCCAATATCGACCATTGTTTTGGCTTAATGGCTAGGATTCGACCTAACAAGTCTCGTAAGAGCTAGACGGATCATATTCATATCTAAATTTTATATCCTAAAATTAAAAATTTAGAAAATAATAACGTAAATGAGGATCATATTCAAATCACGGAGGAGATAAAATTTATAATCAAACTAATTTTAATTTTTTTTTGTCAAAATCTGGTAATAAACTCTAGTACCCTCATATATGTTTTATGTATTGCCAACCCAGTAATATTGAGACAATACCATAAGTACTGAGTTTTAGTACTACCAAATCGAATGGTAATTCTGACGATAATATATTTTAGTATCGTCATAATACGACGATACTACGCCGTAACACCACCAAATTTTGGCGGTACATAGACTCAATACCGCTATAATTTATCCAATGTATATGTACTGTAACAATATATACATTTTATTTTATTTTGAGTTATGTAATTTTACATTATAAGAAGAAAATAATCGGGATTAACTTGATATTAAATGCGTCTAAGATTATAGTCATTTATTTTTCATAATGAGTTATTATACAAAAGTTAAACTGCGTGCATGTGTTAAGAGAATATGTCAAAAAAGACAGGTCATTATATTAAGAAATCACAATGAAGCGCATAACAAAAAGACTCCTCGATTGTTTATTGAATGCAAGATATCCGAACTGTATAAAAGAGTGGTTGTGCTTAAGGATCTTAACAAATTCGATTAGATAAAAAAACGTGGATGTTCTTTCATGATGAAAATAAATTTTGTCACTACAAATCAATGGTCCTTAGATGTTGTATACCAACTTAACTTGGTGAACTCGCCCTATAAATATTTCGAATGTAGTGAAACAATTTAACAAGTAAAATATGTCGAGCATGCGCACTGATACATTTCTCAACAAAAACTGGTTTATGAAGTAATCGGGCCGGTCACTGTTCTAGTATATGTTGGTTGAACTAAAGATCTTAAAATATTTTGAATGACATGAGTCAAACAAAAATTAAACTGACATAATTGCATATATATTTTTTGCACACTCAGTTAGCGTGGAGTCATTATGGACGTTCCAAATTTCTGATATTAGATAACACTTACAAGATAATAAGGTACAAAATGTATTTGTTTGAGATCATCAGAGCAACCTCGGTCGGCTTGACTTTTTACGTCGAATTTACGTTTATGTTTGAGGAGAAAGTTAACAATTTAAAGTGGGTAAGATATTATTTGCAATTATTAACAAAATCTAACTCGATCAAATAGCCCACCATAATTTTAACATATATAAACTTAGCGTTGATAAGTGCTATAGAAAAAGTGTTCCAATAAAACAACACATGGTCTATGTCAGTGACACATAAATATGGACATCCTTGCGAATATGAAGACAAACATAAAATAGAAAAAAATGTTTGATCGTTTATGAGGTTGCGGAATGAAATAATGTATTAAGAGAGACCGAACGTGATAACACAAGAAACTCTTAGTTAATTCCATACATTGACAAGTTTTTTCACGTATATAACACACACTTCACGCATTTCTAAAACTCGACCACTAACTGGGTCAAAATTTCATATTTAAATCTAAAACATTTTGTTGATACACGTAAACTTAACCTTGAGCTGTTTCGGGATAATAAACATTTTTGAGTTGATATGCAACATCGAAAAATTGAGGAATCGTTTGATAAAAGTCGCTTAACAACAAAATATAAACATGAGCATATGATGTTTAACAGAACCAGAAATAACATCCCTAACATTATTTTAAAAAATTGGTTTGCAGTCATTGAAAAATACTGAAAAATATTGAAGTGAGAGATAACAAGCTGCAGTTTTTTAAAATAAAAAAGCAACTGATTCTAAAACACCATTCCACCAATTTAAAAACATATCTACAAAATCGTATTAAAGTCACTTGTATATTTTTATATAAAAAAACGTATAAAATGATACAATGCAAAAGAATGATTTTGTTTTCAAAATTCAGTTATTTAAAATGTATTTTCAATAATATTTTTTAAATTAATTTTATATAGTTTATGTTAATCGATATATGTTAATTTAGTTTATTTTTTTGTTTACTTATTTATCTTATTTATATATATTGAATCATTTTATTTTATTTGTATATATTGAATCAATTTATTTTATCTTTATCTTTAGTATGTTTGGTTATATATTATTTTTATTTATAATTTTTTACTAAATAGTATATTTTTTGAAACTTAGTTGAACCAGTGTTATATTTGTGAATAAAATTCAGATTAATAAAAAAACAATAGTATTTCACCTTGATTCATTCTATTTTCATTGCGCTATAGTCCGATTCATCAACCTCTCCAGGATTACATTTCTTTTCAAATTTCCTTCAAATCCTATGGCTAATAATATAATTCTCTTGGGCAAAATGAAAAGACATGATACCATTGTCATGTTAGGGTTAAATGTTTAGAGTGATAATATAGTAAAAAAATTACTAATAAAATACAAACTTTAGTGGTAAGAGAAAACAAAATCAATTTCGTCTGAAACTATTGATGTGTTTAATTTTTTTTGATATATTATGAGATTATTTATTATAATTTAATGCATATAAAAATCAATACTGGATTTGGGTTTTTTACAGATGTTTTGGTTTAGTTTATATATAAAAATAGAACTAGAAGATGTCTATTGGTAAGATGCTATGTAAAAAACACCACAAGTCCTCATATTTCTTTGTAATAAATAACCTCTTGTGTTTTAAAAAGTACAACACATAGATCATTTTTACTCCAAACCAGTTTTGCTTCACCGAATATCCTTTGACTTTTCACATCATCATCCATGTAGGACATTGTTCTGGAAGCAATAAAAACATTATTTAACCTTTTTATTTTTACCTATCTTAATAACCTTAAATCATAATCCAAAACCGGTCAAATTTTATCAATTAAAACTGGTCCATCATAATCTAACCCGAGATTAAATTCCCCAGCCCACCACCTACCTCCACCTTTATTAACCCTAATGGTTTCAGAGCAATCAAACCAATATACACCACCACCTGCATCAGGAACATACTCCAGCATCAACTACAAGTTTATAACATTAACAAGAGCGATTTTCGTGATGTGGTTCAGAAACTCACTGGCTCTCTTACTCATGAACGGATCTATATGCTGCCTCTACTGTCACAAATTCTGGCAGCGTTTAAGCTGTAGACCTCGCGATTGCAGATGATACATCCTCATTCACTATAGTACCTTGCAAATCGACCGTCTCCGCCACCATTGATGATTATCGGCTTGTTTGTTCAGCCCATAGTTCATGGTTCATTTATTGTGATCGGATTTGTGAGGAACCTCATTGTCCAATTTAGTCCTCGGAAAATATAGAAATTGGGATTACATGGTTTACTCTCCTTTTACAGTCTAAATTGTGATCAGATTGGTGGAATTTGGTGATTCTGGTTTGAAAGGTTTGGTCTCTGGCTAAGCTTGTATTGGCAATTGGTTTGTAAAAACATTACATCCATACAAAAACGACGACGAGAATAACCAAAACGCCAGTAGAAGCAACCGCCAGATATATATGAGGCCAATAAATCATCATTTTGATTTTGATTTTGATTTTTTCTCTAGTTTATTAAACATTGTAGCAAACATTACAAATTGAATAAATATTTTAGGGTTTTGTTAGAGAGAAAAAGCGTGGACTAGAGCTAGTTCAAAAATGAAACGGAGAGGATATCACCCTTCAACGTTTTAATGTTTTTCAATTCAGCTCCACTTATTAATTTCATAACTATATAAGGTAATACACTATATATTTATTGGGGTCAAATTGATTTGGTAGTTAGAAATTTGATCCGTTATGTGAAAATACAAAACTAAGAGGACTAAAAAAAGGAAGTAACTTAGTCAAAACTGATAGAATGTGGAGTGAGTTGGGTTTTAATTAAATTAGTTGGATCTGGCCCGAGTTAGTAGGTTGTTTGGGCCAAGTTTAGGTTAGAAGTTAAGTTAGTAGAATTAGGTAAAAAGTAAAACATAATTATATACATCAACGCTGATGTGGATAGTCAAATGCCATTTATAGCAGAAGAATCGAGCTGTTGTCAAATAAAGACCTGTTTATTTTGTTTTTTTAAACTAAAGAGGCCTATTTATTACAGAGGTAAATGATGTGGACTGACGTGATACAACTTGAAAACATGGAGGATCTGTGGTGTTTTTTATCCGTATAATTCATATTTGGATATTCAAAAATGGTTAAATCCATGTAAAGTTTTCGATTTGACGTTGTTAGTTATCACAGTTGGCACCATTAATTATCTTTTCTTCTTATTTCAGTATGCAGATACTTTGTGTGTATGAGTAATTATGGAGGATCTAGTGTTTAAGAAAAAAAAAGTTCTTGATTTTAAATTCAATAGAAATTGTTTGCTGTCAAAATCTATGCCACCATGACAAAGTAACATCATACTGTAACAGTGGCTGATATATTCGCAGTAAACAATGACAAGCTTTAGTATAAAACTTGTAACGACAAGTTTTTTTAGTGGCATGAAAAGATACTATATTATATTAGAATTAATGCTATATTTTAAAAATATACAGATCACGTGCATTATTTAAATTATACGTATAATTTAAACGCGGTGAAATCCGAAATTGTTTGAATCTAACTGCTACAGTTATAAATACAATCGTTTAAATATAATAAATATTCACTTTAATTTGAACAAAATAATAGTATGAGTATCATGAATATTATAACATAGATACTACTTGGATTGGTGTGGAGGTAGAGAGAGGATCTTTAATCTGATTACATAATACTGGGCTTATATGAGTCCCTCTCTTGTGCGTACCCGCACATCAGATGATAGCAATAATTCTAATGGGTGAGGTTAGCATAAATAAATTTTATGGGTTATAATTCGGAATATTCAACCGAATTCAGTTTCTATTTGTTATAAGCGCATTCATAAGTGTTATGATATAGATAGAGAGAAAGTAAGAAAAAACAGTCTCGTGTTGTTCCTCTTCAACCTTGATTTTCTCATTTATTTCTAAAAATACTAAACTCCATGACATGTTCTTCTACTCAATTAATTAAGCATGGTTAGTCACTACTTTTTCAAGTGATTAACAAAATTAATGACTTGTGTTCCACAAAGGAAGAACCGCAACCTCAAACATCAAACATTTTGTTGTCTACAAACACAATATGTCGCTTCATCATATTTAAAATGCACATGATGCCATTAGATATTTCTAATCATATATTTGTGTTACTAGATTTCTAAATCAAGTTTAAGTATGTGTTAAAAAACAAAGAGAGAAGTAGCCGTAGGAAGCGGCTTAAAGAGACAGAGACACAGTAGGGGCATAATCAGTTACTAAGAAACATCAATCCTTTTTATATTTTTATTTTTATAATGCAAACCCAAATAAGGCTCTCAATATATAGAGAACTTAGAGGTCTATGCAAGGAAACTTAATACGCTGAATATTCTAACATTAATACACTAAATATTCTAACACTCCTCCTCAAGTTGTGTAGTGGGATCACCAATAACCAACTTGGATAAAACTGATTCGAATGTTCTTGCAGCAACCGCTTTCGTCAGGATGTCTGCCAGTTGGTCTTCAGATCTAACAAACATAAGTTTGACTACCCCATCTTCAATCTTTTCTTTTATGAAGTGCCTATCTATTTCAACGTGCTTTGTTCTATCCTGCTGTACCGGGTTCTCTGGTATCTTAATCGCAACTTTATTATCGCACATTAACTGAGTTGGACACTTCAGGGGGGATTCGACTTCTTTCATTATCTTCTTTAACCAAAGTATCTCGGTAATCCCCTTAATGATTCCTCTAAATTCTGATTCAACACTTGACAGTGATACTACTTTCTGTTTCTTACTCCTCCAAGTCACCAAGTTACCTCCAAGAAAAGTAAAGTAGCCAGCAGTTGATCGCTTGTCGTTAGGATTCCCTCCCCAATCAGCATCTGTGAATACTTCAACATCAAGGTGTCCATTTTTCTTAAAAATTATGCCTCTTCTTGGTGTGCTTTTGAGATATCGAATAATCCTCATTAATGCCTCCATATGGTGTTCCTGAGGATGATGCATGAACTGGCTAACTACTCCCACCGCGTATGCAATGTCGGGTCGAGTGTGAGCCAGGTAAATCAATTTTCCCACCAACCTTTGGTACCTTTCTTTACTCGCTGGTCTGACCTCTTCAATTATCTTTAGTTTGTGATTCACAACCATATGAGTGTCATTTGGTTTGCAATCCACCATGCCAAATTCAGCTAATAAATCCGATATATATTTCCGTTGGGAGATATAAATCCCTCCTCTTGACCTAAGAACCTCGATTCCTAGGAAATACTTCAATCTCCCAAGGTCTTTCATTTCAAAATCTTTGAAGAGGTTTTTCCTAAGAGAGCTAATTTCTTCTTCGTCATTCCCCGTTATAATCATATCGTCAACATATATTATAAGACAAGTGACTAATTCTCCTCTCTTTTTCTAAAACAAGGTATGATCCCCATTACTCTGTTTGTAGCTATACTGCTTCATTGCCATTGTAAATCTCCCAAACCAAGCACGATGTGACTGTTTTAGCCCATATAATGCCTTTTTTCAGTTTACATACCTCATTTTCTTGAAAACCATCAGAGAACCCTGGTGGGGGTTCCATATATACCTCTTCTTCCAAGTCTCCATGTAAGAAAACATTCTTTACATCAAATTGATGAAGAGGCCAATCTTTATTCACGACAATTGAAAATAAAACTATGATAGTGTCAATCTTTGTAACCAGAGAGAACGTGTTAGAGTAGTCTATACCACATGTTTGTGTATATCCTTTGGCAACCAATCTTTCCTTGTGTCGCTCAATGGTGCCATCGGATTTATATTTTATATTAAACACCCATATACACCCGACTGCTTTCTTCCCTTGTGGTAACACACAATTCTCCCATGTACCATTCCTTTTTAGAGCTTCCATTTCGGTATTCATTGCCTCATGTCATTCAGTCATCTTCTTAGCTTCTTGAGTTGTTTTAGGGATTTGTTCAGAGAGAATAATAGTTGAAAATGCCTTTGCAATCTTCGCCATTCATTTCTTGTCTGTTTTTACCGGATATGTAGAAGCACGGGGAATGTGTTCCGGTGAATACCGGTCAGGAGGAACTCCTCTATTTTTTCTTGGGGGAAGAACCAGAGTTTGAATTTTAAAAAATAAACTTCCTGAAATGTCATGGTTAGTAGCATTTTATGAATTATGACATTGTAAATTGTTTACCTCTTGATGGACATTTTCTTCGGCTGATTCACTAGTAGTATCCATGGCATTTATTTCTTGTTGGACATTGTCTTCGGGAGAATCATTGGTGGTAAGAACTGCCTTGCCAGTCTCCTTTATATTGGAAGAGGCGTGTTCGGTGGCGCCATCTACCGACTCTGTCAGTACATCCTCAAAGTAACTTTCATATAGCAACCAGTCGAGTGATTCACTTACTTTCTCCCCCTGAGCACGAGATTGGTGGTAAAAATAATAATTGGATTCTAAGAAGTCACAGTCTATGGTGACATGGATTCGACAAGTAACCAGATTGTAACACCGATATCCCATTTGATGAACACCGTACCCAATGAATACACACTTTTCAGCACATGGATTAAGTTTGTTTCGACTAGTTTTAGGGATATGAACAAACACCGAACAACCAAAGACACGAGGTGGTAAGGTCATAAAAGATGGAATTGTAACTTGGGTGGCAAGCACTTGTAATGGAGTTTTATTTCCTAGACATCGGGTTGGTAGACGATTTGCAAGATACGTGGCTGTAGCAAGAGCTTCTGGCCAAAGAGAATGAGGAACTCTAGATTCAATCATAATAGCACGAGTTTTTTCAAGTAAAGTACGGTTTTTTCGTTCTTAAGTACCGTTTTGTTGAGGTGTGTTTGGACAAGTGGTTTGATGGATAAGACCATTTGTTTTGAAAAAATTATGCATTGTTTTGTTGACAAACTCTGTTCCATTATCAGAACAGAGAATCTGTATTTTTTTTCCAAATTGAGTCAAAATTATTTTGTAAAAACAAACAAATATTTCTGGTACTTCCGATTTATGTTTCATGAAGTATATCCAAGTCATTCTTGAGAAATCATCCACAAATAAAACAAAGTATATGATTTGATTGTTAGTGGAATTTGGTGTTGGACCCCAAACATCAGAATGGATTAGCGAAAAAACACAATCAACTATAGTATTACTTTGATTAAATGAGACCCTACGATTTTTTTGCAAGAATGCAGGTTTCACATTTCTCATGAATGGAATTATTCAAAAAAAAAGACTAGGAAACAAACTTTTAAGATAGCTAAAAGAAGGATGACCAAGTCGTTGGTGCCATAACCAAAGTTGCCTTTCGGTTATTCTGTGAGCAAGCATGGCATGCCCCTTATGAACTACCTCAACAACATAATAGAGACGTCCTTGTTCAGTACCACAGCCAATGATCTCCTTCGTACGAATGTCTTGTAAAATGCAAAAAAAAAAAGGATACATAAGAAGCACACAGTTGAGTTGTTTTGTCACTTGACTAACAGATAATAACTTTAAAGATAGTAAAGGAATGTAGAGGCAGTTTTCAATTTCCATTTTTTCTGAAAAAATAATTGAACCTCCCCCTTTGACTTCACAAATTTCTCCACTAGCAGTCTCAGTATGGGACTTCTTTGGAGATGACATGTCACCAAAGTCTTTAGGATCATAAGACATGGAGTCCGTAGCTCCGCAATCAAAGATCCAATTCATCTATTTCTCAAACCCTTTACCTCCAAGTTTTTCATAGGAGTTCGCCGCCATTCCTCCAAAACCAGTGCCACTTCCTTACTCATTTTTAGTCGGATCTTCACCTCCACTTGTAGACGAAGCCCGTTTGACATTAGATCTGAAACGCTGGTTATTTTTCTCCTTATGACCGTCCTCCCACCATTCTGGATAGCCAACCAGCTGGAAACATGTCTTTTTAGTGTGTTTCTTCATCCCATAATGAGTGCAATACAACTTGGATTTATCTTCTTTCTCTTTGGATCAGAATTTAAACCTCTGTACAGAATCTTTAGCAGCTAAACCCATTCCAATTTCAATCGAGTCTCTATCAGAAGAACTTGATTTTAGTATATTAAGAATGGCCACTTCCCTTCGTATTGTAGCATATGCTATTTCTACGGAAGGAAGAGGATCCTGTTTCAGGATATCTCTCTTGACTGGTTCCAGCTTGTCATTAATCGCCATTAGCAATTGATAGGGTCTTTGTTCTTGAGTCTTCTTATTATAGATCTGAATGTCTTTTGGGTCTTTCATAGGGTTCGGATCTCGCCTATCTATAGACATCCAGATGTTATGCAGTTTGTTCCACAAGTCTTCTAGTGTATCGGACCCTTTCCTTAATGAATTAGCCCTCTTATGAAGGTCAAACACCTGTAACGAATCTGTACCAGAACCGTATGCGGTGGTTAACCCATCCCAGATGGATTTTGCAGTGGGATATTGCGAGACATTATTCACCAAGCTGGATTCAAGATTCTGGATAATCCATGTGAAAATACATTGATCATCTTGTTCCCACCTTGTATATGTGTTGTCAGTTTTGGATGGAGGTGTCGGCTCCCCTGTAATGTGAGAACCTCTCCCCCTTCCCCCAATTGCTTTCTTCATCAGGTTTGCCCATAGGGCATAGTTGTCACCACCGAGTTTAATCCCTAGGGATAAATTCTCGGGGTTAGTTGTTTGTTATTGTGTTCCGAGACCATTTCTCAGAATAGCAACAATCTGCATTGTTAATTCATCAGGAATTTGACTGACCACGACTTCATTGCCGGCCATCTTTGTTGAGGATAATCTGAATTCCCAAAATCACACGTGCTCTGATACCATGTTAAAAAATAAAGAGAGAAGTAGCCGCAGGAAGCGGCTTAAAGAGACAGAGACACCGTGGGGGCATAATCAGTTACTAAGAAACATCAATCCTTTTTATATTTGTATTTTTATAATGCAAACCCAAGTAAGGGTCCTAATATATAGAGAACTTAGAGGCCTATACAAGGAAACTTAATGCACTGAATATTCTAACAGTATGTTTTATTGCATCTGATATTTTGGTTTTCGATCCTAAAACTCTACCAATGGTATCATAGCCTATTTGTTGGGTCAGAAATATTGATTGAATCTTTTGAATTTTTTTAATATGTTTACAATATTGATTCATTATCAAGAAAAATCTCTTTTAATGATTTGAAATTTTAGTTTTGTGGATTTTATTTTAGGTTTTAAACATTATGGAAAACATGTTTTTGTACAATCTTTGCATGTTTTCTTGATGATTGGTGAAGCATGAACAACGAATCAAACCCTAGATTTTTTACATTTCTGAAAACTTAATTTAGATCAAAACTAGGATTTTCACAATCATAAAAATTGTAGGCCTGCCATGAAGAGCTAGTTAGTGTTACGGCTAAATATACAATAGCTACAACATTACGAAACTCAAATACATTGCTCTGATCACCGTTACACAGTGGTGATGTCTTGTATGCACAATGATTGTTTATTTTAGAGTTTGAATGACATTCATCCACCTTCATATATATGATATCTTGATGAGATATTTAAGACTATAGAGATTTCTTTGGATGTTCAAGATGTATTGAATACAATACAAAGTCATCTTCAGTTAGTAATACTATTATTTAGCCTTATTTACACATGGATACTTCATGTGTTCACTCTTGGAACTAGATTGACAACTTTTATATATCACTAAAATGATCCATATTGGTGACTCTAATAGGAAAAACGTTTAGGAACTCAAGGACTAGTAGTTGTGTCCGCAGGTCGACCTACATGAATAATACGCAAACATTTGTCTGAGGGTGATCATATCGTTACATGATATCGTATGTTCATTTAGATGCCATATAATAATATACAACAAACTTTAATGTTAAATGATATTAGTTAAGTATGGCACAAAACAACCATGACCGACCCAAAAAGGTGTGGTTATTTGCAAATTTGATCGTGAACCAACATTGTTGCCTTTAAGAAACTGCCCTCTAGAAGTAATGCATATCACGATGGACCAAAGATCTTCGCTAAATATTACGGTGAGTTAGTTCAAATAAAGACTTTTCCAAACTTGAAACTTGAAAAATTTAGCCTTTTATGTTATTTACGTGATAATTAAGATTAGGTGATGTATGTTAAGAATATGTCATTATCTTTTGATATTAAACTTAATTTATAGATATACCTTAGGTAACCATGTACTAAATTATTTCGATAGACTAGAAGTATAACATGTTTGTCCAATAGGAATGTCATGATTTTTATAAGACTATAAAATTTGATAATATTATCTTCATGCTCTAAAATTCAAATGGAAGATACAAGAACTATAGTAAGGAGGATAATGTTCAATCTTTTAAGTCTCATAATAGTCTATGAGGCATTTTAAAAACATTTCATAACAGATATTCTAAGGAGACAATTAAAATACTTATAAATTTCACTGACACACTTTAAATCTCTAGTGTTTTGATTTTTTTTTCCAGATTTATCGAGATTTAATAAAGGTATTAACATTAGACTTCATCATAAATAAGGGTAATGATGAATTTCTTGAGAAATCCAATTATAAGTTTATAATATGGTCAAATTTCAGATTCTATTTTATTGACCTTTTGTAAGGTCATCATTATTAAATTTTATAACACTTTAAAGAGTTATATAAGAATATTAATATTATTTTGATGTACAAAAATATCCAGTTTATGCTTCAATTAAATTCTAGCTCTCAATCATGGACTACTATAATAAGAGTGAGAAATTGATATAAGATAAATCACTTTAAATTATTATCCGTTATCCAAAAAGAAAATAGACTAGTTGGTTGTATTGTATTTGAACCCTTATTTACTCGAAAGGTAACATGATAAAATATATAATAGGTCTTATATCAAATAGGTTTCATTCAACATGAGAAGACTTACTTTTAGAAGAATCTTAATTTCAGCCAAACGAAATATTAATTCAAGATAACCATAGTACTTGCACAGTTCATCATTAATATTTGTTAAATGAACATTAATATAATGTTTTTATGAATGATAACATTAATATTTTTTGATATATAGTAAAATTTAATGACTTTATTAATTAAGTATAATAGGTTTCAAAATTCAATCGGCCTTAGAAAAGATTAACAAATTTGTAACAATCATATGTTGATATTAAAGTAGTAATATTTTTTACTTTTGAGATTAACTTAGTAGGATATTATGATCTTCATAAGTTTAGTAGGAGTGCATTTAGATTCAAGGTTATATGTTAATGGTATATTACTTACCATAAATTATAAGAAATTATTACATGCCACCAATAAAGTTGTAATAAACAAATTAAGTTTGAAATTTTATGGGTGTGGCGTATTATGTGTTGGTAACTAAGATTAATCATGGTTATTCTTGATATTTTACAGGTCTATCACAAGAAACATACATTAATAACATGCTAAAACATTATGTATGAAAATCACAAACATCTAATTTTGCTTGAGAAAAATTAAGATACGTTTCTTAGTCAACATCTTAATATTTATTTGGAAATTTAGGAGACATAAAATACTTTATATGTTTATGCAATTGAAATTTTAATGTATGCTCATATTGGTTCAGGATAAGGTATAACATTCATAATAATATCCATAGTAAATACTTGAGTATTTCAGGTATGAACCATTATATAGTTGAACACGGGTCATCAAGTACTCAGTAAGAAGTCATCAACTATTGACAAAAATAAAATAAATAAATTGAGAAGAGCATTTATGCTCTATTAGTTTATTGGTTAAGTGGATGTTAGACCAAATTGTATGATTTAAATCTGCAAATTTTATGACGATAAAACTTGTAGCATATTAAGTAACATCAAACTAAAGAATATAGATTTAGTTCCTTAAAGTCAAGAAAATTAAACTAGAGGAAATAAGAACATATTCAATAATTCATTTTTGGTTAAGATAATATGAAAGTAAAAAAAGAAAGAGAAATCATCTTTCTTGTTCTATCTTCATCTACTAAGGTTTCAACGCCCAAAGTCGTTCATGAACATATAATTCATGTTGGTATTTTTAGTCTAGATAATATTTCAGATTCAGTGAGAGTTTATTTGTAGTTTATCCTTTAGTTTAGTTTCAAATTTTATTGTAATAATTTTAGTTTGTATACGATTCAGTTAAACAATACAATATTTATTTTGCTCTTATATTTTTTGTATATTTTTTTACAATTCACGATCTCAACTCAGTTTAATGAGACCAATTAGTAATCGACACATAGTAATTTCGGGGTTGTATGATTTCCATAATGCACTCCATTAGAAGTTAAATTTTATTTGGGTATTAGTTGACAATGTGATTATTGTAGAAACTGTTACACATTAATTGGTACACCCTCCTTAGGTTTTTTTTATGATCAACTACTTGGATACAATATTTTGAGCTACCTATGAGAACAACAATGCTATACAGTGCATATTTTGGAGAATACATTTTAGTATATAAAATTATACAAGTGGGAGATTGTATGGATATCATTAATTAGAATGTCACATCTATGTAGATTAAGAGTATCCAATTTATTGAAATTATAAGTCCATTTGTTTAAGTTTAATTAGACTAATGGTTCATTATAAGAGTATCATGGATATTATAACGTAAATACCAGTTAGATCAATGTGGATGTTGAGATAAGGTTCCTCAATATGGCACTATAGTTATAGGCTCTATGACTCCAATAAAATTGTAGTCCCTTGTAGATACAAATACATCCGACTATAGCAATAGATTCAATGAACGAGGTTAATAGAAAGAATGAGATTACATGTTGTAAATCAGAATACTCGGCTAAATTCATCTCTTATTATTTTGTAAGTATATTTGAACGTGAAAAATAACTCTTTTTTTTGAAAATTTTGTAAATGATATTGCTTAACAATTAGTGATAATATTTTTCTTTTTGGAAGTTGGTTGGGAAATAATGTACTTCATTATGAAGTATTACTTTTTTAGGTATATTTGTAAATAATGTTGTTTTTATTGTATGTGGGATATATTGCAAAGAAAATTACATGTACGAACCTACTAGAATTATGATAAGAATGTGTTTACATATTTAAATATCAATAGTTTTCATGTATTTTTTATATTAAAGTAACTAATAAAGTTTAATTTGATCGGTTTTTCTTTAGTTTTTAGAGGTTGTCGAGACATTTATTGACAAAAGATATTTTATTTTGCCGAATAAAAAAAGTGCAAACAAATAATTATTTAAGTTAGAATAACATCGTTTAGAATATCAAATAAATATTACAACTATTTCACTTATGATATACCTATCTTAATTATTGAAATTAGAATAAATTAGCGCAAATAAATTCATTTTTAATAAATGCTTAAAAAAATATGATAAATAGTAACTTAAATGTGACACGTTAACAACTATTAAATGTGTGACGTCATCAGTGTAATGCATCTCGTTTGTCACGCATGACTGCGGTGATGTCACGCCAGAAACGTTGTCACACATGGTGACACGCCCAAAAAATGTTAAATAGGTTATGGGATAAGATGAATTGACATGTTTGCCCTTTTAGTTTTAGCGGTGACCTAACTCCTAACCGTGATGTCTTAGATAAGTTTGAACTCTAACATGGGGCCTCAGCTCTAGGGCCTCAAACTAGTGATGAAGGATTATGGTGAGAAAACTTCAATTTTGGCAGAAGAGCTTCAAACACTAAGAGAAGGGACTTTCAGACTTTAATACTTTATTATCGAGACCAGACACATCATTTTTATTATAGGTTTATTATAAGGGAAATGTCACACTAAATACATTTTCACTAAACTTATTCCCAATCTAGTACCCCAACTTTCTTTTATGCCTACTAAATACCCGTCTCAGTAAACTAATTCCTATTTAGTACCCAGCTAATATTTTCCTTCCTGAAATACCCTCAAATGTGTCAGTTTATTTTCGAACCAAGTTTTGTTTAGCTCAGTGAACTAACAATGAACCAATCAAATGAAGCCTATTTATGAGAATCCGTCATCATTGATTCTGATTTTGTATTTCAAACCTAACCTCCATTTCCATGAACAATCAAAACAGTTAACTAAACCAAGACCTAGAAATCTGCTCCACTCAACCACATATTTTAATTAGCAAAGCAATGTAGAATCTAAGATTCTAAATCAAAATCTTTTTCAATTCAGTAGGTCACGCCTTCCTATTCAGTAACAGCAAAACACACAAAGACACACAAAAACTCAATTCAGAACGAGACAAACATGAATTTGATATAGCCACAAAACAAAAAAAAATCCTTGTATCCAAACAAAATAATCTTCAAGAATAAAAATTAAAATTGATGATTCAACGATAGTCTCGCTTAGTTTTTGTCTAGCTGGAAACATGTTTTTTTAAGTTTTGTGAAAGTAGAGCTGAATCCAGGTTTTGTAATGGCATTTTGTTCTTACATGTCGTTGGGTTGAAGACGCTAGATGACTATGACGCTAGACGACTAGATGACTATGACACTAGATGACTATGACGCTAGACGACTAGATGACTATGAAGCTAGATGAGTTGCACTTGCCAACATCACACGAGATGTTCATTGACTATGACGCTAGACGAGTTGTACTTATGACGCTAAACAAGTTGTACTTGCCTAACATTTGACTACGATGCTAGACAAGTTGTACTTATGACGCTAGACGAGTTGTACTTGCCTAAATAACGCGAGATGTTCCTTGACTATGACGCTAGATGAGTTGCACTTGCCAACAGCACACAAGATGTTCGTTGACTATGACGCTAGACGAGTTGTACTTATGACGCTAGACGAGTTGTACTTGCCTAACATTTGACTATGACGCTAAACGAGTTGTACTTATGACGCTAGACGAGTTGTACTTGCCTAAATAACGCGAGATGTTCCTTGCCTATGACGCTAGATGAGTTGCACTTGCCAACATCACGCGAGATGTTTGTTGACTATGATTCTAGACGAGTTGTACTTATGACGCTAGACGAGTTGGACTTGCCTAACATTTGACTATGATGATAGACGAGTTGTACTTTTGACGCTAGACGAGTTGTACTTGCCTAACATCTGACTATGACGCTAGACGAGTTGTACTACAACGCTAGACGAGTTATACTTGCCTAACATTTTCCCAGTAAATAGATTACCAGACAAATCCAAGTGCTGAAGCGACCAACAATTCCCTAGACTTAGAGGCACATCACCAAAGAACTCATTGTAACTCAAATCAAGGGTTTGTAACTGAGTCAATTTCTCGCGTTCAGGTCCTAACTTACCTGAAACACCATAGCTAGAGAGATTCAATGAGATAACACGATGATAATCGTAACACCCGTTCTCGATTTTCGAAACAATAAAAGGGATTTCGAAACGAGAATGGTGTTTTCAAGGTCTCGTCATTCATGAAGAAAACGACGGTGGTGTTAATATATGCGGCTAGGCCAAGGTCTTTAATGCTGATGAAAATCCAAAGATAGGATAGAGAGAGAAAAAAAACAGTAATAAATCGAAGGAGAGAGAAGGAGATGAGTATTAATAATAACCTACTTTCTCTTTCTTCTAGTATTATGGCTAATTTGGTAAAAATATTGACTTTTTACTACTAGTGTAAGGGTCCATATTTGGATACTTATTGAGATTACATGCTTGAAAAGGTATTTAGTGGTACTTTTCTCTTATTATAATTCAATAAATAAAGACCTTCGGTATTATCATGCGGGAAAATGATTGAATGGTGATTTATAACTTTTTTATAGTTGGACTAGTAGTTATCGTTCTTTTTTTTTTATTTCATAATAAATATCGTTTTTATTTTCCAATGTAGAATTAATTAAATATATTATATTTAGAGCGAATAAAATATTTAATTCACTCTACAAGTTATTAATTTCACTAATCAAATTTATTTTTTATTTTATTTTTCCAAAATCATTTTTATTTTTTATATAACATCTATTATGAAAAAAATGATAAAATTTTGAATTATTTACCTTATAAATATGAGCGAATGATGTCACTTCTTTCCACCTTTACCAAAATGGTTTTATCATCGACTATTGTTAACCACAACAAACATTCCTTCATTCCACCGCCTAAACTCTTGCCAAACCAAACCGGGTTTGCGAAAACATTACCATGAGCTAACAAACTATATGATACTTCTGCCACACACCGACTTTCAAGTTCACTCATCTAAGTCCTCTCGAACCGTCTTACTACTAAGGTAACTTCTTATAGCTAACTCGTTTAATAATGGGTGAAGTTTGTAAACCCTTTTTATGTTCAATGTGATAGACCGTGGGTACAAAGAGAAAGTGTATGTTGCCCTACAAATCTATTATCCTTTTTGAGAAAGTGAAACTGTGGTCCTTCTTCATTCAAACAAATGCAGCGTACAAAGGAAATAAATAGGCAATAAACGAGGTGGGAGTTACAAAATAAGATCCACTAATCCCACTTCTCTCTTCACTTAATGCCCGTTACGTAACTCCTACACCCACGTAAAACTCTAAGACTCACTTTAATACTAATCGGTTACTATAACTTAAATAAATAAATAAAACATGTTTAGATTAAATACATAAAATGCAACATGTCCCCCCCTAATCTCAACATGTTTTTCAAACCTCGACTTCGTAACCCATTCCTTGACGACTGCCATAAAGTCCATGTGAATCCTGACTTGATGCAGAAGGCTGCTTCCATATCCTAGACTAGATCTTTCGAATCTATCACCATATGCATCTCACCTTGTTGCTCCTTGAACTTCTGTGTATTCATTGCAACTTCCTCTCTTTCCTTCTCAAGTGCATGCCTTTCAGCCTTTACTTCTTCCAGTTCACTTTGACAAACCCTCTTGAGGTTATCAATATCACTAAGGTCTCTCCTACTTTTCTCCTCAAATGCTGTCAACCTTTCCTGTAGATCTTTCTCGTTTTCCTCTTGCTTCCTCAGCATTTCAATCTCAAGATTCCGTTTCCGTGTTTCAAGATCCTGCATAAACTTATTACGCTCATTTTCAGCATTTTGATATAAAGCTGTTCGTTCATCATTCATTGTAGCTTCAAGCGATTCTTTTTGTAACTTGATAGCATCCAACTCCTTCTTAGCATAATTCTTTAAAGCTGACTCTTCTTTCTTCAGCATTTCTTCCTCCGAAAGTTGTAACTTCACAAGTTTCTCTTTTTCTTCAGAAATTTCTCTTTGCTCTTTAGCAAATTCAACTCTCTTCTCATCTAATACTTCCCACTCTTTCTCGAATTTCTCTTTCTCCTCTTTCAAATCTTCTCTTAACTTTAAAAGCAACTCCTCCTGATGTCTGCATTTCTCTATCTGCTGTTTCAGTTCACACTGCAAGCGGAGGTGTTCTGTCCTCTCTTCTTCAGTTAGTTTAAGTTTCTCATATTCTGCACGAAGCTGAGCTTCCTCTTGAGTAGTTTTAGCCTCAATTTCCTTTATCTCCTGTTTGAGGTTCTCTAAGCTCTCCCTAGCAGCCAGTAATTGCTGCTTCTCGGTCTCCAACTTTTTCTCCCCAGCTTTCAATAATTTTTCTGTCTCCTTAACAGATTTTAACCTTGCTTCAAGGTCCTTCTCTCTTTCTTTTTCTCTCTCTAACTTGTTATCCAATACCTGCTCTCTCTTTCTTACCTTCTCTTCTTTATGGTTGATCTCAGTTTCCTGCTGCTCAACTTCCACTACCTTTCTTCTGAGTTCCTCATCCAGTGTTTTCCTCTTTTCCTCTAGAACATTGTCAAACTCCTGCATTTTGGTATCAAGAATAGTCCTCTGGTCATTTATTAGCTGCTGAATCTCCACCGCTTCTCTAGCAACTAGCTTTTCTTCTAACGCATAGAGTTCTTTTTCTTTTCTCTCAAGCATGTCTTTAACGGAATCAGCCTCTTTCTCTCTCACAGTTAGTTCTGATAGTCGATTTTTAATATCGGTCTCCGTCTCTTTCAACTTCGGAGCCGATGCATCAATCTTCTTCTGAGACTCCTTAAGGCTTCTCTCTTTCTGCATAAAAATCCTCTCACTTTCATTGGCCTTTTCTTCTCTTTGGTTCAGCTCTCTTCTAAGATTGGAAAGCCTCTCTTCTCCTTGTTGCAATTTCTTCTCCCATATAATCAAGTCTTCTCTCTGCTTGTAGAAAGTTGCCTCGTGTGCTTCTCGCTCAGATTGTAGTGAAAGGCGTTCACGTTGAAGCACAGTTTCACGAGCCTCCAGCTCCTGTAATTTCAATTCCAATCCTGAGCTCTTTCCATCAATCTCTGCGAGCTTGGCTATGAGCATGTTGGTCTTTTTGTCCACCTCATAAGATTTCTCTTCAATTCTAACAACCAAATCATTTGCCTCTACCAATTTGGTCTCAGATGTTAACTTGACTTGAGTATGTTCCTCTTGGATGGCCCGCAAAACCTTTTGAAGCTCATCCACGCATTGTTTCTCTACACTCAAAGCTCTCCTAGAGTTTTCTTCGGGTTCATATTCAGGATCTTTATCATCTAAATCGGGTCTCTCATCTTTTCCATATTCCTCCATGGAGGTATCATTTAAGCCATCCTCGTTTTTAGAGGATCCAATCCCTTTCACCTCGACATCATCCGGATCTTCTTCGACCTTGTTAAACAAACATGTTGCTCTACTTTCTTCAAGACTGATCTTATATAGTCGATTCTCTGTCATTTTCACCTTCATCAATAGTCTTCCACTCGCCTCGCGAATCCACAAATAATCCCCATCAAGTACGACTTTATTCCCTGCCTCAGAAAGTTGTCCCAAGCTTATAATATTATTACAGAGATTTGGGATATAGTATACCTCTTCAAGCATCCTTTCTTCACCATTCTTGCACTGGAACGCCACTGTTCCCTTTCCCTTGATACACACGGTCGATCCATCGCCAAACTTCACTTTCCCGGAGGCACGCTCATCCAAGCTTTTGAATTTTCCACGTTGCCCAGTCATGTGATTGCTGGCGCCGTTATCCAAGTACCACACCTGTGACTCCTTTTGTTCACCTGCATTTGTTCGTAGCTTTAGAACCACTCCATCCTCCTTCAGAAGCATAGATTTGATATCCATTTGTCCGACCTCAACAACCAACAAGGCTGGCTCATCTTCTTGGATTTTCGAGAGATTTGCTTCTCTCGTCATGTCTTTCTCCTTCCTTGGTTTACGACAGTCCGCAGCAAAGTGTCCCAGTGCTTGACAGTTAAAGCACCTCACTCTACTTCTGTCTCGTACTCCACGAGTACTTCCTCCACCTCGAGTCCCTTCTATATTGGTTTTCCTTAACCATTCTTCTCGAGTCAACAAAAGCTGCCCCTCGCCGCTTTCTTTCTTCCTCCACTCATCTTCTGTCAGCAGCAATTGTCCCTGGTGTTTCTCCGTTGTCCCTCGCAATCTTTCCTCGTGGGCTTTCAAAGAACCAACGACTTCTTCTACCGACATCTCTTCCAGATCTCCGAATTGCTCAATAGCAGATGCAATCTGTAAGAATTTTGTGGGCACCGCTCTGAGAAGTTTCTTAACCACATATGTCTCTTCCACTTTCTCTCCCAACACTCGAATATTGGTAACCAGGCTGTTCAGCTTCAGATAGAATTCGTCTAATGGCGCATCGTCTTTCATGCTTAGAGCTTCGAATTCGCTCTTGAGGGTCTGGGCTCTAGCTACTTTTACCTTGTCTGCTCCCAGGTACATGGTTTTGACAGCCTTCCACGCATCCTTGGCCGTCTTCTTTTCTGCAAGTGACATCAGGACATCTTCTGGAACTCCCTGGTAAATAACAGCGAGTGCCTTTTTGTCGACCTTGTCTTCCACAGGAACATTAGGGTCCTTGGGTTCGATTGCCTCCCACACTCCGTGGGCTTGCATGAATACCGTCATTTTGAGAGCCCATGCAGTGTAGTTGGTTTTGCTCAACATCGGGTAGCTGAGACCAAAGGAGCTTTTGCTTGTCGTTTCCATCTGAAGTTATGAACACCTCCTGAAGCTCTGATACCAAGTGTAAACCCTTTTTATGTTCAATGTGATAGACCGTGGGTACAAAGAGAAAGTGTATGTTGCCCTACAAATCTATTATCCCTTTTGAGAAAGTGAAACTGTGGTCCTTCTTCATTCAAACAAATGCAGCGTACAAAAGAAATAAATAGGCAATAAACGAGGTGGGAGTTACAAAATAAGATCCACTAATCCCACTTCTCTCTTCACTTAATGCCCGTTACGTAACTCCTACACCCACGTAAAACTCTAAGACTCACTTTAATACTAATCGGTTACTATAACTTAAATAAATAAATAAAACATGTTTAGATTAAATACATAAAATGCAACAAAGTTAACTACTAAGGTAACTTCTTATAGCTAACTCGTTTAATAATAGGTGAAGTTAAAGACGTAAACAAGACTCATGAAGTGTTGCGATAAAAATGAGTAGAAAACAAGATAAGGGCGGCTTTGTTAACTCTCCCTCCATACCGGGTGAGTAAGAGTTCGAAATACAACCGATGGAGGTCGATACATTAGCCGATTTTCTCAAATCCAAAACCTACCCCACAACCATAATAATTCAATCCAAGAGTTTAACTCCCAAGGCAGTAGTGGCGCCACTACTAAACACACATGGAGGTTCATACAAAAGGTTTACGGTGGCGTTAGATATGGCTTCACAAGATTAATTATTTACGCATATTTTTCTGAAGTGGAAATTTATAAAAAAGGTAAGGCCGTCGAACGATCAACTAACTAACAAGTGTTTTATATTATTTAAAATCACATCATATAATATATAACAAATGGCGAAAAATCAAATAATATATAACAAATGGCAAAAAATAATTAAACAATTTTCTAAAGTTACATAATGAATAAACAGAAAACTAAGAACACTTACGGGTTTGTTTGCTGTTTTCCATCTAGTACTTTTTCTTGTTCCTTTGCTTTCTTCAGCGATTCCGTTTATGAAATTGAAAAACTTGCAGAATCAAATTAGTGAAGAAAGAATAGGTTTCTAGACACTCAAGAAAACGGTTGTATCTCTGATTCGGGTTTAGAATAATGAAATTCCTAAGTCTAGCCCCTTATTTATAGACTTTACAATGTGAAGCCCAACATTGTAAAGCCATCCTTTATTACTTCCTTGTGTCCGGGACCATAACCCGATAAATTGATAATTCAATTTATATCCCTAGTTTATTAATTCAAGCTTAAGTGTTGATATTTGGACCCTCTTCATCACAGTGCCCAAATTCAACTCGGTTACCACACTTGAGCCCATACCGTCTTTTCACCCATAAGTCCAATTTAGTTAATTAAATAATTAACTCGATTACTTTTAATTTGGACTTCCTTAAAACAATAACCGAATATGTTTATTTATCATGTCGGTCCAAATTATTGTCAGTCCAAAAATATATTAATTAAATATATTCCAACAATCTCCCACTTGGACCGTCATATGCTACTTAAGAATACATATTAAACTTTAATGGGATCCCTATATTCATTGTTAATGGACAAACGATACAACCCCGTACATGACTGATAACAATAAAGGACTAAAGACCTCCTTCTCGTAATGTGAACAATATGATACAACAGTAATCACATTACCATTATCAATCAATTACTTGGGCCAATTAAGTGTTGTGATTTGGACTGCGCATCCACCAAAATCCGAGTCGGAATACCCAATGATCTCCAGTGCCCCTTTGTTTCTTGCAGATATCAGAGTACCCTTTTAACTGTTTCCAGTGTACCATGCATGGGTTACTAACATACCTTCCCAACATATTTACAACAAAAGTAATGTCAGACCTAGTACAAACTTGAGCATACATTAAACTCCCAACTGCTGAAGCATGAAGGACCGTTTTCATTTCCTTAATCTCAAGTTTTGTCTTAGGATATTGACTCAAACAAAGTCTTTCACCCTTTGCTATAGGGGTACTTAGGGGTTTGCAATATGCCAATCCATAACATTGTACACTTTTAATGTATGCCATTTGTGATAATCCAATAATACCACGAGAGCGATCTCGATGTATCTGGATTCCTAACACAAACTGGCATCACCAAGATCCTTCATATCAAACTTGTCTGATAGAATATTTTTTTTAGTGTGTAACAATTCCTTATTGTTCGAGGCAAGCAATATGTCATCCACATATAACATAAGAAATATGAAATTACTCCCACTGAACTTGTGATACACACAATCCTCAACCGAGTTGATCTCAAAATCATAACCGACTATCACTTCAAGGAATTTGTGATACCATTGACGAGAGGCTTGTTTAAGCCCATAAATGGATTTCTTAAGCATGCAAACCAGATATTTTGAGTTACCTTCTATAAAGTGTTCTGGTTGCACCATATAGATCGTTTCCTCAATATTACCATTGAGAAAAGTAGTCTTAACATCCATCTGATAAAGCTCAAAGTCAAAATGTGCAACTAATGCCATTATTGTTCTAAAGCAATCCTCCGTCGATACCAGAGCGAAGGATTTTTTAAAATCAATCCCTTAATGCTGAGTATAACATTTCGCTACAAGACGTGATTTATGTCTTTCCATATTACCTAGGGAATTGTGTTTGGTTTTGTAAACTTATTTACAACCTATTGCCGTTTTCCCTTCAGGTAATGGGACAAGATCCCATACCGCATTGTCCTGCATTGATTTATACTCTTCTTTCATAACGTCAATCTGCTTTCGAGAGCCAGAGCTTGCCATGGCCTGTTTGTAGGATGGAGGATCATCTACAGTTCCATCACATAATTAATCATGCTCCTGAAGATATACTTTAAATTTTGGACGTATAATACTCTTCATTTCTCTCGTGGACCTTCTTAAGGGCATTATTTCCTCTTGTTGCACTTCTTGAGGAGTTAGAGTTTGATCATTATGAACGATGTCATTTTGATTCCCTTTTGGAAGATTATCTTGAGGTTCATCTTGTTCTACCTGGACCATATCTGTATCCTGGTTAGAACCCTAAAGTGGAGTATCAATGTTAATTTGAGGATTACTTTATTCTAATGGGACCAAAATGATTGGCATTACAACCCAATCTTCAGATATATGAGTATCCATATTAAAAATCTCATGAATTATCTATGGATTTTTCCTCAAAATAAACATTTGTTCCTTTATTCTTCCCACAAACTTAACGTCCTCCAGAAATTTGGCCGTTGGTATCTCAAATATTGTACCAGTGAGAGAATCATAAAACTTAAACCCTCTCGAATGTTCGGAATAACCTATGAAGAAATAACACGCTGCTCTTAGGAAGCAGTACTATAGCATCTCAGTTCAAGTCCGAGTAGCGGCATAATATCTTCTAAAAGAGATCTAATAAGTTCTATAATGAATTTAATTCCCGATCTTGATTCATTAGAAACGGAGGAACCCTACATTACAATTTGTTTAATGAATTTTTCAACCTCAGAGCATATATTAACTCATATATATTTTTCGTTCGTTTCTATTGTTATTCTAAATTATTTTTTAACCTTATTAGTTAATCAAATCGTAGGACTAGATTATTCATCAGGCAAAGGCCTGATAGTTACTTTTTCTGTATAACAGGATTATTAGTCACTCGTTGGATTGATTCAAGACATTTCTCATTAAGTAATTTATATGAATCATTAATCTTTCTTTTATGAAAATTTTCCTTTATTAACATGCTTTCAATTTTAAATAAAATGTCTATAAATTATTTAAACATAATTGATGAGTCCGGATTCTGTCATCACACTTTATGGGAACCGGACAGGGTCAATTCGGACAATATCCACCTCACCGGACAGGGGCAGTTCGGACAACTATTATCCATTGAACTATCCAAACAGAACTAAAGTACTTAAAACCTAATCACTTTTTGACTAAGCTGCCTATTTACTTACTTAGAACTAATGGGTCTTTAAACTCGACCCGAATCCGTTAAACACAACCCGAAAGCCCATGAGGTCCATATATAAGGGTATAAATACCCAACCACCAACATTAAATGAGGGTAATGAAAATAAAATACAACCAGGCAGCTCAATTCTCCATCTACATTCTACCCAAACATTAAATACTCTCAAAATTCCCCAAAACTCTAGACAAAAGTTACAAACTTACCCTCATACGAAAATAAACCATACCAAATTGGCGACTACAGTGGGAGAACGATGGTGCCCGAATCTAGCATTCAAAACCATCATAAAAACCAGTCCGAATGAATCTGGACACCCTGGAAGTACCACCAGCTTTGCTTGAAGTGGTGGGAGAAAATGATGAATATACCATCGAGGAGCGTGATAGGTTAAAAGGCGAGATAGAGGCTCTGAGAGCAGAAAGGGAAAAATAGGCGTAAAAAAGAAGTCAAAGGTATCAATTGTTCATCACACAGACAACCCTAAAGAGCATGAGCCTTCGAAAACCCATGAGAGTACGAAGAAGACTCATGATAGCTTTAAAAAGTCTCACCGGTCCAAGCCGGTGAAGAGCTCTGATTCAGACTCAGAATCCTCCAGTAGCTCCTCGGGCAAAGATGGAGTTGAAGAATCCTTGTCATCCAGCAGTGAGAGGGCCAATCTAAAAAGAAACAAAAGTTGATAAAAAGTATTCAAGAAAAAAGGATAGGCATGGAAAGTTAAAGAAGCATATAGGCAAAGGATCGTCTCATAGTCGGAGACACATAGACCGGATGTTGGTGGATCCTTTTGCCTTCCATGATGAGCCAGGTATCTTTGCAACTCCTAACGAGGATACCGTTTTCAGTCGAGGCCGAAATTTGAGACAATCTCCTCTGTATTCTAAGATCCTGTCCGGGAACCTCCCCGAGAGGTTTGATACTACGAAAATGGAAAAATATGATGGCAGTAAAGACCCAGACAATCACTTGGAACAATTCAAAAAATTTATGATGAATTTCGATGATGACGATAAGTTTCTCTGTAGAGTATTCTCCCAGTCTTTTACGAGGAGTGCCCTGAAGTGGTACAACAGCCTACCATAGTGGTGCATCAGAAATTTTGATACCTTTTGGGTGGCCTTGCGGTGGCAGGTTTTTGAAAGTAAGAAGGTGAAGGGCAATGGAGATACAATTATCCATTGTGCCCAAGAACCGAATGAATCTCTGAAGGAATATATAAGTCGCTTTGTAAACACCAAAAATGGGTTGGCTGATTGCTTCGAACAAGTAGCAATAGCTTCTCTGAGGCAAGGCTTAAACCCTGGAAATTTGGGTGATTTAGTAACCAGGAAAAAGGCCATGACATGGGGGGGGGGGGGGGGTTTACTGAATCAGGTTGGAAAGCAAATTAACGTGGATGAAACAAAGAAAACTAGGGTGCACAGGCAGGTGAGGTATGCCCCGGTTGCACCAAACCCAACCAAAATCAGTCCGGGAGCAAGGCAAGGGAGGCCGGGTAGGGTCATAACAGAGCTAAAGCTCAGTCTCAGCCAGTTGCGCCTGCCCAGAGTCAACAATCTAGAAATAAGAGAGGGCCTTGGGTTCAATCGGAGTGGTTTGCTGAATTAAAAGAAAGTGTAGCCACCATTTATGACAAAACGAAGGAAGAAGTACACTATAGAAGGCCGACTGCGCTACAATCTCCTAAGGAGCATTGTAACAATTGTTTCTGTCAGTATCATAATGATACTGGCCATACCACTGAGGATTGTATTGCTTTAAAGCAAGAAGTCCAAAATTTAATTGAAAGAGGAAAGTTGGGAGCATATGTTAAAAAAAAGGAGGAAATAGGCCTGATAATGCTCATCGGACTGGTCCAAATAATGCAGGCACATCCGCTCCGAAGGGAGCTATGGTGATTTTTGAAAGATTCGATGTAGAGTCAGAGTACTTGGACCCTGATCGAACTCGAAACAGAGTGGGTACCATTGAGGAACGTTGCAAAACAGTATCCGGGCTTATTCAATTTTTTGAGTCACTCACAATTTTCATAGGGGATACCATGACAACACCCACTGCTTCTTCGAGGAAGAGGCATGTTCATACTTCCTATCAATCGCAGATTCTATTTCCCTTCATTGTGTTCGATGATGATGACTTTAGGGATATAGCAGGTCCTCATGAAGATGCTGTTGTCATAGGAGCATCCAATGGGGGCAATGACGTAAGACGAATTTTGGTGGATACTGAGAGTTCAGCCAATATCCTCTTTTTAACTTCCTACAAAAAGATGAAAAATCCTGCGGTAATTCAGCGTTTGAACAGGTCAATTGTGGGTTTCACTGGAAGCTCAGCAGATGTGATCAAGGAGTTCGAAGATGAAGTTTTGTTGGGCAAGGGCCCTTTTAAAAAGATGGTTAGAATACTGTTTGTCGTATTGGATTGTCCCACTTGTTATAATGCTATTCTAGGGAGGTCTTGGCTCTCTAGGATGGATACAGTGGCCTCAACAGTCCACTAATGTTTGAAATATGTTGTGCAAGGACAAGTGGGAGTTGTTCGAAGCAGCCAAAATATTGCAAGAGAGTGTTATGCAACAACACTGGCTCCTCGGACGTTGGGAGCAGTTCGTATCAATGAAGAATAGCAGTTTGAGGGGCTTTCTGGGGTGAGGGTGAAACTGATGACCCCAGAGAGACCCCTGGAGTTTTAATACCAGTTGAGGAAGTCGAAACACATTCTTTGGAAGAGGGAAAAAATGTTAAGATAGGGTCCAAAATGACATCTGAACTAAAGGGTAAGATATTGAAGTTCTTAAAGACCATCAACATGTTTTTGCTTGGTGCAATGCTGATGTTACCGGGGTACCAGCAGATATTATATCCCACCACCTGTCCATCCAAAGAGACATAACACCTGTGGTACAAAAGAGGAGAGCTTTTTCCAAGGAAAAGGCCGATGTTATAGTTCAAGAAGTCGACAGACTTACCAAAATGGGGCACATAAAGGAGTCACAATATCCTTTATGGACAGCCAATCCGATCTTGGTGAAAAAGAAAATTGGCAAGTGGCGCATGTGTATCGATTTCACAGACCTCAACAGAGCTTGTCCAAAAGATTTGTACCCAGTTCCCCGGATTGATCAGTTGGTAGATTCCACATCTGGGAATAAGCTACTATCTTTCATGGATGCCTTCTCCGGGTATAACCAGATTCAAGTAGATCTCAAGGATCAGGAGCATACTACGTTTGTTACTGATAGGGGCCTTCATTGTTAAAAGGTGATGCCATTTGGGTTTAAAAATGCTGGGGCTACCTATCAGAGGTTAGTAAACAAAGACTTTGCTGATCAAATTGGAAGAAATATGGAAGTATACATCGATGACATGATGGTTAAAAGTGTGGACGAAGAGCTACACTTGGCAAATCTCCAAGAAACTTTTACCAACTTAGTAAAAGTAAATTTGGAATCCAGAAAAATGTGTGTTCGGAGTACAGTCCGGAAAATTCCTAGGGTACATAATAAGTGAGCAAGGGATACAGCCCGATCCGGACCAGCTTAATGCTTTATTTCAAATGGAGCCACCTTGGAATATTAAAGAAGTACAAATGTTGACTGGGAGGTTGGTTGTGTTAAATCGATTCATTTTAAGGTCTTCGGACAAGTGTGCCCCGTTCTTTCAAACTTTAAAAGGTGCAAAGGGTTTCAACTGGACTTCACAATGTGATGAGGCTTTTAATGAAATTAAAAAACATCTGTCCTCCCCCAAGACTTTATATAAACCTGTTGATGGAGAGACTCTTTTCATATACTTGGCAGTTTCCAGTTGTGCCATAAGTGTTGTGTTGGTGGGAGAGGTGGATAATTATCCCCGTCCAGTGTATTACATCAGCAAGAGCTTGATAGATGCAGAAAAACGCTATCTAAAGCTTGAAAAGTTAGCAGTAGCCCTGGTAATTGCTGCTAGGAAGATGAGGCCTTATTTTGAGGCTCATCCTATTATTGTTCGGACATCCTATCCCCTGAAAAACGTTCTTCAAAAGGCAGATATTTCGAGTAGAATGACTAAGTGGTCAGTGGAACTGGGGGACTTCGATATTGATTTTGCTCCTCGGATAGCAATCAAAGACCAAACTGTGGCTGATTTCTTAGTTGAATTCCATTCAGATAGGGATATAGAGCAAGCAACTGATGTGAAAGATAAAAAGGTCTGGGTCGTCCGGACTGATGGTGGATCAAGTACTATGGGATGTGGTGCAGGGGTATGCTTGACCTCTCCATATGTTGACAAAATATACCAAGCTATATGTTTTGCTTTTAGGGCTTCTAATAATGAGTCTGAATATGAAGCTGCTATAGTTGGTTTAAAGTTAGCTCTTATTTGTGGAGCCAAAAGGGTAAGGTTGATGAGTGATTCTCAGCTTCTTATCCATCATGCACAAGGTTAATCTGAAGCAAAAAAGGAACAGCTAATAAAATACTTACGTCGTCTTAAAGATGTGGCACTTAAGTTCAAGAGCATTGTTTATGAGCACATACCCCGAATAGAAAATGAACTAGCAGACTCCTTGGCAACCATAGCCTATACTGAATCATACCCTTGGATCCATGTGTTGGAGTGCCCTTCCATTCAACTCAATATGGGTAAGGAGGAAGAAAGCTTCGATATACAGATGAAACAACCTCAAGATTGGAGGTTTCCTCCCCTTCAATATCTCTCTGATGGCATCTTGCCTCCGGATAAGTCAATATCAAGAAAAGTAAAGTACAAGGCTCATGGTTTTATCATACTAAGAGATGTTCTTTATAAGAAGTCTTACAGTAACCCCTCTTACGATGTTTGGGGGTTGATGAATCTCAAATAGTCCTCTCCGAATTACATGATGACGAGGGATCAGCTCACTGTGGATTCAGGGCTTCAACAAGGTGAGTTTTATTAACTAGTTATTATTGGCCCTCTATAATGCAAGATGCTAAGGAGCTGGTGAGGAGGTGTGACCCATGGTAGAGATATAGCAATGAAATTCATATCCCAGCCATCCCTTTAGAGTCAATTTCTGAGCCCATACCTTTTGCTCGATGGGGGTTGGATTTGGTGGGACCTCTACCTATGACATCTGGAGGACGTAGGACAATAATCGTTGTTATTGATTATTTTTCGAAGTGGATCGAAGCAGCTCCATTGGCGGGAACAACTTCAAAAGCTGTCATAAAATTCATTTTATCCAATATCTGTTGCAGATTTGGAATTCCAAAGAAGATAACAACAGACAATGGGCCACAGTTCGACAACAAGGAAATGAAGAGTTTATGTGCCTCTAGAGGTATACAACATTGTTTCTCTTCACCTTTCCACCCACAAGCAAATGGTCAGGTTGAAGTGGCTAACAGAACTATACTGTCCGGTTTGAAGAAAAATTTAGAAGGGGCTGCTGGAAAATGGCCTAGTTATTTACAAGAGGTGTTGTGGGCTTACCGGACTACACCTGGGGCTGCAACACAAGAGTCACCTTTTGCCTTAGTCTATGGGATGGATGCCATAGCTCCCATAGAAGCAACTCTTCCTTGATTTTGAGTTCATAATTTCTCCGAACATGCTAACGAGGGGGCTATCCGAGGTCAGCTTGATTTAATAGAAGAAAGAAGAGTTAAGGCTCACCTTAGAGCTGCACACTATTAGGGTTTGATGAGAAGCAGGTTTGCTTCCAAAGTTAAGAAAAGAGATTTTCAGCCGGGGGATAAGGTGTTAAGGAAAGTCTTCTTACACACTAAAGAGAAACTGCTCGGCAAACTAGCCCCAACTTGGGAAGGACCCTATATGGTCATTGAAAGGCTCAAACCTGGGACATACTGGCTAGAAGACAAGGATGGAAGGGTTTTGAATCACCCTTGGAATATTGAGCACCTCCGGATGTACTTGGAGTAGAAACTATGTAAATATTTACTTGTTTAAATGTCCATGTAAATATTTGGGGGCATATTTTTTCCTACCCTGGTGGCGCGAGGAGGTTTTAATGAGGTGTCCGGGCTCTTTTATAAAACTTGATGCCTTCTTAAAAATTCGGAGTGTTCTTACTTTGTTTCTTGTCAATTTTTTATTTAAACACCGGCCGGATTGAATTAAAGGAGTGATGACTACTTAAACATTTGTCATCGGAGAATTTAAATACTCTCACTTTAGAATATTTATGAAATAACTAAGGGCTTTTTAAACATTAGGCACCAAAATTGAAAACACTATGAAAAAATGTAAGAGCTGTGAAAAATAAAGATGTCCATTAAAATAACCGAAGTGCCTTGCCCATCTAAGGTCTTTAAATTGTCAAAACAAAAAGATATATCCGGTCAAGGACCGAACGCATTTACAAAATGCCTTGGCCATCTAAGGACTTTAGTTCAATCAAAACAAAACAAAAGATAAT
Organism: Limnanthes douglasii subsp. nivea; assembly: GCA_036936605.1. NCBI lineage: Eukaryota > Viridiplantae > Streptophyta > Magnoliopsida > Brassicales > Limnanthaceae > Limnanthes > Limnanthes douglasii. The sequence continues at coordinate 125,230,928 of JAUPFV010000001.1, read as the reverse complement.
TACTCTAAGACTGATCCTTTGAAGATGGCTCAGCCTCACTCGTTTTCTTCTTCTTGAGATCATCGTTCTCCTCATTTGGACTCTCCCCGGTGTTCTCTTCCTCATCGGATGAGTCAGCACTAGAATAATCGTGCAAGTCTCCATCAGCCACAGTGTGGAAGGGAAGGTCTTCGTACTCTACATAAGTCCACAAATCTCCCAGATTCCTCTTCGAAAACTTTTCGTGAAAGAGCAAGAACATGTTCGACTTCACTTTGGCACACATCTCTTCCTGAGTATCTATCACATTGTTGGCATAAGCATCAATCTTGGCTTGGATTTTTGCCTCTTGCTCCCTTAGCAAATCAGCTTTTTCCTCTGTAGCCTTGGACACCTTAGTCTTCGAGTGCGATCTTGTCATTGGTCAAAGTATGAATGACTTGGTCATTGGCCCTCATCTCCTCTTTCGAAGAGAAGAGATCTTTCTCCAACCCGGACTGCTTTGCCCGAAGGTCTTTGATAGTATCTTCTAGGGCAGCTATCTTCGTGACCCAACCCTTTTGGTTCTTCTTTAACTCCTCATTTTCTCTCTTCAGAACATCAGCATTTTGGTTGGCAATAAGGAGGTCTCCGGACAATCTTTCCTTGTCAGAATTAAGGGCAGTAATGATTGCTGACTGACCTCGCACTTGTTTCTCCAGAACCAGCACTGGCTGAACATTACTCAATATAGAGTGAGTTATAACATCTCTTTCACTTGAAATGGTGAAAGATTTACCATTGAAGGTAACGGTGTTCGAAGTGCTTGGAGGGAGGTAGGGCCAACCAAAGTCATCTTTGGGGAGGTTTTCAAAGTAGTCACCAAGTCCCTCAAGCCCTGTAATATTGAAACCGTCAATACTGATGTCTCCTCCCCCAACCTCATCGGTTTGAAAGTCACCAGGGATCTCTTCTGCTTTTGTTGGATCAGTTGGGTCAACAGGAGGGAGGGGCTCCGGAGGCCGGAGAGAAAGTTCATCACCCCTGGAGGTCTTTTTCTTCTTGGCCTTCTTGTCCTTACTTTCTGCTCCCCGTTTCATGTCTCTTTTAGGAACCCCTCGAGGCTTTGGAGATCCTGCCTCTTCCCTAGTACTCTCGTGCTCCACAACTTCTAGAAGAGCAGCATCAATCTGAATTGGAACTGGCCCCTCTTGGTTTGTTGGAGCAGTTTCCTCCGCTTCGGTAGGGTTAGCTTCAACCACATTCTTCTTGCCCTTCCCTTTTTTTCCTTTCATCTTACTTGGGGCCTTGGCTCGATCAGGAAAGTACAGTGACCCGTCCGGTGCGTGTGTTCTTTTAAGGACTACATCTGGAGGGGGTGGAGTGGTAAGTTCCTCCCAAGTTAAGTCCCTCCGGCTAGTAGTGTTCCAGAGGTGAGACCTTGCAAGATTGCCTCCAGTAAAGGCGTTGTGGAAGCGATTATCCCACTTTTCAGCAGCCCAAGTGTTTATCTTGGTGCAAGTAATCTGCCCGGCCTTTAAGTAATCATTGAAGTCTTTAGGCAGCACTATCAAGAAACAAAAAAAAGAAGAGAAAAGAGACAAGACAAGTCAGTTAAACAAAATTTGATAAAAATAAAAATGAGAATGTATGGTGGGATTCTTACTATCACTTCACCACCTACTGGTGAGGAGACTCGGATTGACTCCGGCTTTGATCTTCCTCCCGTTCTCCCAAGCGCCACTCACGAACAAGAAGTGAGTCCTCCAATTTCTCTCCGACTCGAGCAGGTCATCTACTGCTTTGTAGTTATCACCCATGTTGAAGTGATAGAAGGGAATATGGGGATTTCTACAGAGGCTGGCCACAGCTGCGAATTCCTCCATTGGAAGAGGAATTTCGGAGAGCCTGGAAGCCATGATACAGGCCATGAGAGTGTACCAGGCATTAGGGCTCAGTTGACTTGGGCAGAGCTTGATGAGGTGGAAATATTTGACTATCTCCGGATCTAAGGAAAACCTTAGTCCCCAGTTAAAAAGTTCAGTGAAGATGACCACTTCACTAAGCTTGCAATTCATCGGTGTTTCAGGGTCTATTGGGATCCTTATTTTTACATTCTCCGAAATCCCCCACTTCGTTCGCATCCGACCGAGTTCGGCTGTGTGGATGAGGGCATACTTAATTTTTTGCCAAGCAAGTAAATACTTAACACTGACCTTGTGGAAACAAGGTCCAACGTTTCCCTTAAGGATCTCCGGCAGATGCGGATGCCTTAGGTATAGCTTTTCTTTGCCTTTATCCTTCTTGGCAACACCAGCATCACTCGTTTGTCCGGAGACTTTGGACTCGAACGGAGCCTCTTCAATAGAATCCTCCATTACCAAGGAGGGGTTTTCAGTTGTTTTTGGGTAAGGGGAGTTAGGAGTTGGTTCAGTCTGACCTCCAGACTGTTGGGCTTCAATGCTTTCCTGAACTCTGACCTCCGGCTGGGGCTCAGATGCGGTGGTTTCTTTTCGGAGGCTTGAGCTAGATGCCTTTGGTCCGGACAGCTTGTCCTTAGGAACTTTTATGGGTGCCTCTGACCCCCCCGTGTTGCTGTCTTTGGCCCATGATTTTGAAGGTGTACCTTTTGAAGTCGGCCCTTTTACCAGGCGACCTCTTCTCCGATCAACTAGTTTACTGGGAGAAATATCTGCATCTGATCCCATGATGATAAATGGGGAAGGCCTCTTGAAACTGGTACTGCTTGCACTGGTTCAACAGTGGGCTCTGATTCTTGAACCGACGAGCCTGAAACAATAGGTGAAAGGTTGGTTTGAAACAATCTCCTCGGTTTAACACTTCTGGTTGATGAAGAGCCCTTGTCAGGCTCTGTGTTTAGGATTTCTGGGTTGTCGACAGGGGAAGTAGGAAGGCCTGCAGCAATGCACCTTTCCCGTTCAACGTTTTGTGCCTTTTCTAACTCTGATAGATTAAGCCACCCGCCTTTGATTAAAGCGTTCCTGACTGTGAACATAAACTTACACCGAAAAGAAGTGTTTGTTTTTTGAGAAAGAAAGCTCTGAAGTTTAGCAAAGTAAGAATGAAGAAGATAATAAAACAGTAAAGGAGTAACTAATTTATAGTAAATGTGCAAAAAATGCTTTGATACCTAGGAGAATTCGAAAGGATTGCAATGATTAAAGACGACGCTGATGTCATCTTCATTAAATGAAGAGGTTACTTTTTGAAGAAGGTGGGAGCGCTATTCTAGGTGAAAAAATGGCTGATGTGACGAACCAGAGAGAGACACGTGTCCCACGAACTCCGACAAGAAACCGTTAAGTTTTCAAGAGCTTTTTCAATTTGGATAAAGTTATAACACAGTTCGAAGGACCTGTCCGGATGTAACTGTCACCACGAACAGACTGTTTTTTAGGTCTTGCCAAAGGTTTTTGGACACCACCTAAAAAAAGGGCTACTGATAAGTCCGGATTCTGTCACCACACTTTATGGGAACCGGACAGGGTCAATTCAGACAATGTCCACCTCACCGGACAGGAGCACTTCGGACAACTATCATCCACTAAACTATTCAAACAGAACTAAAGTACTTAAAACCTAATCACTTTTTGACTAAGTTGCCTATTTACTTACTTAGAACTAATGGGTCTTTAAACTCGACCTGAATCCGTTAAACACAACCCGAAAGCCCATGAGGCCCAAATATAAGGGTATAAATACACAACCACCAACATTAAATGAGGGTAATGAAAATAAAATACAACCAGACTGCTCAATTCTCCCTCTACATTCTACCCAAACATTAAATACTCTCAAAATTCCCTAAAACTCTAGACAAAAGTTACAAACTTACCCTCATACGAAAATAAACCACACCAACAATAACGACGCCAAGTGGTATTTTTACCCAAGGTTTTGCTACTTCGGGTGTTTCAAACAAAATGTCTCAATCCGTAATATTAGTACCTACTCTCCAGTCCCAGTGGTTAATGATGCCCTTTTTTTATTGATTTTCAATCCTTTCAGTCCTTTTTTTATTTGAAAAGTTTTTTGTTATATAAGAATCTGATTTCACTTGATTTTATTGGATTGTGTCTAAGTGGTAGACTAAATATGATTTTATTGGATTGTGTCTAAGTGGTAGACTAAATATGAGGTCTATAAACATAACTTTAAATTGAAAGTAATAATAATAAAATAAAATAAAAAGAAGTTATTTTAATTATTTCGACACACCAACTAGTTATCAAATCACATCGTATTGATAGCCTCCACTCGTGTCCAAGCTCGCCTAAAAGCTAAATTTGCCTCAATTGTTTGTCTCTTGCCTTCAGCTTTCCTGAAGTTAGCTTCCACTAACTATTTTTGGGTCTAGTTTCTTTTCTTGAGGTTTGTAAGGCCTCGTCTCAGTTGGACAACCCCACACATGAAGATTCTTTAAATTAGGTTTACGCCCGTTCCAAAGCTCATATAAAGTCCTAACAGTAGCCTTTGTGGGTACTCAATTGAGTATATAAGTGACACATTTGATGACTTCCTTCCATGAGATAATGGTAGAGATGAGTGACTTATCATTCTTCTAACCATATCTTTTAATGTTCGGTTCTGTCTCTCATATACACCATTCATGCAAGGTGAACCAGACATAGTGTATTGAGGGACTATTCCACACTTCTCTAGGTACTGTCCAAAGGGTCCTGGATGTTGTTCAACCGATCCGTCATATCCACCATAGTATTCACCACCACAGTCAAATCTAACGGTCTTCATGCTTTAACCAAGTTGTTTCTCAACCTCGTTCTTAAAAGCTATGAACTTATCCAAGGCCTCAGAATTTTCATGAAGAATATAGAGGTAACCAAAACGAGAGTAGCTGTCGATGAATGATATAAATTACCGATGCCCGTTTCACGATTCTTGTGGAAACGGTCCACAGATGTCGGTATGTATCAAATCTAGGACTTCCTTCACTTTATATGCTCCTAAATTTTTAATTTTTGGTTTGTTTCCCTTTGATACATTTGACACATATACCAAAGACAGAGTAATCAAGGGTACCTAATAAACCTTCAACAACAAGCTTGTCCATCCTAACTTTGGATATGTGACCTAACCACTTGTGCCACAATTTAGAAGATCTTTCAAATTTAGTAATGTTGTTTGGTGTATGTTGTGTATTTGTAAAAATGTTGTGATTATTAATAGTACTCAACAAATACAAATTATCCTCTTTAATTAAATTTCCATTTCTAACAATCATATTATTTAAAGAGAGTGTAAAACAATTGTTTCCCACCAGACAAGAGTAACCTTGCAAGTCTAAAACTGGAAAATAAATTAAGTTCCTCTGAAATGTGGGAACATACATTACATTCTCTAAAAATATTACATGTCCGGTGGAAAGTTTATAAAGAAAAATCACAAATAGCTAAAACATCACACGAGCTCCCATCAGCCGTGAAAATGGATCTTTCATCCTCACTTAGCATCCTGCTCTTTGACATACCCTGCAAAGAAACACAAACATGAGTTGTTGCAACCGACCACCAACTATTTGTTTTTACATAAACTATATTACTTTCTGAAACAACCAAAAATGTGGAAATACATCTGTTTATCAAATAAGCCTGGCGTTTCTCTCAATCCTTCTTCAGATGTCCTTTCTCTTTGCAGAAAAGCATCAGCTTACAGTCGATTCCTCAGGCTTTTTCTTCTTTACCGGACCTTGACCTAGTCTTTTTCCATCTGCCTTCCGCTTAGGTCCTGCCTTATTTGCATATGGAATCACATTAGCCTCAGACACTGTGCTTTTAAGTCTTTCCTCCTCTTATGCAGCTTGGGAAATCAACTCACTAATATTCCACTTTTCTCGCATGCAGTTGTAGGTGGACTGGAAATACTTAAACCGGTCTGTCAGCGAATGAAACGTGAATCCCACAATGCATTCCTCAGGTAAGTCTAAACCGATTTCCTTTAACTTTTGGCCAATCATCAACATTCCCAGAATGTGCTCCCGGATTTTACCTTTGTCATTTTTGGTAGCTAGCTCGATGAGCAAACGTTGTATCTTTGTCTTATCATTTGTAGCAAAGGTTTTCTCGACCTCCACGAGAAAGAATGAGATTTTAGTAATACTTGTAGGGACAGCCCCACGTAATGCTACTGGTATCCCCTATAACAAGAGCGTAATGCACAACTTATTTGATTTCTCCCACCTTTCATCGGCCTTTGTTTCCTTCGGTGTACTTTCCGGACTAAGAGAGGATGGTTTGGGAGTTGACAATGCATGGTCATAATCATGTGCAGACAAAAACAATAACATATCCTCCTTCCACAATTGGAAGTCCGAACAATCCAACATGGATGGACGGTTCCCCAATAAAGAGTAGCCAATGGATACTATAATAAGAACAAACAACGCAAAACACATTTAACATCTTGACATATAACTAAAAACATATACATGAACATGACAATTATATGTGAAACATAAAATTCATTTATAATAGATAATGAAAGGCAAATCATACTAACATGCAATTTTATGAGTTTGAGAAAAAGTACCATGATTATTATTTTTCTAAGTACCAATGAGACCTTCCGGAGGGCCGATGTGATTTATATAGATTAAAATAACCCTAATTTGATTTTTTTTAGTAACGGTGAAACCTTCCGTAAGGCCAATTTCACCTACTTAAAAAAATTGCAAGGATGAATTTAATTTATCTTAAGTACTGATGAAACATTTCGGAGGGCCCATTCATCTATTTAAAATTAAAATCAACATAATGACCATTTTTCAGTAATTTTCTCCCGTTCATAATTAATTTAAACTCAAACGTGAACCTTCCGGAGGGCCGATTATATTTGATTTTAAATTTATCTCTGAACCTTTCGAAGCCTAGGATTCATAAGAAAATTAATTTAACCTTCCGAAGGGTCGGTTAAATTAATTCCTTAGTTTTACGTACCAGTCTACGAAACCTTATTCATGCATCACCATTTAATCATTCAAGTATAAACAATTTAATTCACAAATAAACATACAAAAATAGCATGACAAACACACCATATTTGTGAAATAAATCATTAGATAAATTTTTAATGATTTAAAATAATTTATTAAAAAAATCATTATTTTTAATAAATACCAACAGCCTGCCTGCACATGCAACAACTTACCTGCTTGCTGCAGTGCATCAGTAGCTTACGGTCCTGCTGCAATTTACAGTAGCTTACCTGCTTGCTGCAAATTGCAGAAGCAACCTGCCTGCAGGTCATGTGCAGTGCTCATCACGATTCCGCTGCGTCTAGCCTGCTGGGACACAAAAATTGTTGCGGCAGCAATCCTTTTTGCAAATCTTCGCAGGTTACGGTTATCATCACAACGTCCACAATTCGCTGGCCATGATGAGCACCATTGGACAAATTTCGATCATCGTTAACATCAGGGGTTAAGCCGTCGATGAACCACTGTCCCAATAGTTCTGAATTTATTCGTTATATTAGGGTTGATTTGATGCTAATTTTGGGAGAAAAAATTACAAACATTAATCAACCCTAATCTAACCGAAAAAAATAAAATCCCAAAACTATCAAAATTGAAATTTACTCATAATAAAACATGAAAACAAAATATACATGTTTTCAATACGAATAAATCACATAACATGTTTTTCATACAATTCCTAATCCCAATGGTATGGATTCTTTACGATAAAGAAAAACGCATATTTATCTATCAATAAACAAATCGACTATTCTACCGAATCCAAAAAAAAGTTAATCTGGCTCTGATACCAAATGTTATATAATATTTGAAATCGCATCAAATAATATATAACAAATCGCGGAAAAATAATTAAATCATTTTCTAGATTCACCTAATGAATAAACACAAAACCAAGAACACTTACGGGTTTGTTTGCTGCTTTCCATATAGTATTCTGTTTTGTTCCTTTGCGTTTTTCAGCGATTCCGTTTATGAAATTGAAAAACTTGCAGAATCAAATTAGTGAAGAAAGAAAAGGTTTCCAGATACTCAAGGAAGCAGCCGTATTTCAATTTATATCCCTGATTTATTAATTCAAGCTTAAGTGTTGAGATTTAGGCTCTTTCCATCAATCATCAGAGTGCCCAAATTCAACCTGATTACCACACTTAGCCCATAACGTCTTTTCACTCATAGGTCCCATTTAGTTAATTAAATAATTAACTCGAATACTTTTAATTTAGACTTCCTTAAAACAATAGCTGAATATATTTATTTAGCATGTCGGTCCAAATTATTATCAATCTATAAATATATTAAATAAATATATTCCAATAACATGTCGGTGAGGACCGTCCGCCAGACCTGACCATGGGGATTAGTTTCCGGATAATATGGATGTCTATTAACTCTACATATCCTAACTCATTCTCGGTAGTTGAATTGTGCATCAACGAGGGATCCGCGAGAAAGTTAAGATCCAACTTATATTAGGGGGTTTGGTTGCTGCTCCACCCATGTTACTGTGGGTTTTTAAGGTTATACACATCTGTCCGACTCCTATCACATGTACTGTTATTACCTCTTTCATATCTTATGGTTTGGCTGCATTCCTATTACTATGGAGGTGTTAGTGTCAGTATCCCACTTCTCAACGAACACCCAATTTTCCTTCTACTAAATAACCATACAAAATCAACACAAGTTGATACTCGAACTTCCAGAGTCAGTAAAAACTATAGGAGGAACTAATTTATATATGTGAATGAGACGTGATAGACTAACAATAGTCAAGCCCCTCATCGGACCCACTCGAAATGCAAGAGTAAGGGGTCCGAACCTAGATTCAAACAAGACACCATCTCTATGAACTTATCGTTTCAATGTTTTTCAATATTTTGTCCGAAAATGCAACTTAACCTTGAAAATAACATCTATCTTATTTTTCAAAAGTTCAAACATTTATACACCTTTGACATATATATATGAGAAAAAATATCCACCAGGCTAGGGGAATACACAACTAAGAAGTGGTCTAAAAAATTTCATTGACGTGTATAAAATAAAAGAAATATTCAACGAGCTAAGAGAATACGCAACTAAGAACTGGTCTAAAATTTTCCATGCTTTATTCACAGTTGATAAATTATATAGTTTTTGGCAGGAACAAGTCATCCAACCCTGAGAACCCTGTTATGGTCGGGCGAGGTAAGAAGAGCCTGAAGCCCAAATAGTTGAAGCTATGAGGAACCCCTAAGCCAACAAATTCCTTCCGGTATAATCGCGGTGTCCAAATAAGCGTCCCAATGCGCCAGGGTCTACCCGCAGCCAAAGCGTGTCAACAAGAAAAAAACATGGAAATGATGTTCCTTGCTTGGCCCAGAAGTCGTCTAGGTGGGGATCAATAGGTCGTCTCATACCTACCACCCAACTTATCCGTCGGCCACTGGTGAGATTAAAGAGATGAAAGTGCCCGTTTATACTTTGAAGTTACAAGATTTGTCCTTCAATCCCGAGGTAGTTACTACTCCTTTATATATATTTATATTGTACTCTATGTTTTACTACTCTTTTATTTATATTGTATTCGGTAAACATCTCCTCGTTAAAGATTATAATCATTAGAAGAAGATCGATAGATCGAGTGAAGATTAATTACGAGGACTAAAATATTAATTGGAAATTAATGGGGAAGATCTAGATTAATTGAAGATTAATTATCGAGATTAGGAAATTCAACATATAATCACTTTCATTATAATAAGAGAAGACAAGGAGAGTCAAAATATCATCAATGTCATTTTTTTTAATGCTATATATTTATTAGTATTGTATATAAAAGTAATCAACAAAAACCAATAATAAAATCTTTTTTTTTAATTTATGTTTTTTTTCTTTGTGATTTTATCTTTCTAATAGTTGAGTAATATTTTTGATCATCAAGCATTACTTGAAAAAATAATAAAAATGAAGAAAAAGATGAAGAGGAATAAAAAGAAAAACAAGTAAAAATAAAGACGAGGAGAAACAAAACAAAATAAAAATATATAAAAAGAATAATAAAAAATAAAAAAAAATGAGAAAAAAGAAGAAAGAGAAGAAGATGAGGGCGAAGAAGAAGATGAATACAAAATAAAGAAAAGAAGAAAAATAGAAATGAGGAGAAGAAATAAAAAACAAAAAATTGAAAACAAATTAAAAAAGATAAAAAAATTGAAAAAAAAGATAAAAATACAAGAAAAAATAATATAAAAAGAGGATATATTGAAAAAATAATAAAGAAAAAAAAAAGAATTATAGAAAAAAGAAAAGAAAGAGAATGAAGAAGGAAAGAGAAGGAGAAACAAGAAAAAGTAGAAAAAGAAAAGATGAAAAACGAAGGAGAAAATGAAAATGAAAAAGGAGGAGAATGAAAAAGGAGGAGAATGAAAAAGAAGAAAGATAAGGAAAATGAGAAGAGGAAGAAAAAGGAAGATGAAAAATATAAAAGAGAAGAAGGAAAAATAGGAGAAAAATATGAAGAAGAAGGTCCTAAGAAGGGTTTGGAGAAGAGTATGAAGTGAGATCTTAAAGAATGAGTCAACCATCCGTAATTGGATGCACGAGTTGGCCATCTTTGACTGGATGCACGAGTTAGCCATTCGTGATTAGATGCACTAACATCCAGCAACAAACAACTATACATCTACCAAGCAAGCATCTACCAACAAACATCAAACAACAACAACAAGAAGAATAATTGTCACTAAAATTTTGAGCAAGTGAAATTAACTATGAAGATGAAAGATTGATTGAAGATTAATTAAGGAGACTCTCACATTCAATTATTATGAAGATGAAGACTTAGAGAGTCAACATATCACCTATGTCATTATTATTTTCAATTTAATGTACTATAAAATATTAGGTTTATATATAGAAATAATGAGGATAAATCAATAATAAAATCTTTTCTTTTTATCTTTTTATCTTTTTATATTTTTTAATCAACTTTTTTTTATATCTTTCCAACAACAAATAGCTACTTACATTTTTCTATTATGATGGTTCACATTATGTATAAATAAATATGGTAGTCTAGCATTATCAATAAATGAAGAAGCTAAATAAACAAAAAGAAGAAAATGAAGACACATAAGAAAGAATCATAGAAGAAATAACATCAAGATTATTAATCAGAATATCGGTCCTAAAATAAAATTTAAAGGACAATGAAACTTTCAAAACAACGGTTGTCAAACTAAGTAATGGGCGTCCAATATCGATAAGGAACAAAAGATCAGATCTAACTCGGTATCATAATATCAGTATTATGCTTTTAAAAATCGTTCATGAATTACACTTTGACAGTTATGGCCCCGTTCTTAAGCCAAGTAACATAAAGGGACGAGTTTGATGTCTCGGAGGAAGAAGAACACGAGGATAAACATCAACATCACTCTCCCAAAGGAGATTATAAATCTCTCAAGAGTCATGGATTTAGTGATTTAGTTTGGTCCCATAACTGAAAGTGACCATCATTTTAGTCTTGATCGATACTTCCACGCTTGCTAAAAAGAGTTTTATTAATCACGACATACTAAATAGTCTTCATGATTTATCGTTTTATTAATTAATATGCTACTTCCTTTTAATTTTTAAAATGGAATTCAGTTCATTGCAAAGAAAATACATTATCGGTTATTTGTAATTTCTAAAATTTGAAGTTCTCAGATAGTCATGGTGTCTTGTTTCGGTTTTGACAGTTATCTTGAATTTCATTGAATGTTCTTTTTAATATTTTCAAGTCATATATTTTTGTGAGATATTTAATTGGTTTTTTTATTATTTTCAAGTTATTAATTTTTTTGAGATGTTTAATGGTATCAAAGTTTTGCCATAGTTTCATGAAAAGTCAAGAATAATAAAAACCAAAGTAGCGGTAAAATTAATCCTCCAATTGTCTTTTTTTAAAAACTAGGAAATCTACTCATAAGGCTATAATTTATTCGTCCGACAATTCAAACCGGTGTAATATTAAAACAATAATTAGTTTATAATATAAAACCAATAAATGTGTAAGATTAATGGTATTTTGTGTAATAAGGGGTAAATGTATTTTAACTCAGTATGTTAGTATGCTCGCTTAGCCTTAAACAAACTATTTTTCTAGGTTCGAGGACCCAATAGGTCAAAAGATCTACCACCACTGCTATATAAGGCATATTACATTTTATTGGAAAGATGAGAAAGATTTTGACTATGAATTTATTACAACTTTATCTTCTTTTTGCCGTTTCTCTAACATTTTTCTATTATTCTTATTTTTTTATTTCAAGAGATCCCTAAACATATATTTATTTTCCTTACATTTTATTCTCATCAAATATGACTTGAAGTGCAAGATTGAATTTGTTTTTATATTTTTCTCGTATATTTTATATTTTTATTTAAGAGCACTCCAAATCTTGATATAGAGTTTTTTTGGTATAAATATAATACATATGATCAAACACGACATCGAATACATATCCTTAACATAAAGTATAAAATTTGCTTAATTACTCATAAAAAGTGTGCATTTATTTTCAAGCACAATCAAAAATAAAAACCTGGACAAGGGTATGTAGTGGCCGAAGGTGACAAGAATAATATGGAACTCATTTATTTTGATTAGTCGTTGGAGGAAAAGGCAGAGCCCGCTGCTAGGCCGATCAAGACGCCTAACATAGAGCATTCCCTTAATTCATTTTGGTATATGATAATGAGGAGATTCCGACAATACCATATGACATTGCCATACTTACAACTCGAAATTTGTGTCTCTTACCGACCAGTGCTCACATTTCGAGTATGATGTTCCATATTATCAGCTGAACGTAAGTGTGTTGATCATTAAGTTTTTCTAAAAGTTAATGCATAAAGAAGGAAAATGTAAGACTTTTTGTATGAGTTGATTTGGTTGGTATAATAATATAGCATTTTAAAATCAAGATTATCCATCGTAGTAAACACACTTTTAATGTTGACAATTTATACTATTTCTATTTTTTTTTGTATTTTAATTACTTATTACGCACGAATTAAGTAATTTTTGTAACTATGTCAACTAATCTATGCCTAATTATATTTATTCAATTTTATTGTTATCATAATCTTAATATATTATGGTTTTTTCATATATACACTGGTAGTGCATAATTTGCACATCGTACATTGGTTAAATATGAGAATGAGCAATGGTGTATAAGTACGAGGGTTTTTAGTCAGCTAGTATGTGGGCTTTTGGAAACGAACCAAAAGCAAAGTCGTACAAAACGTTTGGCCCATAGTGGACAATATCATACTAGATTTGAGATTGAATTGTTTGTACTTATACACGAAGGAGGAATACGTGGTACCCATATTCCCGACAGATGAAATTAGAGCTTTGGTTGTGAAATAAAGTTTTGGAAATAGGGTTTACAATGGCGTATATATCAATAAAATACAAAAGTGAAAGATTTGATGTGGGAATCTAGCTTTGTGTTGTGGAAGATTAAGTTGAAATCTTCATTGGTACTACAAGGGTTGTGGAACGATATAAATAATAATTTATCAGAAGAGATGGAAAAAGAAGAGAAGTAAGATCTCCAATAAAGAGCTTTATACGTTCTTCACAAAATTAGTCGTTGATGAGTCCGGAAATATTTGCCACTCACTGTAGAAACCACCCACTGAACCATCCGAACTGGACAAAAGTACTAAAAACTAATCAACTTTTGACTAAGCTAATTGCTAATCTGCTTAATAAACTAATGGGTTTTTGAATTCGACCCGGTTTCATAAGTTTGACCCGAAAGCCCATATGGCATATAATTAAGGGTACAAATACCCAACCACTTTCATTAATGAGGGTAATGAACATTTAATACAACCAGGTAGCTTAAATCTCTCACTACAAAACACCCAAACATTTGATACCTTTAAAATACCACAAACACTTGACAAAATTATCCTCAATCGAAAATAATCCACATCAAATTGGCGACCACAATGGGAGAAGAACGTGCTTGAATCTAGCATTCGAAACCATCAAGAAAACCCAGTTCGAATGAATCCGGACGAGCAGGCAATGCCATCAACTTTGGCAGAAGTGGTGGGAGAAAACGATGAATATACAATTGAAGAGCGAGACAGATTGAAAGCTGAGATAGAAGCCTTGAGGGCTGTTAAAAGGGTAGAGATGGGTTTGAAAGAAAAATCAAAAGTGTCAGTCGTTCACCACACTGAAAATCCAAAGGAGCATGACCCATCAGCAATGACTCATGTAAGCACTAAAAAGACTCATGCTAACTCAAAGAAGTCTCACCAGTCTAAACCAGTGGAGAGCTCAGATTCAAATTCAGAATCTTCTAGTAGCTTCTCGAACGAAGATGAAGTTGAGGAGTCCCTGTCACCCAGTAGTGATGAAGGCCGTTCTAAAAAGAAGCAAAAGTTGGTCAAAAAGTATTCGAGAAAGAGGGACAGGCATGGAAGGTTGAAAAGATATCTGGGTAAAGGGTCATCCCATAGTCACAGCCATGGCCGGGGACATATAGCCCGACTGTTAATGGATCCTTTTGCCTTCCATGATGAACCAGGTATCTTTGCAACTCCTAATGAAGATACCGTGTTTAGTCGTGGCCGGAATTGGAGACAATCTCCATTGTCTTCCAAGATACTGTCCGGAAACCTTCCTAAGAGGTTTGACAGTACAAAGATGGAAAAATACGATGGAAGTAAAGATCAAGATAATCATCTGGAGCAGTTTAAAAACTTTATGATGAATTTTGACGATGATGATAAGTTGCTTTGTAGAGCAATCTCCCAGTCTTTTACGGGGAGTGCTCTGAAGTGGTATAATAGCCTGCCTCAGGGATGCATCAGAAATTTTGATACTTTTTGGGTGGCCTTCCGGAGGCAGTTCGTTGGAAGTAAGGAGGTGAAGGGAAATGGAGACACTATTATCCATTGTGCTCAAGAGCCAAATGAATCCTTGAAAGAATATATAAGTCGCTTTGTGAACACCAAGAATGAATTAGCTGATTGTTTTGAACAAGTAGCAATAGTTTCTCTAAGGCAGGGTTTGAACCCTGGCAATCTGGCTGATTCAGTAACTAGGAAGAAGGCCATGACGTGGGGCAGTTTATTGAATCAGGTGGGGAAGCAAATCAATGTGGATGAAACGAAGAAACGAGGGTGCATAGGCAGGTGAGATCGGCCCCAGCTGCACCAAACCAAAATCAGAATCAGTCCAGGTACAAGGCTAAGGAAGCCGGACAGGGTCCCAGCAGGGCCAAGGATCAATCCCACCCAGCACCAGCTCAGAGCCAGCAATCCAGAAATAAGCGAGGCCTTGGGTTCAACCGGAGTGGTTTGCCGAGTTGAAAGAAAATGTGGCAACCATATTTGACAAAACAAAAGACGAAGTACATTTTAGGAAGTCGGTTGCGCTTCAATCTCCCAAGGAAAGTCAAAATAATTGTTTCTGAAAATATCATCATGATATTGGTCATAACACAGAAGACTGCATCGCTTTGAAACAAGAGGTGAAAAATTTGATTGAAAGAGGAAAATTGGGTGCCTATGTTAAAAGAAGAAGTGGGAATATGCCTGATAATGCTCATCGGACCGGCCCAACAAACAATGCAGGGACGTCGGCTCTGGACAGGGCTATTTAAACACTAGCCACCAAAATTGAAACAGACTATGAAAGAATGTGAGAATTGTGCAAAACAAGGTTATTCATTGAAATAACTTAAGTGCCTTGGCCTTCCAAGGACTTTCAAATTGTCAAGAAGAGTAAAAGATCTATCCGGTCAGATACCGGACACACTTACAAAAAGAGTGCCTTGGCCTTCCAAGGACTTTAGTTTAGATAACATGAAAAGTAAAAAGTAATTCATAATTTAAGGCTGAGCCTTTGAAGATGGCTCAGCTTCATCTATCTTCTTCTTCCCCTTGGGATCATCTTTCTATTCGTTTGGGCTCTCCCCGGTGTTCCCTTCGTCATCAGATGAGGATGCACAGGAGAAGCCATACCTGTCGCCTTCGGCCATTGTGTGATATGGGAGGTCTTCAGGCTCTACGTGAAGCCATAAATCCCCCAAGTTCCTCTGTGGGAACTTCTCATGAAAAAGCAGGACCATGTCCGATCTCACCTTGGCGTACATTTGCTCTTGAGTGTCTATCACGTTGTTGGCATAAGTATTGATCTTGGCCTGGATTTTGGCCTCATGTTCCCTTAGCAGATCAGCTTTCTCCCATGCAGCTTGGGACACTGCGTTTTCAAGAGCAATCTAGTCACTGGTCAAGTTGTGGATAACTTGATCTTTGGCCTTGGTCTCCTCTTTTGAAGAGTTGAGGTCTTTCTCCAGTCCGGACAACTTCTCCCGGAGCTCCCTGATAGTGTCTTCTAGAGTGGAAACTTTTGTGGTACTCACCTCTTGGCTTTTCTTCAGCTCTTCGTTTTCTCCCTTTAGAATGGCAGCATTTGAAGTGGCAGTAAGAAGGTCATCGGACATCCTCTTTTTGTCAGACTTGAGGTCTATGATAAGATCTGCCTGACTTCGAACTTGTTTCTCCAACTCAAGCACCGGTTGAACATTGCTTAATAAAGAGTGAGCTATAACATCCCTTTCACTTGAAATAGTAAAGGTATTACCAATAAAAGTGATTGTGTTTGAAGTGCTCGGAGGGAGATAAGGCCCAGCAAAATCATCTATGGGGAGATTGATAGAGTACTCACCAAGCCCACCAAGACCAGTGATGTCTACCCCATCAATACTAAGACCTCCCCCTTCGACCTCATCGGTTTGGAAGTCACCAGGTATCTCCTCTGCTTATGTTGGGTCAGCTTGGGGGAGAGGCTCCGGAGGTCGGAGAGAAAGTTCGTCACCCTTAGAGGTCTTTTTCTTCTTGGCCTCCCGGTCTTTGTTTTCAGCTCCCCGTTTACGGTCTCTTTTGGAAGCCCTTGGAGGATTTGAGGAGTGAACCTCTTGCCTAACACTCTCCTGCTCTACCGCTTTCAAGAGAGCAGCATCAATTTGGCTGGGGGCTGGCCCCTCCGGATGTGTTGAAACATCCTCCTCCACCTCAGCATGGTTACTTCCACCCACCACTTTCTTACCCTTCTTTTTGCCTTTCATTTTACTCGGGGCCTTGGCCCGGCCTGGGAAGTAAAGTGTCCCATCCAGTTCATACGTCCTTTTGAGCATTACATCCGGAGGAGGCTGGGTGGTGAGCTCTTCCCAAGTCAAGTCTCTCCGACCTGTGGTGTTCCAAAGATGAGATCTTGCTAAGTTGCCCGCCGTGAAGGCATCGTGGAACCAATTTCTCCACCTTTCAGCAGCCCAAGCATTGATCTTGGAGCAAGTGGTTTGCCCGGACTTTACATAGTCATTGAAGTCCTTGGGCAGTACTGATAAGAAGAAGATAAAGTTAATTAGTTTAAACAAATTTGATAAAAGAAGAGATAAAAATTTAAGGTAGGAGCCTTACCATCACTCCTCCATCTGCTGGTGAGGAGACTGGGGTTGACTCCGGCCTTGATTTTCTTACCGTTCTCCCAAGCACCACTTATGAAGAGGAATTGAGTCCTCCAATTCCTCTCCGACTCTAGCAAGTCATCCACTGCCTTGAATTCATCCCCCATGTTGAAGTGATAAAAGGGGATGTGGTGGTTTCTACGGAGGCTGGCCACAGCAGCAAATTCCTCCATAATGCAGGCCATAAGGGTGTACCAGGCATTGGGACTCAGCTGGCTTGGGCAGAGCTTTATCAAATGAAAGTATCTGACGATCTTCGGGTCCAAGGGGAATCTGAGCCCCCAGTTAAACAGCTCCGTGAAGATGACTATCTCACTCAACTTGTAATCCATGGGAGTTTCAGGGTTTATTGGGATTCTTATCTTCACATTCTTCGGAATTCCCCACTTCGTACGCATCCGGCCCAGTTCAGCTGTGTGGATGAATGCGTAGTTGATCTTTTGCAGGGCAAATGGGTACTTAACACTGACCTTGTGAAAACAAGGCCCCACCCTTCCTTCGAGACACCCCGACAGATCCGGATGCCTCAAGCACAACTTTTCTTTGCCCTTGTCTTTTTGGGCAGCAACATCACCACTAGTCTGTCCGGAAGGCTCAGACTCGAATGGGGCGTCTTCGATAGAGTCCTCCATTACTTCATCTATGATTGATGAGGGGTTTTCAGTAGCAGTGGTGAGGGGAAGGTTTAGATTTGGCTCAGCCTGGCTTCCGGACTGCTGAGGTTCAATGTTTTCTTGGTTCTTGGCCTCCGGTTAGGGCTCTGGTGCAGATGTTTCCTTCCGGGGACTTGAGCTAGTGCCCTCCGGACCGGAAAACCTGTCCTTGGGAGCTCTAATGGGCACTTCTGACCCCGCACTGCTGTCTTTGGCACCCGATTTCGAAGGGGTGCCCTTAGAAGCTAGACCCTTGACCAGCCGGCCTTTTCTTCGGTCAACTAATTTCTGAGGAGAGGGTCTCAGCGTCTGACCCCATAGCTAAGAAAGGGGAGGGTTTTTTAAAGCTGGTAACAGTTACACCTGGCTCAACAACAGGTTCCGATTCTTGAACCGAAGAACCTGAGATAATGGGTGAGAGATTGGTTTGAAATAACCTTTTTGGTTTGATGCCTTTTGAAGAAGAAGAGCCCTGGTCTGACTCTGTGGCTGCAACCACTGGTTTGTCAATGGGGGAGGTGGGTAAGCCTGCTGCAATGTGCCTTTCCTTTTCAACCTTTTGCGCTTTTTCTAGTTTAGAGAGGTTGAGCCACCCGCCTTTGATCAAAGCGTTCCGAGCCGTGAACATAAACAAACTGGGTAAAAATTTGTTTTGGAGAGAAAAATCTTTGAGAATTTGCAGAGTAAAAATGAGAGTGATGGTGAAACAGTAGAAAGTATTTCAATTTATAGTAAATCTGAAAAAGGAGTTTGATTCCTAGGAGAATTCAAAAAGATTGGTAATGATTAAAAGACAGTGCTGATGTCACCCTCTTTAATGAAGAGCTTACTTTTCGAAGAAGGTGGGTGCGAGATTCAAGGTGAAAAAACGGCTGAAGAAACCAACCAAAAAGTGACACGTGTCCCATAAACTCTGGCAAAAAACCGTTTGGATTCACAAAGCTTTATCAGTTCGGATAAAGCCATAACACAAGTCAACAGACCTGTCCGGATTGAAACTGCCCCAGACATCGGACTGTTTTTCAGGTTTTTGGCAAAGGTATTTGAACAAACACCTAAAAAAGGGGCTCCTGATGAGTCCGAATATTGCTTCCTCTCCGGACAGGGACATATCGGACCAAGGCCACAATACCGGACATGCCACTTCGAATACTTAGCCCATTGAACTGTTCGAACTATGACAAAAGTATTAAAAAACCTAAACACTTCTTGACTAAGCTGCTTGCTCTCCTACTAAGAGCTCATGGGTCTTTAAACATGACCCGAAAACCCATAAAGCCCAAATGAAAGGGTATAAACCACCTGCATTAAATATGGGTAATGAAAATTAACTGCAACCAGGCTGCTTAATTCTCCCTCTACTCTCTACTCAAAATATTAAACACATACCAACTTTCACAAACTCTAAAATAAATTACCAAATTACCCTTAGACATAAATTAACCTCACCAGTTTAAAGTCCATGTAAATATTAGGGGGCATACTCTTTCCTACCCTAGTGGCGCGGGGAGGTTTTAATGAGGTGTCCGGGCTTTTTAATGAAATTTGATGCCTTCTTGAAAAATTCGGAGTGGTTTGATTGATAGCTTCTTTAAAACTTTCTAAGTATCGCTAACAAACCGAATTGATCTGGTAGAGTGATGACCATTTAAACATTTGTCATCGGAGAATTTGAACACTCTCACCTTAAAATACTTGTAAAATAACTAGGGGCTATTTAAATATTAGCCGTCAAAATTGGGCAAACATAAACCGATGCAAGAATTGTGTGAAGTAAAATTCCTTGGCCATCCAAGGACTTTGAAGTTTAAAAAGAAAAGGTTTATCCGGAAAAGAGCCGAACACGGTTACTAAAATGCCTTGGCCATCCAAGGACTTAAGTCTGACACAAGAATTAAATAAAAATAAAGCATAGTTAAAACTTTAAGGTTGGGCTCCCTTAGATGTTCCAGCCTCATCTGGTTTCTTCTTGGGGTCTTTGGGATCCTCATTAGGGCTCTCTCCGGTCCCTTCTTCTTCATCAGTGGTATTATCATAACCGCTGGAATAGTTGTGCATATCACCATCAACCATAGTGTGGAATGGGAGGTATTCGTACTCCACATATCGCCATAAATCTCCGAGCGTCCTCTTCGGAAATGTTCGATGAAAGAGCAAAACCATGTCGGATTTGACTTGAGCATACCTTTATTCTTGAGAATCTATCACCTTGTTGGTGTATGCGTCAATCTTGTCTCGGATTGTCTTCTCTTGCTCCTTTATCAAATCATCTTTCTCCTGGTTGACTCTAGACACAACATCTTCGAGTGAAATTTTGTCACTGGTTAGGGTTTGGATGACATTGTCCCTGGCCTTCACCTCCTCCTTCGAAGTGAAGAGATCTTTCTCCAAGCCAGAACACTTAGATTGGAGTTCTTTGTTAACCCTCTCCGAAGTGGCCAGCCTGGTGGCCAAATTCTTTTTCCCCTTCTTCAACTCCTCGATCTCTCTTCTTAATGCCTCAACACTCTGATTGGCGTTAAGGAGGTTGTTAGATAGAGTCTCTTTGTCTGCGTTGAGTGTGTTAATAAGGGTAGATTGACTTCGCACTTGTCTCTCCAGGTTGAGCATCGGTTGAATGTTGCTCAGCAAAGAGTGAGTCACCATGTCATTTTCCTCTGAAACAGAAAAATACTTACCATTGAAAGTAACCATGTTCGAGGAGCTTGTAGGGAGGTAAGGGCCAGCAAAGTCGTCTTTCTCGAGGTCTTCAAAGTAAAGTCCAATCCCTTGAAGGCTACTGGTGTCTACTCCATCAATGTTGATATCCCCTCCGGTACCCTCTCTGGTGTGAAAGTCACTTGGAATTTGTTGCCAAGGTGGGGTTTGTTGGGTCAGCCGGAGGAAGAGACTCCGGAGGCCGGAGAGCGACTTCATCCCCCTTGGAGATTTTGTTCTTCTTGGCTTCCCTATCTCTACCATCTGCTCCCCATTTTCGATCCTTCTTGGGGGCCTTTGAAGGATTTGGAGGTCCACCTGCTTCTTTGATACTCTCATCTTCAACCACTTGAAGTAGAGTAGTATCGATTCCCCCCTGGCCCTGCACTTCCTGATTTGCTGGGACAATCTCCTCAGCACCACCTTGAGCGACCTCAGCTGCATCTTGTTTCTTCTTGCCTTTCTTTCGCTTCATCTTGCTTGGGGCTTTTACTCTGGCAGGCAAGTCCAGCTTCCCATCCTTCTCCTCTGTCCTCTGCAAGATGACACCCGGAGGGGGTGGTGTGGTTAACTCCTCCCAAGTAAGGTCTCTCCGGCCTGTTGTGTTCCAGAGATGGGACCTCACTAAATTTCCAGCAGTAAAGTAATTGTGGAAGCGATTTCCCCATTTGTCAGCAGTCCAAGCATTCAACTTGGCACAAGTTGTCTACCCCTCCTCCAAGTAGTTGGAGAACCATTCGACAGCACTACCCATAAAAAAGAAGAGAAATTAAGTAACAAATTTTTTAAGGAAAGAAAAACAAATATGATGAAATTTTTACCTGTGCTTCTCCATCTGCTGGTGAGCATGCTTGGCTTGACACCAGCTTTAATCTTCCTTCTGTTTTCACAATTCCCACTAATGAACAAGAATTGGGTCTTCCAATTCTTCTCCGATTCAAGCAAATCATCCACCACCTTAAAGTTATCTCCCATGTTGTAGTGGTAGAAAGGGATGACGTGGTTCTTGCAGAGGCTGGCCACAGCAGCAAATTGCTCCATCAGAAGCGGTATTCCGGAGATCCTAGAGGCCATACTGCAGGCCATGAGGGTGTACCAAGAATTGGGACTCAGCTGGTTTGGACAGATCTTTATTAGATGAAAGTATGTGACGATCTCTGGGTCCAAGGGAAATCTGAGCCCCAGTTGAACAGCTCTGTGTAGATAACTATCTCGCTCAGCTTGCAGTCCATTGGTGTCTCCGGAGTGACCGGTATCCTCACCTTGACAGATTTAGGGATCCCCCACTTCGTCCGGATCCGGCCTAATTTAGTAGTATGAATGAAGGCATAGTTGATGTTCTGCATGGTTAGCAGATACTTTACGCTCACCTTGTGGAAGCAGGGTCCCACTTTGCCTTCCAGATGCTTCAAACACAGATTTTATTTACCCTTGCCTTTTTTTTTTTCAGTGACAGCTTCCTCAGTCTGTCCGGAGACGTTAGTCTCAAATAGGGCTTCTTCAATGCTGTCCTCCATCACCTCTTCCATCACCATGGAAGGTTTGTCAGTTGTCGTTGATGGGGGAGTGCTAGTGCCTGGCTTAGTAAGCTGTCTGGATGGTTGAGAATCACTTTCTCTTAGCGGTCTGGTGTCCGGCTGAGGCTCAGGTCCGAAGGGCTCATTTCGAAGGCTTGTTCCAGTGGCCTCCAGACCGGAGGATTTATCCTTTGGGACTCTGATAGATACCCCTGAACTTGTAGCTTTGTCCTGGGCCCCAGACTTAGGGGGCCCTGATTTCGGGGACTTAGACTGTGAAACAACAACTTGGCATTTTACTAAGCGGCCTGTTTGGTGAAGTGTAACCTTTTCTGGGGATTTTTCAGCATTTGATCCCATAACTATAGATGGAGAGGGTCTCCTTGTGCTTGTAACGGCTTTTTCCCGTTCGATGGTGGGCTGTGACTCCTGAACCGAGGAGCCTGATACAATGGGTGAAAGACTTGGTTGAAATAACCTCCTGGGTTTGGAACTTCTAGCTGAAGATGAACCTCGATTATCCTTTGAAGATGGTGTTTCAGGCTTGTTATTTGGAGAAACTTGAAGACCCGCATCGATTCGCCTTTCTCGCTCAACTCTTTGTGCTTTTTCTAACTCCGAAAGATTAAGCCACCCACATTTTAACAACGCTTTTCTTGTCGTGAACATAAACTTACACCGAAAGAATTTTAAAAAAAGAGGTGAAAACTTTGAGATTAAGGAATGAGAGAGTAATGAAGATGGTAAAACAGTGAAAATGAAGTAATTTATACTGATAAGAGAAAAGAGTTGCCAAAAACCTAGGAGAATACGAAAAGACAAAAGCAATGATTGAAGGCGGCGCTGACGTCATGGGTATTAAATGAAGAGGTTGATTTTTGGGATTAGTGGGAGCGCCGTTCTAGGAGCAAAACGGCTGGTGAAGCAAATCAAAATATGACACGTGTCCCACGATCCATAGCAGAACTTTCCAACTTCTAAGAAGTTTTCAGTCCGGATAAATCCTGAGTAAAGCACTTAAACAGTCTGGAGAATGTACTAGTTCCTAAAAAATATTTTTAGGTCTTACGAAAGGCCTTCGACAAAACTTAAAAAAGGGGCTACTGATGAGTCTAGAAATATTTTCCACTCACTGTAGAAACCGGACTGAGGTAATTCGGACAAAAGCCACCAACTGAACCATCCGAACTGGACAAAAGTACTAAAAACTAATCACCTTTTGACTAAGCTAATTGCTAATCTGCTTAATAAACTAATGGGTTTTTGAATTCGACCCGGTTTCATAAGTTTGACCCGAAAGCCCATATGGCCTATAATTAAGGGTATAAATACCCAACCACTTTCATTAATGAGGGTAATGAAAATTTAATACAACCAGGCAGCTTAAATCTCTCACTACAAAACACCCAAACATTTAATACCTTTGAAATACCACAAAACACTTGACAAAATTACCCTCAGTCGAAAATAATCCACACCAGTTATAAGAAGACTATCGTCTGCGCATGGAAAAAGTTGGGATTGAACGAAGGTATGTCTATAACTGAACAATTAGATGATTTTAAATCAATTATTATGGACTTTAAGAACATTGATACCATCGTTGATAATCAGGATCAAGCTTTGTTTTTCTTAAGATTGTTACCAGCTCCCTACGAAAACTTCATGGATACCATAATGTATGGTAAGGATAAGTTATCGCTAACATATGTCAAAGGAGTGCTGAAATCAAAGAAGTTGAGACAATTGTAGCCAAACAATCAAGCGTAAATGGGAAGGTCTTATGGCTAGGGGAAGATCTGGAAACAAGGCGAGTTCTTCAAAGAAGAAGAACCAGAGGTCCAAATCAAGAGTCAATAACTCAAATTGTTATATATGTGGAGATACTGTCCGAAACTGAAAGGTAAGAAAAGAAATAAAAAAGAAAATGCAGTAAAACTAGTTGATGTATTGTCTATAAGTTCAGACTGTGGGAAAAATTCTTGGGTACTCGATACTGGTGGAATGTATTACATTTGTCAGTTCAAGAAATAGTTCGATACTTGTAAGCCAATGCAGGGAACTATCTATTGAAGGACCAATCATTTGTTTCATGTTGGTAGTATCGGTCACGTCATAATCAGGATGTTTGATAGGGTTATTAGAATTATGACGTGTTGGCATGTTCCTAGATTAAGAGAAACCTGATATCTCATGGGACACTAGACTTTCGGGGTTCAAGTATCATGCAGATGATAGTGTAATCAAAGTAACAAAGGGATCAATGATGAGTATGGAAGACAGTTTGCATAAGGGAATTTACATTCTCCAGAGGAGTGTTGTTATGGACGATGTTAGATTCACATCATCATGGAATAATAGCCAAAGTCGTCAGAATTAGAATCAGTTAGGGCATTTGCATCTCGGTCACATGAGTGAAGGAAGATTAGCTGTTTTTGAAAAGAGAGATTTATTCAAAAGGGTATAAAACAGAATCATTGAGATTTTATGAACACCATGTTTGGTAAAAAAACTAAATTCAAATTCAACAAGTCGACTGTAAGAAAGACTAAGGGGAAAGTGGACTACATTTACTCAGATCTTTAGGTCCCAAACTGAATTCAATCCAAGAGCGGAGTTAGATACTATATGATTCTGTTCGATGATTATTCAAGGATGGTGTGGGTTTACTTTATGAAAATGAAAGATGAGGCATATTCAACCTTTTTTAATGTAAGTCGATGATTGAGAAGCAGACAAGACGAAAAATCAAGCGTCTTCAGACATATAATGGACTAGAATTTTACAGTCACGAGTTCAACGAGTTCTGGGAAGCTGAGGAAATACTGCTCATCGCACTTGTTAAAAAACAAAGCAACTAAATGGAGTCACAAAAAATGAACAGAACGTTTTGTGACAAAGCACGAAACAT
The DNA here is from genome assembly GCA_036936605.1 of Limnanthes douglasii subsp. nivea. Lineage (NCBI taxonomy): Eukaryota > Viridiplantae > Streptophyta > Magnoliopsida > Brassicales > Limnanthaceae > Limnanthes > Limnanthes douglasii. The sequence goes on along the minus strand of JAUPFV010000001.1, from coordinate 125,205,651 downwards.
GCTCTTGCATTCTGATATGCTAATGAACAGAACACTTTGTGACAAAAGATGAACCATTTATGATACATCATATAAGAATTCATAACAGTTCACACAAGAATTATTAAATTGTCTTGTCGACGATCAACAATAAAATCATCATTTCCTACTACAAACTAACAAAATAATGATGAATAGTTTTCTAAGTTGAATTTCAAGTATTGTAAAAACTAAATCTTTTCAAACATACAAGTTTATGAGAGTACTAATTGATGAGTCCGGATTATGTCACCACACTTTATGAGAACCGGACAGGGTCAATTCGGATAATGTCTATTTTACCGGACAGGGGCAGTTCGGACAACTATCATCCACTGAACTATCCGAACAGAACTAAAGTACTTAAAACATAATCACTTTTTGACTAAGCTGCTTATTTACTTACTTAGAACTAATGGGTCTTTAACCTCGACCTGAATCCATTAAACACGACCCGAAAGCCCATGTGGCCTAAATATAAGGGTATAAATACCCAACCACCAACATTAAATGGGGGTAAGAAAAATTAAATACAACCAGGCAGCTCAATTCTCCCTCTACATTCTACCCAAACATTAAATACTCTCAAAATTCCACACAACCCTAGACAAAAGTTACAAACTTACCCTCATACAAAAATAAACCACACCAAATTGGCGACCATAGTGGGAGGACGACGGTGCCTGAATCTAGTATTCAAAACCATCAGAAAAATCAGTCCGAATGAATCCACACGCACCAGAAGTACCACCAGCTTTGCTTGAAGTGGTGGGAGAAAATGATGAATATACCATCGAGGAGCGTGATAGATTAAAGGGTGAGATAGAAGCTCTGAGGGCAGAGAAGGAAAAGATGGGCATAAAAGAGAAGTCAAAGGCATCAGTTGCTCATCATACTGACAACCCTAGAGAGCAGGAGCCTTCGAAGACCCATGTGAGTACGAAGAAGACTCATACTAGCTCCAAAAAGTCTCACCGGTCCAAGCCGGTGGAGAGCTCTGATTCAGACTCAAAATCTTCCAGTAGCTCCTCGGGCGAAGATGGAATTGAAGAATCCTTGTCCTCCAGCAGTGATGAGGGCCGATCTAAAAAGAAACAAAAGTTGGTTAAGAAGTATTCAAGAAAAAGAGATAGACATGGAAAGTTAAAGAGGCATATAGAAAAATGATCATCTCATAGTCGGAGACACATAGGCCGAATGCTGGTGGATCCTTTTGCCTTCCATGATGAGCCACGTATCTTTGCAACTCCTAATGAGGATACCGTATTCAGTCGTGGCCGGAATTGGAGACAATCTCCATTGTCTTCCAAGATCCTATCCGGGAACCTCCCCAAGAGGTTTGATGGTACGAAAATGGAAAAATACGATGGCAGTAAAGACCCGGACAATCACTTGGAACAATTCAAAAAAATTATGATGAATTTCGATGATGACGATAAGTTGCTTTGTATAGAATTCTCCCAGTCTTTTACAGGGAGTGCCCTGAAGTGGTACAACAGCCTACCACACGGGTGCATCAGAAATTTCGATACCTTTTGGGTGGCCTTGCGGAGGCAGTTTGTTGGAAATAAGGAGGTGAAGGGCAATGGGGATACAATTATCCATTGTGCCCAAGAACCAAACAAATCTCTGAAAGAATAAATAAGCCAACACCAAAAATGGGTTGGCTGATTGCTTTGAACAAGTAGCAATAACTTCTCTGAGGCCGGGCTTAAACCCTGGAAATTTGGCTGATTCAGTGACCAGAAAAAAGGCCATGACATGGGGAGGTTTACTGAATCAGGTTGGAAAGCAAATTAACGTGGATGAAACAAAGAAAACTAGGATGCACATGCAGGTGAGGTCTGCCCCAGCTGCACCAAACCCCAACCAAAATCAGTCCGGGAACAAGGCAAGGGAGGTCGGGCAGGGTCATAACCGAGCTAAAGCTCAGTCTCAGCCAGCTGTGCCTGCACAGAGTCAACAATCTAGAAATAAGAGAGGGCCCTGGGTTCAACCGGAATGGTTTGCTGAGCTAAAAGCAAGTGTAGCCATCATTTATGACAAAACAAAGGAAGAAGTACACTATAGAAGGTCGGCTGCACCATAACGATACTGGCCACACCACTGAGGATTGTATTGCTTTAAAGCAAGAAGTCCAGAATTTAATTGAAAGAGGAAAGTTGGGAGCATATGTTAAAAGAAGAGGAGGAAATATGCCTAATAATGCTCATCGGGCTAGTCCAAACAATGCAGGAACATCCGCTCCGGAGGGAGCTATGGTGATAATCGAGAGATTCGATGTAGAATCAAAGTACTTGGACCCTGATCCAACTCAAAACTGAGTGGGTGCCATTGAAGAACGTTGTAAAACAGTGTCCGGGCTTATTAACGTTTTTGAGTCACTCACAATTTTCGGAGGGGATACCATGACAGCACCCACTGCTTCTTCGAGGAAGAGGCATGTTCATACTTTAGCTACCCAACTGGAGGGAGGCATGACTTCCTATCAATGGCAGATTCCATTTCCCTTCATTGTGTTCGATGAGGATGACTTGAGGGATATAGCAGGTCCTCATGAAGATGTTGTTGTCATAGGAGCATCCATTGGGGGCAATGACGTAAGACGAATTTTGGTGGATACTGGGAGTTTAGCCAATATCCTCTTTTTAACTTCCTACAAAAAGATGAAAAATCTTGCGGTAATTCAGCGTTCGAACAGGTCAATTGTGGGTTTCACTGGAAGCTCAACAGATCTGATTGGGGAGTTCGAAGACGAAGTTTTGTTGGGCAAGGGCCCTTTTAAGAAGATGGTTAGAATATTGTTTATCGTAGTGGATTGTCCCACTTGTTATAATGCTATTCTATCGAGGTCTTGGCTCTATAGGATGCATGTAGTGGCCTCAACAGTCCACCAATGTTTGAAATATGTTGTGCAAGGACAAGTGGGAGTTGTTCGGAGCAATCAAAAGATTGTAAGAGAGTGTTATGCAACAGCACTGGATCCTCGGACGATGGGAGCAGTTCGCATCAATGAAGAATAGCAGTTTGAGGGGCTTTCTGGGGGTGAGGGTGAAATTGATGACCCCAAAGAGACCCCTGGAGTTTTAATACCAGTTGAGGGAGTCGAAACACATTCTTTGGAAGAGGGAAAAATGTTAAGATAGGGTCCAAAATGGCATTCGAACTAAAGGGTAAAATGTTGAAGTTCCTAAAAGACCATCAGTATGTTTTTTCTTGGTGCAATGCTGATGTTACCAGGGTACCAGCAGATATTATATCACACCAACTGTCTATCCGAAGAGACATAACACCCGTAGTACAAAAGAGAAGAGCTTTTTCCAAAGAAAAGGCTGATGTCATAGTTCAAGAAGTCGACAGACTTACCAAAATGGGGCACAAAAAGGAGCCTCAGTATCCTTTATGGACACCCAATCTGGTCTTGGTGAAAAAGAAAAACGGCAAGTGGCGTATGTGTATCGATTTCACAGATCTCAACAGAGCTTGTCCAAAAGATTTGTACCCAGTTCCCCGAATTGATCAGTTGGTAGATTCCCCATATGGGAATAAGCAACTATCTTTCATGGATGCCTTCTCTGGGTATAACCAGATTCAAGTAGATCTGAAGGATCACGAGCATACTATGTTTTTTACTGATAGGGGCCTTCATTGTTACAAGGTGATGCCATTTGGGTTAAAAAAATGTTGGGCCTACTTATTAGAGGTTAGTAAACAAAGCCTTTGCTGATCAAATTGGAAGATATATGGAAGTTTACATCAATGACATGATGGTTAAAAGTGTGGACGAAGAGCTACACTGGACAGATCTCCAAGAAACTTTTACCAACTTAGTAAAAGTAAATTTGAAACTAAATCCAGAAAAATGTGAGTTCGGAGTACAGTCCGGAAAATTCCTAAGGTATATAATAAGTGAGCAAGGGATACAGCCCGATCCGGACCAGCTTAATTCTCTATTCCAAATGGAGCCACCTCGGAATATTAAAGAAGTACACAGGTTGTCTGGGAGGTTGGTTGCGTTAAATCGATTCATTTCAAGGTCTTCAGACAGGTGTGCCCCGTTCTTTCAAACTTTAAAAGGTGCAAAGGGATTCGACTGAACTTCAAAATATGATGAGGCTTTTAATGAAATTAAAAAACATTTGTCTTCCCCCAAGACTTTATATAAACATGTTGATGGAAAGACTCTTTTCATATACTTGGCAGTTTCCAGTTGTGCCATAAGTGGTGTTGGTGAGAGAGGTGGATAATTATCCCCGTCGAGTGTATTACATCAGCAAGAGCTTTATAGATGCAGAAAAACGCTATCTAAAGCTTGAAACGTTAGCATTAGCCCTGGTAATTGCTGCGAGGAAGATGAGGCCTTATTTTCAGGCTCATCTTATTATTGTCCGGACATCCTATCCCCTGAAAAATGTTCTTCAAAAGGCAGATATTTCAAGTAGAATGACTAAGTGGTCAGTGGAATTGGGGGACTTCGATATTGATTTTGCTCCTCGGACAACAATCAAAGCCCAAGCTGTGGCTTATTTCTTAGTTGAATTCCATTCAGATAGGGATACAGAGCAAGCAACTGATGTGAAGGATAAAAAGGTCTGGGTCGTCCGGACTGATGGTGGATCAAGTACTATGGGATGTGGTGCAGGAGTATGCTTGACCTCTCCATATGGTGACAAAATGTACCAAGCTATATGTTTTGCTTTTAGGGATTCTAATAATGAGTCCGAATATGAAGCTGTTATAGCTGGTTTAAAGTTAACTCTTATTTGTGGAGCCAAAAGGGTCAAGTTGATGAGTGATTCTCAGCTTCTTATCCATCACGCACAAGGTCAATCTGAAGCCAAAAAGGAGCAGCTAATGAAATACTTACTTCTTCTTAAAGATGTGGCACTTAAGTTCAAGAGCATTGTTTATGAGCACATACCCCGAACAGAAAATGAACTAGCAGACTCCTTGGCAACCATATCCTATATTGAATCATTCCCTTGGATCCATGTGCTGGAGTGCCCTTCCATTCAACTCAATATGGGTAAGGAGGAAGAAAGCTTCGATATACAGATGAAACAGCCTCAAGATTGGAGGTTTCCTCTCCTTCAATACCTCTCCGATGGCATCTTGCCTCCGGATAAGTCAATAGCAAGAGAAGTAAAGTACAAGGCTCGTGGTTTTATCATACTAAGAGATGTTCTTTATAAGAAGTCTTACAGTAAACCCCTCTTACGATGTTTGGGGGTTGATGAATCTCAAATAGTACTCTTCGAATTACATGATGGTGAGGGATCAGCTCACTGTGGATTCAGGGCTCTAACAAGGAGAGTTTCGTTGGCCGGGTATTATTGGCCCTCTATAATGCAAGATGCTAAGGATTTGGTGAGGAGGTGTGACCTATGCCAGAGATATAGCAATAAAATTCATATCCCAGCCATCCCTTTAGAGTCAATTTCTGAGCCTATACCTTTTGCTCGATGGGGGCTGGATTAGGTGGGACCCCTACCTATGGCGTCCGATGGACGCAAGACAATAATTGTTGTTATTGATTATTTTTCGAAATGAATCGAAGCAGCTCCATTGGCAGGTACAACATCAAAAGCTGTCATAAAATTCATTTTATCTAATATCTGTTGCAGATTTGGAATTCCACAGAAGATAACAACAAACAATGGGCCACAGTTCGACAATAAGAAAATGGAGAGTTTCTGTGCCTCTAGAGGTATACAACATTGTTTCTCTTCATCTTTCCACCCACAAGCAAATGGTCAGGTTGAAGTGGCTAACAGAACTATACTGTCCGGTTTGAAGAAAAATTTAGAAGGGGCTGCTGGAAAATGGCCTAGTTATTTACAAGAGGTTTTGTGGGCTTACTGGACTACACCTGGGGCTGCAACACAAGAGTCACCTTTTGCCTTAGTCTATGGGATGGATGCCATAGCTCCCATAGAAGCAACTCTTCATTCATTTCGAGTTAACAATTTTTCCGAACTCGCTAACGAAGTGGCAATCAGAGGTCAACTTGATTTAATAGAAGAAAGAAGAGTTAAGGCTCACCTTAGAGCTGCACACTATCAGGGTTTGATGAGAAGCAGGTTTGCTTCCAAAGTTAAAAGAAGAGATTTTCAGTCGGGGGATAAGGTGTTAAGGAAAGTCTTCTTACACACTAAAGAGAAGCTGCTCGGAAAACTAGCCCCAACTTGGGAAGGACCCTATATGGTCATTGAAAGGCTTAAACCTGGGACATACTGGCTAGAAGACAAGGATGGAAGGGTTTTGAATCACCCTTGGAATATTGAGCACCTCCTGATGTACTTGGAGTAGAAACTATATAAATATTTACTTGTTTAAAAGTCCATGTAAATATTTTGGGGCATACTCTTTCCTACCCTGGTGGCGTGGGGAGGTTTTAATGAGGTGTCCGGGCTCTTTTATAAAATTTGATGCCTTCTTAAAAATTCAGAGTGTTCTTACTTTGTTTCTTGTCAAATTTTTGTTTAAACACTGGCCGGATTGAATTAAAGGAGTGATGACTACTTAAACATTTGTCATCGGAGAATTTAAACACTCTCACTTTAGAATATTTATGAAATAACTAAGGACTGTTTAAACATTAGCCACCAAAATTAAAAAAACTATGAAAAAATGCAAGAGGTTTGCAAAATAAAGATGCCCATTAAAATAACCGAAGTGCCTTGGCCATCCAAGGACTTTAAATTGTCAAAACAAAAAGATCTATCCGGTCAAGGACCGGACGCAGTTACAAAATGCCTTGGACATCCAAGGACTTTGGTTCAATCAAAACAAAACAAAAGATAATTACTCTAAGACTGACCTTTGAAGATGGCTGAGCCTCACTCGTTTTCTTCTTCTTGAGGTCATCGTTCTCCTCATTTGGACTCTCCCCGGTGTTCTCTTCCTCATCGGATGAGTCAGCACTAGAATAATCATTCAAGTCTCCATCGGCCATGGTATGGAAGGGAAGGTCTTCGTACTCTACATAAGTCCACAAATCTCCCAGATTACTCTTCCAGAACTTTTCGTGAAAGAGCAAGACCATGTCCGGCTTCACTTTGGCATACATCTCTTCCTGAGTATCTATCACATTGTTGGCGTAAGCATCAATCTTAGCTTGGATTTTTGCCTCTTGCTCCCTTAGCAGATCACCTTTTTCCTCTGCAGCCTTGGACACCGAGTCCTCGAGTGCGATCTTGTAATTGGTCAGAATATGAATGACTTGGTCTTTGGCCTTCATCTCCTCTTTCGAAGAGGAGAGATCTTTCTCCAACCCGGACTGCTTTGCCCGTAGGTCTTTGATAGTATCTTCCAGGGTAGCTACCTTTGTGGCCCAACCCTCCTGGTTCTTCTTTAACTCCTCATTTTCTCTCTTCAAAACATCAGCATTTTGGGTGGCAATAAGGAGGTCGTTGGACAGCTTCTCCTTGTCAGAATTAAGGGCAGTAATGATAGCTCACTGACCTCGCACTTGTTTCTCCAGAACCAGCACTGGCTGTATATTACTCAATATAGAGTGAGTTATAACATCTCTTTCACTTGAAACGGTGAAATATTTATCGTTGAAGGTAACGGTGTTCGAAGTGCTTGGAGGGAGGTAGGGCCCAGCAAAGTCATCTCTGGGGAGGTTTTCAAAGTAGTCACCAAGTCCCTCAAGCCCTGTAATGTCGACACCGTCAATACTGATGTCTCCTCCTCCAACCTCATCGGTTTGAAAGTCACTAGGGATCTCTTATGCTCTTGTTGGATCAGTAGGGTCAACAGGAGGGAGGGGCTCTGGAGGCCGGAGAGAAAGTTCATCACCCCTAGAGGTCTTTTTCTTCTTGGCCTTCCTGTCCTTGCTTTCTCTTGGTTTGTTGGAGCAGTTTCCTCTGCTTCGGTGGGGTTAGCTTCAACCACACTCTTCTTGCCCTTCCCTTTTTTTCCTTTCATCTTGCTTGGGGCCTTGGCTCGACCAGGCAAATACAGTGACCCGTCTGGTGCGTGTGTTCTTTTAAGGACTACATCCGGATGGGGTGGAGTGGTAAGTTCCTCCCAGGTTAAGTCCCTCCGGTCAGTAGTGTTCCAGAGGTGGGACCTTGGAAGATTGCCTCCAGTAAAGGCGTTGTGGAAGCGATTATCCCATTTTTCAGCAGCCCAAGTGTTTATCTTGGTGCAAGTAATTTGCCTGGACTTTAAGTAATCATTGAATTCTATAGGCAGCACTGTCAAGAAACAAAAAAAAAAAGAGAAAAGAGACAAGACAATTGAGTTAAACAAATTTAATAAAAATAAAAATGAGAATGTAAGGTGGGATTCTTACTATCGCTTCGCCATCTGCTGGTGAGGAGACTCGGGTTGACTCCGGCTTTGATCTTCCTCCCATTCTCCCAAGCGCCACTCACGAACAAGAAGTGAGTCCTCCAATTTCTCTCCGACTCGAGCAGGTCATCCACTGCTTTATAGTTATCACCCATGTTGAAGTGATAGAAGGGAATATGGGGGTTTCTGCAGAGGCTGCCCATAGCTGCGAATTCCTCCATTAGAAGAGGAATTCCGGAGAGCCTGGAAGCCATGATACAGGCCATGAGAGTGTACCAGGCATTAGGGCTCAGTTGACTTGGGTAAAGCTTGATGAGGTGGAAGTATCTGACTATCTCCGGATCTAAGGGAAACCTTAGTCCCTAGTTAAAAAGTTCAGTGAAGATGACTATTTCACTGAGCTTGCAGTCCATCGGTGTTTCAGGGTCTATTGGGATCCTTATTTTTACATTCTCCGGAATCCCCCACTTTGTTCGCATTCGACCCAGTTTGGCTGTGTGGATAAAGGCATAATTAATTTTTTGCAAAGAAAGTAAATACTTAACACTAACCTTGTGGAAACAAGGTCCCACTTTTCCCTTAAGGATCTCCGGCAGATCTGGATGCCTTAGGCATAGGTTTTCTTTGCCTTTATCCTTCTTGGCAGCACCAGCATCACTCGTTTGTCCGGAGACTTCGGACTCAAACGGAGCCTCTTCAATAGAATCCTCCATTACTTCTGCAATTACCAAGGAGGGGTTTTCAGTTGTTTTTAGATGAGGGGAGTTAGAAGTTGGTTCAGTCTGACCTCCGGACTGTTGGGCTTTGATACTTTCTTGAACTCTGACCTCCGGCTGGGGCTCAGATGCGGTGGTTTCTTTTTGGAGGCTTGAGCTAGATGCCTCCGGTCCGGACAGCTTGTCCCTAGGAACTTTTATGGGTGCCTCTGACCCCGTGTTGCTATCTTTGGCCCCTGATTTAGAAGGTGTACCTTTTAAAGCCTGCCCTTTTACCAGGCGACCTCTTCTCCGATCGACTAATTTCTCTAGAGAGGCATCAGCATATGATCCTATGGCTATGAAAGGAGAAGGCCTCTTAAAACTAGTGACAACTTGCCCTGGTTCAACAGCGGGCTCTGATTCTTGAACCGACGAGCCTGAAACAATTGGTGAGAGTCTGGTTTGGAATAAATTCCTGGGTTTAACGCTTCTAGTTGAAGAAGAGCCCTGATCAAGCTCTGTGCTTGGTGTTACTGGTTTGTCAGCAGGAGAGACGGGGAGGCCGACAACAATGCGCCTTTCTCGTTCAACGTTTTGGGCCTTTTCTAACTCCGATAAATTAAACCACCCATCTTTAATCAAAACGTTCCTAGCTGTGAACATAAACTCACACCAAAATAAGGTTTTTGTTTTTGAGAGAAACCTTTGAAGTTTAAGCAAAGTAAGATTGAAGAGGATGGTAAAACAGTAAAGGAATGACTAATTTATAGTAAATGTGCAAAAAGTGCTTTGATACCTAGGAGAATTCGAAAGGGTTGCAATGATTAAAAATGGCGTTGATGTCATCTTCATTAAATGAAGAGGTTACTTTTTGAAGAAGGTGGGAGCGTCATTCTAGGTGAAAAAACGGCTGATGTGACGAACCAGAGAGAGACACGTGTCCCACGAATTCTGGCAAGAAACCGTTTAGTTTTCAAGAACTTTTTCAGTTCGGATAAAGCTATAACACAGTTCGGAGGACCTGTCCGGATGTAACCGTCACCAGCAACAGGCTGTTTTTTAGGTCTTGCCAAAGGTTTTTGAACATTACCTAAAAAAGGGGCTACTGATGAGTCCGGATTCTGTCACCACACTTTATGAGAACCGGACAAGGTCAATTCAGACAATGTCTATTTCACCGGACAGGGACAGTTCGGACAACTATCATCCACTGAACTATCCAAACATAACTAAAGTACTTAAAACATAATCACTTTTTGACTAAGCTGCTTATTTACTTACTTAGAACTAATGGGTCCTTAAACTCGACCCGAATCTATTAAACACGACCCGAAAGCCCATGTGGCCCAAATATAAGGGTATAAATACCCAACCACCAACATTAAATGGGGGTAAGAAAAATTAAATACAACGAGACAGCTCAATTCTCCCTCTACATTCTACCCAAACATTAAATACTCTCAAAATTCCAAAAAACTCTAGACAAAAGTTACAAACTTACCCTCATACAAAAATAAACCACACCACTAATAAAATGATATCGTATGAGAAAATATGTCATTATACTTATTAGCCTGATTGTTCAACCGACTAACTTTTTAAGCAAACAATTTTCTCAAGCTTAATTAAATCATTCGATAAATTGCACATTACTTACCAAATCGTTTAGCCACTCACTTGCATAAGTAAGTAATAATGACAGACTAACTAACCAAGCGCATCAAATTGGATTTCATATGCAAGAATGTCGAGCTTGTTTGTTCGATTGAAGTTATACTTTTATAGATATTAATAATGTTAAAAAATTATATGTTATTTAAATATTTGTTGCGTATATAGTATACGATTGCATCCTTATTTTATAATTTTAAATAATGAGTTATTTTTTTATACAATTAATTTTATTATTTTACAAATTCCTCTATTATTTTGGATTTCCAGGCATTCGGTCTTTATTTTAATAAATCGTAGATGATAATTTTAATTTTGTCTAAGAACGAATGTCTTTTATTAAAAAAAGTTTTGATAAAACTATCTTAATATTTATTTTTATTTTTTAAGTTAGAGTTTATTTTTTTGGGAAATGTTAGTCTTTTCTAGTTTAAATTTCTTCTTACTTTTGATTTTTACATAAAATAGATTATTTTTCATTCCATGATTGTTCTTATAAGAATAAAATAAATTGTGAAAATAAAATATATTCTAACCACATATTTTGTGGGAAAATTAAAACTATAAATTTTACTTTTATGATTTTAAATTTTGAATCAAAATTAAAATATGTGTCCAACATATTTAAAAAATCCAAATAACTAAAATCAAACTAAAGTTAAATATTTTGGACATTGAAAAAAATAATATGTATCTTACTAAAGATAATAATGAATAGGTTAAAAAACAATAGAATAATAATGTTATTTTCTTAAAATTTGAAATATTAATTTTTATTTTTTCATTATTGAATTTTTTTTGAATAGATCTCGATAACAAATAATTAGTTTACATTTATAGATTTATTGTTTTTGAAAAAAATTATTAATTTTTTTAAAAAATTGACGCCAAGAGTAACATTTATTTTCATTTATCAAATAAAAAAAATTACATGAGAATAATATTTTCATATTAAATTTTTTGCATTAAACTGTTGATTCTAATAATTTTTGTTAACAGCAAATCGTTTTTTAAGAAAATCTGATTTATGTTTTTTTTATGATTATGGAGGATATAATTAGTAAATATTTTTAATTTCTTGTCTATATGTTGCATTGTCTGCAATGAATTAAGGTTATTTCTTTACAAGTAGTTACATGATTTATAACTGTTATTATTTTATTATGATCAAGATGATACTAAGGTTTTTATTTTTGTTCAAATAATTCTGATTCGTTAATCCGATCAATCCATAGATAGTTGGTATATATATATTTATTTTATTACAGGAGTGGTTTAGTGATGGAAGATTTTAATAGGCTTTACAAGTTAATAGTAACTTTACTGAATAAAAAAACTATTGTGTTTAGTTACTTCTTGGGTTGAAATTTTGATTATTTGAAGCATGGGATGTAACGTAACCTTCCAAGCTATTTAATCTAAAGGAGATTTTAAACTCTTTTACAACTTTAAAATATTTGTAAGCCCTAGTCTCAAATGAAAGTAATAAAATGTTGTCCTTGAATATGTGGACAAATTCTCTGTACTTAATATTCAACAACAATTTTTTACTACGAATTTGTTATCTTCATATAGATATTCTCCGGTAAATTTTAAAGTTACAATAATGACTATAAGTAAGCCCTAAAAGGAATATTACAAGGGTTAATTTTAACTTTCGTGAATTGAAGGAGAAAACGACAAAATATTTTCGATGGTTTCTTATATTCTCGATTTTTGATGGAATGCATTGAGTTAAACGTTTTATTAAACACAACCTCCATGAGAGATTTTACGAAACTATGATCATGTGGCCTAGATAATCATAAATACAGGCAGTTCTCTCCACCCGATTTTCTCTATTGTATATTTAGTTCGTTATATCCGGTTTTTAAAAAAAATATAAACTATTCCACTAATATTGTTGTAAACTAATATTGTTGTAAACTATTCCACTAAAATTATAAAACGAATTTACAACAAAAATGTAGATTTTATCAAATATAAATATAATACAAAATTTTATCGAATTCAAAATGTAGGACTGAAATTTGTTTTTCTCCATTTCAAAGAATGGACAACATAATGCGTTTAGGTTAATTTACTCACTAAATTTACTAGCTCTATTAGTATACTTATTGTTGGAATGGCCGTGATAGATCATTGCTTGGAAAAATTTCATGGAAGCGGTTAGAGCTTTATTAGTATACTTATTGTTGGAATGGCCGTGATAGATCATTGCTTGGAAAAATTTCATGGAAGCGGTTAGAGCTTTATTAGTATACTTATTGTTGGAATGGCCGTGATAGATCATTGCTTGGACAAATTTCATGGAAGCGGTCAGAGCTCTAATAGTTTATGGCGCGATATAAAGATAAGATTTTGCTTGGACAAATTTCATGGAAGCGGTCAGAGCTCTGGTAGTTTATGTCGTGATATAAAGATAAGATTTTGGCTAAATCGTTGATCAAATGATAACTGACCCCAAATTGAAGTAGTCTATTTTTTTTTCAAAATTCCCTTACAGTATTTACTAAGTTATAATCTAATTTTCTAACGAGCCCCAAACACAACTCCAACTTGAAATCCTTTTTATTCCCTCCCTTTTAACCTTATCTATATCCTATCCAAACTTACAATCTACCACAAATCACAAAACCTTTCTTCACTCACCAAAATCCGTTCTTCATTAATAATGGGATTAATATACTCGAAGCAACAACATCAAATTGGCAAAGCAAAAAAGTAAGATTCGTGTTTTCTTAGTTTTTGGTTTTATTATGTTTTGAATTGGTTTTGCTAGATTGAATGTATTTAGGGTGTTTAAATAGATAAATCTATGTTTATACAAGTGTTTTGAGTGATATGTTGGTGTACGATGGTTCAATGTGTGTTAGAATAGAGATTTTAGGTTAGATTTTTCAAAGAACACTTGTTATTTTCTAGTTATGTTTGCATGTGTTCTTATCCCCCGTCGGAGAGGACCTTCTCACCCAATGGGAAAGTGTTTTTTTCGTATATGTTCTTATCCCCCACCGGGTGAGTCTGGGTAGCCCCGGTGGGGGATAAGAACTTTTTTTGCAGGTTTTATTCGTTCCCTGCTGGGGCGGTCCAGGCTCACCAGGCGGGGACCTATGCATTTACACGTTAAATTAGTCTCACAATGCGATCCTAATAATAATTTTGTTGTTACAGCAGGCAACATGTATCCACGCATGACAAGGTAAAAATTCACAAGCGTGAATGGGAACATGTCCTACTAACTTCAAAGAAGGTTCACTCGCACGCCGGTAATGGTAGTGGGAGTGGCACCCGAGCTATGGAGCCTACGAGAGGAGAGTAGGGAGATCGAGGAGAGCGTTCAGAGTATTTTGAGCGATCTTTATGCCATAAAAAATTCAGTAGCGCTAAGGAGCGTACTGTGGGATCATCTCGACGCAAGGAGCGTGCTCTTAAGGATCGTCGGGTGACGATGAGGAATAAGATAATCTACCTCGAGCTACCTGTTCGTAGCCAAGAACGTCTCACCGATCCCGAGAGCCAAAGGAACTTGTTCATTTAAAAAATAGTGTAATTCTTTTTCCCGACTACACACACCACGAAGCTTTCAACTCTTTCATAGGAAAAGTTAGTAATTAAATTTATGTCTCAACTAATTTTTTTGTTTCTTTAACTAATTTAAGTTATTGTATTGTGGTATGCTTTTAATTGTTCCAGTTCCCGTCCTGCCATTACAATCCAAGCGAAATATGATCTACTCGGTCAATGGGGTCTGAAAAACCAACATGTGTGAATACTCTCGTGGAAAGTAATCCATTTTAGACACGTATGTGCCACTTGATAAAATACAATTCGACGCAGTTGGACGAGGTCTTTGTCGAAAGGTGGCATCAGGAGATGAACACCTTTTAGTTCTCCTTCGACAAGATGACTATCATATTGGATGACATGTATGTCATTAACAGCCTCCTGGTGGAAGGGGAAATCATCGATCCATTCAGGACCACCTACATAGATAAGTGCTACGGTCGATATGTTGAGTTGTTGAGAGTTACACCCAGGTAGATTCAAGAAGAGATGGAGCAACACGATGAATGCGGATTGGGTATTAGATGGCTTAGGAAATAGTTTAGGGTAAATGAGTATTTGGATGCCAATCCTGCTCGTGCGTACATTATTTTCTTCCTCGGTTGTACCATATTCAAAAACACGAGCTAGAAAAGCATCAAATGTAACTTTCTCATCTATTTGGAGCACTTGGATAAGTTTTATGAGTTTGTGTGGGTTATATGTGCATTGGCGTGAATGTATACGAGTTCGGGAGGAACTTTGAAGATATCGGTGAAGAGTCTAGTTGGTTTCTCTATGTTGTTAGACTGTTGGGTCTACGACCATTTCCCATACTTCCGGGTTGCGGTGAACAACGCTTATTTCCTAACTCATCCGAAGATGTTATCGTGGTTTCCCAACAAACTTAAGGGGTCAAATGTTCGGGGGAATACTAAATACTGCAACATCCTTTCCCGTCAAGATGAAAATATTGTAAGTATTCTATATAAATACCATTAATTTTTATATCACTTATAAATATATGTGTTTATTTCTTACAAGGTTATGTGTTTGTTTCCTAGCAGGTCATTTTTCATCCTTACCTTTATATTAGAGAGGCATTTCTGGTGCACGAGATTAGGTTGCATCGAAACCCTATTTGTATTATGTATGTGACAGAGTTATACCTACTGGATCGAGTGATGATGAAATTTGGTTGGGTTCAAGAGAAGCTGCTCTGGTTATTTTCGATGAAATTGATTCTTTTGATATTGCAACAGAGCATATGGATCCAAAATACGGCAGAAATGATATCAGCATGGTAGAGGAAGTTGTTTCGAGGAAGAAAGTTAGTAATTTGTGTGCATATTTTGAATTCTTAGCAATTTTCGGAGGGGATACTGTAGCGGGAAATTCAAATAGTTCACGGAAAAGGCACATAGTTAGTTTAATTGCTCAGTTAGAGGTGGGAGCCTCAGCACATCAATATCAAACTCCTTCTCCAATAATCTATTTCGAGGACGATGATATGACGAATGTAGCAGAACCACATGAAGACGCAGTCGTAATTGCAGCTGGGATTGTTTGTGATCATGTATAGAGGGTATTAATAGATACAGGAAGCTCTGCTAACATTTTTATTCATGAGTACTTAGAAGAATATTGTTGACCAACCTGTTATCTGACGGTCTGATAGAATGATTGTGGGTTTCACAGGAGAAACTGCTGAAGTAGTGGGTGAATTTGAAAGTGTAGTAGAATTGGGCCGAGGACCTTTTAGAAAGAGATTGAAATTTTATTCATTGTCGTAGATGCACCTACTTCTTACAACGCTATTTTTGGAAGGTTATGGTTATAAAAAATGCACGCTGTTACTTCCACAGTACATCAATGTCTAAAGTATATCGTACGGAACAATATGGGAACAATCAGAAACAGCTAAAAAAAGGCGAGATAATGCTACCGAATTCCTTTGTCCTCCAAGTAAATTCTAGAAAATGAGTCAAGTAAAGCATATCAGCTAGTGGGGGCTTCCTCCGAGCAAACCTCTTTTGATGATCCAAGGGAGTCCCTCAGTTTTTTAGTTCCTGATGAAGATTACAAAGATCATGCATTTTCAGGAGGAAATATTTAAAAAATTGGGACAAAATTGTCCCCTGATTTAAAGCAAGGATTGATTGAATTTTTATCGTCAAAGTTGGATTTATTTGCTTGGTATTTAGAGGATATAACTGGTGTTCCTTCGGAAACCATTTGTCACATGGTGTCAGTTAAGAATAACGTAAGACCAATAATTCAGAAAAGGAGACATTTCTCCCATGAGAAATCTAAAGCGATAATTGCGGAGGTAGAGCGTTTAACCAGAGTTGGACATATACGAGAGTCTCGTTATCCGCAGTGGGCTGCAAATACAGTTTTGGTTAAAACGAAAAAAGGTAAATGGTGAATGTGTGTAGACTTCATATACTTGAATAGAGCTTGTCCAAAAGATCCCTTTCCAATTCCACGGATTGATCAATTGGTGGATTCAACGTCGGGGAACCGGCTACTTTCTTTTATGGACACTTATGCTAGGTATAATCAGATTAAAATGTTTCCGAGGGATGAGGAAAGTACTTCATTTATCAGTGGAAGAGGTTTATATTGTTATAAAATGATGTTGTTTGGTCTAAAACAATGCAAGGACAACTTATAAGCAATTAGTAAATAAGACCTTCGAATCACAAATTCAGAGAAACGTAGAAGTATACATTGATGTTATGCTGGTTAAGAGTTCGAAGGGTGATAATCATTTTTCTGTTTTAAAGGAAACCTTTGCTAATTTGAAAAGGGTAAAAATTAAACCCGAAAAAGTGTACATTTGGAGTCCGTTCAGGAAACTTTCTTGGGTATATAGTCAGCAAAAAAAAAGATTGAAGCAGACCCAGTTCAACTGAAGGCTCTCACAACTATGACTCATCCTCGGAATATTAAAGAAGTTCATATATTGACATAAAGATTAGCAGATTTAAATATATTCATATTACGCTCATTGGATAAATGTGCTCTTTTTTTCCAGGTGTTAAGACATGCAAATTGTTTTAACCGGACTATAGTATGTTCAGAGGGTTTTTACCAGATTAAAGAGTATCTTTCTTCCCCGGAAATTTTCACTAAACATTTATTGGGAGAGAGATTGTTCGTTTATTTGGCTGTTTCAGATTATGCCGTAAGTGTTGTATTAATTCGAGAGGAAGAAAATGTCCCATGACCGGTATATTACATTAGTAAGAGTTTTTTGGATGCCGAGAAACAATATTTGAAATTAGAAAATTTAGCTCTTGCGTTAGTAATTGCTACTCGAAAAATGCGTCTTTATTTCCAGGCTCATTCTATTACAATTCGAACAACTTTTCCACTAAAAAATATGCTTCAGTGATCAGATATTTTGGGGAGAATGACCAAATGGTCAGTTGAATTAGGAGATTTTGATATCAATTTTGAACCAAGGAACGCGGTTAAAGCCTAAGCTCTAGCAAATTTCTTAGTGGAATTTCATTCTGATAGATCAGATATGGATGTGGACAAGGATAATTTCGAGGCTGAATGGGTAAAGCGAACTGATTAAGGATCAAGTACGTCTAGAAACAGAGCTGGGGTTGAGTTGATTTCTCCACAAAGAATAGCAATGTTCCAGGCTCTTCGGTTTGGATTTAAAGCAACGAATAATGAAGCAGAGTATGAAGCAGCGTTAGCACGGTTGAGGCTTGCGCAAATTTGTGGGGCTAAAAAAGTTAAATTAATCAGCGATTTGCAATTGTTCATTAATCATGCATCTGGACAATCAAAGGCTCGCAAGGATCACTTGGTTAAATATTTGAAAACATTAAAAGATTTATCTCTAAGTTTCGAAAGGATAAGCTATGAACATATTCGAATGGAGGAAAATTCGGTGGCAGATTCTTTGGCTACTATTGCATATTCTGAGAAATATCCATGGCTTATTACGTTGGAAAATCCATCAATTAGTAAAAGTTAGGAGCAGATAATCAGAATCATCAGTGAAGACAGCCAAGCACCTAGTACTTAAAGTAAAGATTGGAGAGAAGAGATAATTAACTTTTTAGAAAATGATGAGTTACCAGTTGACAAGTCATTGTCTAAAAGAGTACGATTTATATCTCATGGGTACATTGTTTTAGGTGGTGTATTTTATAAATAATCATTTAGTATGCCTTTGCTTCGGTGTTCGGGAAAAAATGAGTCACAAATTATATTATCAGAATTTTATGATAGGGAATGATCTGCTCATTGTGGGTATAAATCATTGATAAGAATAATATTTTTGGCAAGGTATTATTGGCCCACGGTATCGTCAGATGCAAAGGAATTGGTTAAAAAATGTGATACATGTCAAAGATATGCGAATATAATTTATAAGCCATGAGTTCCCCTTGAAAGCATATCAGAGGCATTGTTATTTGACCGTTGGGATATCGACCTGATGGGTCCTCTTCCAATGGCTCCCGAGGGGTGACAGACAATAATAGCGGCAGTGGATTATTTTTCAAAATGGATAGAGGGAGAGCCACTAGCAGGGACAAAGGCCAAAGATGTGATTAAGTTTATTAGGTAAATTATTTGTTTCTGCTTTGGGGTCCCAATGAAAATCACTACGGATAATGGACCTCAGTTTGACAATAAAGAGTTAAGGAACTTTTGTAGTTCGAGGGGGATACATCAGTGTTTTTCAAATCCATTTCACCCACAAGAGAATGGTCAAGTATAAGTTACTAATCGCACAATTTTTGATAGGTTGAAGAAAAATGTAGAGGGGAAAAATAGGAAATTTCCTGATTATGTACAAGAAGTTCTTTGGGCATATCGAACAATCTCTCGAACAACAACCTCGGAGTCTCCATTTGTATTAGTTTGTGGGATAGACACCATAGTACCATCCAAGTCTATTGATTTATGACATATTGTGAGGGGCCCAATGATATAAGCAGGGCAGTTGAGCTTGATTTTATTGAAGAAAAAAAAGGCGAGCACGGGTTAAAGTATTACATTACCAAACATTTATGAGAAGCATGTATGCCTCAAGAGTAAGACAAAGAGAATTTAAAGTGGGAGATAAAATATTGAGAAACGTTTTTCTTCATACCAAAGAGAAACATCTTGGGAAGCTAGGTCCTAATTGGGAAGGCCCTTTTGAAGTAACAGAGAAGGTAAAGCTTGAGATATACAGAATTAAAGACAGAGAATGAAGAATCTCAAACATCCGTGGAACATAGAACATCTTAAATTGTACTTAGAGTAAATGTAAAAATGTATATATTTTATTTTTTATTTTTATGTAAAACATCGGTGGCATGCTCTTTCCTACCCTAATAGGCACATGAAGGTTTTGATGAGGTGCCATTTTAAGCCGGTTTATATATATATGAGTTTTTTTCCTTAAAACTTGATGGTTCGACCTAAAAGGTCTTCCAACGGAAGATGGTCTACAACGATTATATGCCCGACGAGAGTTGGCCTGCAACGATTATATATCCGATGAAAGTTGGTCTACAACGATTATATTTCCAACGAAAGTTGGTCTACAATGATTATATGTCTGAAGAAAGTTGGCCCACAATTATTATATTCCCAACAAAAGTTGGTTTACAATTATTAAGGATGGTCTGAATTATCCTTCTTAAGTTCTTCAAGATCTTATCCAACTGATGAGAGTTCAGACTTATAATGATTCCTACGATCCTTGAGATATTGTAGTTGTTTCCCAATGGTCACAGAGGAATGGAGAAGAACTATGATGCGAAGAGAAAACTCATGTGTTATTGGAATCTCAAAGGAACTAGTGGGAGACCCTTCCTCAAAAGTTTCAAAGGGAGGGGAATCAGCTAGTTGACCATCTTCTAGAGAGCTTTGAATTTTTAGATGTGGAATTGAAAGTGGAATGAGTTTTAGAAAAGAGGGAACTTTCTCTAGAGGACTTTTGGTTGAAACATTTACCTCTATTTCTGAGGGAGTGGCGTTAACAAAAGCCTCTGGAACTTCCTCGGAAATAGTCTTTAATTTTCTATGAACTTTCTTTTTGGGTGAGGTTTGAACTGGTAGCTTAGAAGTTTGAACCGGAAGTTTGGGCCTTTTGGGGTTACTTTCTCAGATATCTCTTCCACTTCTGAGGGCATATTTGATTCTTCGCCAATATGGCTTTTAGCCTTGTCTCTTGTTGGAAGGTAAACGATCACATCCTTCTTGTCCATCCTGTCTAAAACTTCTTGTTGAGAAGGGGGAGCCATGAGTTCTTCCAGTGATAGTCGTTCTGACGGGTTAAGTCTCTATAGACGGCCTTTAACAAGATTTGTAGGAGTGAAGCAAAGTCGAAACAGGTTGAACCAAGCAGTTTTGGCCCATAAACTCAATTCTGAGAAGTCGTCTTTAGCGGGAGGGACAAAGTGTATATTTGGGGCAATTGGTTTCATTTTTTGTATATTTTTAGCGGGAGAGAAGTTATCTTTAGCGAGAAGGTCTGTTAAAATTTGGGGCAATTGGTTTCATTTTTTGTATATTTTTAGAAAATTTAATGAGCCAGAATCCGACAAGTAAGCATTATGCAAGATCCGATGGAATTAAGAATATACATCAGTCCTTGCATAAAGCATTTTCACAAGGACTAGGGGGTTACTGATAAAGGAAGATTAAAGATCTAAGAAAGATGAGGGTGTTTTATTGATAAAAACGTTTATAAGGAGGAATTTTCAATTATGTAAAGAAAAAGGACTAATGTAAAGCAAACAATAAAGTTGAGAATAGGACCACAATTATAAGATTGTTGAGCTTGTAGGGCCTACTATCTGTACTATAACTATACCCTCCCTTTTTGGGAATAGGGCCTACTAGCAATTATTACATTGGCTTTCTCTCTCTAAAATAATGTCTAAGTAATCTGAACAACGCTAAAGCTCTCTAAACATAGTTTTATACAGAATACATCCTCTAAAGATTTCTGGAGCGATAGACAATTACGCGAGCTACATATTTCCAAGAAAAATAAAATATCTGTAGGTCTTTGGAGATATAAGTAAGGTGAGAGATAACCATTGAAGATAGGATTATGTGAATCACGCTATTTTTTGTTACAAATATTGATTGAGTCATTTATGTTTTGAGAGTCTTTCTATAACCTACTTATACATAAAAGAGTGTCAATCCTCTATGGATGTAGGATTTTTCACAAATCCAAACTGCGTTAAATATCTTATTGTGTGCTTGATTTCATCGCTTTATTTTAATTTGATCGTTCATTAGTAAATTCGTTTAATCATATATCGGTTCTTGCCTCGGCTGAACGGTGTATTGATTTTCCAAAAAAAATAATAATTTAAACTACGATATATTGCTCCGGTTAATTAAGCATTAGTTTGTAGCAATGAAATTTTATTTTACTACTTGATGGTGAATGGCAATGAAGAGTGTATCAAAGCTAAAATTAAAAAATGGAGAGGAACAAAATGCTCTATTTGATACGGTAGGATACACGTGGACAAATATGTTGATACAATATTTTATTTTCTCTGTTCATAACAGTATTGTCTGATTCTATCCAACTATTGTTTTGGGAAAATCCTCAAAATAATTTCAACTTAAAATTGTTTAGAAGACTTCAAAAATTTATTTGGAAATTTCAGATACAATTCCTTGCGTAAGGCATACAAATATGTTTATTAAGATATTATGTCCCATACAAGGTAAAGCATGTTTTTATATAAAAGAATAATTGTCCTGGAAATGCACTACAAGTGCATTATAGTTGCTAGAAAAGGTGTTCGTAAATAAAACGTTTGAAGCTTGCATATCAGATTAAACCTCAGTTTACTCTTAGTGATTTTCCAAAAAAACAAAACGGTGTTATATATAGAGGAAATAAAATTATGATCGATCAAAATACAAGATTTTTGATGATTAGATAAAGGTAGGGCGCAACATTTTATTTATTTGTATTGATCAAAATAGAAGGACAAAATTTTAACATCAGATAATAATGTGGATGACTTTAATAATAGTCGTGTAGTTAGACACTCATCATCGGCCGTAGTTACTAATATATGAAGGACGAAAATAAATTATATATTTAGATTAACAATCCTATCTTATCTGATATAAACAGAAACAGTTTTTTATCAAAAGAAAAATATAATACGGACTTCTTTAGAGCGATATATGGGTTTGTATAATCAATATAGAAAATATAATTTGAAGATAGGTAAAGAATGAATATACATCAATTCAATAATCTACGATATATGGATGGAAAGATTATTGCTATCAGTTGAAATGGGTAACCCTTATTAGATATTAGTATGAGTATGAGTATTAGTATGAGTATTAGTATTATTAGATATTAAAGCTCTAGGTATGTTTTGTGTTTTCTAGGCGCTGTTTGGGTAGAAACTATCATTTTTAGTTTTTCATGATAATTCGGCTTGATATACCTCAAATCTGGTATAATATGCTTCAAAATCCGTAAACCAATATCTATTGTAATCATCTTTAATATGTCGTCGTACATTGAGTTCAAAAGGGATCTTCACACAAAACTTGAATTCAAAAAAACCTAAGGAAGATGTCTTGATGGTTGTTTATTGTTTTTGAGCCATAAGTGTCTATTGAAGCAAAGAATATGAAGATAAAACTGGAATTCGATGGTAATTTCGCATATCAAATTAAACCTCAGTTTACTATTAATGATTTTCTAAAAAGACAAAACGGTGTTTTATATAGAGGAAATAAAATTATGATCGATCAAAATACAAGATTTGTGCTGATTAGATAAAGGTAGGGCGCAACATTTTATTTATTTGTATTGATCAAAATAGAAAGACAAAATTTTAACATCAGATAATAATGTGGATGACTTTAATAATAGCCGTGTAGTTAGACACTCATCATCGACCGTAGTTACCAATATATGAAGGACGAAAATTAATTATATATTTAGATTAACAATCCTATCTTATCTGATCTTAACAGAAACAGTTTTTTATCAAAAGGAAAATATAATACGGACTTCTTTAGAGCGATATATGGGTTTGTATAATCAATATAGAAAATATCAATTGAGGATAGGTAAAGAATGAATATACATCAATTCAATAATTTACGATATATGGATGGAAAGATTATTGCTATCAGTTGAAATGGGTAACCCTTATTAGATATTAGTATGAGTATTAGTATTAGTATGAGTATTTGTATTATTAGATATTAAAGCTCTAGGTATGTTTTGTGTTTTCTAGGCGCTGTTTGGGTAGAAACTATCATTTTTAGTTTTTCATGATAATTCGGCTTGATATACCTCAAATCTGGTATAATATGCTTCAAAATCCGTAAACCAATATCTATTGTAATCATCTTTAATATGTCGTCGTACATTGAGTTCAAAACGAATATCCGGAAAAACTTGAATTCAAAAAACCTAAGAAAGATGTCTTGATGGTTGTTTATTGTTTTGGAGCCATAAGTGTCTATTGAAGCAAAGGATATGAGGACAAAACTTGAATTCGATGGTAATTTCGCATATCAAATTAAACCTCAGTTTACTATTAGTGATTTTCCAAAAAGACTAAACAGTGTTTTATATAGAGGAAATAAAATTATGATCGATCAAAATACAAGATTTGTGATGATTAGATAAAGGTAGGGCGCAACATTTTATTTATTTGTATTGATCAAAATAGAAGTCCAAAATTTTAACATCAGATAATAATGTGGATGACTTTAGTAATAGCTGTGTAGTTAGACACTCATCATCGGCCGTAGTTACTAATATATGAAGGACGAAAATTAATTATATATTTAGATTAACAATCCTATCTTATCTGATCTTAACAGAAACAGTTTTTTATCAAAAGAAAAATATAATACGGACTTCTTTAGAGCGATATATGGGTTTGTATAATCAATATAGAAAATATCAATTGAAGATAGGTAAAGAATGAATATACATCAATTCAATAATCTACGATATATGGATGGAAAGATTATTGCTATCAGTTGAAATGGGTAACCCTTATTAGATATTAGTATGAGTATTAGTATTAGTATGAGTATTAGTATTATTAGATATTAAAGCTCTAGGTATGTTTTGTGTTTTCTAGGTGCTGTTTGGGTAGAAACTAACATATTTATTTTTTCATGATAATTCGTCTTGATATACCTCAAATCTGGTATAATATGCTTCAAAATCAGTAAACCAATATCTATTGTAATCATCTTTAATATGTCGTCGTACATTGAGTTCAAAAGGAATATCCGGACAAAACTTGAATTTTAAAAACCTAAGGAAGATGTCTTGATGGTTGTTTATTGTTTTTGAGCCATAAGTGTCTATTGAAGCAAAGAATATGAGGACAAAACTTGAATTCGATGGTAATTTCGCATATCAAATTAAACCTCAGTTTACTATTAGTGATTTTCCAAAAAGACAAAACGGTGTTTTATATAGAGGATATAAAATTATGATCGATCAAAATACAAGATTTTTGATGATTAAATAAAGGTAGGGCGCAACATTTTATTTATTTGTATTGATCAAAATAGAAGGACAAAATTTTAACATCAGATAATAATGTGGATGACTTTAATAATAGCCGTGTAGTTAGACACTCATCATCGGCCGTAGTTACTAATATATGAAGGACGAAAATTAATTATATATTTAGATTAACAAGCCTATCTTATCTGATCTAAACAGAAACAATTTTTTTATCAAAAGAAAAATATAATACAGACTTCTTTAGAGCGATATATGGGTTTGTATAATCAATATAGAAAATATCAATTTAAGATAGGTAAAGAATGAATATACATCCATTCAATAATCTACGATATATGGATGGAAAGATTATTGCTATCAGTTGAAATGGGTAACCCTTATTAGATATTAGTATGAGTATTAGTATTAGTATTTTTATTATTAGATATTAAAGCTCTAGGTATGTTTTTTGTTTTCTAGGCGCTATTTGGGTAGAAACTATCATTTTTAGTTTTTCATGATAATTCGGCTTGATATACCTCAAATCTGGTATAATATGCTTCAAAATCCGTAAACCAATATCTATTGTAATCATCTTTAATATGTCGTCGTACATTGAGTTCAAAAGGAATATCCGCACAAAACTTGAATTCAAAAAACCTAAGGAAGATGTATTGATGGTTGTTTATTGTTTTTGAGCCATAAGTGTCTATTGAAGCAAAGAATATGAGGACACAACTTGAATTCGATGGTAATTTCGCATATCAAATTAAACCTCAGTTTACCAATTAGTGATTTTCCAAAAAGACAAAACAGTGTTTTATATAGAGGAAATAAAATTATGATCGATCAAAATACAATATTTGTGATGATTAGATAAAGGTAAGGCGCAATATTTTATTTATTTGTATTGATCAAAATAGAAGAAAAAAAAATTAACATCAGATAATAATGTGGATGACTTTAATAATAGCCGTGTAGTTAGACACTCATCATCGGCCGTAGTTACTAATATATGAAGGACGAAAATTAATTATATATTTAGATTAACAATCCTATCTTATCTGATCTTAACAGAAACAGTTTTTTATCAAAAGAAAAATATAATACAGAATTCTTTAGAGCGATATATGGGTTTGTATAATCAATATTAGAAATATCAATTGAAGATAGGTAAAGAATGAATATACGTCAATTCAATAATCTACGATATATGGATGGAAAGATTATTGTTATCAGTTGAAATGGGTAACCCTTATTAGATATTAGTATGAGTAATAGTATTAGTATAAGTATTTTTATTATTAGATATTAAAGCTCTAGGTATGTTTTGTGTTTTCTAGGCGCTGTTTGGGTAGAAACTATCATTTTTAGTTTTTCATGATAATTCGGCTTGATATACCTCAAATCTGGTATAATATGCTTCAAAATCCGTAAACCAATATCTATTGTAATCATCTTCAATATGTCGTCGTACATTGAGTTCAAAAGGAATATCCGCACAAAACTTGAATTCAAAAAACCTAAGGAAGATGTATTGATGGTTGTTTATTGTTTTTGAGCCATAAGTGTCTATTGAAGCAAAGAATATGAGGACACAACTTGAATTCGATGGTAATTTCGCATATCAAATTAAACCTCAGTTTACTATTAGTGATTTTCCAAAAAGACAAAACAGTGTTTTATATAGAGGAAATAAAATTATGATCGATCAAAATACAAGATTTGTGATGATTAGATAAAGGTAAGGCGCAATATTTTATTTATTTGTATTGATCAAAATAGAAGAAAAAAAAATTAACATCACATAATAATGTGGATGACTTTAATAATAGCCGTGTAGTTAGACACTCATCATCGGCCGTAGTTACTAATATATGAAGGACGAAAATTAATTATATATTTAGATTAACAATCCTATCTTATCTGATCTTAACAGAAACAGTTTTTTATCAAAAGAAAAATATAATACAGAATTCTTTAGAGCGATATATGGGTTTGTATAATCAATATTAGAAATATCAATTGAAGATAGGTAAAGAATGAATATACGTCAATTCAATAATCTACGATATATGGATGGAAAGATTATTGCTATCAGTTGAAATGGGTAACCCTTATTAGATATTAGTATGAGTAATAGTATTAGTATGAGTATTTTTATTATTAGATATTAAAGCTCTAGGTATGTTTTGTGTTTTCTAGGCGCTGTTTGGGTAGAAACTATCATTTTTAGCTTTTCATGATAATTCGGCTTGATATACCTCAAATCTGGTATAATATGCTTCAAAATCCGTAAACCAATATCTATTGTAATCATCTTCAATATGTCGTCGTACATTGAGTTCAAAAGGAATATCCGGACAAAACTTGAATTCAAAAAACCTAAGAAAGATGTCTTGATGGTTGTTTATTGTTTTTTCGCCAGAAGGGTCTATTGAAGCAAATAATATGAGGACAAAACTTGAATTCGATGGTAATTTCGCATATCAAATTAAAACTCAGTTTACTATTAGTGATTTTCTAAAAAGACAAAACAGTGTTTTATATAGAGGAAATAAAATTATGATCGATCAAAATACAAGATTTGTGATGATTAGATAAAGGTGGGGCGCAACATTTTATTTATTTGTATTGATCAAAATAGAAGGACAAAATTTTAACATCAGATAATAATGTGGATGACTTTAATAATAACCGTGTAGTTTGACACTCATCATCGGTCGTAGTTACTAATATATGAAGGACACAAATTAATTATATATTTAGATTAACAATCCTATCTTATCTGATCTTAACAGAAACAGTTTTTTATCAAAAGAAAAATATAGTACGGACTTCTTTAGAGCGATATATGGGTTTGTATAATCAATATAGAAAATATCAATTGAAGATAGGTAAAGAATGAATATACATCAATTCAATAATCTACGATATATGGATGGAAAGATTATTGCTATCAGTTGAAATGGGTAACCCTTATTAGATATTAGTATGAGTATTAGTATTAGTATGAGTATTTTTATTATTAGATATTAAATCTCTAGGTAGGTTTTATGTTTTCTAGGCGTTGATTGGGTAGAAACTATCATTTTTAGTTTTTCATGATAATTCGGTTTGATATACCTCAAATCTGGTATAATATACTTCAAAATCCGTAAACCAATATCTATTGTAATCATCTTTAATATGTCGTCGTACATTGAGTTCAAAAGGAATATCCAGACAAAACCTGAATTCAAAAAACCTAAGGAAGAGATGTCTTGATGGTTGTTTATTGTTTTTGAGCCATAAGTGTCTATTGAAGCAAAGAATATGAGGACAAAACTTGAATTCGATGGTGATTTCGCATATCAAATTAAACCTCAGTTTACTATTAGTGATTTTCCAAAAAGACAAAACGGTGTTTTATATAGAGGATATAAAATTATGATCGATCAAAATACAAGATTTGTGATGATTAAATAAAGGTAGGGCGCAACATTTTATTTATTTGTATTGATCAAAATAGAAGGACAAAATTTTAACATCAGATAATAGTGTGGATGACTTTAATAATAGCCGTGTAGTTAGACACTCATCATCGGCCGTAGTTACTAATATATGAAGGACGAAAATTAATTATATATTTAGATTAACAAGCCTATCTTATCTGATCTAAACAGAAACAATTTTTTTATCAAAAGAAAAATATAATACAGACTTCTTTAGAGCGATATATGGGTTTGTATAATCAATATAGAAAATATCAATTTAAGATATGTAAAGAATGAATATACATCCATTCAATAATCTACGATATATGGATGGAAAGATTATTGCTATCAGTTGAAATGGGTAACCCTTATTAGATATTAGTATGAGTATTAGTATTAGTATGAGTATTTTTATTATTAGATATTAAAGCTCTAGGTATGTTTTGTGTTTTCTAGGCGCTGTTTGGGTAGAAACTATCATTTTTAGTTTTTCATGATAATTCGGCTTGATATACCTCAAATCTAGTATAATATGCTTCAAAATCTGTAAACCAATATCTATTGTAATCATCTTTAATATGTCGTCGTACATTGAGTTCAAAAGGAATATCCGGACGAAACCTGAATTCAAAAAACCTAAGGAAGAGATGTCTTGATGGTTTGTTTATTGTTTTTGAGCCATAAGTGTCTATTGAAGCAAAGAATGTGAGG